>JAILYF010000058.1:0-600000 GCA_025491095.1 Brachionus asplanchnoidis
TTAAAATAAACAAAATTTAAATTCAAAGTCTTGACTTGCCTTTAAAAAAACAAAATTTAAGTCAAATTCTGATTGCCTTCAAATAAACAAATTTAAATCAAGTCCTGACTTTACTTCAAAAAAAACAAAATTTAAGTCAAGTCCTGACTGACTTCAAAATAACAAAATTTTAAAGTCAAGTCTTTACTTGCCTTCAATAACAAAATTTAAATTCAAAGTCTTGACTTGCTTAAAAAAAACAAATTTAAATTCAAGTCCTGACTTGACTTCAAAAAAACAAAATTTAAATTCAAAGTGCTACTTGACTTCAAAAAAACACAATTTAATCAAATCCTGACTTGCCTTCAAAATAAACAAAATTTAGTCAAATCCCTCACTTGACTTCAAAAAAACAAAATTTAAGTTAATGTCTACTTGACTTCAAAAAAACAAATTTAAATTCAATGCTGACTTACTCAAAAAAAACAAAATTTAAGTTATGTCTTGACTGACTTCAAAATAAACAAATTTAAGTCAAAGTCCTGACTTGACTTTAAAATAAACAAAATTTAAATTCAAATCCTTACTTGACTCAAAAAACAAAATTATAGTCAAATCCTAACTTGACTTTAAAAAAACAAATTTAAGTTAAGTCTTGACTTTACTTCAAAATAAACAAAATTTAAATTCAAAGTCTTTACTTGCCTTTAAAATAAAACAATTAATTCAAGTCTGACTTGCCTTTAAAAAAAAACAAATTTAAATTCAAAGTCTTGACCTTCCTTTAAAAAACAAATTTAAGTCAATTCCTGAATTGCCTTCAAAATAAACAAAATTTAAAGTCAAAGTCTGACTTTACCTTCAAAAAAAACAAAATTTAAATTCAAGTGCTGACTTTACTTCAAAAAAAACAAATTTAAAGTTCAAAGTCTTGACTTGCCTTTAAAAAAACAAATTTAAGTCAAATTCCTGAATTGCCTTCAAAATAAAAAATTTAAAGTCAAAGTGCTGACTTTCTTCAAAAAAAACAAATTAAATTCAAAGTCTGACTTGCCTCTAAAAAAAACAAAAGTAAAGTCAAGCTTACTTGACTTTAAAAAACAAAATTTAAGTCAAAGTCTTTACTTGCCTTAAAAAAACAAAATTTAAATTCAAAGTCCTGACTTGACTTCAAAAAAACAAAATTAATTCACAAGTGCTGACTTGACTTCAAAAAAAAACAAAATTTTAATCAAAATCCTGACTCCTTCAAAAATAAACAAAATTTTAGTCAAAATCCTACTTGACTTCAAAAAAACAAAATTTAAGTTATTCTTGACTTACTTCAAATAAACAAAATTAAATTCAAAGTGCTGACTTAACTTCAAAAAAACAAAATTTAAATTCAAAGTCTTGACCTGCCTCAAAAAACAAATTTAAGTCAAAGTCTGACTTGACTTCAAAATAAACAAAATTTAAATTCAAAATCCTTACTTGACTTCAAAATAAACCAAATTATAGTCAAAATCCTAACTTGACTTTAAATAAAACAAAATTTAAATTCAAAGTGCTGACTTGACTTCAAAATAAACAAAATTTAAATTCAAAGTCTTGACTTGACTTCAAAATAAACAAAATTTAAATTCAATCTTTACTTGCCTTTAAAATAAACAAAATTTAAATTCATAGTCTTGACTTGCCTTTAAAAAAAACAAAATTTAAGTCAAATCCTGAATTGCCTTCAAATAAACAAAATTTAAGTCAAAGTCCTTACTTTACTTCAAAAAACAAATTTAAGTCAAGTCCTACTTGACTTCAAAATAAACAAATTTAAAGTCAAGTCTTTACTTGCCTTTAAATAAACAAATTTAAATTCAAAGTCTTGACTTGCCTTAAAAAAAACAAAATTTAAATTCAAAGTGCTGACTTGACTTCAAAAAAACAAAATTTTAATCAAAATCCTGACTTGCCGTCAAAATAAACAAAATTTTAGTCAAAATCCTAACTTGACTTCAAAAAAAACAAAATTTAAGTTAATGTCTTGACTTGACTTCAAAATAAACAAAATTTAAATTCAAAGTCCTGACTTGACTTCAAAATAAACAAAATTTAAATTCAAAATCCTTACTTGACTTCAAAATAAACAAAATTATAGTCAAAATCCTAACTTGACTTTAAATAAAACAAAATTTAAGTCAAAGTCCTGACTTGACTTCAAAATAAACAAAATTTAAATTCAAAGTGCTGACTTGACTTCAAAATAAACAAAATTTAAATTCAAAGTCTTGACTTGCCTTTAAAATAAACAAAATTTAAATTCAAAGTGCTGACTTTACTTCAAAAAAAAACAAAATTTAAATTCAAAGTCTTGACTTGCCTTTAAAAAAAACAAAATTTAAGTCAAATTCCTGAATTGCCTTCAAAATAAACAAAATTTAAAGTCAAAGTGCTGACTTTACTTCAAAAAAAAACAAAATTTAAATTCAAAGTCTTGACTTGCCTCTAAAAAAAACAAAATTTAAAGTCAAAGTCTTTACTTGACTTTAAAATAAACAAAATTTAAAGTCAAAGTCTTTACTTGACTTTAAAATAAACAAAATTTAAATTCAAAGCGCTGACTTTACTTCAAAAAAAAAAACAAAATTTAAGTAAAAATCCTGACTTGACTTCAAAAAAAACAAAATTTAAATTAACAGCGCTGACTTGGCTTCAAAAAAAAACAAAATTTAAATTAAAAGCGCTGACTTGACTTCAAAAAAAAACAAAATTTAAGTAAAAGTCCTGACTTGACTTCAAAATAAACAAATTTAAATTAAAAGCGCTGACTTGGCTTCAAAATAAACAAAATTTTAGTCAAAATCCTAACTTGACTTCAAAAAAAACAATATTTAAGTTAAAGTCTTGACTTAACTTCAAAATAAACAAAATTTAAATTCAAAGTCTTTACTTGCATTTAAAATAAACAAAATTTATATTCAAAGTCTTGACTTGCCTTTAAAAAAAACAAAATTTAAATTCAAAGTCTTGTCTTGCCTTTAAAAAAAACAAAATTTAAGTCAAATTCCTGAATTGCCTTCAAAATAAACAAAATTTAAAGTCAAAGTCTTTACTTGACTTTAAAATAAACAAAACTTAATTCAAAGTGCTGACTTGACTTCAAAAAAAACAAAATTTAAAGTCAAAGTCTTGACTTGACTTTAAAATAAACAAAACTTAAATTCAAAGTGCTGACTTGACATCAAAAAAAACAAAATTTAAAGTCAAAGTCTTGACTTGCCTTCAAAATAAACAAAATTTAAGTAAAAATCCTGACTTGACTTCAAAAAAAACAAAATTTAAGTAAAAGTCCTGACTTGCCTTCAAAATAAACAAAATTTAAGTAAAAATCCTGACTTGACTTCAAAAAAAAACAAAATTTAAGTTAAAGTCTTGACTTGACTTCAAAATAAACAAAATTTAAATTCATAATCTTTACTTGCATTTAAATAAACAAAATTTAAAGTCAAAGTCTTTACTTGACTTTAAAATAAACAAAATATAAATTCAAAGCGCTGACTTTAGTTCAAAAAAAGACAAAATTTAAGTAAAAATACTAACTTGACTTCAAAAAAAACAAAATTTAAATAAAAAGCGCTGACTTGGCTTCAAAAAAAACAAAATTTAAATTCAAAGTGCTGACTTGACTTCAAAATAAACAAAATTTAAATTAAAAGCGCTGACTTGACTTCAAACTAAACAAAATTTTAATCAAAATCCTAAATTGACTTCAAATAAAACAATATTTAAGTTAAAGTCTTGACTTGACTTCAAAATAAACAAAATTAAATTCAAAGTCTTGACTTGCCTCTAAAAAAAAAACAAAATTTAAAGTCAAGTCTTTACTTGACTTTAAAATAAACAAAATTTAAAGTCAAAGTCTTTACTTGACTTTAAAATAAACAAAATTTAAATTCAAAGCGCTGACTTTACTTCAAAAAAAACAAAATTTAAGTAAAAATCCTGACTTGACTTCAAAAAAAAACAAAATTTAAATTAACAGCGCTGACTTGGCTTCAAAAAAAACAAAATTTAAATTAAAAGCGCTGACTTGACTTCAAAAAAAACAAAATTTAAGTAAAAGTCCTGACTTGACTTCAAAATAAACAAAATTTAAATTAAAAGCGCTGACTTGGCTTCAAAATAAACAAAATTTTAGTCAAAATCCTAACTTGACTTCAAAAAAAACAATATTTAAGTTAAAGTCTTGACTTAACTTCAAAATAAACAAAATTTAAATTCAAAGTCTTTACTTGCATTTAAAATAAACAAAATTTATATTCAAAGTCTTGACTTGCCTTTAAAAAAAAACAAAATTTAAATTCAAAGTCTTGTCTTGCCTTTAAAAAAAAACAAAATTTAAGTCAAATTCCTGAATTGCCTTCAAAATAAACAAAATTTAAAGTCAAAGTCTTTACTTGACTTTAAAATAAACAAAACTTAATTCAAAGTGCTGACTTGACTTCAAAAAAAACAAAATTTAAAGTCAAAGTCTTGACTTGACTTTAAAATAAACAAAACTTAAATTCAAAGTGCTGACTTGACTTCAAAAAAAAACAAAATTTAAATTCAAAGTCTTGACTTGCCTTCAAAATAAACAAATTTAAGTAAAATCCTGACTTGACTTCAAAAAAAACAAAATTTAAGTAAAGTCCTGACTTGCCTTCAAATAAACAAAATTTAAGTAAAAATCCTGACTTGACTTCAAAAAAAAACAAAATTTAAGTTAAAGTCTTGACTTGACTTCAAAATAAACAAAATTTAAATTCATAATCTTTACTTGCATTTAAAATAAACAAAATTTAAAGTCAAAGTCTTTACTTGACTTTAAAATAAACAAAATATAAATTCAAAGCGCTGACTTTAGTTCAAAAAAAGACAAAATTTAAGTAAAAATACTAACTTGACTTCAAAAAAAACAAAATTTAAATAAAAAAGCGCTGACTTGGCTTCAAAAAAACAAAATTTAAATTCAAAGTGCTGACTTGACTTCAAAAATAACAAAATTTAAATTAAAAGCGCTGACTTGACTTCAAAATAACAAATTTTAATCAAAATCCTAAATTGACTTCAAATAAAACAATATTTAAGTTAAAGTCTTGACTTGACTTCAAAATAAACAAAATTTAAATTCAAAGTCTTTACTTGCCTTTAAAATAAACAAAATTTAAATTCAAAGTCTTTACTTGCCTTTAAAATAATCAAAATTTAAATTCAAAGTCTTGACTTGCCTTTAAAAAAAACAAAATTTAAATTCAAAGTCTTGACTTGCCTTCAAAATAAACAAAATTTAAAGTCAAAGTCCTGACTTGACTTCAAAAAAAAAACAAAATTTTAATCAAAATCCTTACTTGACTTCAAAATAAACAAAATTATAGTCAAAATCCTAACTTGACTTTAAAAAAAAAACAAAATTTAAGTTAAAGTCTTGACTTGACTTCAAAATAAACAAAATTTAAATTCAAAGTCTTGACTTGACTTTAAAATAAACAAAACTTAAATTCAAAGTGCTTACTTGACTTCAAAAAAAAAAAAATTTAAAGTCAAAGTCTTGACTTGACTTAAATGAACAAAACTTAAATTCAAAGTGCTGACTTGACTTCAAAAAAAACAAAATTTAAATTCAAAGTCTTGACTTGCCTTCAAAATAAACAAAATTTAAGTAAAAATCCTGACTTGACTTCAAAAAAAACAAAATTTAAGTAAAAGTCCTGACTTGCCTTCAAAATAAACAAAATTTAAATTCATAATCTTTACTTGCATTTAAAATAAACAAAATTTAAATTCAAAGTCCTTACTTGACTTTAAAATAAACAAAATTTAAATTCAAAGCGCTGACTTTACTTCAAAAAAAGACAAAATTTAAGTCAAAATCCTAACTTGACTTCAAAAAAAAACCAAAATTTAAATAAAAAACGCTGACTTGGCTTCAAAAAAAACAAAATTTAAATTTAAAGTGCTGACTTGACTTCAAAAATAACAAAATTTAAATTAAAATCGCTGACTTGACTTCAAAATAAACAAAATTTTAATCAAAATCCTAAATTGACTTCAAATAAAACAATATTTAAGTTAAAGTCTTGACTTGACTTCAAAATAAACAAAATTTAAATTCAAAGTCTTTACTTGCCTTTAAAATAAACAAAATTTAAATTCAAAGTCTTTACTTGCCTTTAAAATAATCAAAATTTAAATTCAAAGTGCTGACTTGACTTCAAAAAAAACAAAATTTAAAGTCAAAGTCTTGACTTGACTTTAAAATAAACAAAACTTAAATTCAAAGTGCTGACTTGACTTCAAAAAAAACAAAATTTAAATTCAAAGTCTTGACTTGCCTTCAAAATAAACAAAATTTAAGTAAAAATCCTGACTTGACTTCAAAAAAAACAAATTTAAGTAAAAGTCCTTACTTGCCTTCAAAATAAACAAAATTTAAGTAAAAATCCTGACTTGACTTCAAAAAAAAACAAAATTTAAGTTAAAGTCTTGACTTGACTTTAAAAAAAAAACAAAATTTAAATTCAAGTCTTGACTTGCCTTCAAAATAAACAAAATTTAAAGTCAAAGTCCTGACTTGACTTCAAAAAAAAAACAAAATTTTAATCAAAATCCTTACTTGACTTCAAAATAACAAAATTATAGTCAAAATCCTAACTTGACTTTAAAAAAAAACAAAATTTAAGTTAAAGTCTTGACTTGACTTCAAAATAAACAAAATTTAAATTCAAAGTCTTGACTTGACTTTAAAATAAACAAAACTTAAATTCAAAGTGCTTACTTGACTTCAAAAAAAAAAAAAATTTAAAGTCAAAGTCTTGACTTGACTTTAAAATGAACAAAACTTAAATTCAAAGTGCTGACTTGACTTCAAAAAAAACAAAATTTAAATTCAAAGTATTGACTTGCCTTCAAAATAAACAAAATTTAAGTAAAAATCCTGACTTGACTTCAAAAAAAACAAAATTTAAGTAAAAGTCCTGACTTGCCTTCAAAATAAACAAAATTTAAGTAAAAATCCTGACTTGACTTCAAAAAAAAACAAAATTTAAGTTAAAGTCTTGACTTGACTTCAAAATAAACAAAATTTAAATTCATAATCTTTACTTGCATTTAAAATAAACAAAATTTAAATTCAAAGTCCTTAATTGACTTTAAAATAAACAAAATTTAAATTCAAAGCGCTGACTTTACTTCAAAAAAAGACAAAATTTAAGTAAAAATACTAACTTGACTTCAAAAAAAACAAAATTTAAATAAAAAGCGCTGACTTGGCTTCAAAAAAAAACAAAATTAAATTCAAAGTGCTGACTTGACTTCAAAAATAACAAAATTTAAATTAAAATCGCTGACTTGACTTCAAAATAAACAAAATTTTAATCAAAATCCTAAATTGACTTCAAATAAAACAATATTTAAGTTAAAGTCTTGACTTGACTTCAAAATAAACAAAATTTAAATTCAAAGTCTTTACTTGCCTTTAAAATAAACAAAATTTAAATTCAAAGTCTTTACTTGCCTTTAAAATAATCAAAATTTAAATTCAAAGTGCTGACTTGACTTCAAAAAAAACAAAATTTAAAGTCAAAGTCTTGACTTGACTTTAAAATAAACAAAACTTAAATTCAAAGTGCTGACTTGACTTCAAAAAAAACAAAATTTAAATTCAAAGTCTTGACTTGCCTTCAAAATAAACAAAATTTAAGTAAAAATCCTGACTTGACTTCAAAAAAAACAAAATTTAAGTAAAAGTCCTTACTTGCCTTCAAAATAAACAAAATTTAAGTAAAAATCCTGACTTGACTTCAAAAAAAAACAAATTTAAGTTAAAGTCTTGACTTGACTTTAAAAAAAACAAAATTTAAATTCAAAGTCTTGACTTGCCTTCAAAATAAACAAAATTTAAAGTCAAAGTCCTGACTTGACTTCAAAAAAAAACAAAATTTTAATCAAAATCCTTACTTGACTTCAAAATAAACAAAATTATAGTCAAAATCCTAACTTGACTTTAAAAAAAACAAAATTTAAGTTAAAGTCTTGACTTGACTTCAAAATAAACAAAATTTAAATTCAAAGTCTTGACTTGACTTTAAAATAAACAAAACTTAAATTCAAAGTGCTTACTTGACTTCAAAAAAAACAAAATTTAAAGTCAAAGTCTTGACTTGACTTTAAAATGAACAAAACTTAAATTCAAAGTGCTGACTTGACTTCAAAAAAAACAAAATTTAAATTCAAAGTATTGACTTGCCTTCAAAATAAACAAAATTTAAGTAAAAATCCTGACTTGACTTCAAAAAAAACAAAATTTAAGTAAAAGTCCTGACTTGCCTTCAAAATAAACAAAATTTAAGTAAAAATCCTGACTTGACTTCAAAAAAAACAAAATTTAAGTTAAAGTCTTGACTTGACTTCAAAATAAACAAAATTTAAATTCATAATCTTTACTTGCATTTAAAATAAACAAAATTTAAATTCAAAGTCCTTAATTGACTTTAAAATAAACAAAATTTAAATTCAAAGCGCTGACTTTACTTCAAAAAAAGACAAAATTTAAGTAAAAATACTAACTTGACTTCAAAAAAAACAAAATTTAAATAAAAAGCGCTGACTTGGCTTCAAAAAAAACAAAATTTAAATTCAAAGTGCTGACTTGACTTCAAAAATAACAAAATTTAAATTAAAATCGCTGACTTGACTTCAAAATAAACAAAATTTTAATCAAAATCCTAAATTGACTTCAAATAAAACAATATTTAAGTTAAAGTCTTGACTTGACTTCAAAATAAACAAAATTTAAATTCAAAGTCTTTACTTGCCTTTAAAATAAACAAAATTTAAATTCAAAGTCTTTACTTGCCTTTAAAATAATCAAAATTTAAATTCAAAGTGCTGACTTGACTTCAAAAAAAACAAAATTTAAAGTCAAAGTCTTGACTTGACTTTAAAATAAACAAAACTTAAATTCAAAGTGCTGACTTGACTTCAAAAAAAACAAAATTTAAATTCAAAGTCTTGACTTGCCTTCAAAATAAACAAAATTTAAGTAAAAATCCTGACTTGACTTCAAAAAAAACAAAATTTAAGTAAAAGTCCTTACTTGCCTTCATAATAAACAAAATTTAAGTAAAAATCCTGACTTGACTTCAAAAAAAAACAAAATTTAAGTTAAAGTCTTGACATGACTTCAAAATAAACAAAATTTAAATTCATAATCTTTACTTGCATTAAAATAAACAAAATTTAAATTCAAAGTCCTTACTTGACTTCAAAATAAACAAAATTTAAAGTCAAAGTCTTTACTTGACTTTAAAATAAACAAAATTTAAATTCAAAGCGCTGACTTTACTTCAAAAAAAGACAAAATTTAAGTAAAAATACTAACTTGACTTCAAAAAAAAACAAAATTTAAATAAAAAGCGCTGACTTGGCTTCAAAAAAAACAAAATTTAAATTCAAAGTGCTGACTTGACTTCAAAAATAACAAAATTTAAATTAAAATCGCTGACTTGACTTCAAAATAAACAAAATTTTAATCAAAATCCTAAATTGACTTCAAATAAAACAATATTTAAGTTAAAGTCTTGACTTGACTTCAAAATAAACAAAATTTAAATTCAAAGTCTTTACTTGCCTTTAAAATAAACAAAATTTAAATTCAAAGTCTTTACTTGCCTTTAAAATAATCAAAATTTAAATTCAAAGTGCTGACTTGACTTCAAAAAAAACAAAATTTAAAGTCAAAGTCTTGACTTGACTTTAAAATAAACAAAACTTAAATTCAAAGTGCTGACTTGACTTCAAAAAAAAACAAAATTTAAATTCAAAGTCTTGACTTGCCTTCAAAATAAACAAAATTTAAGTAAAAATCCTGACTTGACTTCAAAAAAAACAAAATTTAAGTAAAAGTCCTTACTTGCCTTCATAATAAACAAAATTTAAGTAAAAATCCTGACTTGACTTCAAAAAAAAACAAAATTTAAGTTAAAGTCTTGACATGACTTCAAAATAAACAAAATTTAAATTCATAATCTTTACTTGCATTTAAAATAAACAAAATTTAAATTCAAAGTCCTTACTTGACTTCAAAATAAACAAAATTTAAAGTCAAAGTCTTTACTTGACTTTAAAATAAACAAAATTTAAATTCAAAGCGCTGACTTTACTTCAAAAAAAGACAAAATTTAAGTAAAAATACTAACTTGACTTCAAAAAAAACAAAATTTAAATAAAAAGCGCTGACTTGGCTTCAAAAAAAAACAAAATTTAAATTCAAAGTGCTGACTTGACTTCAAAAATAACAAAATTTAAATTAAAAGCGCTGACTTGACTTCAAAATAAACAAAATTTTAATCAAAATCCTAAATTGACTTCAAATAAAACAATATTTAAGTTAAAGTCTTGACTTGACTTCAAAAAAAACAAAATTTAAGTAAAAGTCCTGACTTGCCTTCAAAATAAACAAAATTTAAGTAAAAATCCTGACTTGACTTCAAAAAAAACAAAATTTAAGTTAAAGTCTTGACTTGACTTCAAAATAAACAAAATTTAAATTCATAATCTTTACTTGCATTTAAAATAAACAAAATTTAAATTCAAAGTCCTTAATTGACTTTAAAATAAACAAAATTTAAATTCAAAGCGCTGACTTTACTTCAAAAAAAGACAAAATTTAAGTAAAAATACTAACTTGACTTCAAAAAAAACAAAATTTAAATAAAAAGCGCTGACTTGGCTTCAAAAAAAACAAAATTTAAATTCAAAGTGCTGACTTGACTTCAAAAATAACAAAATTTAAATTAAAATCGCTGACTTGACTTCAAAATAAACAAAATTTTAATCAAAATCCTAAATTGACTTCAAATAAAACAATATTTAAGTTAAAGTCTTGACTTGACTTCAAAATAAACAAAATTTAAATTCAAAGTCTTTACTTGCCTTTAAAATAAACAAAATTTAAATTCAAAGTCTTTACTTGCCTTTAAAATAATCAAAATTTAAATTCAAAGTGCTGACTTGACTTCAAAAAAAAACAAAATTTAAAGTCAAAGTCTTGACTTGACTTTAAAATAAACAAAACTTAAATTCAAAGTGCTGACTTGACTTCAAAAAAAACAAAATTTAAATTCAAAGTCTTGACTTGCCTTCAAAATAAACAAAATTTAAGTAAAAATCCTGACTTGACTTCAAAAAAAACAAAATTTAAGTAAAAGTCCTTACTTGCCTTCATAATAAACAAAATTTAAGTAAAAATCCTGACTTGACTTCAAAAAAAACAAAATTTAAGTTAAAGTCTTGACATGACTTCAAAATAAACAAAATTTAAATTCATAATCTTTACTTGCATTTAAAATAAACAAAATTTAAATTCAAAGTCCTTACTTGACTTCAAAAAAAACAAAATTTAAATAAAAAGCGCTGACTTGGCTTCAAAAAAAACAAAATTTAAATTCAAAGTGCTGACTTGACTTCAAAAATAACAAAATTTAAATTAAAAGCGCTGACTTGACTTCAAAATAAACAAAATTTTAATCAAAATCCTAAATTGACTTCAAATAAAACAATATTTAAGTTAAAGTCTTGACTTGACTTCAAAATAAACAAAATTTAAATTCAAAGTCTTTACTTGCCTTTAAAATAAACAAAATTTAAATTCAAAGTCTTTACTTGCCTTTAAAATAATCAAAATTTAAATTCAAAGTGCTGACTTGACTTCAAAAAAAAACAAAATTTAAAGTCAAAGTCTTGACTTGACTTTAAAATAAACAAAACTTAAATTCAAAGTGCTGACTTGACTTCAAAAAAAACAAAATTTAAATTCAAAGTCTTGACTTGCCTTCAAAATAAACAAAATTTAAGTAAAAATCCTGACTTGACTTCAAAAAAAACAAAATTTAAGTAAAAGTCCTTACTTGACTTCAAAAAAAACAAAATTTAAGTAAAAATCCTGACTTGACTTCAAAAAAAACAAAATTTAAGTTAAAGTCTTGACTTGACTTCAAAATAAACAAAATTTAAATTCATAATCTTTACTTGCATTTAAAATAAACAAAATTTAAATTCAAAGTCCTTACTTGACTTTAAAATAAACAAAATTTAAATTCAAAGCGCTGACTTTACTTCAAAAAAAGACAAAATTTAAGTCAAAATCCTAACTTGACTTCAAAAAAAACAAAAATTAAATAAAAAGCGCTGACTTGGCTTCAAAAAAAACAAAATTTAAATTCAAAGTGCTGACTTGACTTCAAAAATAACAAAATTTAAATTAAAAGCGCTGACTTGACTTCAAAATAAACAAAATTTTAATCAAAATCCTAAATTGACTTCAAATAAAACAATATTTAAGTTAAAGTCTTGACTTGACTTCAAAATAAACAAAATTTAAGTAAAAATCCTGACTTGACTTCAAAAAAAACAAAATTTAAGTAAAAGTCCTTACTTGCCTTCATAATAAACAAAATTTAAGTAAAAATCCTGACTTGACTTCAAAAAAAACAAAATTTAAGTTAAAGTCTTGACATGACTTCAAAATAAACAAAATTTAAATTCATAATCTTTACTTGCATTTAAAATAAACAAAATTTAAATTCAAAGTCCTTACTTGACTTCAAAATAAACAAAATTTAAAGTCAAAGTCTTTACTTGACTTTAAAATAAACAAAATTTAAATTCAAAGCGCTGACTTTACTTCAAAAAAAGACAAAATTTAAGTAAAAATACTAACTTGACTTCAAAAAAAAACAAAATTTAAATAAAAAGCGCTGACTTGGCTTCAAAAAAAACAAAATTTAAATTCAAAGTGCTGACTTGACTTCAAAAATAACAAAATTTAAATTAAAAGCGCTGACTTGACTTCAAAATAAACAAAATTTTAATCAAAATCCTAAATTGACTTCAAATAAAACAATATTTAAGTTAAAGTCTTGACTTGACTTCAAAATAAACAAAATTTAAATTCAAAGTCTTTACTTGCCTTTAAAATAAACAAAATTTAAATTCAAAGTCTTTACTTGCCTTTAAAATAATCAAAATTTAAATTCAAAGTGCTGACTTGACTTCAAAAAAAACAAAATTTAAAGTCAAAGTCTTGACTTGACTTTAAAATAACAAAACTTAAATTCAAAGTGCTGACTTGACTTCAAAAAAAACAAAATTTAAATTCAAAGTCTTGACTTGCCTTCAAAATAAACAAAATTTAAGTAAAAATCCTGACTTGACTTCAAAAAAAACAAAATTTAAGTAAAAGTCCTTACTTGACTTCAAAAAAAACAAAATTTAAGTAAAAATCCTGACTTGACTTCAAAAAAAACAAAATTTAAGTTAAAGTCTTGACTTGACTTCAAAATAAACAAAATTTAAATTCATAATCTTTACTTGCATTTAAAATAAACAAAATTTAAATTCAAAGTCCTTACTTGACTTTAAAATAAACAAAATTTAAATTCAAAGCGCTGACTTTACTTCAAAAAAAGACAAAATTTAAGTCAAAATCCTAACTTGACTTCAAAAAAACCAAAATTTAAATAAAAAACGCTGACTTGGCTTCAAAAAAAAACAAAATTTAAATTTAAAGTGCTGACTTGACTTCAAAAATAACATAATTTAAATTAAAATCGCTGACTTGACTTCAAAATAAACAAAATTTTAATCAAAATCCTAAATTGACTTCAAATAAAACAATATTTAAGTTAAAGTCTTGACTTGACTTCAAAATAAACAAAATTTAAATTCAAAGTCTTTACTTGCCTTTAAAATAAACAAAATTTAAATTCAAAGTCTTTACTTGCCTTTAAAATAATCAAAATTTAAATTCAAAGTGCTGACTTGACTTCAAAAAAAAACAAAATTTAAAGTCAAAGTCTTGACTTGACTTTAAAATAAACAAAACTTAAATTCAAAGTGCTGACTTGACTTCAAAAAAAACAAAATTTAAATTCAAAGTCTTGACTTGCCTTCAAAATAAACAAAATTTAAGTAAAAATCCTGACTTGACTTCAAAAAAACAAAATTTAAGTAAAAGTCCTTACTTGCCTTCAAAATAAACAAAATTTAAGTAAAAATCCTGACTTGACTTCAAAAAAAACAAAATTTAAGTTAAAGTCTTGACTTGACTTTAAAAAAAACAAAATTTAAATTCAAAGTCTTGACTTGCCTTCAAAATAAACGAAATTTAAAGTCAAAGTCCTGACTTGACTTCAAAAAAAAACAAAATTTTAATCAAAATCCTTACTTGACTTCAAAATAAACAAAATTATAGTCAAAATCCTAACTTGACTTTAAAAAAAACAAAATTTAAGTTAAAGTCTTGACTTGACTTCAAAATAAACAAAATTTAAATTCAAAGTCTTGACTTGACTTTAAAATAAACAAAACTTAAATTCAAAGTGCTTACTTGAGTTCAAAAAAAACAAAATTTAAAGTCAAAGTCTTGACTTGCCTTCAAAATAAACAAAATTTAAGTAAAAATCCTGACTTGACTTCAAAAAAAACAAAATTTAAGTAAAAGTCCTGACTTGCCTTCAAAATAAACAAAATTTAAGTAAAAATCCTGACTTGACTTCAAAAAAAAACAAAATTTAAGTTAAAGTCTTGACTTGACTTCAAAAAAAAACAAAATTTAAATTCATAATCTTTACTTGCATTTAAAATAAACAAAATTTAAATTCAAAGTCCTTAATTGACTTTAAAATAAACAAAATTTAAATTCAAAGCGCTGACTTTACTTCAAAAAAAGACAAAATTTAAGTCAAAATCCTAACTTGACTTCAAAAAAACCAAAATTTAAATAAAAAACGCTGACTTGGCTTCAAAAAAAACAAAATTTAAATTTAAAGTGCTGACTTGACTTCAAAAATAACATAATTTAAATTAAAATCGCTGACTTGACTTCAAAATAAACAAAATTTTAATCAAAATCCTAAATTGACTTCAAATAAAACAATATTTAAGTTAAAGTCTTGACTTGACTTCAAAATAAACAAAATTTAAATTCAAAGTCTTTACTTGCCTTTAAAATAAACAAAATTTAAATTCAAAGTCTTTACTTGCCTTTAAAATAATCAAAATTTAAATTCAAAGTGCTGACTTGACTTCAAAAAAAACAAAATTTAAAGTCAAAGTCTTGACTTGACTTTAAAATAAACAAAACTTAAATTCAAAGTGCTGACTTTACTTCAAAAAAAAAACAAAATTTAAATTCAAAGTCTTGACTTGCCTTTAAAAAAAAACAAAATTTAAGTCAAATTCCTGAATTGCCTTCAAAATAAACAAAATTTAAAGTCAAAGTCCTGACTTTACTTCAAAAAAAACAAAATTTAAATTCAAAGTGCTGACTTTACTTCAAAAAAAAACAAAATTTAAATTCAAAGTCTTGACTTGCCTCTATAATAAACAAAATTTAAAGTCAAAGTCTTTACTTGACTTTAAAATAAACAAAATTTAAAGTCAAAGTCTTTACTTGACTTTAAAATAAACAAAATTTAAATTCAAAGCGCTGACTTTATTTCAAAAAAAAACAAAATTTAAGTAAAAATCCTGACTTGACTTCAAAAAAAACAAAATTTAAATTAAAAGCGCTGACTTGGCTTCAAAAAAAACAAATTTAAAATTAAAAGCGCTGACTTGACTTCAAAAAAAACAAAATTTAAGTAAAAGTCCTGACTTGACTTCAAAATAAACAAAATTTAAATTAAAAGCGCTGACTTGGCTTCAAAATAAACAAAATTTTAGTCAAAATCCTAACTTGACTTCAAAAAAAACAATATTTAAGTTAAAATCTTGACTTAACTTCAAAATAAACAAAATTTAAATTCAAAGTCTTTACTTGCATTTAAAATAAACAAAATTTATATTCAAAGTCTTGACTTGCCTTTAAAAAAAACAAAATTTAAATTCAAAGTCTTGTCTTGCCTTTAAAAAAAACAAAATTTAAGTCAAATTCCTGAATTGCCTTTAAAAAAAACAAAATTTAAGTCAAATTCCTGAATTGCCTTCAAAAAAAACAAAATTTAAATTCAAAGTCCTGACTTGATTTCAAAATAAACAAAATTTCAATTCAAAGTCCTTACTTGACTTCAAAATAAACAAAATTTAAATTCAAAATCCTTACTTGACTTCAAAATAAACAAAATTTAAAGTCAAAGTCTTTACTTGACTTTAAAATAAACAAAATTTAAATTCAAAGCGCTGACTTTACTTCAAAAAAAAACAAAATTTAAATAAAAAGCGCTGACTTGGCTTCAAAAAAAACAAAATTTAAATTCAAAGTGCTGACTTGACTTCAAAAATAACAAAATTTAAATTAAAAGCGCTGACTTGACTTCAAAATAAACAAAATTTTAATCAAAATCCTAAATTGACTTCAAATAAAACAATATTTAAGTTAAAGTCTTGACTTGACTTCAAAATAAACAAAATTTAAATTCAAAGTCTTGACTTGCCTTTAAAAAAAACAAAATTTAAATTCAAAGTCTTGTCTTGCCTTTAAAAAAAACAAAATTTAAGTCAAATTCCTGAATTGCCTTTAAAATAAACAAAATTTAAAGTCAAAGTCTTGACTAGCCTTTAAAATAAACAAAACTTAAATTCAAAGTGCTGACTTGACTTCAAAAAAAACAAAATTTAAAGTCAAAGTCTTGACTTGACTTTAAAATAAACAAAACTTAAATTCAAAGTGCTGACTTGACTTCAAAAAAAACAAAATTTAAATTCAAAGTCTTGACTTGCCTTCAAAATAAACAAAATTTAAGTAAAAATCCTGACTTGACTTCAAAAAAAACAAAATTTAAGTAAAAGTCCTTACTTGCCTTCATAATAAACAAAATTTAAGTAAAAATCCTGACTTGACTTCAAAAAAAACAAAATTTAAGTTAAAGTCTTGACTTGACTTCAAAATAAACAAAATTTAAATTCATAATCTTTACTTGCATTTAAAATAAACAAAATTTAAATTCAAAGTCCTTACTTGACTTCAAAATAAACAAAATTTAAAGTCAAAGTCTTTACTTGACTTTAAAATAAACAAAATTTAAATTCAAAGCGCTGACTTTACTTCAAAAAAAGACAAAATTTAAGTAAAAATACTAACTTGACTTCAAAAAAAACAAAATTTAAATAAAAAGCGCTGACTTGGCTTCAAAAAAAACAAAATTTAAATTCAAAGTCCTGACTTGCCTTCAAAATAAACAAAATTTAAGTAAAAATCCTGACTTGACTTCAAAAAAAACAAAATTTAAGTTAAAGTCTTGACTTGACTTCAAAATAAACAAAATTTAAATTCATAATCTTTACTTGCATTTAAAATAAACAAAATTTAAATTCAAAGTCTTGACTTGCCTTCAAAATAAACAAAATTTAAAGTCAAAGTCCTGACTTGACTTCAAAAAAAACTAAATTTTAATCAAAATCCTGACTTGCCTTCAAAATAAACAAAATTTAAAGTCAAAGTCTTGACTAGCCTTTAAAATAAACAAAACTTAAATTCAAAGTGCTGACTTGACTTCAAAAAAAACAAAATTTAAAGTCAAAGTCTTGACTTGACTTTAAAATAAACAAAACTTAAATTCAAAGTGCTGACTTGACTTCAAAATAAACAAAATTTAAGTAAAAATCCTGACTTGACTTCAAAAAAAAACAAAATTTAAATTCAAAGTCTTTACTTGCCTTTAAAATAAACAAAATTTAAATTCAAAGTCTTGACTTGCCTTTAAAAAAAACAAAATTTAAATTCAAAGTCTTGACTTGCCTTCAAAATAAACAAAATTTAAAGTCAAAGTCTTTACTTGACTTTAAAATAAACAAAATTTAAATTCAAAGTGCTGACTTGACTTCAAAAATAACAAAATTTAAATTAAAAGCGCTGACTTGACTTCAAAATAAACAAAATTTTAATCAAAATCCTAAATTGACTTCAAATAAAACAATATTTAAGTTAAAGTCTTGACTTGACTTCAAAATAAACAAAATTTAAATTCAAAGTCTTTACTTGCCTTTAAAATAAACAAAATTTAAATTCAAAGTCTTTACTTGCCTTTAAAATAAACAAAATTTAAATTCAAAGTCCTGACTTGACTTCAAAAAAAACAAAATTTAAAGTCAAAGTCTTTACTTGACTTTAAAATAAACAAAATTTAAATTCAAAGCGCTGACTTGCCTTTAAAAAAAACAAAATTTAAATTCAAAGTCTTGACTTGCCTTCAAAATAAACAAAATTTAAAGTCAAAGTCTTTACTTGACTTTAAAATAAACAAAATTTAAATTCAAAGTGCTGACTTGACTTCAAAAATAACAAAATTTAAATTAAAAGCGCTGACTTGACTTCAAAATAAACAAAATTTTAATCAAAATCCTAAATTGACTTCAAATAAAACAATATTTAAGTTAAAGTCTTGACTTGACTTCAAAATAAACAAAATTTAAATTCAAAGTCTTTACTTGCCTTTAAAATAAACAAAATTTAAATTCAAAGTCTTTACTTGCCTTTAAAATAAACAAAATTTAAATTCAAAGTCCTGACTTGACTTCAAAATAAACAAAATTTAAATTCAAAGTCTTTACTTGCCTTTAAAATAAACAAAATTTAAAGTCAAAGTCTTGACTAGCCTTTAAAATAAACAAAACTTAAATTCAAAGTGCTGACTTGACTTCAAAAAAAAACAAAATTTAAAGTCAAAGTCTTGACTTGACTTTAAAATAAACAAAACTTAAATTCAAAGTGCTGACTTGACTTCAAAAAAAAACAAAATTTAAATTCAAAGTCTTGACTTGACTTCAAAAAAAACAAAATTTAAGTAAAAGTCCTGACTTGCCTTCAAAATAAACAAAATTTAAGTAAAAATCCTGACTTGACTTCAAAAAAAAACAAAATTTAAGTTAAAGTCTTGACTTGACTTCAAAATAAACAAAATTTAAATTCATAATCTTTACTTGCATTTAAATTAAACAAAATTTAAATTCAAAGTCTTGACTTGCCTTCAAAATAAACAAAATTTAAAGTCAAAGTCCTGACTTGACTTCAAAAAAAACTAAATTTTAATCAAAATCCTGACTTGCCTTCAAAATAAACAAAATTTAAAGTCAAAGTCTTGACTAGCCTTTAAAATAAACAAAACTTAAATTCAAAGTGCTGACTTGACTTCAAAAAAAACAAAATTTAAAGTCAAAGTCTTGACTTGACTTTAAAATAAACAAAACTTAAATTCAAAGTGCTGACTTGACTTCAAAAAAAACAAAATTTAAATTCAAAGTCTTGACTTGCCTTCAAAATAAACAAAATTTAAGTAAAAATCCTGACTTGACTTCAAAAAAAACAAAATTTAAGTAAAAGTCCTGACTTGCCTTCAAAATAAACAAAATTTAAGTAAAAATCCTGACTTGACTTCAAAAAAAAACAAAATTTAAGTTAAAGTCTTGACTTGACTTCAAAATAAACAAAATTTAAATTCATAATCTTTACTTGCATTTAAAATAAACAAAATTTAAATTCAAAGTCCTTACTTGACTTCAAAATAAACAAAATTTAAAGTCAAAGTCTTTACTTGACTTTAAAATAAACAAAATTTAAATTCAAAGTGCTGACTTGACTTCAAAAATAACAAAATTTAAATTAAAAGCGCTGACTTGACTTCAAAATAAACAAAATTTTAATCAAAATCCTAAATTGACTTCAAATAAAACAATATTTAAGTTAAAGTCTTGACTTGACTTCAAAATAAACAAAATTTAAATTCAAAGTCTTTACTTGCCTTTAAAATAAACAAAATTTAAATTCAAAGTCTTTACTTGCCTTTAAAATAAACAAAATTTAAATTCAAAGTCCTGACTTGACTTCAAAATAAACAAAATTTAAATTCAAAGTCTTTACTTGCCTTTAAAATAAACAAAATTTAAAGTCAAAGTCTTGACTAGCCTTTAAAATAAACAAAACTTAAATTCAAAGTGCTGACTTGACTTCAAAAAAAACAAAATTTAAAGTCAAAGTCTTGACTTGACTTTAAAATAAACAAAACTTAAATTCAAAGTGCTGACTTGACTTCAAAAAAAAACAAAATTTAAATTCAAAGTCTTGACTTGACTTCAAAAAAAACAAAATTTAAGTAAAAGTCCTGACTTGCCTTCAAAATAAACAAAATTTAAGTAAAAATCCTGACTTGACTTCAAAAAAAAACAAAATTTAAGTTAAAGTCTTGACTTGACTTCAAAATAAACAAAATTTAAATTCATAATCTTTACTTGCATTTAAAATAAACAAAATTTAAATTCAAAGTCTTGACTTGCCTTCAAAATAAACAAAATTTAAAGTCAAAGTCTTGACTAGCCTTTAAAATAAACAAAACTTAAATTCAAAGTCTTTACTTGCCTTCAAAATAAACAAAATTTAAAGTCAAAGTCTTGACTAGCCTTTAAAATAAACAAAACTTAAATTCAAAGTGCTGACTTGACTTCAAAAAAAACAAAATTTAAAGTCAAAGTCTTGACTTGACTTTAAAATAAACAAAACTTAAATTCAAAGTGCTGACTTGACTTCAAAAAAAACAAAATTTAAATTCAAAGTCTTGACTTGCCTTCAAAATAAACAAAATTTAAGTAAAAATCCTGACTTGACTTCAAAAAAAACAAAATTTAAGTAAAAGTCCTGACTTGCCTTCAAAATAAACAAAATTTAAGTAAAAATCCTGACTTGACTTCAAAAAAAAACAAAATTTAAGTTAAAGTCTTGACTTGACTTCAAAATAAACAAAATTTAAATTCATAATCTTTACTTGCATTTAAAATAAACAAAATTTAAATTCAAAGTCCTTACTTGACTTCAAAATAAACAAAATTTAAAGTCAAAGTCTTTACTTGACTTTAAAATAAACAAAATTTAAATTCAAAGTGCTGACTTGACTTCAAAAATAACAAAATTTAAATTAAAAGCGCTGACTTGACTTCAAAATAAACAAAATTTTAATCAAAATCCTAAATTGACTTCAAATAAAACAATATTTAAGTTAAAGTCTTGACTTGACTTCAAAATAAACAAAATTTAAATTCAAAGTCTTTACTTGCCTTTAAAATAAACAAAATTTAAATTCAAAGTCTTTACTTGCCTTTAAAATAAACAAAATTTAAATTCAAAGTCCTGACTTGACTTCAAAATAAACAAAATTTAAGTAAAAATCCTGACTTGACTTCAAAAAAAACAAAATTTAAGTAAAAGTCCTGACTTGCCTTCAAAATAAACAAAATTTAAGTAAAAATCCTGACTTGACTTCAAAAAAAAACAAAATTTAAGTTAAAGTCTTGACTTGACTTCAAAATAAACAAAATTTAAATTCATAATCTTTACTTGCATTTAAAATAAACAAAATTTAAATTCAAAGTCCTTACTTGACTTCAAAATAAACAAAATTTAAAGTCAAAGTCTTGACTAGCCTTTAAAATAAACAAAACTTAAATTCAAAGTGCTGACTTGACTTCAAAAATAACAAAATTTAAATTAAAAGCGCTGACTTGACTTCAAAATAAACAAAATTTTAATCAAAATCCTAAATTGACTTCAAATAAAACAATATTTAAGTTAAAGTCTTGACTTGACTTCAAAATAAACAAAATTTAAATTCAAAGTCTTTACTTGCCTTTTAATTAAACAAAATTTAAATTCAAAGTCTTTACTTGCCTTTAAAATAAACAAAATTTAAATTCAAAGTCCTGACTTGACTTCAAAATAAACAAAATTTAAATTCAAAGTCTTTACTTGCCTTTAAAATAAACAAAATTTAAAGTCAAAGTCTTGACTAGCCTTTAAAATAAACAAAACTTAAATTCAAAGTGCTGACTTGACTTCAAAAAAAACAAAATTTAAAGTCAAAGTCTTGACTTGACTTTAAAATAAACAAAACTTAAATTCAAAGTGCTGACTTGACTTCAAAAAAAACAAAATTTAAATTCAAAGTCTTGACTTGACTTCAAAATAAACAAAATTTAAATTCATAATCTTTACTTGCATTTAAAATAAACAAAATTTAAATTCAAAGTCCTTACTTGACTTCAAAATAAACAAAATTTAAAGTCAAAGTCTTTACTTGACTTTAAAATAAACAAAATTTAAATTCAAAGTGCTGACTTGACTTCAAAAATAACAAAATTTAAATTAAAAGCGCTGACTTGACTTCAAAATAAACAAAATTTTAATCAAAATCCTAAATTGACTTCAAATAAAACAATATTTAAGTTAAAGTCTTGACTTGACTTCAAAATAAACAAAATTTAAATTCAAAGTCTTTACTTGCCTTTAAAATAAACAAAATTTAAATTCAAAGTCTTTACTTGCCTTTAAAATAAACAAAATTTAAATTCAAAGTCCTGACTTGACTTCAAAATAAACAAAATTTAAGTAAAAATCCTGACTTGACTTCAAAAAAAACAAAATTTAAGTAAAAGTCCTGACTTGCCTTCAAAATAAACAAAATTTAAGTAAAAATCCTGACTTGACTTCAAAAAAAAACAAAATTTAAGTTAAAGTCTTGACTTGACTTCAAAATAAACAAAATTTAAATTCATAATCTTTACTTGCATTTAAAATAAACAAAATTTAAATTCAAAGTCCTTACTTGACTTCAAAATAAACAAAATTTAAAGTCAAAGTCTTGACTAGCCTTTAAAATAAACAAAACTTAAATTCAAAGTGCTGACTTGACTTCAAAAATAACAAAATTTAAATTAAAAGCGCTGACTTGACTTCAAAATAAACAAAATTTTAATCAAAATCCTAAATTGACTTCAAATAAAACAATATTTAAGTTAAAGTCTTGACTTGACTTCAAAATAAACAAAATTTAAATTCAAAGTCTTTACTTGCCTTTTAATTAAACAAAATTTAAATTCAAAGTCTTTACTTGCCTTTAAAATAAACAAAATTTAAATTCAAAGTCCTGACTTGACTTCAAAATAAACAAAATTTAAATTCAAAGTCTTTACTTGCCTTTAAAATAAACAAAATTTAAAGTCAAAGTCTTGACTAGCCTTTAAAATAAACAAAACTTAAATTCAAAGTGCTGACTTGACTTCAAAAAAAACAAAATTTAAAGTCAAAGTCTTGACTTGACTTTAAAATAAACAAAACTTAAATTCAAAGTGCTGACTTGACTTCAAAAAAAAACAAAATTTAAATTCAAAGTCTTGACTTGACTTCAAAAAAAAACAAAATTTAAGTAAAAGTCCTGACTTGCCTTCAAAATAAACAAAATTTAAGTAAAAATCCTGACTTGACTTCAAAAAAAACAAAATTTAAGTTAAAGTCTTGACTTGACTTCAAAATAAACAAAATTTAAATTCATAATCTTTACTTGCATTTAAAATAAACAAAATTTAAATTCAAAGTCTTGACTTGCCTTCAAAATAAACAAAATTTAAAGTCAAAGTCCTGACTTGACTTCAAAAAAAACTAAATTTTAATCAAAATCCTGACTTGCCTTCAAAATAAACAAAATTTAAAGTCAAAGTCTTGACTAGCCTTTAAAATAAACAAAACTTAAATTCAAAGTGCTGACTTGACTTCAAAAAAAAACAAAATTTAAAGTCAAAGTCTT
Organism: Brachionus asplanchnoidis; assembly: GCA_025491095.1. NCBI lineage: Eukaryota > Metazoa > Rotifera > Eurotatoria > Ploima > Brachionidae > Brachionus > Brachionus asplanchnoidis. The sequence continues at coordinate 23,562 of JAILYF010000058.1, forward strand.
GACTTGACTTTAAAATAAACAAAACTTAAATTCAAAGTGCTGACTTGACTTCAAAATAAACAAAATTTAAGTAAAAATCCTGACTTGACTTCAAAAAAAACAAAATTTAAAGTCAAAGTCTTGACTTGACTTTAAAATAAACAAAACTTAAATTCAAAGTCTTTACTTGCCTTTAAAATAAACAAAATTTAAATTCAAAGTCTTGACTTGCCTTTAAAAAAAACAAAATTTAAATTCAAAGTCTTGACTTGCCTTCAAAATAAACAAAATTTAAAGTCAAAGTCCTGACTTGACTTCAAAAAAAACTAAATTTTAATCAAAATCCTGACTTGCCTTCAAAATAAACAAAATTTAAAGTCAAAGTCTTGACTAGCCTTTAAAATAAACAAAACTTAAATTCAAAGTGCTGACTTGACTTCAAAAAAAAACAAAATTTAAAGTCAAAGTCTTGACTTGACTTTAAAATAAACAAAACTTAAATTCAAAGTGCTGACTTGACTTCAAAATAAACAAAATTTAAGTAAAAATCCTGACTTGACTTCAAAAAAAAACAAAATTTAAATTCAAAGTCTTTACTTGCCTTTAAAATAAACAAAATTTAAATTCAAAGTCTTGACTTGCCTTTAAAAAAAAACAAAATTTAAATTCAAAGTCTTGACTTGCCTTCAAAATAAACAAAATTTAAAGTCAAAGTCCTGACTTGACTTCAAAAAAACTAAATTTTAATCAAAATCCTGACTTGCCTTCAAAATAAACAAAATTTAAAGTCAAAGTCTTGACTAGCCTTTAAAATAAACAAAACTTAAATTCAAAGTGCTGACTTGACTTCAAAAAAAACAAAATTTAAAGTCAAAGTCTTGACTTGACTTTAAAATAAACAAAACTTAAATTCAAAGTGCTGACTTGACTTCAAAAAAAACAAAATTTAAATTCAAAGTCTTGACTTGCCTTCAAAATAAACAAAATTTAAGTAAAAATCCTGACTTGACTTCAAAAAAAACAAAATTTAAGTAAAAGTCCTGACTTGCCTTCAAAATAAACAAAATTTAAGTTAAAGTCTTGACTTGACTTCAAAATAAACAAAATTTAAATTCATAATCTTTACTTGCATTTAAAATAAACAAAATTTAAATTCAAAGTCCTTACTTGACTTCAAAATAAACAAAATTTAAAGTCAAAGTCTTTACTTGACTTTAAAATAAACAAAATTTAAATTCAAAGTGCTGACTTGACTTCAAAAATAACAAAATTTAAATTAAAAGCGCTGACTTGACTTCAAAATAAACAAAATTTTAATCAAAATCCTAAATTGACTTCAAATAAAACAATATTTAAGTTAAAGTCTTGACTTGACTTCAAAATAAACAAAATTTAAATTCAAAGTCTTTACTTGCCTTTAAAATAAACAAAATTTAAATTCAAAGTCTTTACTTGCCTTTAAAATAAACAAAATTTAAATTCAAAGTCCTGACTTGACTTCAAAATAAACAAAATTTAAATTCAAAGTCTTTACTTGCCTTTAAAATAAACAAAATTTAAAGTCAAAGTCTTGACTAGCCTTTAAAATAAACAAAACTTAAATTCAAAGTCCTGACTTGACTTCAAAAAAAACTAAATTTTAATCAAAATCTTGACTTGCCTTCAAAATAAACAAAATTTAAAGTCAAAGTCTTGACTAGCCTTTAAAATAAACAAAACTTAAATTCAAAGTGCTGACTTGACTTCAAAAAAAACAAAATTTAAAGTCAAAGTCTTGACTTGACTTTAAAATAAACAAAACTTAAATTCAAAGTGCTGACTTGACTTCAAAAAAAACAAAATTTAAATTCAAAGTCTTGACTTGCCTTCAAAATAAACAAAATTTAAGTAAAAATCCTGACTTGACTTCAAAAAAAACAAAATTTAAGTAAAAGTCCTGACTTGCCTTCAAAATAAACAAAATTTAAGTAAAAATCCTGACTTGACTTCAAAAAAAACAAAATTTAAGTTAAAGTCTTGACTTGACTTCAAAATAAACAAAATTTAAATTCATAATCTTTACTTGCATTTAAAATAAACAAAATTTAAATTCAAAGTCCTTACTTGACTTCAAAATAAACAAAATTTAAAGTCAAAGTCTTTACTTGACTTTAAAATAAACAAAATTTAAATTCAAAGTGCTGACTTGACTTCAAAAATAACAAAATTTAAATTAAAAGCGCTGACTTGACTTCAAAATAAACAAAATTTTAATCAAAATCCTAAATTGACTTCAAATAAAACAATATTTAAGTTAAAGTCTTGACTTGACTTCAAAATAAACAAAATTTAAATTCAAAGTCTTTACTTGCATTTAAAATAAACAAAATTTAAATTCAAAGTCTTGACTTGCCTTCAAAATAAACAAAATTTAAAGTCAAAGTCCTGACTTGACTTCAAAAAAAACTAAATTTTAATCAAAATCCTGACTTGCCTTCAAAATAAACAAAATTTAAAGTCAAAGTCTTGACTAGCCTTTAAAATAAACAAAACTTAAATTCAAAGTGCTGACTTGACTTCAAAAAAAAACAAAATTTAAAGTCAAAGTCTTGACTTGACTTTAAAATAAACAAAACTTAAATTCAAAGTGCTGACTTGACTTCAAAATGAACAAAATTTAAGTAAAAATCCTGACTTGACTTCAAAAAAAACAAAATTTAAATTCAAAGTCTTTACTTGCCTTTAAAATAAACAAAATTTAAATTCAAAGTCTTGACTTGCCTTTAAAAAAAACAAAATTTAACTTCAAAGTCTTGACTTGCCTTCAAAATAAACAAAATTTAAAGTCAAAGTCCTGACTTGACTTCAAAAAAAACTAAATTTTAATCAAAATCCTGACTTGCCTTCAAAATAAACAAAATTTAAAGTCAAAGTCTTGACTTGACTTTAAAATAAACAAAACTTAAATTCAAAGTGCTGACTTGACTTCAAAAAAAACAAAATTTAAATTCAAAGTCTTGACTTGCCTTCAAAATAAACAAAATTTAAGTAAAAATCCTGACTTGCCTTCAAAATAAACAAAATTTAAGTAAAAATCCTGACTTGACTTCAAAAAAAACAAAATTTAAGTTAAAGTCTTGACTTGACTTCAAAATAAACAAAATTTAAATTCATAATCTTTACTTGCATTTAAAATAAACAAAATTTAAATTCAAAGTCCTTACTTGACTTCAAAATAAACAAAATTTAAAGTCAAAGTCTTTACTTGACTTTAAAATAAACAAAATTTAAATTCAAAGTGCTGACTTGACTTCAAAAATAACAAAATTTAAATTAAAAGCGCTGACTTGACTTCAAAATAAACAAAATTTTAATCAAAATCCTAAATTGACTTCAAATAAAACAATATTTAAGTTAAAGTCTTGACTTGACTTCAAAATAAACAAAATTTAAATTCAAAGTCTTTACTTGCATTTAAAATAAACAAAATTTAAATTCAAAGTCTTGACTTGCCTTCAAAATAAACAAAATTTAAAGTCAAAGTCCTGACTTGACTTCAAAAAAAACTAAATTTTAATCAAAATCCTGACTTGCCTTCAAAATAAACAAAATTTAAAGTCAAAGTCTTGACTAGCCTTTAAAATAAACAAAACTTAAATTCAAAGTGCTGACTTGACTTCAAAAAAAACAAAATTTAAAGTCAAAGTCTTGACTTGACTTTAAAATAAACAAAACTTAAATTCAAAGTGCTGACTTGACTTCAAAATAAACAAAATTTTAATCAAAATCCTAAATTGACTTCAAATAAAACAATATTTAAGTTAAAGTCTTGACTTGACTTCAAAATAAACAAAATTTAAATTCAAAGTCTTGACTTGCATTTAAAATAAACAAAATTTAAATTCAAAGTCTTGACTTGCCTTCAAAATAAACAAAATTTAAAGTCAAAGTCCTGACTTGACTTCAAAAAAAACTAAATTTTAATCAAAATCCTGACTTGCCTTCAAAATAAACAAAATTTAAAGTCAAAGTCTTGACTAGCCTTTAAAATAAACAAAACTTAAATTCAAAGTGCTGACTTGACTTCAAAAAAAACAAAATTTAAAGTCAAAGTCTTGACTTGACTTTAAAATAAACAAAACTTAAATTCAAAGTGCTGACTTGACTTCAAAATAAACAAAATTTAAATTCATAATCTTTACTTGCATTTAAAATAAACAAAATTTAAATTCAAAGTCCTTACTTGACTTCAAAATAAACAAAATTTAAAGTCAAAGTCTTTACTTGACTTTAAAATAAACAAAATTTAAATTCAAAGTGCTGACTTGACTTCAAAAATAACAAAATTTAAATTAAAAGCGCTGACTTGACTTCAAAATAAACAAAATTTTAATCAAAATCCTAAATTGACTTCAAATAAAACAATATTTAAGTTAAAGTCTTGACTTGACTTCAAAATAAACAAAATTTAAATTCAAAGTCTTTACTTGCATTTAAAATAAACAAAATTTAAATTCAAAGTCTTGACTTGCCTTCAAAATAAACAAAATTTAAAGTCAAAGTCCTGACTTGACTTCAAAAAAAACTAAATTTTAATCAAAATCCTGACTTGCCTTCAAAATAAACAAAATTTAAAGTCAAAGTCTTGACTAGCCTTTAAAATAAACAAAACTTAAATTCAAAGTGCTGACTTGACTTCAAAAAAAACAAAATTTAAAGTCAAAGTCTTGACTTGACTTTAAAATAAACAAAACTTAAATTCAAAGTGCTGACTTGACTTCAAAATAAACAAAATTTAAGTAAAAATCCTGACTTGACTTCAAAAAAAAACAAAATTTAAATTCAAAGTCTTTACTTGCCTTTAAAATAAACAAAATTTAAATTCAAAGTCTTGACTTGCCTTTAAAAAAAACAAAATTTAAATTCAAAGTCTTGACTTGCCTTCAAAATAAACAAAATTTAAAGTCAAAGTCCTGACTTGACTTCAAAAAAAACTAAATTTTAATCAAAATCCTGACTTGCCTTCAAAATAAACAAAATTTAAAGTCAAAGTCTTGACTAGCCTTTAAAATAAACAAAACTTAAATTCAAAGTGCTGACTTGACTTCAAAAAAAACAAAATTTAAAGTCAAAGTCTTGACTTGACTTTAAAATAAACAAAACTTAAATTCAAAGTGCTGACTTGACTTCAAAAAAAAACAAAATTTAAATTCAAAGTCTTGACTTGCCTTCAAAATAAACAAAATTTAAGTAAAAATCCTGACTTGCCTTCAAAATAAACAAAATTTAAGTAAAAATCCTGACTTGACTTCAAAAAAAAACAAAATTTAAGTTAAAGTCTTGACTTGACTTCAAAATAAACAAAATTTAAATTCATAATCTTTACTTGCATTTAAAATAAACAAAATTTAAATTCAAAGTCCTTACTTGACTTCAAAATAAACAAAATTTAAAGTCAAAGTCTTTACTTGACTTTAAAATAAACAAAATTTAAATTCAAAGTGCTGACTTGACTTCAAAAATAACAAAATTTAAATTAAAAGCGCTGACTTGACTTCAAAATAAACAAAATTTTAATCAAAATCCTAAATTGACTTCAAATAAAACAATATTTAAGTTAAAGTCTTGACTTGACTTCAAAATAAACAAAATTTAAATTCAAAGTCTTTACTTGCATTTAAAATAAACAAAATTTAAATTCAAAGTCTTGACTTGCCTTCAAAATAAACAAAATTTAAAGTCAAAGTCCTGACTTGACTTCAAAAAAAACTAAATTTTAATCAAAATCCTGACTTGCCTTCAAAATAAACAAAATTTAAAGTCAAAGTCTTGACTAGCCTTTAAAATAAACAAAACTTAAATTCAAAGTGCTGACTTGACTTCAAAAAAAACAAAATTTAAAGTCAAAGTCTTGACTTGACTTTAAAATAAACAAAACTTAAATTCAAAGTGCTGACTTGACTTCAAAATAAACAAAATTTAAGTAAAAATCCTGACTTGACTTCAAAAAAAAACAAAATTTAAATTCAAAGTCTTTACTTGCCTTTAAAATAAACAAAATTTAAATTCAAAGTCTTGACTTGCCTTTAAAAAAAACAAAATTTAAATTCAAAGTCTTGACTTGCCTTCAAAATAAACAAAATTTAAAGTCAAAGTCCTGACTTGACTTCAAAAAAAACTAAATTTTAATCAAAATCCTGACTTGCCTTCAAAATAAACAAAATTTAAAGTCAAAGTCTTGACTAGCCTTTAAAATAAACAAAACTTAAATTCAAAGTGCTGACTTGACTTCAAAAAAAACAAAATTTAAAGTCAAAGTCTTGACTTGACTTTAAAATAAACAAAACTTAAATTCAAAGTGCTGACTTGACTTCAAAAAAAACAAAATTTAAATTCAAAGTCTTGACTTGCCTTCAAAATAAACAAAATTTAAGTAAAAATCCTGACTTGACTTCAAAAAAAACAAAATTTAAGTAAAAGTCCTGACTTGCCTTCAAAATAAACAAAATTTAAGTAAAAATCCTGACTTGACTTCAAAAAAAACAAAATTTAAGTTAAAGTCTTGACTTGACTTCAAAATAAACAAAATTTAAATTCATAATCTTTACTTGCATTTAAAATAAACAAAATTTAAATTCAAAGTCTTGACTTGCCTTCAAAATAAACAAAATTTAAAGTCAAAGTCCTGACTTGACTTCAAAAAAAACTAAATTTTAATCAAAATCCTGACTTGCCTTCAAAATAAACAAAATTTAAAGTCAAAGTCTTGACTAGCCTTTAAAATAAACAAAACTTAAATTCAAAGTGCTGACTTGACTTCAAAAAAAACAAAATTTAAAGTCAAAGTCTTGACTTGACTTTAAAATAAACAAAACTTAAATTCAAAGTGCTGACTTGACTTCAAAATAAACAAAATTTAAGTAAAAATCCTGACTTGACTTCAAAAAAAAACAAAATTTAAATTCAAAGTCTTTACTTGCCTTTAAAATAAACAAAATTTAAATTCAAAGTCTTGACTTGCCTTTAAAAAAAACAAAATTTAAATTCAAAGTCTTGACTTGCCTTCAAAATAAACAAAATTTAAAGTCAAAGTCCTGACTTGACTTCAAAAAAAACTAAATTTTAATCAAAATCCTGACTTGCCTTCAAAATAAACAAAATTTAAAGTCAAAGTCTTGACTAGCCTTTAAAATAAACAAAACTTAAATTCAAAGTGCTGACTTGACTTCAAAAAAAACAAAATTTAAAGTCAAAGTCTTGACTTGACTTTAAAATAAACAAAACTTAAATTCAAAGTGCTGACTTGACTTCAAAAAAAACAAAATTTAAATTCAAAGTCTTGACTTGCCTTCAAAATAAACAAAATTTAAGTAAAAATCCTGACTTGACTTCAAAAAAAACAAAATTTAAGTAAAAGTCCTGACTTGCCTTCAAAATAAACAAAATTTAAGTAAAAATCCTGACTTGACTTCAAAAAAAACAAAATTTAAGTTAAAGTCTTGACTTGACTTCAAAATAAACAAAATTTAAATTCATAATCTTTACTTGCATTTAAAATAAACAAAATTTAAATTCAAAGTCCTTACTTGACTTCAAAATAAACAAAATTTAAAGTCAAAGTCTTTACTTGACTTTAAAATAAACAAAATTTAAATTCAAAGTGCTGACTTGACTTCAAAAATAACAAAATTTAAATTAAAAGCGCTGACTTGACTTCAAAATAAACAAAATTTTAATCAAAATCCTAAATTGACTTCAAATAAAACAATATTTAAGTTAAAGTCTTGACTTGACTTCAAAATAAACAAAATTTAAATTCAAAGTCTTTACTTGCCTTAAAAATAAACAAAATTTAAATTCAAAGTCTTTACTTGCCTTTAAAATAAACAAAATTTAAATTCAAAGTCCTGACTTGACTTCAAAATAAACAAAATTTAAATTCAAAGTCTTTACTTGCCTTTAAAATAAACAAAATTTAAAGTCAAAGTCTTGACTAGCCTTTAAAATAAACAAAACTTAAATTCAAAGTCCTGACTTGACTTCAAAAAAAACTAAATTTTAATCAAAATCTTGACTTGCCTTCAAAATAAACAAAATTTAAAGTCAAAGTCTTGACTAGCCTTTAAAATAAACAAAACTTAAATTCAAAGTGCTGACTTGACTTCAAAAAAAACAGAATTAAAATTAAAGTCTTGACTTGACTTTAAAATAAACAAAACTTAAATTCAAAGTGCTGACTTGACTTCAAAAAAAACAAAATTTAAATTCAAAGTCTTGACTTGCCTTCAAAATAAACAAAATTTAAGTAAAAATCCTGACTTGACTTCAAAAAAAACAAAATTTAAGTAAAAGTCTTGACTTGACTTCAAAATAAACAAAATTTAAATTCATAATCTTTACTTGCATTTAAAATAAACAAAATTTAAATTCAAAGTCCTTACTTGACTTCAAAATAAACAAAATTTAAAGTCAAAGTCTTTACTTGACTTTAAAATAAACAAAATTTAAATTCAAAGTGCTGACTTGACTTCAAAAATAACAAAATTTAAATTAAAAGCGCTGACTTGACTTCAAAATAAACAAAATTTTAATCAAAATCCTAAATTGACTTCAAATAAAACAATATTTAAGTTAAAGTCTTGACTTGACTTCAAAATAAACAAAATTTAAATTCAAAGTCTTTACTTGCCTTTAAAATAAACAAAATTTAAATTCAAAGTCTTTACTTGCCTTTAAAATAAACAAAATTTAAATTCAAAGTCTTGACTTGCCTTCAAAATAAACAAAATTTAAAGTCAAAGTCTTGACTAGCCTTTAAAATAAACAAAACTTAAATTCAAAGTGCTGACTTGACTTCAAAAAAAACAAAATTTAAAGTCAAAGTCTTGACTTGACTTTAAAATAAACAAAACTTAAATTCAAAGTGCTGACTTGACTTCAAAATAAACAAAATTTAAGTAAAAATCCTGACTTGACTTCAAAAAAAACAAAATTTAAATTCAAAGTCTTTACTTGCCTTTAAAATAAACAAAATTTAAATTCAAAGTCTTGACTTGCCTTTAAAAAAAAAAAATTTAAATTCAAAGTCTTGACTTGCCTTTAAAATAAACAAAATTTTAAGTCAAAGTCTTGACTAGCCTTTAAAATAAACAAAACTTAAATTCAAAGTGCTGACTTGACTTCAAAAAAAACAAAATTTAAAGTCAAAGTCTTGACTTGACTTTAAAATAAACAAAACTTAAATTCAAAGTGCTGACTTGACTTCAAAAAAAACAAAATTTAAATTCAAAGTCTTGACTTGACTTCAAAAAAAACAAAATTTAAGTAAAAGTCCTGACTTGCCTTCAAAATAAACAAAATTTAAGTAAAAATCCTGACTTGACTTCAAAAAAAACAAAATTTAAGTTAAAGTCTTGACTTGACTTCAAAATAAACAAAATTTAAATTCATAATCTTTACTTGCATTTAAAATAAACAAAATTTAAATTCAAAGTCTTGACTTGCCTTCAAAATAAACAAAATTTAAAGTCAAAGTCTTGACTAGCCTTTAAAATAAACAAAACTTAAATTCAAAGTGCTGACTTGACTTCAAAAAAAAACAAAATTTAAAGTCAAAGTCTTGACTTGACTTTAAAATAAACAAAACTTAAATTCAAAGTGCTGACTTGACTTCAAAATAAACAAAATTTAAGTAAAAATCCTGACTTGACTTCAAAAAAAAACAAAATTTAAATTCAAAGTCTTTACTTGCCTTTAAAATAAACAAAATTTAAATTCAAAGTCTTGACTTGCCTTTAAAAAAAACAAAATTTAAATTCAAAGTCTTGACTTGCCTTCAAAATAAACAAAATTTAAAGTCAAAGTCCTGACTTGACTTCAAAAAAAACTAAATTTTAATTCAAAGTCTTGACTTGCCTTCAAAATAAACAAAATTTAAGTAAAAATCCTGACTTGACTTCAAAAAAAACAAAATTTAAGTAAAAGTCCTGACTTGCCTTCAAAATAAACAAAATTTAAGTAAAAATCCTGACTTGACTTCAAACAAAACAAAATTTAAGTTAAAGTCTTGACTTGACTTCAAAATAAACAAAATTTTAATTCATAATCTTTACTTGCATTTAAAATAAACAAAATTTAAATTCAAAGTCCTTACTTGACTTCAAAATAAACAAAATTTAAAGTCAAAGTCTTTACTTGACTTTAAAATAAACAAAATTAAATTCAAAGCGCTGACTTTACTTCAAAAAAAGACAAAATTTAAGTAAAAATACTAACTTGACTTCAAAAAAAAACAAAATTTAAATAAAAAGCGCTGACTTGGCTTCAAAAAAAACAAAATTTAAATTCAAAGTGCTGACTTGACTTCAAAAATAACAAAATTTAAATTAAAAGCGCTGACTTGACTTCAAAATAAACAAAATTTTAATCAAAATCCTAAATTGACTTCAAATAAAACAATATTTAAGTTCATAATCTTTACTTGCATTTAAAATAAACAAAATTTAAATTCAAAGTCCTTACTTGACTTCAAAATAAACAAAATTTAAAGTCAAAGTCTTTACTTGACTTTAAAATAAACAAAATTTAAATTCAAAGCGCTGACTTTACTTCAAAAAAAGACAAAATTTAAGTAAAAATACTAACTTGACTTCAAAAAAAACAAAATTTAAATAAAAAGCGCTGACTTGGCTTCAAAAAAAACAAAATTTAAATTCAAAGTGCTGACTTGACTTCAAAAATAACAAAATTTAAATTAAAAGCGCTGACTTGACTTCAAAATAAACAAAATTTTAATCAAAATCCTAAATTGACTTCAAATAAAACAATATTTAAGTTAAAGTCTTGACTTGACTTCAAAATAAACAAAATTTAAATTCAAAGTCTTTACTTGCCTTTAAAATAAACAAAATTTAAATTCAAAGTCTTTACTTGCCTTTAAAATAATCAAATTTTAAATTCAAAGTACTGACTTGACTTCAAAAAAAAACAAAATTTAAATTCAAAGTCTTGACTTGCCTTCAAAATAAACAAAATTTAAGTAAAAATCCTGACTTGACTTCAAAAAAAACAAAATTTAAGTAAAAGTCCTGACTTGCCTTCAAAATAAACAAAATTTAAGTAAAAATCCTGACTTGACTTCAAAAAAAACAAAATTTAAGTAAAAGTCCTTACTTGCCTTCAAAATAAACAAAATTTTAGTAAAAATCCTGACTTGACTTCAAAAAAAAACAAAATTTGAGTTAAAGTCTTGACTTGACTTCAAAATAAACAAAATTTAAATTCATAATCTTTACTTGCATTTAAAATAAACAAAATTTAAATTCAAAGTCTTTACTTGACTTTAAAATAGACAAAATTTAAATTCAAAGCGCTGACTTTACTTCAAAAAAACACAAAATTTAAGTAAAAATACTAACTTGACTTCAAAAAAAACAAAATTTAAATAAAAAGCGCTGACTTGGCTTCAAAAAAAAACAAAATTTAAATTCAAAGTGCTGACTTGACTTCAAAAATAACAAAATTTAAATTAAAAGCGCTGACTTGACTTCAAAATAAACAAAATTTTAATCAAAATCCTAAATTGACTTCAAATAAAACAATATTTAAGTTAAAGTCTTGACTTGACTTCAAAATAAACAAAATTTAAATTCAAAGTCTTTACTTGCCTTTAAAATAAACAAAATTTAAATTCAAAGTCTTTACTTGCCTTTAAAATAATCAAAATTTAAATTCAAAGTCTTGACTTGCCTTTAAAAAAAACAAAATTTAAATTCAAAGTCTTGACTTGCCTTCAAAATAAACAAAATTTAAAGTCAAAGTCTTGACTTGACTTTAAAATAAACAAAACTTAAATTCAAAGTGCTGACTTGACTTCAAAAACAACAAAATTTAAAGTCAAAGTCTTGACTTGACTTTAAAATAAACAAAACTTAAATTCAAAGTCTTGACTTGCCTTCAAAATAAACAAAATTTAAATTCAAAGTCTTGACTTGCCTTCAAAATAAACAAAATTTAAGTAAAAATCCTGACTTGACTTCAAAAAAAAACAAAATTTAAGTAAAAATCCTGACTTGACTTCTAAAAAAAACAAAATTTAAGTTAAAGTCTTGACTTGACTTCAAAATAAACAAAATTTAAACTCATAATCTTTACTTGCATTTAAAATAAACAAAATTTAAATTCAAAGTCCTTACTTGACTTCAAAATAAACAAAATTTAAAATCAAAGTCTTTACTTGACTTTAAAATAAACAAAATTTAAATTCAAAGCGCTGACTTTACTTCAAAAAAAGACAAAATTTAAGTTAAAATACTAACTTGACTTCAAAAAAAACAAAATTTAAATAAAAAGCGCTGACTTGGCTTCAAAAATAACAAAATTTAAATTAAAAGCGCTCACTTGACTTCAAATTAAACAAAATTTTAATCAAAATCCTAAATTGACTTCAAATAAAACAATATTTAAGTTAAAGTCTTGACTTGACTTCAAAATAAACAAAATTTAAATTCAAAGTCTTTACTTGCCTTTAAAATAAACAAAATTTAAATTCAAAGTCTTTACTTGCCTTTAAAATAATCAAAATTTAAATTCAAAGTCTTGAATTGCCTTTAAAAAAAACAAAATTTAAATTCAAAGTCTTGACTTGCCTTCAAAATAAACAAAATTTAAAGTCAAAGTCCTGACTTGACTTCAAAAAAAAAACAAAATTTTAATCAAAATCCTGACTTGCCTTCAAAATAAACAAAATTTAAAGTCAAAGTCTTGACTTGACTTTAAAATAAACAAAATTTAAATTCAAAGTGCTGACTTTACTTCAAAAAAAACAAAATTTAAATTCAAAGTCTTAACTTGCCCTCAAAATAAACAAAATTTAAGTAAAAATCCTGACTTGACTTCAAAAAAAACAAAATTTAAGTAAAAGTCCTGACTTGCCTTCAAAATAAACAAAATTTAAGTAGAAATCCTGACTTGACTTCAAAAAAAACAAAATTTAAGTTAAAGTCTTGACTTGACTTCAAAATAAACAAAATTTAAATTCATAATCTTTACTTGCCTTTAAAATAAACAAAATTTAAATTCAAAGTCTTGACTTGCCTTTAAAAAAACAAAATTTAAATTCAAAGTGCTGACTTGACTTCAAAAAAAACAAAATTTTAATCAAAATCCTGACTTGCCCTCAAAATAAACAAAATTTTAGTCAAAATCCTAACTTGACTTCAAAATTAACAAAATTTAAATTCAAAGTCTTGACTTGACTTCAAAAAAAAACAAAATTTTAATCAAAATCCTGACTTGCCTTCAAAATAAACAAAATTTAAAGTCAAAGTCTTGACTTGACTTTAAAATAAACAAAACTTAAATTCAAAGTGCTGACTTGACTTCAAAAAAAAACAAAATTTAAAGTCAAAGTCTTGACTTGACTTTAAAATAAACAAAACTTAAATTCAAAGTGCTGACTTGACTTCAAAAAAAACAAAATTTAAATTCAAAGTCTTGACTTGCCTTCAAAATAAACAAAATTTAAGTAAAAATCCTGACTTGACTTCAAAAAAAAACAAAATTTAAGTAAAAGTCCTGACTTGCCTTCAAAATAAACAAAATTTAAGTAAAAATCCTGACTTGACTTCAAAAAAAACAAAATTTAAGTTAAAGTCTTGACTTGACTTCAAAATAAACAAAATTTAAATTCATAATCTTTACTTGCATTTAAAATAAACAAAATTTAAATTCAAAGTCCTTACTTGACTTCAAAATAAAAAAAATTTAAGTAAAAATCCTGACTTGACTTCAAAAAAAACAAAATTTAAGTAAAAGTCCTGACTTGCCTTCAAAATAAACAAAATTTAAATTCATAATCTTTACTTGACTTTAAAATAAACAAAATTTAAATTCAAAGCGCTGACTTTACTTCAAAAAAGACAAAATTTAAGTAAAAATACTAACTTGACTTCAAAAAAAAACAAAATTTAAATAAAAAGCGCTGACTTGGCTTCAAAAAAAAACAAAATTTAAATTCAAAGTGCTGACTTGACTTCAAAAATAACAAAATTTAAATTAAAAGCGCTGACTTGCCTTCAAAATAAACAAAATTTAAATTCATAATCTTTACTTGACTTTAAAATAAACAAAATTTAAATTCAAAGCGCTGACTTGACTTCAAAAAAAACAAAATTTAAAGTCAAAGTCTTAACTTGCCCTCAAAATAAACAAAATTTAAGTAAAAATCCTGACTTGACTTCAAAAAAAACAAAATTTAAGTAAAAGTCCTGACTTGCCTTCAAAATAAACAAAATTTAAGTAGAAATCCTGACTTGACTTCAAAAAAAACAAAATTTAAGTTAAAGTCTTGACTTGACTTTAAAATAAACAAAATTTAAATTCAAAGTGCTGACTTTACTTCAAAAAAAACAAAATTTAAATTCAAAGTCTTAACTTGCCCTCAAAATAAACAAAATTTAAGTAAAAATCCTGACTTGACTTCAAAAAAAACAAAATTTAAGTAAAAGTCCTGACTTGCCTTCAAAATAAACAAAATTTAAGTAGAAATCCTGACTTGACTTCAAAAAAAAACAAAATTTAAGTTAAAGTCTTGACTTGACTTCAAAATAAACAAAATTTAAATTCATAATCTTTACTTGCCTTTAAAATAAACAAAATTTAAATTCAAAGTCTTGACTTGCCTTTAAAAAAACAAAATTTAAATTCAAAGTGCTGACTTGACTTCAAAAAAAACAAAATTTTAATCAAAATCCTGACTTGCCCTCAAAATAAACAAAATTTTAGTCAAAATCCTAACTTGACTTCAAAATTAACAAAATTTAAATTCAAAGTCTTGACTTGACTTCAAAAAAAAACAAAATTTTAATCAAAATCCTGACTTGCCTTCAAAATAAACAAAATTTAAAGTCAAAGTCTTGACTTGACTTTAAAATAAACAAAACTTAAATTCAAAGTGCTGACTTGACTTCAAAAAAAACAAAATTTAAAGTCAAAGTCTTGACTTGACTTTAAAATAAACAAAACTTAAATTCAAAGTGCTGACTTGACTTCAAAAAAAACAAAATTTAAATTCAAAGTCTTGACTTGCCTTCAAAATAAACAAAATTTAAGTAAAAATCCTGACTTGACTTCAAAAAAAACAAAATTTAAGTAAAAGTCCTGACTTGCCTTCAAAATAAACAAAATTTAAGTAAAAATCCTGACTTGACTTCAAAAAAAACAAAATTTAAGTTAAAGTCTTGACTTGACTTCAAAATAAACAAAATTTAAATTCATAATCTTTACTTGCATTTAAAATAAACAAAATTTAAATTCAAAGTCCTTACTTGACTTCAAAATAAAAAAAATTTAAGTAAAAATCCTGACTTGACTTCAAAAAAAACAAAATTTAAGTAAAAGTCCTGACTTGCCTTCAAAATAAACAAAATTTAAATTCATAATCTTTACTTGACTTTAAAATAAACAAAATTTAAATTCAAAGCGCTGACTTTACTTCAAAAAAGACAAAATTTAAGTAAAAATACTAACTTGACTTCAAAAAAAACAAAATTTAAATAAAAAGCGCTGACTTGGCTTCAAAAAAAACAAAATTTAAATTCATAATCTTTACTTGACTTTAAAATAAACAAAATTTAAATTCAAAGCGCTGACTTTACTTCAAAAAAGACAAAATTTAAGTAAAAATACTAACTTGACTTCAAAAAAAACAAAATTTAAATAAAAAGCGCTGACTTGGCTTCAAAAAAAACAAAATTTAAATTCAAAGTGCTGACTTGACTTCAAAAATAACAAAATTTAAATTAAAAGCGCTGACTTGCCTTCAAAATAAACAAAATTTAAATTCATAATCTTTACTTGACTTTAAAATAAACAAAATTTAAATTCAAAGCGCTGACTTGACTTCAAAAAAAACAAAATTTAAAGTCAAAGTCTTGACTTGACTTTAAAATAAACAAAACTTAAATTCAAAGTGCTGACTTGACTTCAAAAAAAACAAAATTTAAATTCAAAGTCTTGACTTGCCTTCAAAATAAACAAAATTTAAGTAAAAATCCTGACTTGACTTCAAAAAAAAACAAAATTTAAGTTAAAGTCTTGACTTGACTTCAAAATAAACAAAATTTAAATTCATAATCTTTACTTGCATTTAAAATAAACAAAATTTAAATTCAAAGTCTTGACTTGCCTTCAAAATAAACAAAATTTAAAGTCAAAGTCTTTACTTGACTTTAAAATAAACAAAATTTAAATTCAAAGCGCTGACTTTACTTCAAAAAAAGACAAAATTTAAGTAAAAATACTAACTTGACTTCAAAAAAAAACAAAATTTATATAAAAAGCGCTGACTTGGCTTCAAAAAAAAACAAAATTTAAATTCAAAGTGCTTACTTGACTTCAAAAATAACAAAATTTAAATTAAAAGCGCTGACTTGACTTCAAAATAAACAAAATTTAAATTCAAAGTCTTTACTTGCCTTTAAAATAAACAAAATTTAAATTCAAAGTCTTTACTTGCCTTTAAAATAATCAAATTTTAAATTCAAAGTGCTGACTTGACTTCAAAAAAAACAAAATTTAAAGTCAAAGTCTTGACTTGACTTTAAAATAAACAAAACTTAAATTCAAAGTCCTTACTTGACTTCAAAATAAACAAAATTTAAAATCAAAGTCTTTACTTGACTTTAAAATAAACAAAATTTAAATTCAAAGCGCTGACTTTACTTCAAAAAAAGACAAAATTTAAGTTAAAATACTAACTTGACTTCAAAAAAAACAAAATTTAAATAAAAAGCGCTGACTTGGCTTCAAAAATAACAAAATTTAAATTAAAAGCGCTCACTTGACTTCAAATTAAACAAAATTTTAATCAAAATCCTAAATTGACTTCAAATAAAACAATATTTAAGTTAAAGTCTTGACTTGACTTCAAAATAAACAAAATTTAAATTCAAAGTCTTTACTTGCCTTTAAAATAAACAAAATTTAAATTCAAAGTCTTTACTTGCCTTTAAAATAATCAAAATTTAAATTCAAAGTCTTGAATTGCCTTTAAAAAAAACAAAATTTAAATTCAAAGTCTTGACTTGCCTTCAAAATAAACAAAATTTAAAGTCAAAGTCCTGACTTGACTTCAAAAAAAAACAAAATTTTAATCAAAATCCTGACTTGCCTTCAAAATAAACAAAATTTAAAGTCAAAGTCTTGACTTGACTTTAAAATAAACAAAATTTAAATTCAAAGTGCTGACTTGACTTCAAAAAAAACAAAATTTAAATTCAAAGTCTTGACTTGCCCTCAAAATAAACAAAATTTAAGTAAAAATCCTGACTTGACTTCAAAAAAAAACAAAATTTAAGTAAAAGTCCTGACTTGCCTTCAAAATAAACAAAATTTAAGTAAAAATCCTGACTTGACTTCAAAAAAAACAAAATTTAAGTTAAAGTCTTGACTTGACTTCAAAATAAACAAATTTTAAATTCATAATCTTTACTTGCATTTAAAATAAACAAAATTTAAATTCAAAGTCTTTACTTGCCTTTAAAATAAACAAAATTTAAATTCAAAGTCTTGACTTGCCTTTAAAAAAACAAAATTTAAATTCAAAGTGCTGACTTGACTTCAAAAAAAACAAAATTTTAATCAAAATCCTGACTTGCCCTCAAAATAAACAAAATTTTAGTCAAAATCCTAACTTGACTTCAAAATAAACAAAATTTAAATTCAAAGTCTTGACTTGACTTCAAAAAAAAACAAAATTTTAATCAAAATCCTGACTTGCCTTCAAAATAAACAAAATTTAAAGTCAAAGTCTTGACTTGACTTTAAAATAAACAAAACTTAAATTCTAAGTGCTGACTTGACTTCAAAAAAAACAAAATTTAAAGTCAAAGTCTTGACTTGACTTTAAAATAAACAAAACTTAAATTCAAAGTGCTGACTTGACTTCAAAAAAAACAAAATTTAAATTCAAAGTCTTGACTTGCCTTCAAAATAAACAAAATTTAAGTAAAAATCCTGACTTGACTTCAAAAAAAACAAAATTTAAGTAAAAGTCCTGACTTGCCTTCAAAATAAACAAAATTTAAGTAAAAATCCTGACTTGACTTCAAAAAAAACAAAATTTAAGTAAAAGTCCTGACTTGCCTTCAAAATAAACAAAATTTAAGTAAAAATCCTGACTTGACTTCAAAAAAAAACAAAATTTAAGTTAAAGTCTTGACTTGACTTCAAAATAAACAAAATTTAAATTCATAATCTTTACTTGCATTTAAAATAAACAAAATTTAAATTCAAAGTCCTTACTTGACTTCAAAATAAAAAAAATTTATATAAAAGTCCTGACTTGCCTTCAAAATAAACAAAATTTAAATTCATAATCTTTACTTGACTTTAAAATAAACAAAATTTAAATTCAAAGCGCTGACTTTACTTCAAAAAAGACAAAATTTAAGTAAAAATACTAACTTGACTTCAAAAAAAAACAAAATTTAAATAAAAAGCGCTGACTTGGCTTCAAAAAAAAACAAAATTTAAATTCAAAGTGCTGACTTGACTTCAAAAATAACAAAATTTAAATTAAAAGCGCTGACTTGACTTCAAAATAAACAAAATTTAAATTCAAAGTCTTTACTTGCCTTTAAAATAATCAAAATTTAAATTCAAAGTGCTGACTTGACTTCAAAAAAAACAAAATTTAAAGTCAAAGTCTTGACTTGACTTTAAAATAAACAAAACTTAAATTCAAAGTGCTGACTTGACTTCAAAAAAAACAAAATTTAAATTCAAAGTCTTGACTTGCCTTCAAAATAAACAAAATTTAAGTAAAAATCCTGACTTGACTTCAAAAAAAAACAAAATTTTAGTTAAAGTCTTGACTTGACTTCAAAATAAACAAAATTTAAATTCATAATCTTTACTTGCATTTAAAATAAACAAAATTTAAATTCAAAGTCTTGACTTGCCTTCAAAATAAACAAAATTTAAAGTCAAAGTCTTTACTTGACTTTAAAATAAACAAAATTTAAATTCAAAGCGCTGACTTTACTTCAAAAAAAGACAAAATTTAAGTAAAAATACTAACTTGACTTCAAAAAAAAACAAAATTTATATAAAAAGCGCTGACTTGGCTTCAAAAAAAACAAAATTTAAATTCAAAGTGCTTACTTGACTTCAAAAATAACAAAATTTAAATTAAAAGCGCTGACTTGACTTCAAAATAAACAAAATTTTAATCAAAATCCTAAATTGACTTCAAATAAAACAATATTTAAGTTAAAGTCTTGACTTGACTTCAAAATAAACAAAATTTAAATTCAAAGTCCTTACTTGACTTCAAAATAAACAAAATTTAAATTCAAAGTCTTTACTTGCCTTTAAAATAATCAAATTTTAAATTCAAAGTGCTGACTTGACTTCAAAAAAAACAAAATTTAAAGTCAAAGTCTTGACTTGACTTTAAAATAAACAAAACTTAAATTCAAAGTGCTGACTTGACTTCAAAAAAAACAAAATTTAAATTCAAAGTCTTGACTTGCCTTCAAAATAAACAAAATTTAAGTAAAAATCCTGACTTGACTTCAAAAATAACAAAATTTAAATTAAAAGCGCTGACTTGACTTCAAAATAAACAAAATTTAAATTCAAAGTCTTTACTTGCCTTTAAAATAATCAAAATTTAAATTCAAAGTGCTGACTTGACTTCAAAAAAAACAAAATTTAAAGTCAAAGTCTTGACTTGACTTTAAAATAAACAAAACTTAAATTCAAAGTGCTGACTTGACTTCAAAAAAAACAAAATTTAAATTCAAAGTCTTGACTTGCCTTCAAAATAAACAAAATTTAAGTAAAAATCCTGACTTGACTTCAAAAAAAACAAAATTTAAGTTAAAGTCTTGACTTGACTTCAAAATAAACAAAATTTAAATTCATAATCTTTACTTGCATTTAAAATAAACAAAATTTAAATTCAAAGTCTTGACTTGCCTTCAAAATAAACAAAATTTAAAGTCAAAGTCTTTACTTGACTTTAAAATAAACAAAATTTAAATTCAAAGCGCTGACTTTACTTCAAAAAAAGACAAAATTTAAGTAAAAATACTAACTTGACTTCAAAAAAAACAAAATTTATATAAAAAGCGCTGACTTGGCTTCAAAAAAAACAAAATTTAAATTCAAAGTGCTTACTTGACTTCAAAAATAACAAAATTTAAATTAAAAGCGCTGACTTGACTTCAAAATAAACAAAATTTTAATCAAAATCCTAAATTGACTTCAAATAAAACAATATTTAAGTTAAAGTCTTGACTTGACTTCAAAATAAACAAAATTTAAATTCAAAGTCTTTACTTGCCTTTAAAATAAACAAAATTTAAATTCAAAGTCTTTACTTGCCTTTAAAATAATCAAATTTTAAATTCAAAGTGCTGACTTGACTTCAAAAAAAACAAAATTTAAAGTCAAAGTCTTGACTTGACTTTAAAATAAACAAAACTTAAATTCAAAGTGCTGACTTGCCTTCAAAATAAACAAAATTTAAGTAAAAATCCTGACTTGACTTCAAAAAAAACAAAATTTAAGTAAAAGTCCTGACTTGCCTTCAAAATAAAAAAAATTTAAGAAAAAATCCTGACATGACTTCAAAAAAAACAAAATTTTAGTAAAAGTCCTGACTTGCCTTCAAAATAAACAAAATTTAAATTCATAATCTTTACTTGCATTTAAAATAAACAAAATTTAAATTCAAAGTCCTTACTTGACTTCAAAATAAACAAAATTTAAAGTCAAAGTCTTTACTTGACTTTAAAATAAACAAAATTTAAATTCAAAGCGCTGACTTTACTTCAAAAAAAGACAAAATTTAAGTAAAAATACTAACTTGACTTCAAAAAAAAACAAAATTTAAATAAAAAGCGCTGACTTGGCTTCAAAAAAAACAAAATTTAAATTCAAAGCGCTGACTTTACTTCAAAAAAAGACAAAATTTAAGTAAAAATACTAACTTGACTTCAAAAAAAACAAAATTTATATAAAAAGCGCTGACTTGGCTTCAAAAAAAACAAAATTTAAATTCAAAGCGCTGACTTTACTTCAAAAAAAGACAAAATTTAAGTAAAAATACTAACTTGACTTCAAAAAAAACAAAATTTAAATTCAAAGTGCTGACTTGACTTCAAAAATAACAAAATTTAAATTAAAAGCGCTGACTTGACTTCAAAATAAACAAAATTTAAATTCAAAGTCTTTACTTGCCTTTAAAATAATCAAAATTTAAATTCAAAGTGCTGACTTGACTTCAAAAAAAACAAAATTTAAAGTCAAAGTCTTGACTTGACTTTAAAATAAACAAAACTTAAATTCAAAGTGCTGACTTGACTTCAAAAAAAACAAAATTTAAATTCAAAGTCTTGACTTGCCTTCAAAATAAACAAAATTTAAGTAAAAATCCTGACTTGACTTCAAAAAAAAACAAAATTTTAGTTAAAGTCTTGACTTGACTTCAAAATAAACAAAATTTAAATTCATAATCTTTACTTGCATTTAAAATAAACAAAATTTAAATTCAAAGTCTTGACTTGCCTTCAAAATAAACAAAATTTAAAGTCAAAGTCTTTACTTGACTTTAAAATAAACAAAATTTAAATTCAAAGCGCTGACTTTACTTCAAAAAAAGACAAAATTTAAGTAAAAATACTAACTTGACTTCAAAAAAAAACAAAATTTATATAAAAAGCGCTGACTTGGCTTCAAAAAAAACAAAATTTAAATTCAAAGTGCTTACTTGACTTCAAAAATAACAAAATTTAAATTAAAAGCGCTGACTTGACTTCAAAATAAACAAAATTTTAATCAAAATCCTAAATTGACTTCAAATAAAACAATATTTAAGTTAAAGTCTTGACTTGACTTCAAAATAAACAAAATTTAAATTCAAAGTCCTTACTTGACTTCAAAATAAACAAAATTTAAATTCAAAGTCTTTACTTGCCTTTAAAATAATCAAATTTTAAATTCAAAGTGCTGACTTGACTTCAAAAAAAACAAAATTTAAAGTCAAAGTCTTGACTTGACTTTAAAATAAACAAAACTTAAATTCAAAGTGCTGACTTGACTTCAAAAAAAACAAAATTTAAATTCAAAGTCTTGACTTGCCTTCAAAATAAACAAAATTTAAGTAAAAATCCTGACTTGACTTCAAAAATAACAAAATTTAAATTAAAAGCGCTGACTTGACTTCAAAATAAACAAAATTTAAATTCAAAGTCTTTACTTGCCTTTAAAATAATCAAAATTTAAATTCAAAGTGCTGACTTGACTTCAAAAAAAACAAAATTTAAAGTCAAAGTCTTGACTTGACTTTAAAATAAACAAAACTTAAATTCAAAGTGCTGACTTGACTTCAAAAAAAACAAAATTTAAATTCAAAGTCTTGACTTGCCTTCAAAATAAACAAAATTTAAGTAAAAATCCTGACTTGACTTCAAAAAAAACAAAATTTAAGTTAAAGTCTTGACTTGACTTCAAAATAAACAAAATTTAAATTCATAATCTTTACTTGCATTTAAAATAAACAAAATTTAAATTCAAAGTCTTGACTTGCCTTCAAAATAAACAAAATTTAAAGTCAAAGTCTTTACTTGACTTTAAAATAAACAAAATTTAAATTCAAAGCGCTGACTTTACTTCAAAAAAAGACAAAATTTAAGTAAAAATACTAACTTGACTTCAAAAAAAAACAAAATTTATATAAAAAGCGCTGACTTGGCTTCAAAAAAAACAAAATTTAAATTCAAAGTGCTTACTTGACTTCAAAAATAACAAAATTTAAATTAAAAGCGCTGACTTGACTTCAAAATAAACAAAATTTTAATCAAAATCCTAAATTGACTTCAAATAAAACAATATTTAAGTTAAAGTCTTGACTTGACTTCAAAATAAACAAAATTTAAATTCAAAGTCTTTACTTGCCTTTAAAATAAACAAAATTTAAATTCAAAGTCTTTACTTGCCTTTAAAATAATCAAATTTTAAATTCAAAGTGCTGACTTGACTTCAAAAAAAACAAAATTTAAAGTCAAAGTCTTGACTTGACTTTAAAATAAACAAAACTTAAATTCAAAGTGCTGACTTGACTTCAAAAAAAACAAAATTTAAATTCAAAGTCTTGACTTGCCTTCAAAATAAACAAAATTTAAGTAAAAATCCTGACTTGACTTCAAAAAAAACAAAATTTAAGTAAAAGTCCTGACTTGCCTTCAAAATAAAAAAAATTTAAGAAAAAATCCTGACATGACTTCAAAAAAAAACAAAATTTTAGTAAAAGTCCTGACTTGCCTTCAAAATAAACAAAATTTAAATTCATAATCTTTACTTGCATTTAAAATAAACAAAATTTAAATTCAAAGTCCTTACTTGACTTCAAAATAAACAAAATTTAAAGTCAAAGTCTTTACTTGACTTTAAAATAAACAAAATTTAAATTCAAAGCGCTGACTTTACTTCAAAAAAAGACAAAATTTAAGTAAAAATACTAACTTGACTTCAAAAAAAAACAAAATTTAAATAAAAAGCGCTGACTTGGCTTCAAAAAAAACAAAATTTAAATTCAAAGTGCTGACTTGACTTCAAAAATAACAAAATTTAAATTAAAAGCGCTGACTTGACTTCAAAATAAACAAAATTTTAATCAAAATCCTAAATTGACTTCAAATAAAACAATATTTAAGTTAAAGTCTTAACTTGACTTCAAAATAAACAAAATTTAAATTCAAAGTCTTTACTTGCCTTTAAAATAAACAAAATTTAAATTCAAAGTCTTGACTTGCCTTTAAAAAAAACAAAATTTAAATTCAAAGTCTTGACTTGCCTTCAAAATAAACAAAATTTAAAGTCAAAGTCCTGACTTGACTTCAAAAAAAACTAAATTTTAATCAAAATCCTGACTTGCCTTCAAAATAAACAAAATTTAAAGTCAAAGTCTTGACTAGCCTTTAAAATAAACAAAACTTAAATTCAAAGTGCTGACTTGACTTCAAAAAAAAACAAAATTTAAATTCAAAGTCTTGACTTGCCTTCAAAATAAACAAAATTTAAGTAAAAATCCTGACTTGACTTCAAAAAAAACAAAATTTAAGTAAAAGTCCTGACTTGCCTTCAAAATAAAAAAAATTTAAGTAAAAATCCTGACATGACTTCAAAAAAAAACAAAATTTAAGTAAAAGTCCTGACTTGCCTTCAAAATAAACAAAATTTAAATTCATAATCTTTACTTGCATTTAAAATAAACAAAATTTAAATTCAAAGTCCTTACTTGACTTCAAAATAAACAAAATTTAAAGTCAAAGTCTTTACTTGACTTTAAAATAAACAAAATTTAAATTCAAAGCGCTGACTTTACTTCAAAAAAAGACAAAATTTAAGTAAAAATACTAACTTGACTTCAAAAAAAACAAAATTTAAATAAAAAGCGCTGACTTGGCTTCAAAAAAAACAAAATTTAAATTCAAAGTGCAGACTTGACTTCAAAAATAACAAAATTTAAATTAAAAGCGCTGACTTGACTTCAAAATAAACAAAATTTTAATCAAAATCCTAAATTGACTTCAAATAAAACAATATTTAAGTTAAAGTCTTGACTTGACTTCAAAATAAACAAAATTTAAATTCAAAGTCTTTACTTGCCTTCAAAATAAACAAAATTTAAGTAAAAATCCTGACTTGACTTCAAAAAAAACAAAATTTAAGTAAAAGTCCTTACTTGCCTTCAAAATAAACAAAATTTTAGTAAAAATCCTGACTTGACTTCAAAAAAACAAAATTTGAGTTAAAGTCTTGACTTGACTTCAAAATAAACAAAATTTAAATTCATAATCTTTACTTGCATTTAAAATAAACAAAATTTAAATTCAAAGTCTTTACTTGACTTTAAAATAAACAAAATTTAAATTCAAAGCGCTGACTTTACTTCAAAAAAACACAAAATTTAAGTAAAAATACTAACTTGACTTCAAAAAAAAACAAAATTTAAATAAAAAGCGCTGACTTGGCTTCAAAAAAAACAAAATTTAAATTCAAAGTGCTGACTTGACTTCAAAAATAACAAAATTTAAATTAAAAGCGCTGACTTGACTTCAAAATAAACAAAATTTAAATTCAAAGTCTTTACTTGCCTTTAAAATAATCAAAATTAGAATTCAAAGTCTTGACTTGCCTTTAAAAAAAACAAAATTTTAATCAAAATCCTGACTTGCCTTCAAAATAAACAAAATTTAAAGTCAAAGTCTTGACTTGACTTTAAAATAAACAAAACTTAAATTCAAAGTGCTGACTTGACTTCAAAAAAAAACCAAATTTAAATTCAAAGTCTTGACTTGCCCTCAAAATAAACAAAATTTAAGTAAAAATCCTGACTTGACTTCAAAAAAAAACAAAATTTAAGTAAAAGTCCTGACTTGCCTTCAAAATAAACAAAATTTAAGTAAAAATCCTGACTTGACTTCAAAAAAAACAAAATTTAAGTTAAAGTCTTGACTTGACTTCAAAATAAACAAAATTTAAATTCATAATCTTTACTTGCATTTAAAATAAACAAAATTTAAATTCAAAGTCTTTACTTGCCTTTAAAATAAACAAAATTTAAATTCAAAGTCTTGACTTGCCTTTAAAAAAACAAAATTTAAATTCAAAGTGCTGTCTTGACTTCAAAAAAAACAAAATTTTAATCAAAATCCTGACTTGACTTCAAAAATAACAAAATTTAAATTAAAAGCGCTGACTTGACTTCAAAATAAACAAAATTTTAATCAAAATCCTAAATTGACTTCAAATAAAACAATATTTAAGTTAAAGTCTTGACTTGACTTCAAAATAAACAAAATTTAAATTCAAAGTCTTTACTTGCCTTTAAAATAAACAAAATTTAAATTCAAAGTCTTTACTTGCCTTTAAAATAATCAAATTTTAAATTCAAAGTGCTGACTTGACTTCAAAAAAAACAAAATTTAAAGTCAAAGTCTTGACTTGACTTTAAAATAAACAAAACTTAAATTCAAAGTGCTGACTTGACTTCAAAAAAAAACAAAATTTAAATTCAAAGTCTTGACTTGCCTTCAAAATAAACAAAATTTAAGTAAAAATCCTGACTTGACTTCAAAAATAACAAAATTTAAATTAAAAGCGCTGACTTGACTTCAAAATAAACAAAATTTAAATTCAAAGTCTTTACTTGCCTTTAAAATAATCAAAATTTAAATTCAAAGTGCTGACTTGACTTCAAAAAAAACAAAATTTAAAGTCAAAGTCTTGACTTGACTTTAAAATAAACAAAACTTAAATTCAAAGTGCTGACTTGACTTCAAAAAAAACAAAATTTAAATTCAAAGTCTTGACTTGCCTTCAAAATAAACAAAATTTAAGTAAAAATCCTGACTTGACTTCAAAAAAAAACAAAATTTAAGTTAAAGTCTTGACTTGACTTCAAAATAAACAAAATTTAAATTCATAATCTTTACTTGCATTTAAAATAAACAAAATTTAAATTCAAAGTCTTGACTTGCCTTCAAAATAAACAAAATTTAAAGTCAAAGTCTTTACTTGACTTTAAAATAAACAAAATTTAAATTCAAAGCGCTGACTTTACTTCAAAAAAAGACAAAATTTAAGTAAAAATACTAACTTGACTTCAAAAAAAAACAAAATTTATATAAAAAGCGCTGACTTGGCTTCAAAAAAAACAAAATTTAAATTCAAAGTGCTTACTTGACTTCAAAAATAACAAAATTTAAATTAAAAGCGCTGACTTGACTTCAAAATAAACAAAATTTTAATCAAAATCCTAAATTGACTTCAAATAAAACAATATTTAAGTTAAAGTCTTGACTTGACTTCAAAATAAACAAAATTTAAATTCAAAGTCTTTACTTGCCTTTAAAATAAACAAAATTTAAATTCAAAGTCTTTACTTGCCTTTAAAATAATCAAATTTTAAATTCAAAGTGCTGACTTGACTTCAAAAAAAACAAAATTTAAATTCAAAGTCTTGACTTGCCTTCAAAATAAACAAAATTTAAGTAAAAATCCTGACTTGACTTCAAAAAAAACAAAATTTAAGTTAAAGTCTTGACTTGACTTCAAAATAAACAAAATTTAAATTCATAATCTTTACTTGCATTTAAAATAAACAAAATTTAAATTCAAAGTCTTGACTTGCCTTCAAAATAAACAAAATTTAAAGTCAAAGTCTTTACTTGACTTTAAAATAAACAAAATTTAAATTCAAAGCGCTGACTTTACTTCAAAAAAAGACAAAATTTAAGTAAAAATACTAACTTGACTTCAAAAAAAACAAAATTTATATAAAAAGCGCTGACTTGGCTTCAAAAAAAACAAAATTTAAATTCAAAGTGCTTACTTGACTTCAAAAATAACAAAATTTAAATTAAAAGCGCTGACTTGACTTCAAAATAAACAAAATTTTAATCAAAATCCTAAATTGACTTCAAATAAAACAATATTTAAGTTAAAGTCTTGACTTGACTTCAAAATAAACAAAATTTAAATTCAAAGTCTTTACTTGCCTTTAAAATAAACAAAATTTAAATTCAAAGTCTTTACTTGCCTTTAAAATAATCAAATTTTAAATTCAAAGTGCTGACTTGACTTCAAAAAAAACAAAATTTAAAGTCAAAGTCTTGACTTGACTTTAAAATAAACAAAACTTAAATTCAAAGTGCTGACTTGACTTCAAAAAAAACAAAATTTAAATTCAAAGTCTTGACTTGCCTTCAAAATAAAAAAAATTTAAGAAAAAATCCTGACATGACTTCAAAAAAAACAAAATTTTAGTAAAAGTCCTGACTTGCCTTCAAAATAAACAAAATTTAAATTCATAATCTTTACTTGCATTTAAAATAAACAAAATTTAAATTCAAAGTCCTTACTTGACTTCAAAATAAACAAAATTTAAAGTCAAAGTCTTTACTTGACTTTAAAATAAACAAAATTTAAATTCAAAGCGCTGACTTTACTTCAAAAAAAGACAAAATTTAAGTAAAAATACTAACTTGACTTCAAAAAAAACAAAATTTAAATAAAAAGCGCTGACTTGGCTTCAAAAAAAAACAAAATTTAAATTCAAAGTGCTGACTTGACTTCAAAAATAACAAAATTTAAATTAAAAGCGCTGACTTGACTTCAAAATAAACAAAATTTTAATCAAAATCCTAAATTGACTTCAAATAAAACAATATTTAAGTTAAAGTCTTAACTTGACTTCAAAATAAACAAAATTTAAATTCAAAGTCTTTACTTGCCTTTAAAATAAACAAAATTTAAATTCAAAGTCTTGACTTGCCTTTAAAAAAAACAAAATTTAAATTCAAAGTCTTGACTTGCCTTCAAAATAAACAAAATTTAAAGTCAAAGTCCTGACTTGACTTCAAAAAAAACTAAATTTTAATCAAAATCCTGACTTGCCTTCAAAATAAACAAAATTTAAAGTCAAAGTCTTGACTAGCCTTTAAAATAAACAAAACTTAAATTCAAAGTGCTGACTTGACTTCAAAAAAAACAAAATTTAAATTCAAAGTCTTGACTTGACTTTAAAATAAACAAAACTTAAATTCAAAGTGCTGACTTGACTTCAAAAAAAACAAAATTTAAATTCAAAGTCTTGACTTGCCTTCAAAATAAACAAAATTTAAGTAAAAATCCTGACTTGACTTCAAAAAAAACAAAATTTAAGTAAAAGTCCTGACTTGCCTTCAAAATAAAAAAAATTTAAGTAAAAATCCTGACATGACTTCAAAAAAAACAAAATTTAAGTAAAAGTCCTGACTTGCCTTCAAAATAAACAAAATTTAAATTCATAATCTTTACTTGCATTTAAAATAAACAAAATTTAAATTCAAAGTCCTTACTTGACTTCAAAATAAACAAAATTTAAAGTCAAAGTCTTTACTTGACTTTAAAATAAATAAAATTTAAATTCAAAGCGCTGACTTTACTTCAAAAAAAGACAAAATTTAAGTAAAAATACTAACTTGACTTCAAAAAAAAC
Organism: Brachionus asplanchnoidis; assembly: GCA_025491095.1. Classification (NCBI taxonomy): domain Eukaryota; kingdom Metazoa; phylum Rotifera; class Eurotatoria; order Ploima; family Brachionidae; genus Brachionus; species Brachionus asplanchnoidis. The sequence goes on from JAILYF010000058.1 coordinate 52,573, forward strand.
AAAATTTAAATAAAAAGCGCTGACTTGGCTTCAAAAAAAACAAAATTTAAATTCAAAGTGCTGACTTGACTTCAAAAATAACAAAATTTAAATTAAAAGCGCTGACTTGACTTCAAAATAAACAAAATTTTAATCAAAATCCTAAATTGACTTCAAATAAAACAATATTTAAGTTAAAGTCTTAACTTGACTTCAAAATAAACAAAATTTAAATTCAAAGTCTTTACTTGCCTTTAAAATAAACAAAATTTAAATTCAAAGTCTTGACTTGCCTTTAAAAAAAACAAAATTTAAATTCAAAGTCTTGACTTGCCTTCAAAATAAACAAAATTTAAAGTCAAAGTCCTGACTTGACTTCAAAAAAAACTAAATTTTAATCAAAATCCTGACTTGCCTTCAAAATAAACAAAATTTAAAGTCAAAGTCTTGACTAGCCTTTAAAATAAACAAAACTTAAATTCAAAGTGCTGACTTGACTTCAAAAAAAACAAAATTTAAATTCAAAGTCTTGACTTGACTTTAAAATAAACAAAACTTAAATTCAAAGTGCTGACTTGACTTCAAAAAAAACAAAATTTAAATTCAAAGTCTTGACTTGCCTTCAAAATAAACAAAATTTAAGTAAAAATCCTGACTTGACTTCAAAAAAAACAAAATTTAAGTAAAAGTCCTGACTTGCCTTCAAAATAAAAAAAATTTAAGTAAAAATCCTGACATGACTTCAAAAAAAAACAAAATTTAAGTAAAAGTCCTGACTTGCCTTCAAAATAAACAAAATTTAAATTCATAATCTTTACTTGCATTTAAAATAAACAAAATTTAAATTCAAAGTCCTTACTTGACTTCAAAATAAACAAAATTTAAAGTCAAAGTCTTTACTTGACTTTAAAATAAACAAAATTTAAATTCAAAGCGCTGACTTTACTTCAAAAAAAGACAAAATTTAAGTAAAAATACTAACTTGACTTCAAAAAAAACAAAATTTAAATAAAAAGCGCTGACTTGGCTTCAAAAAAAACAAAATTTAAATTCAAAGTGCAGACTTGACTTCAAAAATAACAAAATTTAAATTAAAAGCGCTGACTTGACTTCAAAATAAACAAAATTTTAATCAAAATCCTAAATTGACTTCAAATAAAACAATATTTAAGTTAAAGTCTTGACTTGACTTCAAAATAAACAAAATTTAAATTCAAAGTCTTTACTTGCCTTCAAAATAAACAAAATTTAAGTAAAAATCCTGACTTGACTTCAAAAAAAACAAAATTTAAGTAAAAGTCCTTACTTGCCTTCAAAATAAACAAAATTTTAGTAAAAATCCTGACTTGACTTCAAAAAAAACAAAATTTGAGTTAAAGTCTTGACTTGACTTCAAAATAAACAAAATTTAAATTCATAATCTTTACTTGCATTTAAAATAAACAAAATTTAAATTCAAAGTCTTTACTTGACTTTAAAATAAACAAAATTTAAATTCAAAGCGCTGACTTTACTTCAAAAAAACACAAAATTTAAGTAAAAATACTAACTTGACTTCAAAAAAAACAAAATTTAAATAAAAAGCGCTGACTTGGCTTCAAAAAAAACAAAATTTAAATTCAAAGTGCTGACTTGACTTCAAAAATAACAAAATTTAAATTAAAAGCGCTGACTTGACTTCAAAATAAACAAAATTTTAATCAAAATCCTAAATTGACTTCAAATAAAGCAATATTTAAGTTAAAGTCTTGACTTGACTTCAAAATAAACAAAATTTAAATTCAAAGTCTTTACTTGCCTTTAAAATAATCAAAATTTGAATTCAAAGTCTTGACTTGCCTTTAAAAAAAACAAAATTTAAATTCAAAGTCTTGACTTGCCTTCAAAATAAACAAAATTTAAAGTCAAAGTCCTGACTTGACTTCAAAAAAAAAACATAATTTTAATCAAAATCCTGACTTGCCTTCAAAATAAACAAAATTTAAAGTCAAAGTCTTGACTTGACTTTAAAATAAACAAAACTTAAATTCAAAGTGCTGACTTGACTTCAAAAAAAACAAAATTTAAAGTCAAAGTCTTGACTTGACTTTAAAATAAACAAAACTTAAATTCAAAGTCTTGACTTGCCTTCAAAATAAACAAAATTTAAATTCAAAGTCTTGACTTGCCTTCAAAATAAACAAAATTTAAGTAAAAATTCTGACTTGACTTCAAAAAAAAACAAAATTTAAGTAAAAATCCTGACTTGACTTCAAAAAAAAACAAAATTTAAGTTAAAGTCTTTACTTGACTTCAAAATAAACAAAATTTAAATTCATAATCTTTACTTGCATTTAAAATAAACAAAATTTAAATTCAAAGTCCTTACTTGACTTCAAAATAAACAAAATTTAAAATCAAAGTCTTTACTTGACTTTAAAATAAACAAAATTTAAATTCAAAGCGCTGACTTTACTTCAAAAAAAGACAAAATTTAAGTTAAAATACTAACTTGACTTCAAAAAAAAACAAAATTTAAATAAAAAGCGCTGACTTGGCTTCAAAAATAACAAAATTTAAATTAAAAGCGCTCACTTGACTTCAAATTAAACAAAATTTTAATCAAAATCCTAATTTGACTTCAAATAAAACAATATTTAAGTTAAAGTCTTGACTTGACTTCAAAATAAAAAAAATTTAAATTCAAAGTCTTTACTTGCCTTTAAAATAAACAAAATTTAAATTCAAAGTCTTTACTTGCCTTTAAAATAATCAAAATTTAAATTCAAAGTCTTGAATTGCCTTTAAAAAAAACAAAATTTAAATTCAAAGTCTTGACTTGCCTTCAAAATAAACAAAATTTAAAGTCAAAGTCCTGACTTGACTTCAAAAAAAAAACAAAATTTTAATCAAAATCCTGACTTGCCTTCAAAATAAACAAAATTTAAAGTCAAAGTCTTGACTTGACTTTAAAATAAACAAAACTTAAATTCAAAGTGCTGACTTGACTTCAAAAAAAACAAAATTTAAATTCAAAGTCTTGACTTGCCCTCAAAATAAACAAAATTTAAGTAAAAATCCTGACTTGACTTCAAAAAAAACAAAATTTAAGTAAATGTCCTGACTTGCCTTCAAAATAAACAAAATTTAAGTAAAAATCCTGACTTGACTTCAAAAAAAACAAAATTTAAGTTAAAGTCTTGACTTGACTTCAAAATAAACAAAATTTAAATTCATAATCTTTACTTGCATTTAAAATAAACAAAATTTAAATTCAAAGTCTTTACTTGCCTTTAAAATAAACAAAATTTAAATTCAAAGTCTTGACTTGCCTTTAAAAAAACAAAATTTAAATTCAAAGTGCTGTCTTGACTTCAAAAAAAAACAAAATTTTAATCAAAATCCTGACTTGACTTCAAAAATAACAAAATTTAAATTAAAAGCGCTGACTTGACTTCAAAATAAACAAAATTTTAATCAAAATCCTAAATTGACTTCAAATAAAACAATATTTAAGTTAAAGTCTTGACTTGACTTCAAAATAAACAAAATTTAAATTCAAAGTCTTTACTTGCCTTCAAAATAAACAAAATTTAAGTAAAAATCCTGACTTGACTTCAAAAAAAACAAAATTTAAGTAAAAGTCCTTACTTGCCTTCAAAATAAACAAAATTTTAGTAAAAATCCTGACTTGACTTCAAAAAAAACAAAATTTGAGTTAAAGTCTTGACTTGACTTCAAAATAAACAAAATTTAAATTCATAATCTTTACTTGCATTTAAAATAAACAAAATTTAAATTCAAAGTCTTTACTTGACTTTAAAATAAACAAAATTTAAATTCAAAGCGCTGACTTTACTTCAAAAAAACACAAAATTTAAGTAAAAATACTAACTTGACTTCAAAAAAAAACAAAATTTAAATAAAAAGCGCTGACTTGGCTTCAAAAAAAACAAAATTTAAATTCAAAGTGCTGACTTGACTTCAAAAATAACAAAATTTAAATTAAAAGCGCTGACTTGACTTCAAAATAAACAAAATTTTAATCAAAATCCTAAATTGACTTCAAATAAAGCAATATTTAAGTTAAAGTCTTGACTTGACTTCAAAATAAACAAAATTTAAATTCAAAGTCTTTACTTGCCTTTAAAATATACAAAATTTAAATTCAAAGTCTTAACTTGCCTTTAAAATAATCAAAATTTGAATTCAAAGTCTTGACTTGCCTTTAAAAAAAACAAAATTTAAATTCAAAGTCTTGACTTGCCTTCAAAATAAACAAAATTTAAAGTCAAAGTCCTGACTTGACTTCAAAAAAAAACATAATTTTAATCAAAATCCTGACTTGCCTTCAAAATAAACAAAATTTAAAGTCAAAGTCTTGACTTGACTTTAAAATAAACAAAACTTAAATTCAAAGTGCTGACTTGACTTCAAAAAAAACAAAATTTAAAGTCAAAGTCTTGACTTGACTTTAAAATAAACAAAACTTAAATTCAAAGTCTTGACTTGCCTTCAAAATAAACAAAATTTAAAGTCAAAGTCTTGACTTGACTTTAAAATAAACAAAACTTAAATTCAAAGTCTTGACTTGCCTTCAAAATAAACAAAATTTAAATTCAAAGTCTTGACTTGCCTTCAAAATAAACAAAATTTAAGTAAAAATTCTGACTTGACTTCAAAAAAAACAAAATTTAAGTAAAAATCCTGACTTGACTTCAAAAAAAACAAAATTTAAGTTAAAGTCTTGACTTGACTTCAAAATAAACAAAATTTAAATTCATAATCTTTACTTGCATTTAAAATAAACAAAATTTAAATTCAAAGTCCTTACTTGACTTCAAAATAAACAAAATTTAAAATCAAAGTCTTTACTTGACTTTAAAATAAACAAAATTTAAATTCAAAGCGCTGACTTTACTTCAAAAAAAGACAAAATTTAAGTTAAAATACTAACTTGACTTCAAAAAAAACAAAATTTAAATAAAAAGCGCTGACTTGGCTTCAAAAATAACAAAATTTAAATTAAAAGCGCTCACTTGACTTCAAATTAAACAAAATTTTAATCAAAATCCTAAATTGACTTCAAATAAAACAATATTTAAGTTAAAGTCTTGACTTGACTTCAAAATAAACAAAATTTAAATTCAAAGTCTTTACTTGCCTTTAAAATAAACAAAATTTAAATTCAAAGTCTTTACTTGCCTTTAAAATAATCAAAATTTAAATTCAAAGTCTTGAATTGCCTTTAAAAAAAACAAAATTTAAATTCAAAGTCTTGACTTGCCTTCAAAATAAACAAAATTTAAAGTCAAAGTCCTGACTTGACTTCAAAAAAAAACAAAATTTTAATCAAAATCCTGACTTGCCTTCAAAATAAACAAAATTTAAAGTCAAAGTCTTGACTTGACTTTAAAATAAACAAAACTTAAATTCAAAGTGCTGACTTGACTTCAAAAAAAAACAAAATTTAAATTCAAAGTCTTGACTTTCCCTCAAAATAAACAAAATTTAAGTAAAAATCCTGACTTGACTTCAAAAAAAACAAAATTTAAGTAAAAGTCCTGACTTGCCTTCAAAATAAACAAAATTTAAGTAAAAATCCTGACTTGACTTCAAAAAAAACAAAATTTAAGTTAAAGTCTTGACTTGACTTCAAAATAAACAAAATTTAAATTCATAATCTTTACTTGCATTTAAAATAAACAAAATTTAAATTCAAAGTCTTTACTTGCCTTTAAAATAAACAAAATTTAAATTCAAAGTCTTGACTTGCCTTTAAAAAAACAAAATTTAAATTCAAAGTGCTGTCTTGACTTCAAAAAAAAACAAAATTTTAATCAAAATCCTGACTTGCCCTCAAAATAAACAAAATTTTAGTCAAAATCCTAACTTGACTTCAAAATAAACAAAATTTAAATTCAAAGTCTTGACTTGACTTCAAAAAAAACAAAATTTTAATCAAAATCCTGACTTGCCTTCAAAATAAACAAAATTTAAAGTCAAAGTCTTGACTTGACTTTAAAATAAACAAAACTTAAATTCAAAGTGCTGACTTGACTTCAAAAAAAACAAAATTTAAAGTCAAAGTCTTGACTTGACTTTAAAATAAACAAAACTTAAATTCAAAGTGCTGACTTGACTTCAAAAAAAACAAAATTTAAATTCAAAGTCTTGACTTGCCTTCAAAATAAACAAAATTTAAGTAAAAATCCTGACTTGACTTCAAAAAAAAACAAAATTTAAGTAAAAGTCCTGACTTGCCTTCAAAATAAACAAAATTTAAGTAAAAATCCTGACTTGACTTCAAAAAAAAACAAAATTTAAGTTAAAGTCTTGACTTGACTTCAAAATAAACAAAATTTAAATTCATAATCTTTACTTGCATTTAAAATAAACAAAATTTAAATTCAAAGTCCTTACTTGACTTCAAAATAAAAAAAATTTATGTAAAAATCCTGACTTGACTTCAAAAAAAACAAAATTTTAGTAAAAGTCCTGACTTGCCTTCAAAATAAACAAAATTTAAATTCATAATCTTTACTTGACTTTAAAATAAACAAAATTTAAATTCAAAGCGCTGACTTTACTTCAAAAAAGACAAAATTTAAGCAAAAATACTAACTTGACTTCAAAAAAAACAAAATTTAAATAAAAAGCGCTGACTTGGCTTCAAAAAAAACAAAATTTAAATTCAAAGTGCTGACTTGACTTCAAAAATAACAAAATTTAAATTAAAAGCGCTGACTTGACTTCAAAATAAACAAAATTTTAATCAAAATCCTAAATTGACTTCAAATAAAACAATATTTAAGTTAAAGTCTTGACTTGACTTCAAAATAAACAAAATTTAAATTCAAAGTCTTTACTTGCCTTTAAAATAAACAAAATTTAAATTCAAAGTCTTTACTTGCCTTTAAAATAATCAAAATTTAAATTCAAAGTGCTGACTTGACTTCAAAAAAAACAAAATTTAAAGTCAAAGTCTTGACTTGACTTTAAAATAAACAAAACTTAAATTCAAAGTGCTGACTTGACTTCAAAAAAAACAAAATTTAAATTCAAAGTCTTGACTTGCCTTCAAAATAAACAAAATTTAAGTAAAAATCCTGACTTGACTTCAAAAAAAAACAAAATTTAAGTAAAAGTCCTGACTTGCCTTCAAAATAAACAAAATTTAAGTAAAAATCCTGACTTGACTTCAAAAAAAAACAAAATTAAAGTTAAAGTCTTGACTTGACTTCAAAATAAACAAAATTTAAATTCATAATCTTTACTTGCATTTAAAATAAACAAAATTTAAATTCAAAGTCTTGACTTGCCTTCAAAATAAACAAAATTTAAAGTCAAAGTCTTTACTTGACTTTAAAATAAACAAAATTTAAATTCAAAGCGCTGACTTTACTTCAAAAAAAGACAAAATTTAAGTAAAAATACTAACTTGACTTCAAAAAAAACAAAATTTAAATAAAAAGCGCTGACTTGGCTTCAAAAAAAACAAAATTTAAATTCAAAGTGCTTACTTGACTTCAAAAATAACAAAATTTAAATTAAAAGCGCTGACTTGACTTCAAAATAAACAAAATTTTAATCAAAATCCTAAATTGACTTCAAATAAAACAATATTTAAGTTAAAGTCTTGACTTGACTTCAAAATAAACAAAATTTAAATTCAAAGTCTTTACTTGCCTTTAAAATAAACAAAATTTAAATTCAAAGTCTTTACTTGCCTTTAAAATAAACAAAATTTAAATTCAAAGTCTTAACTTGCCTTTAAAATAATCAAATTTTAAATTCAAAGTGCTGACTTGACTTCAAAAAAAAACAAAATTTAAAGTCAAAGTCTTGACTTGACTTTAAAATAAACAAAACTTAAATTCAAAGTGCTGACTTGACTTCAAAAAAAACAAAATTTAAATTCAAAGTCTTGACTTGCCTTCAAAATAAAAAAAATTTAAGTAAAAATCCTGACATGACTTCAAAAAAAACAAAATTTAAGTAAAAGTCCTGACTTGCCTTCAAAATAAACAAAATTTAAATTCATAATCTTTACTTGCATTTAAAATAAACAAAATTTAAATTCAAAGTCCTTACTTGACTTCAAAATAAACAAAATTTAAAGTCAAAGTCTTTACTTGACTTTAAAATAAACAAAATTTAAATTCAAAGCGCTGACTTTACTTCAAAAAAAGACAAAATTTAAGTAAAAATACTAACTTGACTTCAAAAAAAAACAAAATTTAAATAAAAAGCGCTGACTTGGCTTCAAAAAAAACAAAATTTAAATTCAAAGTGCTGACTTGACTTCAAAAATAACAAAATTTAAATTAAAAGCGCTGACTTGACTTCAAAATAAACAAAATTTTAATCAAAATCCTAAATTGACTTCAAATAAAACAATATTAAAGTTAAAGTCTTGACTTGACTTCAAAATAAACAAAATTTAAATTCAAAGTCTTTACTTGCCTTTAAAATAAACAAAATTTAAATTCGAAGTCTTGACTTGACTTTAAAATAAACAAAATTTAAATTCAAAGTCTTGACTTGCCTTCAAAATAAACAAAATTTAAAGTCAAAGTCCTGACTTGACTTAAAAAAAAACAAAATTTTAATCAAAATCCTGACTTGCCTTCAAAATAAACAAAATTTAAATTCAAAGTCTTTACTTGCCTTTAAAATAAACAAAATTTAAATTCAAAGTCTTGACTTGACTTTAAAATAAACAAAACTTAAATTCAAAGTGCTGACTTGACTTCAAAAAAAACAAAATTTAAAGTCAAAGTCTTGACTTGACTTTAAAATAAACAAAACTTAAATTCAAAGTGCTGACTTGACTTCAAAAAAAACAAAATTTAAATTCAAAGTCTTGACTTGCCTTCAAAATAAACAAAATTTAAGTAAAAATCCTGACTTGACTTCAAAAAAAACAAAATTTAAGTAAAAGTCCTGACTTGCCTTCAAAATAAACAAAATTTAAGTAAAAATCCTGACTTGACTTCAAAAAAAACAAAATTTAAGTTAAAGTCTTGACTTGACTTCAAAATAAACAAAATTTAAATTCATAATCTTTACTAACATTTAAAATAAACAAAATTTAAATTCAAAGTCCTTACTTGACTTCAAAATAAACAAAATTTAAAGTCAAAGTCCTTACTGGACTTTAAAATAAACAAAATTTAAATTCAAAGCGCTGACTTTACTTCAAAAAAAGACAAAATTTAAGTAAAAATACTAACTTGACTTCAAAAAAAACAAAATTTAAATAAAAAGCGCTGACTTGGCTTCAAAAAAAAACAAAATTTAAATTCAAAGTGCTGACTTGACTTCAAAAATAACAAAATTTAAATTAAAAGCGCTGACTTGACTTCAAAATAAACAAAATTTTAATCAAAATCCTAAATTGACTTCAAATAAAACAATATTTAAGTTAAAGTCTTGACCTCACTTCAAAATAAACAAAATTTAAATTCAAAGTCTTTACTTGCCTTTAAAATAAACAAAATTTAAATTCAAAGTCTTTACCTGCCTTTAAAATAATCAAAATTTAAATTCAAAGTCTTGACTTGCCTTTAAAAAAAACAAAATTTAAATTCAAAGTCTTGACTTGCCTTCAAAATAAACAAAATTTAAAGTCAAAGTCCTGACTTGACTTCAAAAAAAAACAAAATTTTAATCAAAATCCTGACTTGCCTTCAAAATAAACGAAATTTAAAGTCAAAGTCTTGACTTGACTTTAAAATAAACAAAACTTAAATTCAAAGTGCTGACTTGACTTCAAAAAAAACAAAATTTAAAGTCAAAGTCTTGACTTGACTTTAAAATAAACAAAACTTAAATTCAAAGTGCTGACTTGACTTCAAAAAAAACAAAATTTAAATTCAAAGTCTTGACTTGCCTTCAAAATAAACAAAATTTAAGTAAAAATCCTGACTTGACTTCAAAAAAAACAAAATTTAAGTAAAAGTCCTGACTTGCCTTCAAAATAAACAAAATTTAAGTAAAAATCCTGACTTGACTTCAAAAAAAACAAAATTTAAGTTAAAGTCTTGACTTGACTTCAAAATAAACAAAATTTAAATTCATAATCTTTACTTGCATTTAAAATAAACAAAATTTAAATTCAAAGTCTTTACTTGCCTTTAAAATAAACAAAATTTAAATTCAAAGTCTTGACTTGCCTTTAAAAAAACAAAATTTAAATTCAAAGTGCTGACTTGACTTCAAAAAAAACAAAATTTTAATCAAAATCCTGACTTGACTTCAAAATAAACAAAATTTAAATTCAAAGTCTTGACTTGACTTCAAAAAAAACAAAATTTTAATCAAAATCCTGACTTGCCTTCAAAATAAACAATATTTAAAGTCAAAGTCTTGACTTGACTTTAAAATAAACAAAACTTAAATTCAAAGTGCTGACTTGACTTCAAAAAAAACAAAATTTAAAGTCAAAGTCTTGACTTGACTTTAAAATAAACAAAACTTAAATTCAAAGTGCTGACTTGACTTCAAAAAAAACAAAATTTAAATTCATAATCTTTACTTGCATTTAAAATAAACAAAATTTAAATTCAAAGTCCTTACTTGACTTCAAAATAAAAAAAATTTAAAGTCAAAGTCTTTACTTGACTTTAAAATAAACAAAATTTAAATTCAAAGCGCTGACTTTACTTCAAAAAAAGACAAATTTTAAGTAAAAATACTAACTTGACTTCAAAAAAAACAAAATTTAAATAAAAAGCGCTGACTTGGCTTCAAAAAAAACAAAATTTAAATTCAAAGTGCTGACTTGACTTCAAAAATAACAAAATTTAAATTAAAAGCGCTGACTTGACTTCAAAATAAACAAAATTTTAATCAAAATCCTAAATTGACTTCAAAAAAACAATATTTAAGTTAAAGTCTTGACTTGACTTCAAAATAAACAAAATTTAAATTCAAAGTCTTTACTTGCCTTTAAAATAAACAAAATTTAAATTCAAAGTCTTTACTTGCCTTTAAAATAATCAAAATTTAAATTCAAAGTCTTGACTTGCCTTTAAAAAAAACAAAATTTAAATTCAAAGTCTTGACTTGCCTTGAAAATAAACAAAATTTAAAGTCAAAGTCCTGACTTGACTTCAAAATAAACAAAATTTAAAGTCAAAATCCTGACTTGCCTTCAAAATAAACAAAATTTAAAGTCAAAGTCTTGACTTGACTTTAAAATAAACAAAACTTAAATTCAAAGTGCTGACTTGACTTCAAAAAAAACAAAATTTAAAGTCAAAGTCTTGACTTGACTTTAAAATAAACAAAACTTAAATTCAAAGTGCTGACTTGACTTCAAAAAAAACAAAATTTAAATTCAAAGTCTTGACTTGCCTTCAAAATAAACAAAATTTAAGTAAAAATCCTGACTTGACTTCAAAAAAAACAAAATTTAAGTTAAAGTCTTGACTTGACTTCAAAAAAAAACAAAATTTAAATTCATAATCTTTACTTGCATTTAAAATAAACAAAATTTAAATTCAAAGTCTTTACTTGCCTTTAAAATAAACAAAATTTAAATTCAAAGTCTTGACTTGCCTTTAAAAAAACAAAATTTAAATTCAAAGTGCTGACTTGACTTCAAAAAAAACAAAATTTTAATCAAAATCCTAACTTGACTTCAAAAAAAACAAAATTTAAGTTAATGTCTTGACTTGACTTCAAAAAAAACAAAATTTTAATCAAAATCCTGACTTGCCTTCAAAATAAACAAAATTTAAAGTCAAAGTCTTGACTTGACTTTAAAATAAACAAAACTTAAATTCAAAGTGCTGACTTGACTTCAAAAAAAACAAAATTTAAAGTCAAAGTCTTGACTTGACTTTAAAATAAACAAAACTTAAATTCAAAGTGCTGACTTGACTTCAAAAAAAACAAAATTTAAATTCTAAGCCTTGACTTGCCTTTAAAAAAAACAAAATTTAAGTCAAATTCCTGACTTGCCTTCAAAATAAACAAAATTTAAGTCAAAGTCTTTACTTGCCTTTAAAATAAACAAAATTTAAATTCTAAGTCTTGACTTGCCTTCAAAATAAACAAAATTTAAGTAAAAATCCTGACTTGACTTCAAAAAAAACAAAATTTAAGTAAAAGTCCTGACTTGCCTTCAAAATAAACAAAATTTAAGTAAAAATCCTGACTTGACTTCAAAAAAAAACAAAATTAAAGTTAAAGTCTTGACTTGACTTCAAAATAAACAAAATTTAAATTCATAATCTTTACTTGCATTTAAAATAAACAAAATTTAAATTCAAAGTCCTTACTTGACTTCAAAATAAAAAAAATTTAAAGTCAAAGTCTTTACTTGACTTTAATATAAACAAAATTTAAATTCAAAGCGCTGACTTTACTTCAAAAAAAGACAAAATTTAAGTAAAAATACTAACTTGACTTCAAAAAAAACAAAATTTAAATAAAAAGCGCTGACTTGGCTTCAAAAAAAACAAAATTTAAATTCAAAGTGCTGACTTGACTTCAAAAATAACAAAATTTAAATTAAAAGCGCTGACTTGACTTCAAAATAAACAAAATTTTAATCAAAATCCTAAATTGACTTCAAATAAAACAATATTTAAGTTAAAGTCTTGACTTGACTTCAAAATAAACAAAATTTAAATTCAAAGTCTTTACTTGCCTTTAAAATAAACAAAATTTAAATTCAAAGTCTTTACTTGCCTTTAAAATAATCAAAATTTAAATTCAAAGTCTTGACTTGCCTTTAAAAAAAACAAAATTTAAATTCAAAGTCTTGACTTGCCTTCAAAATAAACAAAATTTAAAGTCAAAGTCCTGACTTGACTTCAAAAAAAACAAAATTTTAATCAAAATCCTGACTTGCCTTCAAAATAAACAAAATTTAAAGTCAAAGCCTTGACTTGACTTTAAAATAAACAAAACTTAAATTCAAAGTGCTGACTTGACTTCAAAAAAAACAAAATTTAAAGTCAAAGTCTTGACTTGACTTTAAAATAAACAAAACTTAAATTCAAAGTGCTGACTTGACTTCAAAAAAAACAAAATTTAAATTCAAAGTCTTGACTTGCCTTCAAAATAAACAAAATTTAAGTAAAAATCCTGACTTGACTTCAAAAAAAACAAAATTTAAGTAAAAGTCCTGACTTGCCTTCAAAATAAACAAAATTTAAGTAAAAATCCTGACTTGACTTCAAAAAAAACAAAATTTAAGTTAAAGTCTTGACTTGACTTCAAAATAAACAAAATTTAAGTTAATGTCTTTACTTGCCTTTAAAATAAACAAAATTTAAATTCAAAGTCTTGACTTGCCTTTAAAAAAACAAAATTTAAATTCAAAGTGCTGACTTGACTTCAAAAAAAACAAAATTTTAATCAAAATCCTGACTTGCCTTCAAAATAAACAAAATTTAAAGTCAAAGTCTTGACTTGCCTTCAAAATAAACAAAATTTAAGTAAAAATCCTGACTTGACTTAAAAAAAAACAAAATTTAAGTTAAAGTCTTGACTTGACTTCAAAATAAACAAAATTTAAATTCATAATCTTTACTTGCATTTAAAATAAACAAAATTTAAATTCAAAGTCCTTACTTGACTTCAAAATAAAAAAAATTTAAATTCAAAGCGCTGACTTTACTTCAAAAAAAGACAAAATTTAAGTAAAAATACTAACTTGACTTCAAAAAAAACAAAATTTAAATAAAAAGCGCTGACTTGGCTTCAAAAAAAACAAAATTTAAATTCAAAGTGCTGACTTGACTTCAAAAATAACAAAATTTGAATTAAAAGCGCTGACTTGACTTCAAAATAAACAAAATTTTAATCAAAATCCTAAATTCACTTCAAATAAAACAATATTTAAGTTAAAGTCTTGACTTGACTTCAAAATAAACAAAATTTAAATTCAAAGTCTTTACTTGCCTTTAAAATAAACAAAATTTAAATTCAAAGTCTTTACTTGCCTTTAAAAAAATCAAAATTTAAATTCAAAGTCTTGACTTGCCTTTAAAAAAAACAAAATTTAAATTCAAAGTCTTGACTTGCCTTCAAAATAAACAAAATTTAAAGTCAAAGTCCTGACTTGACTTAAAAAAAAACAAAATTTTAATCAAAATCCTGACTTGCCTTCAAAATAAACAAAATTTAAAGTCAAAGTCTTGACTTGACTTTAAAATAAACAAAACTTAAATTCAAAGTGCTGACTTGACTTCAAAAAAAAACAAAATTTAAATTCAAAGTCTTGACTTGCCTTCAAAATAAACAAAATTTAAGTAAAAATCCTGACTTAACTTCAAAAAAAACAAAATTTAAGTAAAAGTCCTGACTTGCCTTCAAAATAAACAAAATTTAAGTAAAAATCCTGACTTGACTTCAAAAAAAAACAAAATTTAAGTTAAAGTCTTGACTTGACTTCAAAATAAACAAAATTTAAATTCATAATCTTTACTTGCATTTAAAATAAACAAAATTTAAATTCAAAGTCTTTACTTGCCTTTAAAATAAACAAAATTTAAATTCAAAGTCTTGACTTGCCTTTAAAAAAACAAAATTTAAATTCAAAGTGCTGACTTGACTTCAAAAAAAACAAAATTTTAATCAAAATCCTGACTTGCCCTCAAAATTAACAAAATTTTAGTCAAAATCCTAACTTGACTTCAAAATAAACAAAACTTAAATTCAAAGTGCTGACTTGACTTCAAAAAAAACAAAATTAAAAGTCAAAGTCTTGACTTGACTTTAAAATAAACAAAACTTAAATTCAAAGTTCTGACTTGACTTCAAAAAAAACAAAATTTAAATTCAAAGTCTTGACTTGCCTTTAAAAAAAACAAAATTTAAGTCAAATTCCTGACTTGCCTTCAAAATAAACAAAATTTAAGAAAAAATCCTGACTTGACTTCAAAATAAACAAAATTTAAATTCATAATCTTTACTTGCATTTAAAATAAACAAAATTTAAATTCAAAGTCTTTACTTGCCTTTAAAATAAACAAAATTTAAATTCAAAGTCTTGACTTGCCTTTAAAAAAACAAAATTTAAATTCAAAGTGCTGACTTGACTTCAAAAAAAAACAAAATTTTAATCAAAATCCTGACTTGCCCTCAAAATTAACAAAATTTTAGTCAAAATCCTAACTTGACTTCAAAATAAACAAAACTTAAATTCAAAGTGCTGACTTGACTTCAAAAAAAACAAAATTAAAAGTCAAAGTCTTGACTTGACTTTAAAATAAACAAAACTTAAATTCAAAGTTCTGACTTGACTTCAAAAAAAACAAAATTTAAATTCAAAGTCTTGACTTGCCTTTAAAAAAAACAAAATTTAAGTCAAATTCCTGACTTGCCTTCAAAATAAACAAAATTTAAGAAAAAATCCTGACTTGACTTCAAAAAAAACAAAATTAAAAGTCAAAGTCTTGACTTGACTTCAAAATAAACAAAATTTAAATTCATAATCTTTACTTGCCTTTAAAATAAACAAAATTTAAATTCAAAATCTTTACTTGCATTTAAAATAAACAAAATTTAAATTCAAAGTCTTTACTTGCCTTTAAAAAAAACAAAATTTAAATTCAAAGTCTTGACTTGCTTTCAAAATAAACAAAATTTAAAGTCAAAGTCCTGACTTGACTTCAAAAAAAACAACATTTAAATTCAAAGTGCTGACTTGACTTCAAAAAAAACAAAATTTTAATCAGAATCCTGACTTGCCTTCAAAATAAACAAAATTTAAGTTAATGTCTTGACTTGACTTCAAAATAAACAAAATTTAAATTCAAAGTGCTGACTTAACTTCAAAAAAAACAAAATTTAAATTCAAAGTCTTGACCTGCCTCTAAAAAAAACAAAATTTAAGTCAAAGTCCTGACTTGACTTCAAAATAAACAAAATTTAAATTTAAAGTCCTTACTTGACTTCAAAATAATCAAAATTTAAATTCAAAATCCTAACTTGACTTTAAAAAAAACAAAATTTAAGTTAAAGTCTTGACTTGACTTCAAAATAAACAAAATTTAAATTCAAAGTAATTACTTGCCTTTAAAATAAACAAAATTTAAATTCAAAGTCTTGACTTGCCTTTAAAAAAAACAAAATTTAAGTCAAATTCCTGAATTGCCTTCAAAATAAACAAAATTTAAAGTAAAAGTCCTGACTTGACTTCAAAATAAACAAAATTTTAGTCAAAATCCTAACTTGACTTTAAAAAAAACAAAATTTAAGTTTAAGTCTTGACTTGACTTCAAAATAAACAAAACTTAAATTCAAAGTGCTGACTTGACTTCAAAAAAAACAAAATTTAAAGTCAAAGTCTTGACTTGACTTTAAAATAAACAAAACTTAAATTCAAAGTGCTGACTTGACTTCAAAAAAAACAAAATTTAAATTCAAAGTCTTGACTTGCCTTCAAAATAAACAAAATTTAAGTAAAAATCCTGACTTGACTTCAAAAAAAACAAAATTTAAGTAAAAGTCCTGACTTGCCTTCAAAATAAACAAAATTTAAGTAAAAATCCTGACTTGACTTCAAAAAAAACAAAATTAAAGTTAAAGTCTTGACTTGACTTCAAAATAAACAAAATTTAAATTCATAATCTTTACTTGCATTTAAAATAAACAAAATTTAAATTCAAAGTCCTTACTTGACTTCAAAATAAAAAAATTTAAAGTCAAAGTCTTTACTTGACTTTAATATAAACAAAATTTAAATTCAAAGCGCTGACTTTACTTCAAAAAAAGACAAAATTTAAGTAAAAATACTAACTTGACTTCAAAAAAAACAAAATTTAAATAAAAAGCGCTGACTTGGCTTCAAAAAAAACAAAATTTAAATTCAAAGTGCTGACTTGACTTCAAAAATAACAAAATTTAAATTAAAAGCGCTGACTTGACTTCAAAATAAACAAAATTTTAATCAAAATCCTAAATTGACTTCAAATAAAACAATATTTAAGTTAAAGTCTTGACTTGACTTCAAAATAAACAAAATTTAAATTCAAAGTCTTTACTTGCCTTTAAAATAAACAAAATTTAAATTCAAAGTCTTTACTTGCCTTTAAAATAATCAAAATTTAAATTCAAAGTCTTGACTTGCCTTTAAAAAAAACAAAATTTAAATTCAAAGTCTTGACTTGCCTTCAAAATAAACAAAATTTAAAGTCAAAGTCCTGACTTGACTTCAAAAAAAACAAAATTTTAATCAAAATCCTGACTTGCCTTCAAAATAAACAAAATTTAAAGTCAAAGCCTTGACTTGACTTTAAAATAAACAAAACTTAAATTCAAAGTGCTGACTTGACTTCAAAAAAAACAAAATTTAAAGTCAAAGTCTTGACTTGACTTTAAAATAAACAAAACTTAAATTCAAAGTGCTGACTTGACTTCAAAAAAAACAAAATTTAAATTCAAAGTCTTGACTTGCCTTCAAAATAAACAAAATTTAAGTAAAAATCCTGACTTGACTTCAAAAAAAACAAAATTTAAGTAAAAGTCCTGACTTGCCTTCAAAATAAACAAAATTTAAGTAAAAATCCTGACTTGACTTCAAAAAAAACAAAATTTAAGTTAAAGTCTTGACTTGACTTCAAAATAAACAAAATTTAAATTCATAATCTTTACTTGCATTTAAAATAAACAAAATTTAAATTCAAAGTCTTTACTTGCCTTTAAAATAAACAAAATTTAAATTCAAAGTCTTGACTTGCCTTTAAAAAAACAAAATTTAAATTCAAAGTGCTGACTTGACTTCAAAAAAAACAAAATTTTAATCAAAATCCTGACTTGCCTTCAAAATAAACAAAATTTAAAGTCAAAGTCTTGACTTGCCTTCAAAATAAACAAAATTTAAGTAAAAATCCTGACTTGACTTAAAAAAAAAAAAATTTTAGTTAAAGTCTTGACTTGACTTCAAAATAAAAAAAATTTAAATTCAAAGCGCTGACTTTTCTTCAAAAAAAGACAAAATTTAAGTAAAAATACTAACTTGACTTCAAAAAAAACAAAATTTAAATAAAAAGCGCTGACTTGGCTTCAAAAAAAACAAAATTTAAATTCAAAGTGCTGACTTGACTTCAAAAATAACAAAATTTGAATTAAAAGCGCTGACTTGACTTCAAAATAAACAAAATTTTAATCAAAATCCTAAATTCACTTCAAATAAAACAATATTTAAGTTAAAGTCTTGACTTGACTTCAAAATAAACAAAATTTAAATTCAAAGTCTTTACTTGCCTTTAAAATAAACAAAATTTAAATTCAAAGTCTTTACTTGCCTTTAAAAAAATCAAAATTTAAATTCAAAGTCTTGACTTGCCTTTAAAAAAAACAAAATTTAAATTCAAAGTCTTGACTTGCCTTCAAAATAAACAAAATTTAAAGTCAAAGTCCTGACTTGACTTAAAAAAAAACAAAATTTTAATCAAAATCCTGACTTGCCTTCAAAATAAACAAAATTTAAAGTCAAAGTCTTGACTTGACTTTAAAATAAACAAAACTTAAATTCAAAGTGCTGACTTGACTTCAAAAAAAACAAAATTTAAATTCAAAGTCTTGACTTGCCTTCAAAATAAACAAAATTTAAGTAAAAATCCTGACTTAACTTCAAAAAAAACAAAATTTAAGTAAAAATCCTGACTTGCCTTCAAAATAAACAAAATTTAAGTAAAAATCCTGACTTGACTTCAAAAAAAACAAAATTTAAGTTAAAGTCTTGACTTGACTTCAAAATAAACAAAATTTAAATTCATAATCTTTACTTGCATTTAAAATAAACAAAATTTAAATTCAAAGTCTTTACTTGCCTTTAAAATAAACAAAATTTAAATTCAAAGTCTTGACTTGCCTTTAAAAAAACAAAATTTAAATTCAAAGTGCTGACTTGACTTCAAAAAAAACAAAATTTTAATCAAAATCCTGACTTGCCCTCAAAATTAACAAAATTTTAGTCAAAATCCTAACTTGACTTCAAAATAAACAAAACTTAAATTCAAAGTGCTGACTTGACTTCAAAAAAAACAAAATTAAAAGTCAAAGTCTTGACTTGACTTTAAAATAAACAAAACTTAAATTCAAAGTTCTGACTTGACTTCAAAAAAAACAAAATTTAAATTCAAAGTCTTGACTTGCCTTTAAAAAAAAACAAAATTTAAGTCAAATTCCTGACTTGCCTTCAAAATAAACAAAATTTAAGAAAAAATCCTGACTTGACTTCAAAATAAACAAAATTTAAATTCATAATCTTTACTTGCATTTAAAATAAACAAAATTTAAATTCAAAGTCTTTACTTGCCTTTAAAATAAACAAAATTTAAATTCAAAGTCTTTACTTGCCTTTAAAATAATCAAAATTTAAATTCAAAGTCTTGACTTGCCTTTAAAAAAAACAAAATTTAAATTCAAAGTCTTGACTTGCCTTCAAAATAAACAAAATTTAAAGTCAAAGTCCTGACTTGACTTCAAAAAAAACAAAATTTTAATCAAAATCCTGACTTGCCTTCAAAATAAACAAAATTTAAAGTCAAAGCCTTGACTTGACTTTAAAATAAACAAAACTTAAATTCAAAGTGCTGACTTGACTTCAAAAAAAACAAAATTTAAAGTCAAAGTCTTGACTTGACTTTAAAATAAACAAAACTTAAATTCAAAGTGCTGACTTGACTTCAAAAAAAACAAAATTTAAATTCAAAGTCTTGACTTGCCTTCAAAATAAACAAAATTTAAGTAAAAATCCTGACTTGACTTCAAAAAAAACAAAATTTAAGTAAAAGTCCTGACTTGCCTTCAAAATAAACAAAATTTAAGTAAAAATCCTGACTTGACTTCAAAAAAAACAAAATTTAAGTTAAAGTCTTGACTTGACTTCAAAATAAACAAAATTTAAATTCATAATCTTTACTTGCATTTAAAATAAACAAAATTTAAATTCAAAGTCTTTACTTGCCTTTAAAATAAACAAAATTTAAATTCAAAGTCTTGACTTGCCTTTAAAAAAACAAAATTTAAATTCAAAGTGCTGACTTGACTTCAAAAAAAACAAAATTTTAATCAAAATCCTGACTTGCCTTCAAAATAAACAAAATTTAAAGTCAAAGTCTTGACTTGCCTTCAAAATAAACAAAATTTAAGTAAAAATCCTGACTTGACTTAAAAAAAAAAAAATTTTAGTTAAAGTCTTGACTTGACTTCAAAATAAAAAAAATTTAAATTCAAAGCGCTGACTTTTCTTCAAAAAAAGACAAAATTTAAGTAAAAATACTAACTTGACTTCAAAAAAAACAAAATTTAAATAAAAAGCGCTGACTTGGCTTCAAAAAAAAACAAAATTTAAATTCAAAGTGCTGACTTGACTTCAAAAATAACAAAATTTGAATTAAAAGCGCTGACTTGACTTCAAAATAAACAAAATTTTAATCAAAATCCTAAATTCACTTCAAATAAAACAATATTTAAGTTAAAGTCTTGACTTGACTTCAAAATAAACAAAATTTAAATTCAAAGTCTTTACTTGCCTTTAAAATAAACAAAATTTAAATTCAAAGTCTTTACTTGCCTTTAAAAAAATCAAAATTTAAATTCAAAGTCTTGACTTGCCTTTAAAAAAAACAAAATTTAAATTCAAAGTCTTGACTTGCCTTCAAAATAAACAAAATTTAAAGTCAAAGTCCTGACTTGACTTAAAAAAAAACAAAATTTTAATCAAAATCCTGACTTGCCTTCAAAATAAACAAAATTTAAAGTCAAAGTCTTGACTTGACTTTAAAATAAACAAAACTTAAATTCAAAGTGCTGACTTGACTTCAAAAAAAACAAAATTTAAATTCAAAGTCTTGACTTGCCTTCAAAATAAACAAAATTTAAGTAAAAATCCTGACTTAACTTCAAAAAAAACAAAATTTAAGTAAAAATCCTGACTTGCCTTCAAAATAAACAAAATTTAAGTAAAAATCCTGACTTGACTTCAAAAAAAACAAAATTTAAGTTAAAGTCTTGACTTGACTTCAAAATAAACAAAATTTAAATTCATAATCTTTACTTGCATTTAAAATAAACAAAATTTAAATTCAAAGTCTTTACTTGCCTTTAAAATAAACAAAATTTAAATTCAAAGTCTTGACTTGCCTTTAAAAAAACAAAATTTAAATTCAAAGTGCTGACTTGACTTCAAAAAAAACAAAATTTTAATCAAAATCCTGACTTGCCCTCAAAATTAACAAAATTTTAGTCAAAATCCTAACTTGACTTCAAAATAAACAAAACTTAAATTCAAAGTGCTGACTTGACTTCAAAAAAAACAAAATTAAAAGTCAAAGTCTTGACTTGACTTTAAAATAAACAAAACTTAAATTCAAAGTTCTGACTTGACTTCAAAAAAAACAAAATTTAAATTCAAAGTCTTGACTTGCCTTTAAAAAAAAACAAAATTTAAGTCAAATTCCTGACTTGCCTTCAAAATAAACAAAATTTAAGAAAAAATCCTGACTTGACTTCAAAATAAACAAAATTTAAATTCATAATCTTTACTTGCATTTAAAATAAACAAAATTTAAATTCAAAGTCTTTACTTGCCTTTAAAATAAACAAAATTTAAATTCAAAGTCTTGACTTGCCTTTAAAAAAACAAAATTTAAATTCAAAGTGCTGACTTGACTTCAAAAAAAACAAAATTTTAATCAAAATCCTGACTTGCCCTCAAAATTAACAAAATTTTAGTCAAAATCCTAACTTGACTTCAAAATAAACAAAACTTAAATTCAAAGTGCTGACTTGACTTCAAAAAAAACAAAATTAAAAGTCAAAGTCTTGACTTGACTTTAAAATAAACAAAACTTAAATTCAAAGTTCTGACTTGACTTCAAAAAAAACAAAATTTAAATTCAAAGTCTTGACTTGCCTTTAAAAAAAACAAAATTTAAGTCAAATTCCTGACTTGCCTTCAAAATAAACAAAATTTAAGAAAAAATCCTGACTTGACTTCAAAAAAAAACAAAATTAAAAGTCAAAGTCTTGACTTGACTTCAAAATAAACAAAATTTAAATTCATAATCTTTACTTGCCTTTAAAATAAACAAAATTTAAATTCAAAATCTTTACTTGCATTTAAAATAAACAAAATTTAAATTCAAAGTCTTTACTTGCCTTTAAAAAAAACAAAATTTAAATTCAAAGTCTTGACTTGCTTTCAAAATAAACAAAATTTAAAGTCAAAGTCCTGACTTGACTTCAAAAAAAACAAAATTTAAATTCAAAGTGCTGACTTGACTTCAAAAAAAACAAAATTTTAATCAGAATCCTGACTTGCCTTCAAAATAAACAAAATTTAAGTTAATGTCTTGACTTGACTTCAAAATAAACAAAATTTAAATTCAAAGTCTTGACCTGCCTCTAAAAAAAACAAAATTTAAGTCAAAGTCCTGACTTGACTTCAAAATAAACAAAATTTAAATTTAAAGTCCTTACTTGACTTCAAAATAATCAAAATTTAAATTCAAAATCCTAACTTGACTTTAAAAAAAACAAAATTTAAGTTAAAGTCTTGACTTGACTTCAAAATAAACAAAATTTAAATTCAAAGTAATTACTTGCCTTTAAAATAAACAAAATTTAAATTCAAAGTCTTGACTTGCCTTTAAAAAAAACAAAATTTAAGTCAAATTCCTGACTTGCCTTCAAAATAAACAAAATTTAAGAAAAAATCCTGACTTGACTTCAAAAAAAACAAAATTAAAAGTCAAAGTCTTGACTTGACTTCAAAATAAACAAAATTTAAATTCATAATCTTTACTTGCCTTTAAAATAAACAAAATTTAAATTCAAAATCTTTACTTGCATTTAAAATAAACAAAATTTAAATTCAAAGTCTTTACTTGCCTTTAAAAAAAACAAAATTTAAATTCAAAGTCTTGACTTGCTTTCAAAATAAACAAAATTTAAAGTCAAAGTCCTGACTTGACTTCAAAAAAAACAAAATTTAAATTCAAAGTGCTGACTTGACTTCAAAAAAAACAAAATTTTAATCAGAATCCTGACTTGCCTTCAAAATAAACAAAATTTAAGTTAATGTCTTGACTTGACTTCAAAATAAACAAAATTTAAATTCAAAGTCTTGACCTGCCTCTAAAAAAAACAAAATTTAAGTCAAAGTCCTGACTTGACTTTAAAATAAACAAAACTTAAATTCAAAGTTCTGACTTGACTTCAAAAAAAACAAAATTTAAATTCAAAGTCTTGACTTGCCTTTAAAATAAACAAAATTTAAGAAAAAATCCTGACTTGACTTCAAAAAAAACAAAATTAAAAGTCAAAGTCTTGACTTGACTTCAAAATAAACAAAATTTAAATTCATAATCTTTACTTGCCTTTAAAATAAACAAAATTTAAATTCAAAATCTTTACTTGCATTTAAAATAAACAAAATTTAAATTCAAAGTCTTTACTTGCCTTTAAAAAAAACAAAATTTAAATTCAAAGTCTTGACTTGCTTTCAAAATAAACAAAATTTAAAGTCAAAGTCCTGACTTGACTTCAAAAAAAACAATATTTAAATTCAAAGTGCTGACTTGACTTCAAAAAAAACAAAATTTAAGTCAAATTCCTGAATTGCCTTCAAAATAAACAAAATTTAAAGTAAAAGTCCTGACTTGACTTCAAAATAAACAAAATTTTAGTCAAAATCCTAACTTGACTTTAAAAAAAACAAAATTTAAGTTTAAGTCTTGACTTGACTTCAAAATAAACAAAATTTAAATTCAAAGTCTTTACTTACATTTAAAATAAACAAAATTTAAATTCATAGTCTTGACTTGCCTTTAAAAAAAACAAAATTTAAATTCAAATTCCTGACTTGCCTTCAAAATAAACAAAATTTAAGAAAAAATCCTGACTTGACTTCAAAATAAACAAAATTTAAATTCATAATCTTTACTTGCATTTAAAATAAACAAAATTTAAATTCAAAGTCTTTACTTGCCTTTAAAATAAACAAAATTTAAATTCAAAGTCTTGACTTGCCTTTAAAAAAACAAAATTTAAATTCAAAGTGCTGACTTGACTTCAAAAAAAACAAAATTTTAATCAAATTCCTGAATTGCCTTCAAAATAAACAAAATTTAAAGTAAAAGTCCTGACTTGACTTCAAAATAAACAAAATTTTAGTCAAAATCCTAACTTGACTTCAAAATAAACAAAACTTAAATTCAAAGTGCTGACTTGACTTCAAAAAAAACAAAATTAAAAGTCAAAGTCTTGACTTGACTTTAAAATAAACAAAACTTAAATTCAAAGTTCTGACTTGACTTCAAAAAAAACAAAATTTAAATTCAAAGTCTTGACTTGCCTTTAAAAAAAACAAAATTTAAGTCAAATTCCTGACTTGCCTTCAAAATAAACAAAATTTAAGAAAAAATCCTGACTTGACTTCAAAATAAACAAAATTTAAATTCATAATCTTTACTTGCATTTAAAATAAACAAAATTTAAATTCAAAGTCTTTACTTGCCTTTAAAATAAACAAAATTTAAATTCAAAGTCTTGACTTGCCTTTAAAAAAACAAAATTTAAATTCAAAGTGCTGACTTGACTTCAAAAAAAACAAAATTTTAATCAAAATCCTGACTTGCCCTCAAAATTAACAAAATTTTAGTCAAAATCCTAACTTGACTTCAAAATAAACAAAACTTAAATTCAAAGTGCTGACTTGACTTCAAAAAAAACAAAATTAAAAGTCAAAGTCTTGACTTGACTTTAAAATAAACAAAACTTAAATTCAAAGTTCTGACTTGACTTCAAAAAAAACAAAATTTAAATTCAAAGTCTTGACTTGCCTTTAAAAAAAACAAAATTTAAGTCAAATTCCTGACTTGCCTTCAAAATAAACAAAATTTAAGAAAAAATCCTGACTTGACTTCAAAAAAAACAAAATTAAAAGTCAAAGTCTTGACTTGACTTCAAAATAAACAAAATTTAAATTCATAATCTTTACTTGCCTTTAAAATAAACAAAATTTAAATTCAAAATCTTTACTTGCATTTAAAATAAACAAAATTTAAATTCAAAGTCTTTACTTGCCTTTAAAAAAAACAAAATTTAAATTCAAAGTCTTGACTTGCTTTCAAAATAAACAAAATTTAAAGTCAAAGTCCTGACTTGACTTCAAAAAAAACAAAATTTAAATTCAAAGTGCTGACTTGACTTCAAAAAAAACAAAATTTTAATCAGAATCCTGACTTGCCTTCAAAATAAACAAAATTTAAGTTAATGTCTTGACTTGACTTCAAAATAAACAAAATTTAAATTCAAAGTCTTGACCTGCCTCTAAAAAAAACAAAATTTAAGTCAAAGTCCTGACTTGACTTCAAAATAAACAAAATTTAAATTTAAAGTCCTTACTTGACTTCAAAATAATCAAAATTTAAATTCAAAATCCTAACTTGACTTTAAAAAAAACAAAATTTAAGTTAAAGTCTTGACTTGACTTCAAAATAAACAAAATTTAAATTCAAAGTAATTACTTGCCTTTAAAATAAACAAAATTTAAATTCAAAGTCTTGACTTGCCTTTAAAAAAAACAAAATTTAAGTCAAATTCCTGACTTGCCTTCAAAATAAACAAAATTTAAGAAAAAATCCTGACTTGACTTCAAAAAAAACAAAATTAAAAGTCAAAGTCTTGACTTGACTTCAAAATAAACAAAATTTAAATTCATAATCTTTACTTGCCTTTAAAATAAACAAAATTTAAATTCAAAATCTTTACTTGCATTTAAAATAAACAAAATTTAAATTCAAAGTCTTTACTTGCCTTTAAAAAAAACAAAATTTAAATTCAAAGTCTTGACTTGCTTTCAAAATAAACAAAATTTAAAGTCAAAGTCCTGACTTGACTTCAAAAAAAACAAAATTTAAATTCAAAGTGCTGACTTGACTTCAAAAAAAACAAAATTTTAATCAGAATCCTGACTTGCCTTCAAAATAAACAAAATTTAAGTTAATGTCTTGACTTGACTTCAAAATAAACAAAATTTAAATTCAAAGTCTTGACCTGCCTCTAAAAAAAAACAAAATTTAAGTCAAAGTCCTGACTTGACTTTAAAATAAACAAAACTTAAATTCAAAGTTCTGACTTGACTTCAAAAAAAACAAAATTTAAATTCAAAGTCTTGACTTGCCTTTAAAATAAACAAAATTTAAGAAAAAATCCTGACTTGACTTCAAAAAAAACAAAATTAAAAGTCAAAGTCTTGACTTGACTTCAAAATAAACAAAATTTAAATTCATAATCTTTACTTGCCTTTAAAATAAACAAAATTTAAATTCAAAATCTTTACTTGCATTTAAAATAAACAAAATTTAAATTCAAAGTCTTTACTTGCCTTTAAAAAAAACAAAATTTAAATTCAAAGTCTTGACTTGCTTTCAAAATAAACAAAATTTAAAGTCAAAGTCCTGACTTGACTTCAAAAAAAACAAAATTTAAATTCAAAGTGCTGACTTGACTTCAAAAAAAACAAAATTTAAGTCAAATTCCTGAATTGCCTTCAAAATAAACAAAATTTAAAGTAAAAGTCCTGACTTGACTTCAAAATAAACAAAATTTTAGTCAAAATCCTAACTTGACTTTAAAAAAAACAAAATTTAAGTTTAAGTCTTGACTTGACTTCAAAATAAACAAAATTTAAATTCAAAGTCTTTACTTACATTTAAAATAAACAAAATTTAAATTCATAGTCTTGACTTGCCTTTAAAAAAAACAAAATTTAAATTCAAAGTCTTGACTGGCCTTTAAAAAAAACAAAATTTAAGTCAAATTCCTGAATTGCCTTCAAAATAAACAAAATTAAAAGTCAAAGTCCTGACTTTACTTCAAAAAAAACAAAATTTAAATTCAAAGTGCTGACTTTCCTTCAAAAAAAAACAAAATTTAAATTCAAAGTTTTGACTTGCCTCTAATAAAAACAAAATTTAAGTCAAAGTCCTCACTTGACTTCAAAATAAACAAAATTTAAAGTCAAAGTCTTTACTTGCCTTTAAAATAAACAAAATTTAAATTCAAAGTCTTGACTTGCCTTTAAAAAAAACAAAATTTAAATTCAAAGTCTTGACTTGCCTTCAAAATAAACAAAATTTAAATTCAAAGTGCTGACTTGACTTCAAAATAAACAAAATTTAAATTCAAAGTCTTGACTTGCCTTTAAAAAAAACAAAATTTAAGTCAAATTCCTGAATTGCCTTCAAAATAAACAAAATTTAAAGTAAAAGTCCTGACTTGACTTCAAAATAAACAAAATTTCAGTCAAAATCCTAACTTGACTTTTAAAAAAACAAAATTTAAGTTAAAGTCTTGACTTGACTTCGAAATAAACAAAATTTAAATTCAAAGTCTTTACTTGCTTTTAAAATAAACAAAATTTAAATTCAAAGTCTTGACTTGCCTTTAAAAAAAACAAAATTTAAATTCAAAGTCTTGACTTGCCTTTAAAAAAAACAAAATTTAAATTCAAAGTCTTGACTGGCCTTTAAAAAAAACAAAATTTAAGTCAAATTCCTGAATTGCCTTCAAAATAAACAAAATTAAAAGTCAAAGTCCTGACTTTACTTCAAAAAAAACAAAATTTAAATTCAAAGTGCTGACTTTCCTTCAAAAAAAAACAAAATTTAAATTCAAAGTTTTGACTTGCCTCTAAAAAAACCAAAATTTAAGTCAAAGTCCTCACTTGACTTCAAAATAAACAAAATTTAAAGTCAAAGTCTTTACTTGCCTTTAAAATAAACAAAATTTAAATTCAAAGTCTTGACTTGCCTTTAAAAAAAACAAAATTTAAATTCAAAGTCTTGACTTGCCTTCAAAATAAACAAAATTTAAAGTCAAAGTCCTGACTTGACTTCAAAAAAAACAAAATTTAAATTCAAAGTGCTGACTTGACTTCAAAATAAACAAAATTTAAATTCAAAGTCTTGACTTGCCTTTAAAAAAAACAAAATTTAAGTCAAATTCCTGAATTGCCTTCAAAATAAACAAAATTTAAAGTAAAAGTCCTGACTTGACTTCAAAATAAACAAAATTTCAGTCAAAATCCTAACTTGACTTTTAAAAAAACAAAATTTAAGTTAAAGTCTTGACTTGACTTCGAAATAAACAAAATTTAAATTCAAAGTCTTTACTTGCCTTTAAAATAAACAAAATTTAAATTCAAAGTCTTGACTTGCCTTTAAAAAAAACAAAATTTAAATTCAAAGTCTTGACTTGCCTTTAAAAAAAACAAAATTTAAGTCAAATTCCTGAATTGCCTTCAAAATAAACAAAATTTAAATTCAAAGTCTTGACTTGCCTTCAAAATAAACAAAATTTAAAGTCAAAGTCCTGACTTGACTTCAAAAAAAACAAAATTTAAATTCAAAATCCTAACTTGACTTTAAAAAAAACAAAATTTAAGTTAAAGTCTTGACTTGACTTCAAAATAAACAAAATTTAAATTCAAAGTAATTACTTGCCTTTAAAATAAACAAAATTTAAATTCAAAGTCTTGACTTGCCTTTAAAAAAAACAAAATTTAAGTCAAATTCCTGAATTGCCTTCAAAATAAACAAAATTTAAAGTAAAAGTCCTGACTTGACTTCAAAATAAACAAAATTTTAGTCAAAATCCTAACTTGACTTTAAAAAAAAACAAAATTTAAGTTTAAGTCTTGACTTGACTTCAAAATAAACAAAATTTAAATTCAAAGTCTTTACTTACATTTAAAATAAACAAAATTTAAATTCATAGTCTTGACTTGCCTTTAAAAAAAACAAAATTTAAATTCAAAGTCTTGACTGGCCTTTAAAAAAAACAAAATTTAAGTCAAATTCCTGAATTGCCTTCAAAATAAACAAAATATAAAGTCAAAGTCCTGACTTTACTTCAAAAAAAACAAAATTTAAATTCAAAGTGCTGACTTTACTTCAAAAAAAAACAAAATTTAAATTCAAAGTCTTGACTTGCCTCTAAAAAAAACAAAATTTAAGTCAAAAACCTTACTTGACTTCAAAATAAACAAAATTTAAAGTCAAAGTCTTTACTTGCCTTTAAAATAAACAAAATTTAAATTCAAAGTCTTGACTTGCCTTTAAAAAAAACAAAATTTAAATTCAAAGTCTTGACTTGCCTTCAAAATAAACAAAATTTAAAGTCAAAGTCCTGACTTGACTTCAAAAAAAACAAAATTTAAATTCAAAGTGCTGACTTGACTTCAAAATAAACAAAATTTAAATTCAAAGTCTTGACTTGCCTTTAAAAAAAACAAAATTTAAGTCAAATTCCTGAATTGCCTTCAAAATAAACAAAATTTAAAGTAAAAGTCCTGACTTGACTTCAAAATAAACAAAATTTCAGTCAAAATCCTAACTTGACTTTAAAAAAAACAAAATTTAAGTTAAAGTCTTGACTTGACTTCGAAATAAACAAAATTTAAGTCAAAGTCCTCACTTGACTTAAAAATAAACAAAATTTAAAGTCAAAGTCTTTACTTGCCTTTAAAATAAACAAAATTTAAATTCAAAGTCTTGACTTGCCTTTAAAAAAAACAAAATTTCAGTCAAAATCCTAACTCGACTTTAAAAAAAACAAAATTTAAGTTAAAGTCTTGACTTGACTTCGAAATAAACAAAATTTAAATTCAAAGTCTTTACTTGCCTTTAAAATAAACAAAATTTAAATTCAAAGTCTTGACTTGCCTTTAAAAAAAACAAAATTTAAGTTAATGTCTTGACTTGACTTCAAAATAAACAAAATTTAATTTCAAAGTGCTGACTTAACTTCAAAAAAAACAAAATTTAAATTCAAAGTCTTGACCTGCCTCTAAAAAAAACAAAATTAAAATTCAAAGTCTTGAATAGCCTTTAAAAAAAACAAAATTTAAGTCAAATTCCTGAATTGCCTTCAAAATAAACAAAATTTAAGTTAATGTCTTGACTTGACTTCAAAATAAACAAAATTTAAATTCAAATTCCTGACTTGACTTCAAAATAAACAAAATTTAAATTTAAAGTCCTTACTTGACTTCAAAATAATCAAAATTTAAATTCAAAATCCTAACTTGACTTTAAAAAAAACAAAATTTAAGTTAAAGTCTTGACTTGACTTCAAAATAAACAAAATTTAAATTCAAAGTAATTACTTGCCTTTAAAATAAACAAAATTTAAATTCAAAGTCTTGACTTGCCTTTAAAAAAAACAAAATTTAAGTCAAATTCCTGAATTGCCTTCAAAATAAACAAAATTTAAAGTAAAAGTCCTGACTTGACTTCAAAATAAACAAAATTTTAGTCAAAATCCTAACTTGACTTTAAAAAAAACAAAATTTAAGTTAAAGTCTTGACTTGACTTCAAAATAAACAAAATTTAAATTCAAAGTCTTTACTTACATTTAAAATAAACAAAATTTAAATTCATAGTCTTGACTTGCCTTTAAAAAAAACAAAATTTAAATTCAAAGTCTTGACTGGCCTTTAAAAAAAAACAAAATTTAAGTCAAATTCCTGAATTGCCTTCAAAATAAACAAAATTTAAAGTCAAAGTCCTGACTTTACATCAAAAAAAACAAAATTTAAATTCAAAGTGCTGACTTTACTTCAAAAAAAAACAAAATTTAAATTCAAAGTTTTGACCTTCCTCTAAAAAAAACAAAATTTAAGTTAAAGTCTTGACTTGACTTCAAAATAAACAAAATTTAAATTCAAAGTCTTTACTTACATTTAAAATAAACAAAATTTAAATTCATAGTCTTGACTTGCCTTTAAAAAAAACAAAATTTAAATTCAAAGTCTTGACTGGCCTTTAAAAAAAACAAAATTTAAGTCAAATTCCTGAATTGCCTTCAAAACAAACAAAATTTAAAGTCAAAGTCCTGACTTTACATCAAAAAAAAACAAAATTTAAATTCAAAGTGCTGACTTTACTTCAAAAAAAAACAAAATTTAAATTCAAAGTTTTGACCTTCCTCTAAAAAAAACAAAATTTAAGTTAAAGTCTTGACTTGACTTCAAAATAAACAAAATTTAAATTCAAAGTCTTTACTTACATTTAAAATAAACAAAATTTAAATTCATAGTCTTGACTTGCCTTTAAAAAAAACAAAATTTAAATTCAAAGTCTTGACTGGCCTTTAAAAAAAACAAAATTTAAGTCAAATTCCTGAATTGCCTTCAAAACAAACAAAATTTAAAGTCAAAGTCCTGACTTTACTTCAAAAAAAACAAAATTTAAATTCAAAGTGCTGACTTTACTTCAAAAAAAAACAAAATTTAAATTCAAAGTCTTGACTTGCCTTCAAAATAAACAAAATTTAAAGTCAAAGTCCTGACTTGACTTCAAAAAAAACAAAATTTAAATTCAAAGTGCTGACTTGACTTCAAAAAAAACAAAATTTTAATCAGAATACTGACTTGCCTTCAAAATAAACAAAATTTAAGTTAATGTCTTGACTTGACTTCAAAAT
This sequence comes from Brachionus asplanchnoidis, assembly GCA_025491095.1. Taxonomy (NCBI): domain Eukaryota; kingdom Metazoa; phylum Rotifera; class Eurotatoria; order Ploima; family Brachionidae; genus Brachionus; species Brachionus asplanchnoidis. The sequence goes on from JAILYF010000058.1 coordinate 83,996, forward strand.
AAACAAAATTTAAATTCAAATTCCTGACTTGACTTCAAAATAAACAAAATTTAAATTTAAAGTCCTTACTTGACTTCAAAATAATCAAAATTTAAATTCAAAATCCTAACTTGACTTTAAAAAAAACAAAATTTAAGTTAAAGTCTTGACTTGACTTCAAAATAAACAAAATTTAAATTCAAAGTAATTACTTGCCTTTAAAATAAACAAAATTTAAATTCAAAGTCTTGACTTGCCTTTAAAAAAAACAAAATTTAAGTCAAATTCCTGAATTGCCTTCAAAATAAACAAAATTTAAAGTAAAAGTCCTGACTTGCCTTTAAAATAAACAAAATTTTAGTCAAAATCCTAACTTGACTTTAAAAAAAACAAAATTTAAGTTAAAGTCTTGACTTGACTTCAAAATAAACAAAATTTAAATTCAAAGTCTTTACTTACATTTAAAATAAACAAAATTTAAATTCATAGTCTTGACTTGCCTTTAAAAAAAACAAAATTTAAATTCAAAGTCTTGACTGGCCTTTAAAAAAAACAAAATTTAAGTCAAATTCCTGAATTGCCTTCAAAATAAACAAAATTTAAAGTCAAAGTCCTGACTTTACATCAAAAAAAAACAAAATTTAAATTCAAAGTGCTGACTTTACTTCAAAAAAAAACAAAATTTAAATTCAAAGTTTTGACCTTCCTCTAAAAAAAACAAAATTTAAGTTAAAGTCTTGATTTGACTTCAAAATAAACAAAATTTAAATTCAAAGTCTTTACTTACATTTAAAATAAACAAAATTTAAATTCAAAGTCTTGACTGGCCTTTAAAAAAAACAAAATTTAAGTCAAATTCCTGAATTGCCTTCAAAATAAACAAAATTTAAAGTCAAAGTCCTGACTTTACTTCAAAAAAAACAAAATTTAAATTCAAAGTGCTGACTTTACTTCAAAAAAAAACAAAATTTAAATTCAAAGTTTTGACTTGCCTCTATAAAAAACAAAATTTAAGTCAAAGTCCTCACTTGACTTAAAAATAAACAAAATTTAAAGTCAAAGTCTTTACTTGCCTTTAAAATAAACAAAATTTAAATTCAAAGTCTTGACTTGCCTTTAAAAAAAACAAAATTTAAATTCAAAGTCTTGACTTGCCTTTAAAAAAAACAAAATTTCAGTCAAAATCCTAACTCGACTTTAAAAAAAACAAAATTTAAGTTAAAGTCTTGACTTGACTTCGAAATAAACAAAATTTAAATTCAAAGTCTTTACTTGCCTTTAAAATAAACAAAATTTAAATTCAAAGTCTTGACTTGCCTTTAAAAAAAACAAAATTTAAATTCAAAGTCTTGACTTGCCTTTAAAAAAAACAAAATTTAAGTCAAATTCCTGAATTGCCTTCAAAATAAACAAAATTTAAAGTAAAAGTCCTGACTTGACTTCAAAATAAACAAAATTTTAGTCAAAATCCTAACTTGACTTTAAAAAAAACAAAATTTAAGTTAAAGTCTTGACTTGACTTCAAAAAAAAACAAAATTTAAATTCAAAGTCTTTACTTGCCTTTAAAATAAACAAAATTTAAATTCAAAGTCTTGACTTGCCTTTAAAAAAAACAAAATTTAAATTCAAAGTCTTGACTTGCCTTTAAAAAAAACAAAATTTAAGTCAAATTCCTGAATTGCCTTCAAAATAAACAAAATATAAAGTCAAAGTCCTGACTTTACTTCAAAAAAAACAAAATTTAAATTCAAAGTGCTGACTTTACTTCAAAAAAAAACAAAATTTAAATTCAAAGTCTTGACTTGCCTCTAAAAAAAACAAAATTTAAGTCAAAGTCCTTACTTGACTTCAAAATAAACAAAATTTAAAGTCAAAGTCTTTACTTGACTTTAAAATAAACAAAATTTAAAGTCAAAGTCTTTACTTGACTTTAATATAAACAAAATTTAAATTCAAAGCGCTGACTTTACTTCAAAAAAAAACAAAATTTAAAGTCAAAGTCCTGACTTGACTTCAAAAAAAAACAAAATTTAAATTCAAAGTGCTGACTTGACTTCAAAATAAACAAAATTTAAATTCAAAGTCTTGACTTGCCTTTAAAAAAAACAAAATTTAATTCAAATTCCTGAATTGCCTTCAAAATAAACAAAATTTAAAGTAAAAGTCCTGACTTGACTTCAAAATAAACAAAATTTCAGTCAAAATCCTAACTTGACTTTAAAAAAAAACAAAATTTAAGTTAAAGTCTTGACTTGACTTCGAAATAAACAAAATTTAAATTCAAAGTCTTTACTTGCCTTTAAAATAAACAAAATTTAAATTCAAAGTCTTGACTTGCCTTTAAAAAAAACAAAATTTAAATTCAAAGTCTTGACTTGCCTTTAAAAAAAACAAAATTTAAGTCAAATTCCTGAATTGCCTTCAAAATAAACAAAATTTAAATTCAAAGTCTTGACTTGCCTTCAAAATAAACAAAATTTAAATTCAAAGTCTTGACTTGCCTTTAAAAAAAACAAAATTTAAATTCAAAGTCTTGACTTGCCTTTAAAAAAAAACAAAATTTAAGTCAAATTCCTGAATTGCCTTCAAAATAAACAAAATATAAAGTCAAAGTCCTGACTTTACTTCAAAAAAAACAAAATTTAAATTCAAAGTGCTGACTTTACTTCAAAAAAAAACAAAATTTAAATTAAAGTCTTGACTTGACTTCAAAATAAACAAAATTTAAATTCAAAGTAATTACTTGCCTTTAAAATAAACAAAATTTAAATTCAAAGTCTTGACTTGCCTTTAAAAAGAACAAAATTTAAGTCAAATTCCTGAATTGCCTTCAAAATAAACAAAATTTAAAGTCAAAGTCTTTACTTGACTTTAAAATAAACAAAATTTAAATTCAAAGTCTTGACTTGCCTTAAAAAAACCAAATTTAAATTCAAAGTCTTGACTGGCCTTTAAAAAAAACAAAATTTAAGTCAAATTCCTGAATTGCCTTCAAAATAAACAAAATTTAAAGTCAAAGTCCTGACTTTACTTCAAAAAAAAACAAAATTTAAATTCAAAGTGCTGACTTTACTTCAAAAAAAAACAAAATTTAAATTCAAAGTTTTGACTTGCCTCTAAAAAAAACAAAATTTAAGTCAAAGTCCTCACTTTACTTAAAAATAAACAAAATTTAAAGTCAAAGTCTTTACTTGCCTTTAAAATAAACAAAATTTAAATTCAAAGTCTTGACTTGCCTTTAAAAAAAAACAAAATTTAAATTCAAAGTCTTGACTTGCCTTTAAAAAAAAACAAAATTTAAGTCAAATTCCTAAATTGCCTTCAAAATAAACAAAATTTAAAGTAAAAGTCCTGACTTGACTTCAAAATAAACAAAATTTCAGTCAAAATCCTAACTTGACTTTAAAAAAAACAAAATTTAAGTTAAAGTCTTGACTTGACTTCGAAATAAACAAAATTTAAATTCAAAGTCTTTACTTGCCTTTAAAATAAACAAAATTTAAATTCAAAGTCTTGACTTGCCTTTAAAAAAAACAAAATTTAAATTCAAAGTCTTGACTTGCCTTTAAAAAAAACAAAATTTAAGTCAAATTCCTGAATTGCCTTCAAAATAAACAAAATTTAAAGTAAAAGTCCTGACTTTACATCAAAAAAAACAAAATTTAAATTCAAAGTGCTGACTTTACTTCAAAAAAAAACAAAATTTAAATTCAAAGTTTTGACCTTCCTCTAAAAAAAACAAAATTTAAGTTAAAGTCTTGACTTGACTTCAAAATAAACAAAATTTAAATTCAAAGTCTTTACTTACATTTAAAATAAACAAAATTTAAATTCATAGTCTTGACTTGCCTTTAAAAAAAACAAAATTTAAATTCAAAGTCTTGACTGGCCTTTAAAAAAAACAAAATTTAAGTCAAATTCCTGAATTGCCTTCAAAATAAACAAAATTTAAAGTCAAAGTCCTGACTTTACTTCAAAAAAAAACAAAATTTAAATTCAAAGTGCTGACTTTACTTCAAAAAAAAACAAAATTTAAATTCAAAGTCTTGACTTGCCTTCAAAATAAACAAAATTTAAAGTCAAAGTCCTGACTTGACTTCAAAAAAAACAAAATTTAAATTCAAAGTGCTGACTTGACTTCAAAAAAAACAAAATTTTAATCAGAATACTGACTTGCCTTCAAAATAAACAAAATTTAAGTTAATGTCTTGACTTGACTTCAAAATAAACAAAATTTAAATTCAAATTCCTGACTTGACTTCAAAATAAACAAAATTTAAATTTAAAGTCCTTACTTGACTTCAAAATAATCAAAATTTAAATTCAAAATCCTAACTTGACTTTAAAAAAAACAAAATTTAAGTTAAAGTCTTGACTTGACTTCAAAATAAACAAAATTTAAATTCAAAGTAATTACTTGCCTTTAAAATAAACAAAATTTAAATTCAAAGTCTTGACTTGCCTTTAAAAAAAACAAAATTTAAGTCAAATTCCTGAATTGCCTTCAAAATAAACAAAATTTAAAGTAAAAGTCCTGACTTGCCTTTAAAATAAACAAAATTTTAGTCAAAATCCTAACTTGACTTTAAAAAAAAACAAAATTTAAGTTAAAGTCTTGACTTGACTTCAAAATAAACAAAATTTAAATTCATAGTCTTGACTTGCCTTTAAAAAAAACAAAATTTAAATTCAAAGTCTTGACTGGCCTTTAAAAAAAACAAAATTTAAATTCAAAGTCTTGACTGGCCTTTAAAAAAAACAAAATTTAAGTCAAATTCCTGAATTGCCTTCAAAATAAACAAAATTTAAAGTCAAAGTCCTGACTTTACATCAAAAAAAACAAAATTTAAATTCAAAGTGCTGACTTTACTTCAAAAAAAAAACAAAATTTAAATTCAAAGTTTTCACCTTCCTCTAAAAAAAACAAAATTTAAGTTAAAGTCTTGATTTGACTTCAAAATAAACAAAATTTAAATTCAAAGTCTTTACTTACATTTAAAATAAACAAAATTTAAATTCATAGTCTTGACTTGCCTTTAAAAAAAACAAAATTTAAATTCAAAGTCTTGACTGGCCTTTAAAAAAAACAAAATTTAAGTCAAATTCCTGAATTGCCTTCAAAATAAACAAAATTTAAAGTCAAAGTCCTGACTTTACTTCAAAAAAAAACAAAATTTAAATTCAAAGTGCTGACTTTACTTCAAAAAAAAAACAAAATTTAAATTCAAAGTTTTGACTTGCCTCTATAAAAAACAAAATTTAAGTCAAAGTCCTCACTTGACTTAAAAATAAACAAAATTTAAAGTCAAAATCTTTACTTGCCTTTAAAATAAACAAAATTTAAATTCAAAGTCTTGACTTGCCTTTAAAAAAAACAAAATTTAAATTCAAAGTCTTGACTTGCCTTTAAAAAAAACAAAATTTCAGTCAAAATCCTAACTCGACTTTAAAAAAAACAAAATTTAAGTTAAAGTCTTGACTTGACTTCGAAATAAACAAAATTTAAATTCAAAGTCTTTACTTGCCTTTAAAATAAACAAAATTTAAATTCAAAGTCTTGACTTGCCTTTAAAAAAAACAAAATTTAAATTCAAAGTCTTGACTTGCCTTTAAAAAAAAACAAAATTTAAGTCAAATTCCTGAATTGCCTTCAAAATAAACAAAATTTAAAGTAAAAGTCCTGACTTGACTTCAAAATAAACAAAATTTTAGTCAAAATCCTAACTTGACTTTAAAAAAAACAAAATTTAAGTTAAAGTCTTGACTTGACTTCAAAAAAAAACAAAATTTAAATTCAAAGTCTTTACTTGCCTTTAAAATAAACAAAATTTAAATTCAAAGTCTTGACTTGCCTTTAAAAAAAACAAAATTTAAATTCAAAGTCTTGACTTGCCTTTAAAAAAAACAAAATTTAAGTCAAATTCCTGAATTGCCTTCAAAATAAACAAAATATAAAGTCAAAGTCCTGACTTTACTTCAAAAAAAACAAAATTTAAATTCAAAGTGCTGACTTTACTTCAAAAAAAAAACAAAATTTAAATTCAAAGTCTTGACTTGCCTCTAAAAAAAACAAAATTTAAGTCAAAGTCCTTACTTGACTTCAAAATAAACAAAATTTAAAGTCAAAGTCTTTACTTGACTTTAAAATAAACAAAATTTAAAGTCAAAGTCTTTACTTGACTTTAATATAAACAAAATTTAAATTCAAAGCGCTGACTTTACTTCAAAAAAAACCAAAATTTAAAGTCAAAGTCCTGACTTGACTTCAAAAAAAACAAAATTTAAATTCAAAGTGCTGACTTGACTTCAAAATAAACAAAATTTAAATTCAAAGTCTTGACTTGCCTTTAAAAAAAACAAAATTTAATTCAAATTCCTGAATTGCCTTCAAAATAAACAAAATTTAAAGTAAAAGTCCTGACTTGACTTCAAAATAAACAAAATTTCAGTCAAAATCCTAACTTGACTTTAAAAAAAACAAAATTTAAGTTAAAGTCTTGACTTGACTTCGAAATAAACAAAATTTAAATTCAAAGTCTTTACTTGCCTTTAAAATAAACAAAATTTAAATTCAAAGTCTTGACTTGCCTTTAAAAAAAACAAAATTTAAATTCAAAGTCTTGACTTGCCTTTAAAAAAAACAAAATTTAAGTCAAATTCCTGAATTGCCTTCAAAATAAACAAAATTTAAATTCAAAGTCTTGACTTGCCTTCAAAATAAACAAAATTTAAATTCAAAGTCTTGACTTGCCTTTAAAAAAAACAAAATTTAAATTCAAAGTCTTGACTTGCCTTTAAAAAAAACAAAATTTAAGTCAAATTCCTGAATTGCCTTCAAAATAAACAAAATATAAAGTCAAAGTCCTGACTTTACTTCAAAAAAAACAAAATTTAAATTCAAAGTGCTGACTTTACTTCAAAAAAAAAACAAAATTTAAATTCAAAGTCTTGACTTGCCTCTAAAAAAAACAAAATTTAAGTCAAAGTCCTTACTTGACTTCAAAATAAACAAAATTTAAAGTCAAAGTCTTTACTTGACTTTAAAATAAACAAAATTTAAATTCAAAGTCTTGACTTGCCTTAAAAAAACCAAATTTAAATTCAAAGTCTTGACTGGCCTTTAAAAAAAACAAAATTTAAGTCAAATTCCTGAATTGCCTTCAAAATAAACAAAATTTAAAGTCAAAGTCCTGACTTTACTTCAAAAAAAACAAAATTTAAATTCAAAGTGCTGACTTTACTTCAAAAAAAAACAAAATTTAAATTCAAAGTTTTTACTTGCCTCTAAAAAAAACAAAATTTAAGTCAAAGTCCTCACTTGACTTAAAAATAAACAAAATTTAAAGTCAAAGTCTTTACTTGCCTTTAAAATAAACAAAATTTAAATTCAAAGTCTTGACTTGCCTTTAAAAAAAACAAAATTTAAATTCAAAGTCTTGACTTGCCTTTAAAAAAAACAAAATTTAAGTCAAATTCCTGAATTGCCTTCAAAATAAACAAAATTTAAAGTAAAAGTCCTGACTTGACTTCAAAATAAACAAAATTTCAGTCAAAATCCTAACTTGACTTTAAAAAAAACAAAATTTAAGTTAAAGTCTTGACTTGACTTCGAAATAAACAAAATTTAAATTCAAAGTCTTTACTTGCCTTTAAAATAAACAAAATTTAAATTCAAAGTCTTGACTTGCCTTTAAAAAAAACAAAATTTAAATTCAAAGTCTTGACTTGCCTTTAAAAAAAACAAAATTTAAGTCAAATTCCTGAATTGCCTTCAAAATAAACAAAATTTAAAGTAAAAGTCCTGACTTGACTTCAAAATAAACAAAATTTTAGTCAAAATCCTAACTTGACTTTAAAAAAAACAAAATTTTAGTCAAAATCCTAACTTGACTTTAAAAAAAACAAAATTTAAGTTAAAGTCTTGACTTGACTTCAAAAAAAACAAAATTTAAATTCAAAGTGCTGACTTTACTTCAAAAAAAAAACAAAATTTAAATTCAAAGTCTTGACTTGCCTCTAAAAAAAACAAAATTTAAGTCAAAAACCTTACTTGACTTCAAAATAAACAAAATTTAAAGTCAAAGTCTTTACTTGACTTTAAAATAAACAAAATTTAAAGTCAAAGTCTTTACTTGACTTTAAAATAAACAAAATTTAAATTCAAAGCGCTGACTTTACTTCAAAAAAAAACAAAATTTAAATTCAAAGTGCTGACTTGACTTCAAAATAAACAAAATTTAAGTCAAATTCCTGAATTGCCTTCAAAATAAACAAAATTTAAAGAAAAAGTCCTGACTTGACTTCAAAATAAACAAAATTTCAGTCAAAATCCTAACTTGACTTTAAATAAAACAAAATTTAAGTTAAAGTCTTGACTTGACTTCGAAATAAACAAAATTTAAATTCAAAGTCTTTACTTGCCTTTAAAATAAACAAAATTTAAATTCAAAGTCTTGACTTGCCTTTAAAAAAAACAAAATTTAAGTCAAATTCCTTAATTGCCTTCAAAATAAACAAAATTTAAATTCAAATTCCTGAATTGCCTTCAAAATAAACAAAATTTAAATTCAAAGTCTTGACTTGCCTTCAAAATAAACAAAATTTAAATTCAAAGTCTTGACTTGCCTTTAAAAAAAACAAAATTTAAATTCAAAGTCTTGACTTGCCTTTAAAAAAAACAAAATTTAAGTCAAATTCCTGAATTGCCTTCAAAATAAACAAAATATAAAGTCAAAGTCCTGACTTTACTTCAAAAAAAAACAAAATTTAAATTCAAAGTGCTGACTTTACTTCAAAAAAAAACAAAATTTAAATTCAAAGTCTTGACTTGCCTCTAAAAAAAACAAAATTTAAGTCAAAGTCCTTACTTGACTTCAAAATAAACAAAATTTAAAGTCAAAGTCTTTACTTGCCTTTAAAATAAACAAAATTTAAGTTAAAGTCTTGACTTGACTTCGAAATAAACAAAATTTAAATTCAAAGTCTTTACTTGCCTTTAAAATAAACAAAATTTAAATTCAAAGTCTTGACTTGCCTTTAAAAAAAACAAAATTTAAATTCAAAGTCTTGACTTGCCTTTAAAAAAAACAAAATTTAAGTCAAATTCCTGAATTGCCTTCAAAATAAACAAAATTTAAATCCAAATTCCTGAATTGCCTTCAAAATAAACAAAATTTAAATTCAAAGTCTTGACTTGCCTTCAAAATAAACAAAATTTAAATTCAAAGTCTTGACTTGCCTTTAAAAAAAACAAAATTTAAATTCAAAGTCTTGACTTGCCTTTAAAAAAAACAAAATTTAAGTCAAATTCCTGAATTGCCTTCAAAATAAACAAAATATAAAGTCAAAGTCCTGACTTTACTTCAAAAAAAACAAAATTTAAATTCAAAGTGCTGACTTTACTTCAAAAAAAAAACAAAATTTAAATTCAAAGTCTTGACTTGCCTCTAAAAAAAACAAAATTTAAGTCAAAGTCCTTACTTGACTTCAAAATAAACAAAATTTAAAGTCAAAGTCTTTACTTGCCTTTAAAATAAACAAAATTTAAGTTAAAGTCTTGACTTGACTTCGAAATAAACAAAATTTAAATTCAAAGTCTTTACTTGCCTTTAAAATAAACAAAATTTAAATTCAAAGTCTTGACTTGCCTTTAAAAAAAACAAAATTTAAATTCAAAGTCTTGACTTGCCTTTAAAAAAAAACAAAATTTAAGTCAAATTCCTGAATTGCCTTCAAAATAGACAAAATTTAAATTCAAATTCCTGAATTGCCTTCAAAATAAACAAAATTTAAATTCAAAGTCTTGACTTGCCTTCAAAATAAACAAAATTTAAATTCAATGTCTTGACTTGCCTTTAAAAAAAACAAAATTTAAATTCAAAGTCTTGACTTGCCTTTAAAAAAAACAAAATTTAAGTCAAATTCCTGAATTGCCTTCAAAATAAACAAAATATAAAGTCAAAGTCCTGACTTTACTTCAAAAAAAACAAAATTTCAGTCAAAATCCTAACTTGACTTAAAAATAAACAAAATTTAAAGTCAAAGTCTTTACTTGCCTTTAAAATAAACAAAATTTAAATTCAAAGTCTTGACTTGCCTTTAAAAAAAACAAAATTTAAATTCAAAGTCTTGACTTGCCTCTAAAAAAAACAAAATTTAAGTCAAAGTCCTTACTTGACTTCAAAATAAACAAAATTTAAAGTCAAAGTCTTTACTTGACTTTAAAATAAACAAAATTTAAATTCAAAGTCTTGACTTGCCTTAAAAAAACCAAATTTAAATTCAAAGTCTTGACTGGCCTTTAAAAAAAAAAAAATTTAAGTCAAATTCCTGAATTGCCTTCAAAATAAACAAAATTTAAAGTCAAAGTCCTGACTTGACTTCAAAATAAACAAAATTTAAATTCAAAGTGCTGACTTTACTTCAAAAAAAAACAAAATTTAAATTCAAAGTTTTGACTTGCCTCTAAAAAAAACAAAATTTAAGTCAAAGTCCTCACTTGACTTAAAAATAAACAAAATTTAAAGTCAAAGTCTTTACTTGCCTTTAAAATAAACAAAATTTAAATTCAAAGTCTTGACTTGCCTTTAAAAAAAACAAAATTTAAATTCAAAGTCTTGACTTGCCTTTAAAAAAAAACAAAATTTAAGTCAAATTCCTGAATTGCCTTCAAAATAAACAAAATTTAAATTCAAATTCCTGAATTGCCTTCAAAATAAACAAAATTTAAATTCAAAGTCTTGACTTGCCTTCAAAATAAACAAAATTTAAATTCAAAGTCTTGACTTGCCTTTAAAAAAAACAAAATTTAAATTCAAAGTCTTGACTTGCCTTTAAAAAAAACAAAATTTAAGTCAAATTCCTGAATTGCCTTCAAAATAAACAAAATATAAAGTCAAAGTCCTGACTTTACTTCAAAAAAAACAAAATTTAAATTCAAAGTGCTGACTTTACTTCAAAAAAAAACAAAATTTAAATTCAAAGTCTTGACTTGCCTCTAAAAAAAACAAAATTTAAGTCAAAGTCCTTACTTGACTTCAAAATAAACAAAATTTAAAGTCAAAGTCTTTACTTGCCTTTAAAATAAACAAAATTTAAGTTAAAGTCTTGACTTGACTTCGAAATAAACAAAATTTAAATTCAAAGTCTTTACTTGCCTTTAAAATAAACAAAATTTAAATTCAAAGTCTTGACTTGCCTTTAAAAAAAACAAAATTTAAATTCAAAGTCTTGACTTGCCTTTAAAAAAAACAAAATTTAAGTCAAATTCCTGAATTGCCTTCAAAATAGACAAAATTTAAATTCAAATTCCTGAATTGCCTTCAAAATAAACAAAATTTAAATTCAAAGTCTTGACTTGCCTTCAAAATAAACAAAATTTAAATTCAAAGTCTTGACTTGCCTTTAAAAAAAACAAAATTTAAATTCAAAGTCTTGACTTGCCTTTAAAAAAAACAAAATTTAAGTCAAATTCCTGAATTGCCTTCAAAATAAACAAAATATAAAGTCAAAGTCCTGACTTTACTTCAAAAAAAACAAAATTTCAGTCAAAATCCTAACTTGACTTAAAAATAAACAAAATTTAAAGTCAAAGTCTTTACTTGCCTTTAAAATAAACAAAATTTAAATTCAAAGTCTTGACTTGCCTTTAAAAAAAACAAAATTTAAATTCAAAGTCTTGACTTGCCTCTAAAAAAAACAAAATTTAAGTCAAAGTCCTTACTTGACTTCAAAATAAACAAAATTTAAAGTCAAAGTCTTTACTTGACTTTAAAATAAACAAAATTTAAATTCAAAGTCTTGACTTGCCTTAAAAAAAACCAAATTTAAATTCAAAGTCTTGACTGGCCTTTAAAAAAAAAAAATTTAAGTCAAATTCCTGAATTGCCTTCAAAATAAACAAAATTTAAAGTCAAAGTCCTGACTTGACTTCAAAATAAACAAAATTTAAATTCAAAGTGCTGACTTTACTTCAAAAAAAAACAAAATTTAAATTCAAAGTTTTGACTTGCCTCTAAAAAAAACAAAATTTAAGTCAAAGTCCTCACTTGACTTAAAAATAAACAAAATTTAAAGTCAAAGTCTTTACTTGCCTTTAAAATAAACAAAATTTAAATTCAAAGTCTTGACTTGCCTTTAAAAAAAACAAAATTTAAATTCAAAGTCTTGACTTGCCTTTAAAAAAAACAAAATTTAAGTCAAATTCCTGAATTGCCTTCAAAATAAAGAAAATTTAAAGTAAAAGTCCTGACTTGACTTCAAAATAAACAAAATTTTAGTCAAAATCCTAACTTGACTTTAAAAAAAACAAAATTTAAGTTAAAGTCTTGACTTGACTTCGAAATAAACAAAATTTAAATTCAAAGTCTTTACTTGCCTTTAAAATAAACAAAATTTAAATTCAAAGTCTTGACTTGCCTTTAAAAAAAACAAAATTTAAATTCAAAGTCTTGACTTGCCTTTAAAAAAAACAAAATTTAAGTCAAATTCCTGAATTGCCTTCAAAATAAACAAAATTTAAAGTAAAAGTCCTGACTTGCCTTTAAAATAAACAAAATTTAAATTCAAAGTCTTGACTTGCCTTTAAAAAAAACAAAATTTAAATTCAAAGTCTTGACTTGCCTTTAAAAAAAACAAAATTTAAGTCAAATTCCTGAATTGCCTTCAAAATAAACAAAATTTAAATTCAAAGTCTTGACTTGCCTTCAAAATAAACAAAATTTAAATTCAAAGTCTTGACTTGCCTTTAAAAAAAACAAAATTTAAATTCAAAGTCTTGACTTGCCTTTAAAAAAAACAAAATTTAAGTCAAATTCCTGAATTGCCTTCAAAATAAACAAAATATAAAGTCAAAGTCCTGACTTTACTTCAAAAAAAACAAAATTTAAATTCAAAGTGCTGACTTTACTTCAAAAAAAAACAAAATTTAAATTCAAAGTCTTGACTTGCCTCTAAAAAAAACAAAATTTAAGTCAAAGTCCTTACTTGACTTCAAAATAAACAAAATTTAAAGTCAAAGTCTTTACTTTACTTTAAAATAAACAAAATTTAAATTCAAAGTCTTGACTTGCCTTAAAAAAACCAAATTTAAATTCAAAGTCTTGACTGGCCTTTAAAAAAAAAAAAATTTAAGTCAAATTCCTGAATTGCCTTCAAAATAAACAAAATTTAAAGTCAAAGTCCTGACTTGACTTCAAAATAAACAAAATTTAAATTCAAAGTGCTGACTTTACTTCAAAAAAAAACAAAATTTAAATTCAAAGTTTTGACTTGCCTCTAAAAAAAACAAAATTTAAGTCAAAGTCCTCACTTGACTTAAAAATAAACAAAATTTAAAGTCAAAGTCTTTACTTGCCTTTAAAATAAACAAAATTTAAATTCAAAGTCTTGACTTGCTTTTAAAAAAAACAAAATTTAAATTCAAAGTCTTGACTTGCCTTTAAAAAAAACAAAATTTAAGTCAAATTCCTGAATTGCCTTCAAAATAAACAAAATTTAAAGTAAAAGTCCTGACTTGACTTCAAAATAAACAAAATTTCAGTCAAAATCCTAACTTGACTTTAAAAAAAACAAAATTTAAGTTAAAGTCTTGACTTGACTTCGAAATAAACAAAATTTAAATTCAAAGTCTTTACTTGCCTTTAAAATAAACAAAATTTAAATTCAAAGTCTTGACTTGCCTTTAAAAAAAACAAAATTTAAATTCAAAGTCTTGACTTGCCTTTAAAAAAAACAAAATTTAAGTCAAATTCCTGAATTGCCTTCAAAATAAACAAAATTTAAAGTAAAAGTCCTGACTTGACTTCAAAATAAACAAAATTTCAGTCAAAATCCTAACTTGACTTTAAAAAAAACAAAATTTAAGTTAAAGTCTTGACTTGACTTCGAAATAAACAAAATTTAAATTCAAAGTCTTTACTTGCCTTTAAAATAAACAAAATTTAAATTCAAAGTCTTGACTTGCCTTTAAAAAAAAACAAAATTTAAATTCAAAGTCTTGACTTGCCTTTAAAAAAAACAAAATTTAAGTCAAATTCCTGAATTGCCTTCAAAATAAAGAAAATTTAAAGTAAAAGTCCTGACTTGACTTCAAAATAAACAAAATTTTAGTCAAAATCCTAACTTGACTTTAAAAAAAACAAAATTTAAGTTAAAGTCTTGACTTGACTTCAAAAAAAACAAAATTTAAATTCAAAGTCTTTACTTGCCTTTAAAATAAACAAAATTTTAATTCAAAGTCTTGACTTGCCTTTAAAAAAAACAAAATTTAAATTCAAAGTCTTGACTTGCCTTTAAAAAAAACAAAATTTAAGTCAAATTCCTGAATTGCCTTCAAAATAAACAAAATATAAAGTCAAAGTCCTGACTTTACTTCAAAAAAAAACAAAATTTAAATTCAAAGTGCTGACTTTACTTCAAAAAAAAACAAAATTTAAATTCAAAGTCTTGACTTGCCTCTAAAAAAAACAAAATTTAAGTCAAAGTCCTTACTTGACTTCAAAATAAACAAAATTTAAAGTCAAAGTCTTTACTTGACTTTAAAATAAACAAAATTTAAAGTCAAAGTCTTTACTTGACTTTAAAATAAAAAAAATTTCAGTCAAAATCCTAACTTGACTTTAAAAAAAACAAAATTTAAGTTAAAGTCTTGACTTGACTTCGAAATAAACAAAATTTAAATTCAAAGTCTTTACTTGCCTTTAAAATAAACAAAATTTAAATTCAAAGTCTTGACTTGCCTTTAAAAAAAACAAAATTTAAATTCATAGTCTTGACTTGCCTTTAAAAAAAACAAAATTTAAATTCAAAGTCTTGACTTGCCTTTAAAAAAAACAAAATTTAAGTCAAATTCCTGAATTGCCTTCAAAATAAACAAAATATAAAGTCAAAGTCCTGACTTTACTTCAAAAAAAACAAAATTTAAATTCAAAGTGCTGACTTTACTTCAAAAAAAAACAAAATTTAAATTCAAAGTCTTGACTTGCCTCTAAAAAAAACAAAATTTAAGTCAAAGTCCTTACTTGACTTCAAAATAAACAAAATTTAAAGTCAAATTCTTTACTTGACTTTAAAATAAACAAAATTTAAAGTCAAAGTCTTTACTTGACTTTAAAATAAACAAAATTTAAATTCAAAGTCTTGACTTGCCTTTAAAAAAAACAAAATTTAAATTCAAAGTCTTGACTTGCCTTTAAAAAAAACAAAATTTAAATTCAAAGTCTTGACTTGCCTTTAAAAAAAACAAAATTTAAGTCAAATTCCTGAATTGCCTTCAAAATAAACAAAATTTAAAGTAAAAGTCTTGACTTGCCTTTAAAATAAACAAAATTTAAATTCAAAGTCTTGACTTGCCTTTAAAAAAAACAAAATTTAAATTCAAAGTCTTGACTTGCCTTTAAAATAAACAAAATATAAAGTCAAAGTCCTGACTTTACTTCAAAAAAAACAAAATTTTAGTCAAAATCCTAACTTGACTTTAAAAAAAACAAAATTTAAGTTAAAGTCTTGACTTGCCTCTAAAAAAAACAAAATTTAAATTCAAAGTCTTTACTTGCCTTTAAAATAAACAAAATTTAAATTCAAAGTCTTGACTTGCCTTTAAAAAAAACAAAATTTAAATTCAAAGTCTTGACTTGCCTTTAAAAAAAACAAAATTTAAATTCAAAGTCTTGACTTGCCTTTAAAAAAAACAAAATTTAAGTCAAATTCCTGAATTGCCTTCAAAATAAACAAAATTTAAAGTAAAAGTCTTGACTTGCCTTTAAAATAAACAAAATTTAAATTCAAAGTCTTGACTTGCCTTTAAAAAAAACAAAATTTAAATTCAAAGTCTTGACTTGCCTTTAAAATAAACAAAATATAAAGTCAAAGTCCTGACTTTACTTCAAAAAAAACAAAATTTAAATTCAAAGTGCTGACTTTACTTCAAAAAAAAACAAAATTTAAATTCAAAGTCTTGACTTGCCTCTTAAAAAAACAAAATTTTAGTCAAAGTCCTTACTTGACTTCAAAATAAACAAAATTTAAAGTCAAATTCTTTACTTGACTTTAAAATAAACAAAATTTAAAGTCAAAGTCCTGACTTGACTTCAAAAAAAACAAAATTTAAATTCAAAGTGCTGACTTGACTTCAAAATAAACAAAATTTAAATTCAAAGTCTTGACTTGCCTTTAAAAAAAACAAAATTTAAGTCAAATTCCTGAATTGCCTTCAAAATAAACAAAATTTAAAGTAAAAGTCCTGACTTGACTTCAAAATAAACAAAATTTAGTCAAAATCCTAACTTGACTTTAAAAAAAACAAAATTTAAGTTAAAGTCTTGACTTGACTTCAAAAAAAACAAAATTTAAATTCAAAGTCTTTACTTGCCTTTAAAATAAACAAAATTTAAATTCAAAGTCTTGACTTGCCTTTAAAAAAAACAAAATTCAAATTCAAAGTGTTGACTTGCCTTTAAAAAAAACAAAATTTAAGTCAAATTCCTGAATTGCCTTCAAAATAAACAAAATATAAAGTCAAAGTCCTGACTTTACTTCAAAAAAAACAAAATTTAAATTCAAAGTGCTGACTTTACTTCAAAAAAAAACAAAATTTAAATTCAAAGTCTTGACTTGCCTCTAAAAAAAACAAAATTCAAGTCAAAGTCCTTACTTGACTTCAAAATAAACAAAATTTAAAGTCAAAGTCTTTACTTGACTTTAAAATAAACAAAATTTAAAGTCAAAGTCTTTACTTGACTTTAAAATAAACAAAATTTAAATTCAAAGCGCTGACTTTACTTCAAAAAAAAACAAAATTTAAAGTCAAAGTCCTGACTTGACTTCAAAAAAAACAAAATTTAAATTCAAAGTGCTGACTTGACTTCAAAATAAACAAAATTTAAATTCAAAGTCTTGACTTGCCTTTAAAAAAAACAAAATTTAAGTCAAATTCCTGAATTGCCTTCAAAATAAACAAAATTTAAAGTAAAAGTCCTGACTTGACTTCAAAATAAACAAAATTTCAGTCAAAATCCTAACTTGACTTTAAAAAAAACAAAATTTAAGTTAAAGTCTTGACTTGACTTCGAAATAAACAAAATTTAAATTCAAAGTCTTTACTTGCCTTTAAAATAAACAAAATTTAAATTCAAAGTCTTGACTTGCCTTTAAAAAAAACAAAATTTAAATTCAAAGTCTTGACTTGCCTTTAAAAAAAACAAAATTTAAGTTAAAGTCTTGACTTGACTTCGAAATAAACAAAATTTAAATTCAAAGTCTTTACTTGCCTTTAAAATAAACAAAATTTAAATTCAAAGTCTTGACTTGCCTTTAAAAAAAACAAAATTTAAATTCAAAGTCTAGACTTGCCTTAAAAAAAAACAAAATTTAAGTCAAATTCCTGAATTGCCTTCAAAATAAACAAAATTTAAATTCAAAGTCTTGACTTGCCTTCAAAATAAACAAAATTTAAAGTCAAAGTCCTGACTTGACTTCAAAAAAAACAAAATTTAAATTCAAAGTGCTGACTTGCCTTCAAAATAAACAAAATTTAAGTTAATGTCTTGACTTGACTTCAAAATAAACAAAATTTAAATTCAAAGTGCTGACTTAACTTCAAAAAAAACAAAATTTAAATTCAAAGTCTTGACCTGCCTCTAAAAAAAACAAAATTTAAGTCAAAGTCCTGACTTGACTTCAAAATAAACAAAATTTAAATTTAAAGTCCTTACTTGACTTCAAAATAATCAAAATTTAAAATTAAAAATCCTAACTTGACTTTAAAAAAAACAAAATTTAAGTTAAAGTCTTGACTTGACTTCAAAATAAACAAAATTTAAATTCAAAGTAATTACTTGCCTTTAAAATAAACAAAATTTAAATTCAAAGTCTTGACTTGCCTTTAAAAAAAACAAAATTTAAGTCAAATTCCTGAATTGCCTTCAAAATAAACAAAATTTAAAGTAAAAGTCCTGACTTGACTTCAAAATAAACAAAATTTTAGTCAAAATCCTAACTTGACTTTAAAAAAAAACAAAATTTAAGTTAAAGTCTTGACTTGACTTCAAAATAAACAAAATTTAAATTCAAAGTCTTTACTTACATTTAAAATAAACAAAATTTAAATTCATAGTCTTGACTTGCCTTTAAAAAAAACAAAATTTAAATTCAAAGTCTTGACTGTCCTTTAAAAAAAACAAAATTTAAATTCAAAGTGCTGACTTTACTTCAAAAAAAAACAAAATTTAAATTCAAGTTTTGACTTGCCTCTAAAAAAAACAAAATTTAAGTCAAAGTCCTCACTTGACTTCAAAATAAACAAAATTTAAATTCAAAGTCTTGACTTGCCTCTAAAAAAAACAAAATTTAAGTCAAAGTCCTTACTTGACTTCAAAATAAACAAAATTTAAAGTCAAAGTCTTTACTTGACTTTAAAATAAACAAAATTTAAAGTCAAAGTCTTTACTTGCCTTTAAAATAAACAAAATTTAAATTCAAAGTCTTGACTTGCCTTTAAAAAAAACAAAATTTAAGTCAAATTCCTGAATTGCCTTCAAAATAAACAAAATTTAAAGTAAAAGTCCTGACTTGACTTCAAAATAAACAAAATTTTAGTCAAAATCCTAACTTGACTTTAAAAAAAACAAAATTTAAGTTAAAGTCTTGACTTGACTTCAAAATAAACAAAATTTAAATTCAAAGTCTTTACTTGCCTTTAAAATAAACAAAATTTAAATTCAAAGTCTTTACTTGCCTTTAAAATAAACAAAATTTAAATTCAAAGTCTTGACTTGCCTTTAAAAAAAACAAAATTTAAGTCAAATTCCTGAATTGCCTTCAAAATAAACAAAATTTAAAGTAAAAGTCCTGACTTGACTTCAAAATAAACAAAATTTTAGTCAAAATCCTAACTTGACTTTAAAAAAAAACAAAATTTAAGTTAAAGTCTTGACTTGACTTCAAAATAAACAAAATTTAAATTCAAAGTCTTTACTTGCCTTTAAAATAAACAAAATTTAAATTCAAAGTCTTGACTTGCCTTTAAAAAAAACAAAATTTAAATTCAAAGTCTTGACTTGCCTTTAAAAAAAACAAAATTTAAGTCAAATTCCTGAATTGCCTTCAAAATAAACAAAATTTAAAGTCAAAGTCCTGACTTTACTTCAAAAAAAACAAAATTTAAATTCAAAGTGCTGACTTTACTTCAAAAAAAAACAAAATTTAAATTCAAAGTCTTGACTTGCCTCTAAAAAAAACAAAATTTAAGTCAAAGTCCTTACTTGACTTCAAAATAAACAAAATTTAAAGACAAAGTCTTTACTTGACTTTAAAATAAACAAAATTTAAATTCATAGTCTTGACTTGCCTTTAAAAAAAACAAAATTTAAATTCAAAGTCTTGACTGTCCTTTAAAAAAAACAAAATTTAAATTCAAAGTGCTGACTTTACTTCAAAAAAAAACAAAATTTAAATTCAAGTTTTGACTTGCCTCTAAAAAAAACAAAATTTAAGTCAAAGTCCTCACTTGACTTCAAAATAAACAAAATTTAAATTCAAAGTCTTGACTTGCCTCTAAAAAAAAACAAAATTTAAGTCAAAGTCCTTACTTGACTTCAAAATAAACAAAATTTAAAGTCAAAGTCTTTACTTGACTTTAAAATAAACAAAATTTAAAGTCAAAGTCTTTACTTGCCTTTAAAATAAACAAAATTTAAATTCAAAGTCTTGACTTGCCTTTAAAAAAAACAAAATTTAAGTCAAATTCCTGAATTGCCTTCAAAATAAACAAAATTTAAAGTAAAAGTCCTGACTTGACTTCAAAATAAACAAAATTTTAGTCAAAATCCTAACTTGACTTTAAAAAAAAACAAAATTTAAGTTAAAGTCTTGACTTGACTTCAAAATAAACAAAATTTAAATTCAAAGTCTTTACTTGCCTTTAAAATAAACAAAATTTAAATTCAAAGTCTTTACTTGCCTTTAAAATAAACAAAATTTAAATTCAAAGTCTTGACTTGCCTTTAAAAAAAACAAAATTTAAGTCAAATTCCTGAATTGCCTTCAAAATAAACAAAATTTAAAGTAAAAGTCCTGACTTGACTTCAAAATAAACAAAATTTTAGTCAAAATCCTAACTTGACTTTAAAAAAAAACAAAATTTAAGTTAAAGTCTTGACTTGACTTCAAAATAAACAAAATTTAAATTCAAAGTCTTTACTTGCCTTTAAAATAAACAAAATTTAAATTCAAAGTCTTGACTTGCCTTTAAAAAAAACAAAATTTAAATTCAAAGTCTTGACTTGCCTTTAAAAAAAACAAAATTTAAGTCAAATTCCTGAATTGCCTTCAAAATAAACAAAATTTAAAGTCAAAGTCCTGACTTTACTTCAAAAAAAACAAAATTTAAATTCAAAGTGCTGACTTTACTTCAAAAAAAAACAAAATTTAAATTCAAAGTCTTGACTTGCCTCTAAAAAAAACAAAATTTAAGTCAAAGTCCTTACTTGACTTCAAAATAAACAAAATTTAAAGACAAAGTCTTTACTTGACTTTAAAATAAACAAAATTTAAAGTCAAAGTCTTTACTTGACTTTAAAATAAACAAAATTTAAATTCAAAGCGCTGACTTTACTTCAAAAAAAAACAAAATTTTAATCAAAATCCTGACTTGCCTTCAAAATAAACAAAATTTTAGTCAAAATCCTAACTTGACTTCAAAAAAAACAAAATTTAAGTTAATGTCTTGACTTGACTTCAAAATAAACAAAATTTAAATTCAAAGTCTTGACTTGCCTTTAAAAAAAACAAAATTTAAATTCAAAGTCTGGACTTGCCTTCAAAATAAACAAAATTTAAAGTCAAAGTCCTGACTTGACTTCAAAAAAAACAAAATATTAATCAAAATCCTAAATTGACTTCAAATAAAACAATATTTAAGTTAAAGTCTTGACTTGACTTCAAAATAAACAAAATTTAAATTCAAAGTCTTTACTTGCCTTTAAAAAAAACAAAATTTAAGTCAAATTCCTGAATTGCCTTCAAAATAAACAAAATTTAAAGTAAAAGTCCTGACTTGACTTCAAAATAAACAAAATTTTAGTCAAAATCCTAACTTGACTTTAAAAAAAACAAAATTTAAGTTAAAGTCTTGACTTGACTTCAAAATAAACAAAATTTAAATTCAAAGTCTTTACTTGCCTTTAAAATAAACAAAATTTAAATTCAAAGTCTTGACTTGCCTTTAAAAAAAACAAAATTTAAATTCAAAGTCTTGACTTGCCTTTAAAAAAACAAAATTTAAGTCAAATTCCTGAATTGCCTTCAAAATAAACAAAATTTAAAGTAAAAGTCCTGACTTGACTTCAAAATAAACAAAATTTAGTCAAAATCCTAACTTGACTTTAAAAAAAACAAAATTTAAGTTAAAGTCTTAACTTGACTTCAAAATAAACAAAATTTAAATTCAAAGTCTTTACTTGCCTTTAAAATAAACAAAATTTAAATTCAAAGTCTTGACTTGCCTTTAAAAAAAACAAAATTTAAATTCAAAGTATTGACTTGCCTTTAAAAAAAACAAAATTTAAGTCAAATTCCTGAATTGCCTTCAAAATAAACAAAATTTAAAGTCAAAGTCCTGACTTTACTTCAAAAAAAACAAAATTAAAATTAAAAGCGCTGACTTGACTTCAAAAAAAACAAAATTTAAGTAAAAGTCCTGACTTGACTTCAAAATAAATAAAATTTAAATTAAAAGCGCTGACTTGGCTTCAAAATAAACGAAATTTTAGTCAAAATCCTAACTTGACTTCAAAAAAAACAATATTTAAGTTAAAGTCTTGACTTAACTTCAAAATAAACAAAATTTAAATTCAAATTCCTGAATTGCCTTCAAAATAAACAAAATTTAAAGTCAAAGTCTTGACTTGCCTTTAAAAAAAACAAAATTTAAATTCAAAGTCTTGACTTGCCTTTAAAAAAACAAAATTTAAGTCAAATTCCTGAATTGCCTTCAAAATAAACAAAATTTAAAGTAAAAGTCCTGACTTGACTTCAAAATAAACAAAATTTAGTCAAAATCCTAACTTGACTTTAAAAAAAACAAAATTTAAGTTAAAGTCTTAACTTGACTTCAAAATAAACAAAATTTAAATTCAAAGTCTTTACTTGCCTTTAAAATAAACAAAATTTAAATTCAAAGTCTTGACTTGCCTTTAAAAAAAACAAAATTTAAATTCAAAGTATTGACTTGCCTTTAAAAAAAACAAAATTTAAGTCAAATTCCTGAATTGCCTTCAAAATAAACAAAATTTAAAGTCAAAGTCCTGACTTTACTTCAAAAAAAACAAAATTAAAATTAAAAGCGCTGACTTGACTTCAAAAAAAACAAAATTTAAGTAAAAGTCCCGACTTGACTTCAAAATAAATAAAATTTAAATTAAAAGCGCTGACTTGGCTTCAAAATAAACGAAATTTTAGTCAAAATCCTAACTTGACTTCAAAAAAAACAATATTTAAGTTAAAGTCTTGACTTAACTTCAAAATAAACAAAATTTAAATTCAAATTCCTGAATTGCCTTCAAAATAAACAAAATTTAAAGTCAAAGTCCTGACTTGACTTCAAAAAAAGCAAAATTTAAATTCAAAGTGCTGACTTAACTTCAAAAAAAACAAAATTTAAATTCAAAGTCCTGACTTGATTTCAAAATAAACAAAATTTAAAGTCAAAGTCCTGACTTGACTTCAAAAAAAACAAAATATTAATCAAAATCCTAAATTGACTTCAAATAAAACAATATTTAAGTTAAAGTCTTGACTTGACTTCAAAATAAACAAAATTTAAATTCAAAGTCTTTACTTGCCTTTAAAAAAAACAAAATTTAAGTCAAATTCCTGAATTGCCTTCAAAATAAACAAAATTTAAAGTAAAAGTCCTGACTTGACTTCAAAATAAACAAAATTTTAGTCAAAATCCTAACTTGACTTTAAAAAAAACAAAATTTAAGTTAAAGTCTTGACTTGACTTCAAAATAAACAAAATTTAAATTCAAAGTCTTTACTTGCCTTTAAAATAAACAAAATTTAAATTCAAAGTCTTGACTTGCCTTTAAAAAAAACAAAATTTAAATTCAAAGTCTTGACTTGCCTTTAAAAAAACAAAATTTAAGTCAAATTCCTGAATTGCCTTCAAAATAAACAAAATTTAAAGTAAAAGTCCTGACTTGACTTCAAAATAAACAAAATTTAGTCAAAATCCTAACTTGACTTTAAAAAAAACAAAATTTAAGTTAAAGTCTTGACTTGACTTCAAAATAAACAAAATTTAAATTCAAAGTCTTTACTTGCCTTTAAAATAAACAAAATTTAAATTCAAAGTCTTGACTTGCCTTTAAAAAAAACAAAATTTAAATTCAAAGTATTGACTTGCCTTTAAAAAAAACAAAATTTAAGTCAAATTCCTGAATTGCCTTCAAAATAAACAAAATTTAAAGTCAAAGTCCTGACTTTACTTCAAAAAAAACAAAATTAAAATTAAAAGCGCTGACTTGACTTCAAAAAAAACAAAATTTAAGTAAAAGTCCTGACTTGACTTCAAAATAAATAAAATTTAAATTAAAAGCGCTGACTTGGCTTCAAAATAAACGAAATTTTAGTCAAAATCCTAACTTGACTTCAAAAAAAACAATATTTAAGTTAAAGTCTTGACTTAACTTCAAAATAAACAAAATTTAAATTCAAATTCCTGAATTGCCTTCAAAATAAACAAAATTTAAAGTCAAAGTCCTGACTTGACTTCAAAAAAAGCAAAATTTAAATTCAAAGTGCTGACTTAACTTCAAAAAAAACAAAATTTAAATTCAAAGTCCTGACTTGATTTCAAAATAAACAAAATTTCAATTCAAAGTCCTTACTTGACTTCAAAATAAACAAAATTTAAATTCAAAGTCCTTACTTGACTTCAAAATAAACAAAATTTAAAGTCAAAGTCTTTACTTGACTTTAAAATAAACAAAATTTAAATTCAAAGCGCTGACTTTACTTCAAAAAAAGACAAAATTTAAGTAAAAATACTAACTTGACTTCAAAAAAAACAAAATTTAAATAAAAAGCGCTGACTTGACTTCAAAATAAACAAAATTTAAATTCAAAGTCTTTACTTGCCTTTAAAATAAACAAAATTTAAATTCAAAGTCTTGACTTGCCTTTAAAAAAAACAAAATTTAAATTCAAAGTCTGGACTTGCCTTCAAAATAAACAAAATTTAAAGTCAAAGTCCTGACTTGACTTCAAAAAAACAAAATATTAATCAAAATCCTAAATTGACTTCAAATAAAACAATATTTAAGTTAAAGTCTTGACTTGACTTCAAAATAAACAAAATTTAAATTCAAAGTCTTTACTTGCCTTTAAAATAAACAAAATTTAAATTCAAAGTCTTTACTTGCCTTTAAAATAAACAAAATTTAAATTCAAAGTCTTGACTTGGCTTCAAAATAAACGAAATTTTAGTCAAAATCCTAACTTGACTTCAAAAAAAACAATATTTAAGTTAAAGTCTTGACTTAACTTCAAAATAAATAAAATTTAAATTAAAAGCGCTGACTTGACTTCAAAAAAAACAAAATTTAAGTAAAAGTCCTGACTTGACTTCAAAATAAATAAAATTTAAATTAAAAGCGCTGACTTGGCTTCAAAATAAACGAAATTTTAGTCAAAATCCTAACTTGACTTCAAAAAAAACAATATTTAAGTTAAAGTCTTGACTTAACTTCAAAATAAACAAAATTTAAATTCAAATTCCTGAATTGCCTTCAAAATAAACAAAATTTAAAGTCAAAGTCCTGACTTGACTTCAAAAAAAGCAAAATTTAAATTCAAAGTGCTGACTTAACTTCAAAAAAAACAAAATTTAAATTCAAAGTCCTGACTTGATTTCAAAATAAACAAAATTTAAAGTCAAAGTCCTGACTTGACTTCAAAAAAAACAAAATATTAATCAAAATCCTAAATTGACTTCAAATAAAACAATATTTAAGTTAAAGTCTTGACTTGACTTCAAAATAAACAAAATTTAAATTCAAAGTCTTTACTTGCCTTTAAAAAAAACAAAATTTAAGTCAAATTCCTGAATTGCCTTCAAAATAAACAAAATTTAAAGTAAAAGTCCTGACTTGACTTCAAAATAAACAAAATTTTAGTCAAAATCCTAACTTGACTTTAAAAAAAACAAAATTTAAGTTAAAGTCTTGACTTGACTTAAAAATAAACAAAATTTAAATTCAAAGTCTTTACTTGCCTTTAAAATAAACAAAATTTAAATTCAAAGTCTTGACTTGCCTTTAAAAAAAACAAAATTTAAATTCAAAGTCTTGACTTGCCTTTAAAAAAACAAAATTTAAGTCAAATTCCTGAATTGCCTTCAAAATAAACAAAATTTAAAGTAAAAGTCCTGACTTGACTTCAAAATAAACAAAATTTAGTCAAAATCCTAACTTGACTTTAAAAAAAACAAAATTTAAGTTAAAGTCTTGACTTGACTTCAAAATAAACAAAATTTAAATTCAAAGTCTTTACTTGCCTTTAAAATAAACAAAATTTAAATTCAAAGTCTTGACTTGCCTTTAAAAAAAACAAAATTTAAATTCAAAGTATTGACTTGCCTTTAAAAAAAACAAAATTTAAGTCAAATTCCTGAATTGCCTTCAAAATAAACAAAATTTAAAGTCAAAGTCCTGACTTTACTTCAAAAAAAACAAAATCAAAATTAAAAGCGCTGACTTGACTTCAAAAAAAACAAAATTTAAGTAAAAGTCCTGACTTGACTTCAAAATAAATAAAATTTAAATTAAAAGCGCTGACTTGGCTTCAAAATAAACGAAATTTTAGTCAAAATCCTAACTTGACTTCAAAAAAAAACAATATTTAAGTTAAAGTCTTGACTTAACTTCAAAATAAACAAAATTTAAATTCAAATTCCTGAATTGCCTTCAAAATAAACAAAATTTAAAGTCAAAGTCCTGACTTGACTTCAAAAAAAGCAAAATTTAAATTCAAAGTGCTGACTTAACTTCAAAAAAAACAAAATTTAAATTCAAAGTCCTGACTTGATTTCAAAATAAACAAAATTTAAAGTCAAAGTCCTGACTTGACTTCAAAAAAAACAAAATATTAATCAAAATCCTAAATTGACTTCAAATAAAACAATATTTAAGTTAAAGTCTTGACTTGACTTCAAAATAAACAAAATTTAAATTCAAAGTCTTTACTTGCCTTTAAAAAAAACAAAATTTAAGTCAAATTCCTGAATTGCCTTCAAAATAAACAAAATTTAAAGTAAAAGTCCTGACTTGACTTCAAAATAAACAAAATTTTAGTCAAAATCCTAACTTGACTTTAAAAAAAACAAAATTTAAGTTAAAGTCTTGACTTGACTTAAAAATAAACAAAATTTAAATTCAAAGTCTTTACTTGCCTTTAAAATAAACAAAATTTAAATTCAAAGTCTTGACTTGCCTTTAAAAAAAACAAAATTTAAATTCAAAGTCTTGACTTGCCTTTAAAAAAACAAAATTTAAGTCAAATTCCTGAATTGCCTTCAAAATAAACAAAATTTAAAGTAAAAGTCCTGACTTGACTTCAAAATAAACAAAATTTAGTCAAAATCCTAACTTGACTTTAAAAAAAACAAAATTTAAGTTAAAGTCTTGACTTGACTTCAAAATAAACAAAATTTAAATTCAAAGTCTTTACTTGCCTTTAAAATAAACAAAATTTAAATTCAAAGTCTTGACTTGCCTTTAAAAAAAACAAAATTTAAATTCAAAGTATTGACTTGCCTTTAAAAAAAACAAAATTTAAGTCAAATTCCTGAATTGCCTTCAAAATAAACAAAATTTAAAGTCAAAGTCCTGACTTTACTTCAAAAAAAAACAAAATTAAAATTAAAAGCGCTGACTTGACTTCAAAAAAAACAAAATTTAAGTAAAAGTCCTGACTTGACTTCAAAATAAATAAAATTTAAATTAAAAGCGCTGACTTGGCTTCAAAATAAACGAAATTTTAGTCAAAATCCTAACTTGACTTCAAAAAAAAACAATATTTAAGTTAAAGTCTTGACTTAACTTCAAAATAAACAAAATTTAAATTCAAATTCCTGAATTGCCTTCAAAATAAACAAAATTTAAAGTCAAAGTCCTGACTTGACTTCAAAAAAAGCAAAATTTAAATTCAAAGTGCTGACTTAACTTCAAAAAAAACAAAATTTAAATTCAAAGTCCTGACTTGATTTCAAAATAAACAAAATTTCAATTCAAAGTCCTTACTTGACTTCAAAATAAACAAAATTTAAATTCAAAGTCCTTACTTGACTTCAAAATAAACAAAATTTAAAGTCAAAGTCTTTACTTGACTTTAAAATAAACAAAATTTAAATTCAAAGCGCTGACTTTACTTCAAAAAAAGACAAAATTTAAGTAAAAATACTAACTTGACTTCAAAAAAAAACAAAATTTAAATAAAAAGCGCTGACTTGACTTCAAAATAAACAAAATTTAAATTCAAAGTCTTTACTTGCCTTTAAAATAAACAAAATTTAAATTCAAAGTCTTGACTTGCCTTTAAAAAAAACAAAATTTAAATTCAAAGTCTGGACTTGCCTTCAAAATAAACAAAATTTAAAGTCAAAGTCCTGACTTGACTTCAAAAAAAACAAAATATTAATCAAAATCCTAAATTGACTTCAAATAAAACAATATTTAAGTTAAAGTCTTGACTTGACTTCAAAATAAACAAAATTTAAATTCAAAGTCTTTACTTGCCTTTAAAATAAACAAAATTTAAATTCAAAGTCTTTACTTGCCTTTAAAATAAACAAAATTTAAATTCAAAGTCTTGACTTGCCTTTAAAAAAAACAAAATTTAAATTCAAAGTCTTGACTTGCCTTCAAAATAAACAAAATTTAAAGTCAAAGTCCTGACTTGACTTCAAAAAAAGCAAAATTTAAATTCAAAGTGCTGACTTAACTTCAAAAAAAACAAAATTTAAATTCAAAGTCCTGACTTGATTTCAAAATAAACAAAATTTAAAGTCAAAGTCCTGACTTGACTTCAAAAAAAACAAAATATTAATCAAAATCCTAAATTGACTTCAAATAAAACAATATTTAAGTTAAAGTCTTGACTTGACTTCAAAATAAACAAAATTTAAATTCAAAGTCTTTACTTGCCTTTAGAAAAAACAAAATTTAAGTCAAATTCCTGAATTGCCTTCAAAATAAACAAAATTTAAAGTAAAAGTCCTGACTTGACTTCAAAATAAACAAAATTTTAGTCAAAATCCTAACTTGACTTTAAAAAAAACAAAATTTAAGTTAAAGTCTTGACTTGACTTCAAAATAAACAAAATTTAAATTCAAAGTCTTTACTTGCCTTTAAAATAAACAAAATTTAAATTCAAAGTCTTGACTTGCCTTTAAAAAAAACAAAATTTAAATTCAAAGTCTTGACTTGCCTTTAAAAAAACAAAATTTAAGTCAAATTCCTGAATTGCCTTCAAAATAAACAAAATTTAAAGTAAAAGTCCTGACTTGACTTCAAAATAAACAAAATTTAGTCAAAATCCTAACTTGACTTTAAAAAAAACAAAATTTAAGTTAAAGTCTTGACTTGACTTCAAAATAAACAAAATTTAAATTCAAAGTCTTTACTTGCCTTTAAAATAAACAAAATTTAAATTCAAAGTCTTGACTTGCCTTTAAAAAAAACAAAATTTAAATTCAAAGTATTGACTTGCCTTTAAAAAAAACAAAATTTAAGTCAAATTCCTGAATTGCCTTCAAAATAAACAAAATTTAAAGTCAAAGTCCTGACTTTACTTCAAAAAAAACAAAATTAAAATTAAAAGCGCTGACTTGACTTCAAAAAAAACAAAATTTAAGTAAAAGTCCTGACTTGACTTCAAAATAAATAAAATTTAAATTAAAAGCGCTGACTTGGCTTCAAAATAAACGAAATTTTAGTCAAAATCCTAACTTGACTTCAAAAAAAACAATATTTAAGTTAAAGTCTTGACTTAACTTCAAAATAAACAAAATTTAAATTCAAATTCCTGAATTGCCTTCAAAATAAACAAAATTTAAAGTCAAAGTCCTGACTTGACTTCAAAAAAAGCAAAATTTAAATTCAAAGTGCTGACTTAACTTCAAAAAAAACAAAATTTAAATTCAAAGTCCTGACTTGATTTCAAAATAAACAAAATTTCAATTCAAAGTCCTTACTTGACTTCAAAATAAACAAAATTTAAATTCAAAGTCCTTACTTGACTTCAAAATAAACAAAATTTAAAGTCAAAGTCTTTACTTGACTTTAAAATAAACAAAATTTAAATTCAAAGCGCTGACTTTACTTCAAAAAAAGACAAAATTTAAGTAAAAATACTAACTTGACTTCAAAAAAAACAAAATTTAAATAAAAAGCGCTGACTTGACTTCAAAATAAACAAAATTTAAATTCAAAGTCTTTACTTGCCTTTAAAATAAACAAAATTTAAATTCAAAGTCTTGACTTGCCTTTAAAAAAAACAAAATTTAAATTCAAAGTCTGGACTTGCCTTCAAAATAAACAAAATTTAAAGTCAAAGTCCTGACTTGACTTCAAAAAAAACAAAATATTAATCAAAATCCTAAATTGACTTCAAATAAAACAATATTTAAGTTAAAGTCTTGACTTGACTTCAAAATAAACAAAATTTAAATTCAAAGTCTTTACTTGCCTTTAAAATAAACAAAATTTAAATTCAAAGTCTTTACTTGCCTTTAAAATAAACAAAATTTAAATTCAAAGTCTTGACTTGCCTTTAAAAAAAACAAAATTTAAATTCAAAGTCTTGACTTGCCTTCAAAATAAACAAAATTTAAAGTCAAAGTCTTTACTTGACTTTAAAATAAACAAAATTTAAATTCAAAGCGCTGACTTTACTTCAAAAAAAGACAAAATTTAAGTAAAAATACTAACTTGACTTCAAAAAAAAACAAAATTTAAATTCAAAGTGCTGACTTGACTTCAAAAATAACAAAATTTAAATTAAAAGCGCTGACTTGACTTCAAAATAAACAAAATTTAAATTCAAAGTCTTTACTTGCCTTTAAAATAAACAAAATTTAAATTCAAAGTCTTGACTTGCCTTTAAAAAAAACAAAATTTAAATTCAAAGTCTGGACTTGCCTTCAAAATAAACAAAATTTAATGTCAAAGTCCTGACTTGACTTCAAAAAAAACAAAATATTAATCAAAATCCTAAATTGACTTCAAATAAAACAATATTTAAGTTAAAGTCTTGACTTGACTTCAAAATAAACAAAATTTAAATTCAAAGTCTTTACTTGCCTTTAAAATAAACAAAATTTAAATTCAAAGTCTTTACTTGCCTTTAAAATAAACAAAATTTAAATTCAAAGTCTTGACTTGCCTTTAAAAAAAACAAAATTTAAATTCAAAGTCTGGACTTGCCTTCAAAATAAACAAAATTTAAAGTCAAAGTCCTGACTTGACTTCAAAAAAAACAAAATATTAATCAAAATCCTAAATTGACTTCAAATAAAACAATATTTAAGTTAAAGTCTTGACTTGACTTCAAAATAAACAAAATTTAAATTCAAAGTCTTTACTTGCCTTTAAAATAAACAAAATTTAAATTCAAAGTCTTTACTTGCCTTTAAAATAAACAAAATTTAAATTCAAAGTCTTGACTTGCCTTTAAAAAAAACAAAATTTAAATTCAAAGTCTTGACTTGCCTTCAAAATAAACAAAATTTAAAGTCAAAGTCCTGACTTGACTTCAAAAAAAACAAAATTTTAATCAAAATCCTGACTTGCCTTCAAAATAAACAAAATTTAAATTCAAAGTCTTTACTTGCCTTTAAAATAAACAAAATTTAAATTCAAAGTCTTTACTTGCCTTTAAAATAAACAAAATTTAAATTCAAAGTCTTGACTTGCCTTTAAAAAAAACAAAATTTAAATTCAAAGTCTTGACTTGCCTTCAAAATAAACAAAATTTAAAGTCAAAGTCCTGACTTGACTTCAAAAAAAACAAAATTTTAATCAAAATCCTGACTTGCCTTCAAAATAAACAAAATTTAAAGTCAAAGTCTTGACTTGACTTTAAAATAAACAAAACTTAAATTCAAAGTGCTGACTTGACTTCAAAAAAAACAAAATTTAAAGCCAAAGTCTTTACTTGCCTTTAAAATAAACAAAACTTAAATTCAAAGTGCTGACTTGCCTTCAAAATAAACAAAATTTAAATTCAAAGTCTTTACTTGACTTTAAAATAAACAAAATTTAAATTCAAAGCGCTGACTTTACTTCAAAAAAAGACAAAATTTAAGTAAAAATACTAACTTGACTTCAAAAAAAACAAAATTTAAATAAAAAGCGCTGACTTGCCTTTAAAAAAAACAAAATTTAAATTCAAAGTCTTGACTTGCCTTCAAAATAAACAAAATTTAAAGTCAAAGTCTTTACTTGACTTTAAAAAAAACAAAATTTAAATTCAAAGCGCTGACTTTACTTCAAAAAAAGACAAAATTTAAGTCAAAGTGCTGACTTGACTTCAAAAAAAACAAAATTTAAAGCCAAAGTCTTTACTTGCCTTTAAAATAAACAAAACTTAAATTCAAAGTGCTGACTTGCCTTCAAAATAAACAAAATTTAAATTCAAAGTCTTTACTTGACTTTAAAATAAACAAAATTTAAATTCAAAGCGCTGACTTTACTTCAAAAAAAGACAAAATTTAAGTAAAAATACTAACTTGACTTCAAAAAAAACAAAATTTAAATAAAAAGCGCTGACTTGCCTTTAAAAAAAACAAAATTTAAATTCAAAGTCTTTACTTGCCTTTAAAATAAACAAAATTTAAATTCAAAGTCTTGACTTGCCTTTAAAAAAAACAAAATTTAAATTCAAAGTCTGGACTTGGCTTCAAAAAAAACAAAATTTAAATTCAAAGTGCTGACTTGACTTCAAAAATAACAAAATTTAAATTAAAAGCGCTGACTTGACTTCAAAATAAACAAAATTTAAATTCAAAGTCTTTACTTGCCTTTAAAATAAACAAAATTTAAATTCAAAGTCTTGACTTGCCTTTAAAATAAACAAAATTTAAATTCAAAGTCTTTACTTGCCTTTAAAATAAACAAAATTTAAATTCAAAGTCTTGACTTGCCTTTAAAAAAAACAAAATTTAAATTCAAAGCGCTGACTTTACTTCAAAAAAAAGACAAAATTTAAGTAAAAATACTAACTTGACTTCAAAAAAAACAAAATTTAAATTCAAAGTGCTGACTTGACTTCAAAAATAACAAAATTTAAATTAAAAGCGCTGACTTGACTTCAAAATAAACAAAATTTAAATTCAAAGTCTTTACTTGCCTTTAAAATAAACAAAATTTAAATTCAAAGTCTTGACTTGCCTTTAAAAAAAACAAAATTTAAATTCAAAGTCTTGACTTGCCTTCAAAATAAACAAAATTTAAAGTCAAAGTCTTTACTTGACTTTAAAATAAACAAAATTTAAATTCAAAGCGCTGACTTTACTTCAAAAAAAAGACAAAATTTAAGTAAAAATACTAACTTGACTTCAAAAAAAACAAAATTTAAATTCAAAGTGCTGACTTGACTTCAAAAATAACAAAATTTAAATTAAAAGCGCTGACTTGACTTCAAAATAAACAAAATTTAAATTCAAAGTCTTTACTTGCCTTTAAAATAAACAAAATTTAAATTCAAAGTCTTGACTTGCCTTTAAAAAAAACAAAATTTAAATTCAAAGTCTGGACTTGCCTTCAAAATAAACAAAATTTAATGTCAAAGTCCTGACTTGACTTCAAAAAAAACAAAATATTAATCAAAATCCTAAATTGACTTCAAATAAAACAATATTTAAGTTAAAGTCTTGACTTGACTTCAAAATAAACAAAATTTAAATTCAAAGTCTTTACTTGCCTTTAAAATAAACAAAATTTAAATTCAAAGTCTTTACTTGCCTTTAAAATAGACAAAATTTAAATTCAAAGTCTTGACTTGCCTTTAAAAAAAACAAAATTTAAATTCAAAGTCTGGACTTGCCTTCAAAATAAACAAAATTTAAAGTCAAAGTCCTGACTTGACTTCAAAAAAAACAAAATATTAATCAAAATCCTAAATTGACTTCAAATAAAACAATATTTAAGTTAAAGTCTTGACTTGACTTCAAAATAAACAAAATTTAAATTCAAAGTCTTTACTTGCCTTTAA
Source organism: Brachionus asplanchnoidis (assembly GCA_025491095.1). Taxonomy (NCBI): domain Eukaryota; kingdom Metazoa; phylum Rotifera; class Eurotatoria; order Ploima; family Brachionidae; genus Brachionus; species Brachionus asplanchnoidis. The sequence goes on from JAILYF010000058.1 coordinate 117,247, forward strand.
AATAAACAAAATTTAAATTCAAAGTCTTTACTTGCCTTTAAAATAAACAAAATTTAAATTCAAAGTCTTGACTTGCCTTTAAAAAAAACAAAATTTAAATTCAAAGTCTTGACTTGCCTTCAAAATAAACAAAATTTAAAGTCAAAGTCCTGACTTGACTTCAAAAAAAACAAAATTTTAATCAAAATCCTGACTTGCCTTCAAAATAAACAAAATTTAAAGTCAAAGTCCTGACTTGACTTCAAAAAAAACAAAATATTAATCAAAATCCTAAATTGACTTCAAATAAAACAATATTTAAGTTAAAGTCTTGACTTGACTTCAAAATAAACAAAATTTAAATTCAAAGTCTTTACTTGCCTTTAAAATAAACAAAATTTAAATTCAAAGTCTTTACTTGCCTTTAAAATAAACAAAATTTAAATTCAAAGTCTTGACTTGCCTTTAAAAAAAACAAAATTTAAATTCAAAGTCTTGACTTGCCTTTAAAAAAAACAAAATTTAAATTCAAAGTCTTGACTTGCCTTCAAAATAAACAAAATTTAAAGTCAAAGTCCTGACTTGACTTCAAAAAAAACAAAATTTTAATCAAAATCCTGACTTGCCTTCAAAATAAACAAAATTTAAAGTCAAAGTCTTGACTTGACTTTAAAATAAACAAAACTTAAATTCAAAGTGCTGACTTGACTTCAAAAAAAACAAAATTTTAATCAAAATCCTGACTTGACTTCAAAATAAACAAAATTTAAATTCAAAGTCTTTACTTGCCTTTAAAATAAACAAAATTTAAATTCAAAGTCTTTACTTGCCTTTAAAATAAACAAAATTTAAATTCAAAGTCTTGACTTGCCTTTAAAAAAAACAAAATTTAAATTCAAAGTCTGGACTTGCCTTCAAAATAAACAAAATTTAAAGTCAAAGTCCTGACTTGACTTCAAAAAAAACAAAATATTAATCAAAATCCTAAATTGACTTCAAATAAAACAATATTTAAGTTAAAGTCTTGACTTGACTTCAAAATAAACAAAATTTAAATTCAAAGTCTTTACTCGCCTTTAAAATAAACAAAATTTAAATTCAAAGTCTTTACTTGCCTTTAAAATAAACAAAATTTAAATTCAAAGTCTTGACTTGCCTTTAAAAAAAACAAAATTTAAATTCAAAGTCTTGACTTGCCTTCAAAATAAACAAAATTTAAAGTCAAAGTCCTGACTTGACTTCAAAAAAAACAAAATTTTAATCAAAATCCTGACTTGCCTTCAAAATAAACAAAATTTAAAGTCAAAGTCCTGACTTGACTTCAAAAAAAACAAAATATTAATCAAAATCCTAAATTGACTTCAAATAAAACAATATTTAAGTTAAAGTCTTGACTTGACTTCAAAATAAACAAAATTTAAATTCAAAGTCTTTACTTGCCTTTAAAATAAACAAAATTTAAATTCAAAGTCTTTACTTGCCTTTAAAATAAACAAAATTTAAATTCAAAGTCTTTACTTGCCTTTAAAATAAACAAAATTTAAATTCAAAGTCTTGACTTGCCTTTAAAAAAAACAAAATTTAAATTCAAAGTCTTGACTTGCCTTCAAAATAAACAAAATTTAAAGTCAAAGTCCTGACTTGACTTCAAAAAAAAACAAAATTTTAATCAAAATCCTGACTTGCCTTCAAAATAAACAAAATTTAAAGTCAAAGTCTTGACTTGACTTTAAAATAAACAAAACTTAAATTCAAAGTGCTGACTTGACTTCAAAAAAAAACAAAATTTAAAGCCAAAGTCTTTACTTGCCTTTAAAATAAACAAAACTTAAATTCAAAGTGCTGACTTGCCTTCAAAATAAACAAAATTTAAATTCAAAGTCTTTACTTGACTTTAAAATAAACAAAATTTAAATTCAAAGCGCTGACTTTACTTCAAAAAAAGACAAAATTTAAGTAAAAATACTAACTTGACTTCAAAAAAAACAAAATTTAAATAAAAAGCGCTGACTTGGCTTCAAAAAAAACAAAATTTAAATTCAAAGTGCTGACTTGACTTCAAAAATAACAAAATTTAAATTAAAAGCGCTGTCTTGACTTCAAAATAAACAAAATTTAAATTCAAAGTCTTTACTTGCCTTTAAAATAAACAAAATTTAAATTCAAAGTCTTGACTTGCCTTTAAAAAAAACAAAATTTAAATTCAAAGTCTGGACTTGCCTTCAAAATAAACAAAATTTAAAGTCAAAGTCCTGACTTGACTTCAAAAAAAACAAAATATTAATCAAAATCCTAAATTGACTTCAAATAAAACAATATTTAAGTTAAAGTCTTGACTTGACTTCAAAATAAACAAAATTTAAATTCAAAGTCTTTACTTGCCTTTAAAATAAACAAAATTTAAATTCAAAGTCTTTACTTGCCTTTAAAATAAACAAAATTTAAATTCAAAGTCTTGACTTGCCTTTAAAAAAAACAAAATTTAAATTCAAAGTCTTGACTTGCCTTCAAAATAAACAAAATTTAAAGTCAAAGTCCTGACTTGACTTCAAAAAAAACAAAATTTTAATCAAAATCCTGACTTGCCTTCAAAATAAACAAAATTTAAAGTCAAAGTCTTGACTTGACTTTAAAATAAACAAAATTTAAAGTCAAAGTCCTGACTTGACTTCAAAAAAAAACAAAATTAAAAGTCAAAGTCTTGACTTGACTTTAAAATAAACAAAATTTAAATTCAAAGTCTTGACTTGCCTTTAAAAAAAACAAAATTTAAATTCAAAGTCCTGACTTGACTTCAAAAAAACAAAATTTTAATCAAAATCCTGACTTGCCTTCAAAATAAACAAAATTTAAAGTCAAAGTCTTGACTTGACTTTAAAATAAACAAAACTTAAATTCAAAGTGCTGACTTGACTTCAAAAAAAACAAAATTTAAAGCCAAAGTCTTGACTTGACTTTAAAATAAACAAAACTTAAATTCAAAGTGCTGACTTGACTTCAAAAAAAACAAAATTTAAATTCAAAGTCTTGACTTGCCTTCAAAATAAACAAAATTTAAAGTCAAAGTCTTGACTTGACTTTAAAATAAACAAAACTTAAATTCAAAGTGCTGACTTGACTTCAAAAAAAAACAAAATTTAAAGCCAAAGTCTTTACTTGCCTTTAAAATAAACAAAACTTAAATTCAAAGTGCTGACTTGCCTTCAAAATAAACAAAATTTAAATTCAAAGTCTTTACTTGACTTTAAAATAAACAAAATTTAAATTCAAAGCGCTGACTTTACTTCAAAAAAAGACAAAATTTAAGTAAAAATACTAACTTGACTTCAAAAAAAAACAAAATTTAAATAAAAAGCGCTGACTTGGCTTCAAAAAAAAACAAAATTTAAATTCAAAGTGCTGACTTGACTTCAAAAATAACAAAATTTAAATTAAAAGCGCTGACTTGACTTCAAAATAAACAAAATTTAAATTCAAAGTCTTTACTTGCCTTTAAAATAAACAAAATTTAAATTCAAAGTCTTGACTTGCCTTTAAAAAAAACAAAATTTAAATTCAAAGTCTGGACTTGCCTTCAAAATAAACAAAATTTAAAGTCAAAGTCCTGACTTGACTTCAAAAAAAACAAAATATTAATCAAAATCCTAAATTGACTTCAAATAAAACAATATTTAAGTTAAAGTCTTGACTTGACTTCAAAATAAACAAAATTTAAATTCAAAGTCTTTACTTGCCTTTAAAATAAACAAAATTTAAATTCAAAGTCTTTACTTGCCTTTAAAATAAACAAAATTTAAATTCAAAGTCTTGACTTGCCTTTAAAAAAAACAAAATTTAAATTCAAAGTCTTGACTTGCCTTCAAAATAAACAAAATTTAAAGTCAAAGTCCTGACTTGACTTCAAAAAAAAACAAAATTTTAATCAAAATCCTGACTTGCCTTCAAAATAAACAAAATTTAAAGTCAAAGTCTTGACTTGACTTTAAAATAAACAAAATTTAAAGTCAAAGTCCTGACTTGACTTCAAAAAAAACAAAATTAAAAGTCAAAGTCTTGACTTGACTTTAAAATAAACAAAATTTAAATTCAAAGTCTTGACTTGCCTTTAAAAAAAACAAAATTTAAATTCAAAGTCCTGACTTGACTTCAAAAAAACAAAATTTTAATCAAAATCCTGACTTGCCTTCAAAATAAACAAAATTTAAAGTCAAAGTCTTGACTTGACTTTAAAATAAACAAAACTTAAATTCAAAGTGCTGACTTGACTTCAAAAAAAACAAAATTTAAAGCCAAAGTCTTGACTTGACTTTAAAATAAACAAAACTTAAATTCAAAGTGCTGACTTGACTTCAAAAAAAACAAAATTTAAATTCAAAGTCTTGACTTGCCTTCAAAATAAACAAAATTTAAGTAAAAATCCTGACTTGACTTCAAAAAAAACCAAATTTAAGTTAAAGTCCTGACTTGCCTTCAAAATAAACAAAATTTAAGTAAAAATCCTGACTTGACTTCAAAAAAAACAAAATTTAAGTTAAAGTCTTGACTTGACTTCAAAATAAACAAAATTTAAATTCATAATCTTTACTTGCATTAAAAATAAACAAAATTTAAATTCAAAGTCTTTACTTGCCTTTAAAATTAACAAAATTTAAATTCAAAGTCTTGACTTGCCTTTAAAAAAACAAAATTTAAATTCAAAGTGCTGACTTGACTTCAAAAAAAGACAAAATTTAAGTAAAAATACTAACTTGACTTCAAAAAAAACAAAATTTAAATAAAAAGCGCTGACTTGGCTTCAAAAAAAACAAAATTTAAATTCAAAGTGCTGACTTGACTTCAAAAATAACAAAATTTAAATTCAAAGTCTTGACTTGCCTTCAAAATAAACAAAATTTTAATCAAAATCCTAAATTGACTTCAAATAAAACAATATTTAAGTTAAAGTCTTGACTTGACTTCAAAATAAACAAAATTTAAATTCAAAGTCTTTACTTGCCTTTAAAATAAACAAAATTTAAATTCAAAGTCTTGACTTGCCTTTAAAAAAAACAAAATTTAAATTCAAAGTCTTGACTTGCCTTCAAAATAAACAAAATTTAAAGTCAAAGTCCTGACTTGACTTCAAAAAAAACAAAATTTTAATCAAAATCCTGACTTGCCTTCAAAATAAACAAAATTAAAAGTCAAAGTCTTGACTTGACTTTAAAATAAACAAAACTTAAATTCAAAGTGCTGACTTGACTTCAAAAAAAACAAAATTTAAAGTCAAAGTCTTGACTTGACTTTAAAATAAACAAAATTTAAATTCAAAGTCTTGACTTGCCTTTAAAAAAAACAAAATTTAAATTCAAAGTCCTGACTTGACTTCAAAAAAACAAAATTTTAATCAAAATCCTGACTTGCCTTCAAAATAAACAAAATTTAAAGTCAAAGTCTTGACTTGACTTTAAAATAAACAAAACTTAAATTCAAAGTGCTGACTTGACTTCAAAAAAAACAAAATTTAAAGCCAAAGTCTTGACTTGACTTTAAAATAAACAAAACTTAAATTCAAAGTGCTGACTTGACTTCAAAAAAAACAAAATTTAAATTCAAAGTCTTGACTTGCCTTCAAAATAAACAAAATTTAAAGTCAAAGTCTTGACTTGACTTTAAAATAAACAAAACTTAAATTCAAAGTGCTGACTTGACTTCAAAAAAAACAAAATTTAAAGCCAAAGTCTTTACTTGCCTTTAAAATAAACAAAACTTAAATTCAAAGTGCTGACTTGCCTTCAAAATAAACAAAATTTAAATTCAAAGTCTTTACTTGACTTTAAAATAAACAAAATTTAAATTCAAAGCGCTGACTTTACTTCAAAAAAAGACAAAATTTAAGTAAAAATACTAACTTGACTTCAAAAAAAACAAAATTTAAATAAAAAGCGCTGACTTGGCTTCAAAAAAAACAAAATTTAAATTCAAAGTGCTGACTTGACTTCAAAAATAACAAAATTTAAATTAAAAGCGCTGACTTGACTTCAAAATAAACAAAATTTAAATTCAAAGTCTTTACTTGCCTTTAAAATAAACAAAATTTAAATTCAAAGTCTTGACTTGCCTTTAAAAAAAACAAAATTTAAATTCAAAGTCTGGACTTGCCTTCAAAATAAACAAAATTTAAAGTCAAAGTCCTGACTTGACTTCAAAAAAAACAAAATATTAATCAAAATCCTAAATTGACTTCAAATAAAACAATATTTAAGTTAAAGTCTTGACTTGACTTCAAAATAAACAAAATTTAAATTCAAAGTCTTTACTTGCCTTTAAAATAAACAAAATTTAAATTCAAAGTCTTTACTTGCCTTTAAAATAAACAAAATTTAAATTCAAAGTCTTGACTTGCCTTTAAAAAAAACAAAATTTAAATTCAAAGTCTTGACTTGCCTTCAAAATAAACAAAATTTAAAGTCAAAGTCCTGACTTGACTTCAAAAAAAACAAAATTTTAATCAAAATCCTGACTTGCCTTCAAAATAAACAAAATTTAAAGTCAAAGTCTTGACTTGACTTTAAAATAAACAAAATTTAAAGTCAAAGTCCTGACTTGACTTCAAAAAAAACAAAATTAAAAGTCAAAGTCTTGACTTGACTTTAAAATAAACAAAATTTAAATTCAAAGTCTTGACTTGCCTTTAAAAAAAACAAAATTTAAATTCAAAGTCCTGACTTGACTTCAAAAAAACAAAATTTTAATCAAAATCCTGACTTGCCTTCAAAATAAACAAAATTTAAAGTCAAAGTCTTGACTTGACTTTAAAATAAACAAAACTTAAATTCAAAGTGCTGACTTGACTTCAAAAAAAACAAAATTTAAAGCCAAAGTCTTGACTTGACTTTAAAATAAACAAAACTTAAATTCAAAGTGCTGACTTGACTTCAAAAAAAACAAAATTTAAATTCAAAGTCTTGACTTGCCTTCAAAATAAACAAAATTTAAGTAAAAATCCTGACTTGACTTCAAAAAAAACCAAATTTAAGTTAAAGTCCTGACTTGCCTTCAAAATAAACAAAATTTAAGTAAAAATCCTGACTTGACTTCAAAAAAAAACAAAATTTAAGTTAAAGTCTTGACTTGACTTCAAAATAAACAAAATTTAAATTCATAATCTTTACTTGCATTAAAAATAAACAAAATTTAAATTCAAAGTCTTTACTTGCCTTTAAAATTAACAAAATTTAAATTCAAAGTCTTGACTTGCCTTTAAAAAAACAAAATTTAAATTCAAAGTGCTGACTTGACTTCAAAAAAAGACAAAATTTAAGTAAAAATACTAACTTGACTTCAAAAAAAAACAAAATTTAAATAAAAAGCGCTGACTTGGCTTCAAAAAAAACAAAATTTAAATTCAAAGTGCTGACTTGACTTCAAAAATAACAAAATTTAAATTCAAAGTCTTGACTTGCCTTCAAAATAAACAAAATTTTAATCAAAATCCTAAATTGACTTCAAATAAAACAATATTTAAGTTAAAGTCTTGACTTGACTTCAAAATAAACAAAATTTAAATTCAAAGTCTTTACTTGCCTTTAAAATAAACAAAATTTAAATTCAAAGTCTTGACTTGCCTTTAAAAAAAACAAAATTTAAATTCAAAGTCTTGACTTGCCTTCAAAATAAACAAAATTTAAAGTCAAAGTCCTGACTTGACTTCAAAAAAAAACAAAATTTTAATCAAAATCCTGACTTGCCTTCAAAATAAACAAAATTAAAAGTCAAAGTCTTGACTTGACTTTAAAATAAACAAAACTTAAATTCAAAGTGCTGACTTGACTTCAAAAAAAAACAAAATTTAAAGTCAAAGTCTTGACTTGACTTTAAAATAAACAAAACTTAAATTCAAAGTGCTGACTTGACTTCAAAAAAAACAAAATTTAAATTCAAAGTCTTGACTTGCCTTCAAAATAAACAAAATTTAAGTAAAAATCCTGACTTGACTTCAAAAAAAACAAAATTTAAGTAAAAGTCCTGACTTGCCTTCAAAATAAACAAAATTTAAGTAAAAATCCTGACTTGACTTCAAAAAAAACAAAATTTAAGTTAAAGTCTTGACTTGACTATAAAATAAACAAAATTTAAATTCATAATCTTTACTTTCATTTAAAATAAACAAAATTTAAATTCAAAGTCTTTACTTGCCTTTAAAATAAACAAAATTTAAATTCAAAGTCTTGACTTGCCTTTAAAAAAACAAAATTTAAATTCAAAGTGCTGACTTGACTTCAAAAAAAACAAAATTTTAATCAAAATCCTGACTTGCCCTCAAAATAAACAAAATTTTAGTCAAAATCCTAACTTGACTTCAAAAAAAACAAAATTTAAGTTAATGTCTTGACTTGACTTCAAAATAAACAAAATTTAAATTCCAAGTCTTGACTTGCCTTTAAAATAAACAAAATTTAAATTCAAAGTGCTGACTTGACTTCAAAAAAAGACAAAATTTAAGTAAAAATACTAACTTGACTTCAAAAAAAACAAAATTTAAATAAAAAGCGCTGACTTGGCTTCAAAAAAAACAAAATTTAAATTCAAAGTGCTGACTTGACTTCAAAAATAACAAAATTTAAATTCAAAGTCTTGACTTGCCTTCAAAATAAACAAAATTTTAATCAAAATCCTAAATTGACTTCAAATAAAACAATATTTAAGTTAAAGTCTTGACTTGACTTCAAAATAAACAAAATTTAAATTCAAAGTCTTTACTTGCCTTTAAAATAAACAAAATTTAAATTCAAAGTCTTTACTTGACTTTAAAATAAACAAAATTTAAATTCAAAGCGCTGACTTTACTTCAAAAAAAGACAAAATTTAAGTAAAAATACTAACTTGACTTCAAAAAAAACAAAATTTAAATAAAAAGCGCTGACTTGGCTTCAAAAAAAACAAAATTTAAATTCAAAGTGCTGACTTGACTTCAAAAATAACAAAATTTAAATTAAAAGCGCTGACTTGACTTCAAAATAAACAAAATTTAAATTCAAAGTCTTTACTTGCCTTTAAAATAAACAAAATTTAAATTCAAAGTCTTGACTTGCCTTTAAAAAAAACAAAATTTAAATTCAAAGTCTGGACTTGCCTTCAAAATAAACAAAATTTAAAGTCAAAGTCCTGACTTGACTTCAAAAAAAACAAAATATTAATCAAAATCCTAAATTGACTTCAAATAAAACAATATTTAAGTTAAAGTCTTGACTTGACTTCAAAATAAACAAAATTTAAATTCAAAGTCTTTACTTGCCTTTAAAATAAACAAAATTTAAATTCAAAGTCTTGACTTGCCTTTAAAATAAACAAAATTTAAATTCAAAGTGCTGACTTGACTTCAAAAAAAGACAAAATTTAAGTAAAAATACTAACTTGACTTCAAAAAAAACAAAATTTAAATAAAAAGCGCTGACTTGGCTTCAAAAAAAAACAAAATTTAAATTCAAAGTGCTGACTTGACTTCAAAAATAACAAAATTTAAATTCAAAGTCTTGACTTGCCTTCAAAATAAACAAAATTTTAATCAAAATCCTAAATTGACTTCAAATAAAACAATATTTAAGTTAAAGTCTTGACTTGACTTCAAAATAAACAAAATTTAAATTCAAAGTCTTTACTTGCCTTTAAAATAAACAAAATTTAAATTCAAAGTCTTTACTTGACTTTAAAATAAACAAAATTTAAATTCAAAGCGCTGACTTTACTTCAAAAAAAGACAAAATTTAAGTAAAAATACTAACTTGACTTCAAAAAAAACAAAATTTAAATAAAAAGCGCTGACTTGGCTTCAAAAAAAACAAAATTTAAATTCAAAGTGCTGACTTGACTTCAAAAATAACAAAATTTAAATTAAAAGCGCTGACTTGACTTCAAAATAAACAAAATTTAAATTCAAAGTCTTTACTTGCCTTTAAAATAAACAAAATTTAAATTCAAAGTCTTGACTTGCCTTTAAAAAAAACAAAATTTAAATTCAAAGTCTGGACTTGCCTTCAAAATAAACAAAATTTAAAGTCAAAGTCCTGACTTGACTTCAAAAAAAACAAAATTTTAATCAAAATCCTAAATTGACTTCAAATAAAACAATATTTAAGTTAAAGTCTTGACTTGACTTCAAAATAAACAAAATTTAAATTCAAAGTCTTTACTTGCCTTTAAAATAAACAAAATTTAAATTCAAAGTCTTGACTTGCCTTTAAAAAAAACAAAATTTAAATTCAAAGTCTTGACTTGCCTTCAAAATAAACAAAATTTAAAGTCAAAGTCCTGACTTGACTTCAAAAAAAACAAAATTTTAATCAAAATCCTGACTTGCCTTCAAAATAAACAAAATTAAAAGTCAAAGTCTTGACTTGACTTTAAAATAAACAAAACTTAAATTCAAAGTGCTGACTTGACTTCAAAAAAAACAAAATTTAAAGTCAAAGTCTTGACTTGACTTTAAAATAAACAAAACTTAAATTCAAAGTGCTGACTTGACTTCAAAAAAAACAAAATTTAAATTCAAAGTCTTGACTTGCCTTCAAAATAAACAAAATTTAAGTAAAAATCCTGACTTGACTTCAAAAAAAACAAAATTTAAGTAAAAGTCCTGACTTGCCTTCAAAATAAACAAAATTTAAGTAAAAATCCTGACTTGACTTCAAAAAAAACAAAATTTAAGTTAAAGTCTTGACTTGACTATAAAATAAACAAAATTTAAATTCATAATCTTTACTTTCATTTAAAATAAACAAAATTTAAATTCAAAGTCTTTACTTGCCTTTAAAATAAACAAAATTTAAATTCAAAGTCTTGACTTGCCTTTAAAAAAACAAAATTTAAATTCAAAGTGCTGACTTGACTTCAAAAAAAACAAAATTTTAATCAAAATCCTGACTTGCCCTCAAAATAAACAAAATTTTAGTCAAAATCCTAACTTGACTTCAAAAAAAACAAAATTTAAGTTAATGTCTTGACTTGACTTCAAAATAAACAAAATTTAAATTCCAAGTCTTGACTTGCCTTTAAAATAAACAAAATTTAAATTCAAAGTGCTGACTTGACTTCAAAAAAAGACAAAATTTAAGTAAAAATACTAACTTGACTTCAAAAAAAACAAAATTTAAATAAAAAGCGCTGACTTGGCTTCAAAAAAAACAAAATTTAAATTCAAAGTGCTGACTTGACTTCAAAAATAACAAAATTTAAATTCAAAGTCTTGACTTGCCTTCAAAATAAACAAAATTTTAATCAAAATCCTAAATTGACTTCAAATAAAACAATATTTAAGTTAAAGTCTTGACTTGACTTCAAAATAAACAAAATTTAAATTCAAAGTCTTTACTTGCCTTTAAAATAAACAAAATTTAAATTCAAAGTCTTTACTTGACTTTAAAATAAACAAAATTTAAATTCAAAGCGCTGACTTTACTTCAAAAAAAGACAAAATTTAAGTAAAAATACTAACTTGACTTCAAAAAAAAACAAAATTTAAATAAAAAGCGCTGACTTGGCTTCAAAAAAAAACAAAATTTAAATTCAAAGTGCTGACTTGACTTCAAAAATAACAAAATTTAAATTAAAAGCGCTGACTTGACTTCAAAATAAACAAAATTTAAATTCAAAGTCTTTACTTGCCTTTAAAATAAACAAAATTTAAATTCAAAGTCTTGACTTGCCTTTAAAAAAAACAAAATTTAAATTCAAAGTCTGGACTTGCCTTCAAAATAAACAAAATTTAAAGTCAAAGTCCTGACTTGACTTCAAAAAAAACAAAATATTAATCAAAATCCTAAATTGACTTCAAATAAAACAATATTTAAGTTAAAGTCTTGACTTGACTTCAAAATAAACAAAATTTAAATTCAAAGTCTTTACTTGCCTTTAAAATAAACAAAATTTAAATTCAAAGTCTTGACTTGACTTCAAAATAAACAAAATTTAAATTCAAAGTCTTTACTTGCCTTCAAAATAAACAAAATTTAAATTCAAAGTCTTTACTTGCCTTTAAAATAAACAAAATTTAAATTCAAAGTCTTTACTTGCCTTTAAAATAAACAAAATTTAAATTCAAAGTCTTGACTTGACTTCAAAATAAACAAAATTTAAATTCAAAGTCTTTACTTGCCTTTAAAATAAACAAAATTTAAATTCAAAGTCTTGACTTGCCTTTAAAAAAAACAAAATTTAAATTCAAAGTCTGGACTTGCCTTCAAAATAAACAAAATTTAAAGTCAAAGTCCTGACTTGCCTTCAAAATAAACAAAATTTAAAGTCAAAGTCTTGACTTGACTTTAAAATAAACAAAATTTAAAGTCAAAGTCCTGACTTGACTTCAAAAAAAACAAAATTTTAATCAAAATCCTGACTTGCCTTCAAAATAAACAAAATTAAAAGTCAAAGTCTTGACTTGACTTTAAAATAAACAAAATTTAAATTCAAAGTCTTGACTTGCCTTTAAAAAAAACAAAATTTAAATTCAAAGTCTGGACTTGCCTTCAAAATAAACAAAATTTAAAGTCAAAGTCCTGACTTGACTTCAAAAAAAACAAAATATTAATCAAAATCCTAAATTGACTTCAAATAAAACAGTATTTAAGTTAAAGTCTTTACTTGCCTTCAAAATAAACAAAATTTAAATTCAAAGTCTTTACTTGCCTTTAAAATAAACAAAATTTAAATTCAAAGTCTTTACTTGCCTTTAAAATAAACAAAATTTAAATTCAAAGTCTTGACTTGACTTCAAAATAAACAAAATTTAAATTCAAAGTCTTTACTTGCCTTCAAAATAAACAAAATTTAAATTCAAAGTCTTTACTTGCCTTCAAAATAAACAAAATTAAAAGTCAAAGTCTTGACTTGACTTTAAAATAAACAAAACTTAAATTCAAAGTGCTGACTTGACTTCAAAAAAAACAAAATTTAAATTCAAAGTCTTTACTTGCCTTTAAAATAAACAAAATTTAAATTCAAAGTCTTGACTTGCCTTTAAAAAAAACAAAATTTAAATTCAAAGTCTGGACTTGCCTTCAAAATAAACAAAATTTAAAGTCAAAGTCCTGACTTGACTTCAAAATAAACAAAATTTAAGTAAAAATCCTGACTTGACTTCAAAAAAAACAAAATTTAAGTTAAAGTCTTGACTTGACTTCAAAATAAACAAAATTTAAATTCATAATCTTTACTTGCCTTTAAAATAAACAAAATTTAAATTCAAAGTCTTTACTTGCCTTTAAAATAAACAAAATTTAAATTCAAAGTCTGGACTTGCCTTCAAAATAAACAAAATTTAAAGTCAAAGTCCTGACTTGACTTCAAAATAAACAAAATTTAAAGTCAAAGTCCTGACTTGACTTCAAAAAAAACAAAATTTTAATCAAAATCCTGACTTGCCTTCAAAATAAACAAAATTTAAAGTCAAAGTCTTGACTTGACTTTAAAATAAACAAAATTTAAATTCAAAGTCTTGACTTGCCTTTAAAAAAAACAAAATTTAAATTCAAAGTCCTGACTTGACTTCAAAAAAAACAAAATTTTAATCAAAATCCTGACTTGCCTTCAAAATAAACAAAATTTAAAGTCAAAGTCTTGACTTGACTTTAAAATAAACAAAACTTAAATTCAAAGTGCTGACTTGACTTCAAAAAAAACAAAATTTAAAGCCAAAGTCTTGACTTGACTTTAAAATAAACAAAACTTAAATTCAAAGTGCTGACTTGACTTCAAAAAAAACAAAATTTAAATTCAAAGTCTTGACTTGCCTTCAAAATAAACAAAATTTAAGTAAAAATCCTGACTTGACTTCAAAAAAAAACCAAATTTAAGTAAAAGTCCTGACTTGCCTTCAAAATAAACAAAATTTAAGTAAAAATCCTGACTTGACTTCAAAAAAAACAAAATTTAAGTTAAAGTCTTGACTTGACTTCAAAATAAACAAAATTTAAATTCATAATCTTTACTTGCCTTTAAAATAAACAAAATTTAAATTCAAAGTCTTTACTTGCCTTTAAAATAAACAAAATTTAAATTCAAAGTCTTGACTTGCCTTTAAAAAAAACAAAATTTAAATTCAAAGTCTTGACTTGCCTTCAAAATAAACAAAATTTAAAGTCAAAGTCCTGACTTGACTTCAAAAAAAACAAAATTTTAATCAAAATCCTGACTTGCCTTCAAAATAAACAAAATTTAAAGTCAAAGTCTTGACTTGACTTTAAAATAAACAAAATTTAAATTCAAAGTCTTGACTTGCCTTTAAAAAAAACAAAATTTAAATTCAAAGTCCTGACTTGACTTCAAAAAAAAACAAAATTTTAATCAAAATCCTGACTTGCCTTCAAAATAAACAAAATTTAAAGTCAAAGTCTTGACTTGACTTTAAAATAAACAAAACTTAAATTCAAAAGTGCTGACTTGACTTCAAAAAAAACAAAATTTAAAGCCAAAGTCTTGACTTGACTTTAAAATAAACAAAACTTAAATTCAAAGTGCTGACTTGACTTCAAAAAAAACAAAATTTAAATTCAAAGTCTTGACTTGCCTTCAAAATAAACAAAATTTAAGTAAAAATCCTGACTTGACTTCAAAAAAAACCAAATTTAAGTAAAAGTCCTGACTTGCCTTCAAAATAAACAAAATTTAAGTAAAAATCCTGACTTGACTTCAAAAAAAACAAAATTTAAGTTAAAGTCTTGACTTGACTTCAAAATAAACAAAATTTAAATTCATAATCTTTACTTGCATTAAAAATAAACAAAATTTAAATTCAAAGTCTTTACTTGCCTTTAAAATTAACAAAATTTAAATTCAAAGTCTTGACTTGCCTTTAAAAAAACAAAATTTAAATTCAAAGTGCTGACTTGACTTCAAAAAAAGACAAAATTTAAGTAAAAATACTAACTTGACTTCAAAAAAAAACAAAATTTAAATAAAAAGCGCTGACTTGGCTTCAAAAAAAACAAAATTTAAATTCAAAGTGCTGACTTGACTTCAAAAATAACAAAATTTAAATTCAAAGTCTTGACTTGCCTTCAAAATAAACAAAATTTTAATCAAAATCCTAAATTGACTTCAAATAAAACAATATTTAAGTTAAAGTCTTGACTTGACTTCAAAATAAACAAAATTTAAATTCAAAGTCTTTACTTGCCTTTAAAATAAACAAAATTTAAATTCAAAGTCTTGACTTGCCTTTAAAAAAAACAAAATTTAAATTCAAAGTCTTGACTTGCCTTCAAAATAAACAAAATTTAAAGTCAAAGTCCTGACTTGACTTCAAAAAAAACAAAATTTTAATCAAAATCCTGACTTGCCTTCAAAATAAACAAAATTAAAAGTCAAAGTCTTGACTTGACTTTAAAATAAACAAAACTTAAATTCAAAGTGCTGACTTGACTTCAAAAAAAACAAAATTTAAAGTCAAAGTCTTGACTTGACTTTAAAATAAACAAAACTTAAATTCAAAGTGCTGACTTGACTTCAAAAAAAACAAAATTTAAATTCAAAGTCTTGACTTGCCTTCAAAATAAACAAAATTTAAGTAAAAATCCTGACTTGACTTCAAAAAAAACAAAATTTAAGTAAAAGTCCTGACTTGCCTTCAAAATAAACAAAATTTAAGTAAAAATCCTGACTTGACTTCAAAAAAAACAAAATTTAAGTTAAAGTCTTGACTTGACTATAAAATAAACAAAATTTAAATTCATAATCTTTACTTTCATTTAAAATAAACAAAATTTAAATTCAAAGTCTTTACTTGCCTTTAAAATAAACAAAATTTAAATTCAAAGTCTTGACTTGCCTTTAAAAAAACAAAATTTAAATTCAAAGTGCTGACTTGACTTCAAAAAAAACAAAATTTTAATCAAAATCCTGACTTGCCCTCAAAATAAACAAAATTTTAGTCAAAATCCTAACTTGACTTCAAAAAAAACAAAATTTAAGTTAATGTCTTGACTTGCCTTTAAAATAAGCAAAATTTAAATTCAAAGTGCTGACTTGACTTCAAAAAAAGACAAAATTTAAGTAAAAATACTAACTTGACTTCAAAAAAAACAAAATTTAAATAAAAAGCGCTGACTTGGCTTCAAAAAAAAACAAAATTTAAATTCAAAGTGCTGACTTGACTTCAAAAATAACAAAATTTAAATTCAAAGTCTTGACTTGCCTTCAAAATAAACAAAATTTTAATCAAAATCCTAAATTGACTTCAAATAAAACAATATTTAAGTTAAAGTCTTGACTTGACTTCAAAATAAACAAAATTTAAATTCAAAGTCTTTACTTGCCTTTAAAATAAACAAAATTTAAATTCAAAGTCTTGACTTGCCTTTAAAAAAAACAAAATTTAAATTCAAAGTCTTGACTTGCCTTCAAAATAAACAAAATTTAAAGTCAAAGTCCTGACTTGACTTCAAAAAAAACAAAATTTTAATCAAAATCCTGACTTGCCTTCAAAATAAACAAAATTAAAAGTCAAAGTCTTGACTTGACTTTAAAATAAACAAAACTTAAATTCAAAGTGCTGACTTGACTTCAAAAAAAACAAAATTTAAGTAAAAGGCCTGACTTGCCTTCAAAATAAACAAAATTTAAGTAAAAATCCTGACTTGACTTCAAAAAAAACAAAATTTAAGTAAAAGTCCTGACTTGCCTTCAAAATAAACAAAATTTAAGTAAAAATCCTGACTTGACTTCAAAAAAAACAAAATTTAAGTTAAAGTCTTGACTTGACTATAAAATAAACAAAATTTAAATTCATAATCTTTACTTTCATTTAAAATAAACAAAATTTAAATTCAAAGTCTTTACTTGCCTTTAAAATAAACAAAATTTAAATTCAAAGTCTTGACTTGCCTTTAAAAAAACAAAATTTAAATTCAAAGTGCTGACTTGACTTCAAAAAAAACAAAATTTTAATCAAAATCCTGACTTGCCCTCAAAATAAACAAAATTTTAGTCAAAATCCTAACTTGACTTCAAAAAAAACAAAATTTAAGTTAATGTCTTGACTTGACTTCAAAATAAACAAAATTTAAATTCAAAGTCTTTACTTGCCTTTAAAATAAACAAAATTTAAATTCAAAGTTTTGACTTGACTTTAAATTAAACAAAACTTAAATTCAAAGTGCTGACTTGACTTCAAAAAAAACAAAATTTAAAGTCAAAGTCTTGACTTGACTTTAAAATAAACAAAACTTAAATTCAAAGTGCTGACTTGACTTCAAAAAAAACAAAATTTAAATTCAAAGTCTTGACTTGCCTTCAAAATAAACAAAATTTAAGTAAAAATCCTGACTTGACTTCAAAAAAAACAAAATTTAAGTAAAAGTCCTGACTTGCCTTCAAAATAAACAAAATTTTAATCAAAATCCTGACTTGCCTTCAAAATAAACAAAATTAAAAGTCAAAGTCTTGACTTGACTTTAAAATAAATAAAACTTAAATTCAAAGTGCTGACTTGACTTCAAAAAAAACAAAATTTAAAGTCAAAGTCTTGACTTGACTTTAAAATAAACAAAACTTAAATTCAAAGTGCTGACTTGACTTCAAAAAAAACAAAATTTAAATTCAAAGTCTTGACTTGCCTTCAAAATAAACAAAATTTAAGTAAAAATCCTGACTTGACTTCAAAAAAAACAAAATTTAAGTAAAAGTCCTGACTTGCCTTCAAAATAAACAAAATTTAAGTAAAAATCCTGACTTGACTTCAAAAAAAACAAAATTTAAGTTAAAGTCTTGACTTGACTATAAAATAAACAAAATTTAAATTCATAATCTTTACTTGCATTTAAAATAAACAAAATTTAAATTCAAAGTCTTTACTTGCCTTTAAAATAAACAAAATTTAAATTCAAAGTCTTGACTTGCCTTTAAAAAAACAAAATTAAAATTCAAAGTGCTGACTTGACTTCAAAAAAACAGAAATTTTAATCAAAATCCTGACTTGCCCTCAAAATAAACAAAATTTTAGTCAAAATCCTAACTTGACTTCAAAAAAAACAAAATTTAAGTTAATGTCTTGACTTGACTTCAAAATTAACAAAATTTAAATTCAAAGTCTTTACTTGCCTTTAAAATAAACAAAATTTAAATTCAAAGTCTTGACTTGCCTTTAAAAAAACAAAATTTAAATTCAAAGTCTTGACTTGCCTTCAAAATAAACAAAATTTAAAGTCAAAATCCTGACTTGACTTCAAAAAAAACAAAATTTTTAATCAAAATCCTGACTTGCCTTCAAAATAAACAAAATTTAAAGTCAAAGTTTTGACTTGACTTTAAAATAAACAAAACTTAAATTCAAAGTGCTGACTTGACTTCAAAAAAAACAAAATTTAAAGTCAAAGTCTTGACTTGACTTTAAAATAAACAAAACTTAAATTCAAAGTGCTGACTTGACTTCAAAAAAAACAAAATTTAAATTCAAAGTCTTGACTTGCCTTCAAAATAAACAAAATTTAAGTAAAAATCCTGACTTGACTTCAAAAAAAACAAAATTTAAGTAAAAGTCCTTACTTGACTTCAAAATAAACAAAATTTAAATTCATAATCTTTACTTGCATTTAAAATAAACAAAATTAAAATTCAAAGTCTTTACTTGCCTTTAAAATAAACAAAATTTAAATTCAAAGTCTTGACTTGCCTTCAAAATAAACAAAATTTAAATTCAAAGTCCTTACTTGACTTCAAAATAAACAAAATTTAAAGTCAAAGTCTTTACTTGACTTTAAAATAAACAAAATTTAAATTCAAAGCGCTGACTTGACTTTAAAATAAACAAAACTTAAATTCAAAGTGCTGACTTGACTTCAAAAAAAACAAAATTTAAAGTCAAAGTCTTGACTTGACTTTAAAATAAACAAAACTTAAATTCAAAGTGCTGACTTGACTTCAAAAAAAAACAAAATTTAAATTCAAAGTCTTGACTTGCCTTCAAAATAAACAAAATTTAAGTAAAAATCCTGACTTGACTTCAAAAAAAACAAAATTTAAGTAAAAGTCCTGACTTGCCTTCAAAATAAACAAAATTTAAGTAAAAATCCTGACTTGACTTCAAAAAAAACAAAATTTAAGTTAAAGGCTGACTTGACTTCAAAATAAACAAAATTTAAATTCATAATCTTTACTTGCATTTAAAATAAACAAAATTTAAATTCAAAGTCTTTACTTGCCTTTAAAATAAACAAAATTTAAATTCAAAGTCTTGACTTGCCTTCAAAATAAACAAAATTTAAATTCAAAGTCCTTACTTGACTTCAAAATAAACAAAATTTAAAGTCAAAGTCTTTACTTGACTTTAAAATAAACAAAATTTAAATTCAAAGCGCTGACTTTACTTCAAAAAAAAACAAAATTTAAGTAAAAATCCTGACTTGACTTCAAAAAAAAACAAAATTTAAATTAAAAGCGCTGACTTGGCTTCAAAAAAAACAAAATTTAAATTCAAAGTGCTGACTTGACTTCAAAAATAACAAAATCTAAATTAAAAGCGCTGACTTGACTTCAAAATAAACAAAATTTTAATCAAAATCCTAAATTGACTTCAAATAAAACAATATTTAAGTTTAAGTCTTGACTTGACTTCAAAATAAACAAAATTTAAATTCAAAGTCTTTACTTGCCTTTAAAATAAACAAAATTTAAATTCAAAGTCTTTACTTGCCTTTAAAATAAACAAAATTTAAATTCAAAGTCTTGACTTGCCTTTAAAAAAAACAAAATTTAAAGTCAAAGTCTTGACTTGACTTTAAAATAAACAAAACTTAAATTCAAAGTGCTGACTTGACTTCAAAAAAAACAAAATTTAAATTCAAAGTCTTGACTTGCCTTCAAAATAAACAAAATTTAAGTAAAAATCCTGACTTGACTTCAAAAAAAACAAAATTTAAGTAAAAGTCCTGACTTGCCTTCAAAATAAACAAAATTTAAGTAAAAATCCTGACTTGACTTCAAAAAAAACAAAATTTAAGTTAAAGGCTGACTTGACTTCAAAATAAACAAAATTTAAATTCATAATCTTTACTTGCATTTAAAATAAACAAAATTTAAATTCAAAGTCTTTACTTGCCTTTAAAATAAACAAAATTTAAATTCAAAGTCTTGACTTGCCTTCAAAATAAACAAAATTTAAATTCAAAGTCCTTACTTGACTTCAAAATAAACAAAATTTAAATTCATAATCTTTACTTGCCTTCAAAATAAACAAAATTTAAATTCAAAGTCTTTACTTGCCTTTAAAATAAACAAAATTTAAATTCAAAGTCTTGACTTGCCTTCAAAATAAACGAAATTTAAATTCAAAGTCCTTACTTGACTTTAAAATAAACAAAATTTAAAGTCAAAGTCTTTACTTGACTTAAAAATAAACAAAATTTAAATTCAAAGCGCTGACTTTACTTCAAAAAAAAACAAAATTTAAGTAAAAATCCTGACTTGACTTCAAAAAAAACAAAATTTAAATTAAAAGCGCTGACTTGGCTTCAAAAAAAACAAAATTTAAATTCAAAGTGCTGACTTGACTTCAAAAATAACAAAATCTAAATTAAAAGCGCTGACTTGACTTCAAAAAAAACAAAATTTAAGTAAAAGTCCTGACTTGCCTTCAAAATAAACAAAATTTAAGTAAAAATCCTGACTTGACTTCAAAAAAAACAAAATTTAAGTTAAAGGCTGACTTGACTTCAAAATAAACAAAATTTAAATTCATAATCTTTACTTGCATTTAAAATAAACAAAATTTAAATTCAAAGTCTTTACTTGCCTTTAAAATAAACAAAATTTAAATTCAAAGTCTTGACTTGCCTTCAAAATAAACAAAATTTAAATTCAAAGTCCTTACTTGACTTCAAAATAAACAAAATTTAAATTCATAATCTTTACTTGCCTTCAAAATAAACAAAATTTAAATTCAAAGTCTTTACTTGCCTTTAAAATAAACAAAATTTAAATTCAAAGTCTTGACTTGCCTTCAAAATAAACGAAATTTAAATTCAAAGTCCTTACTTGACTTTAAAATAAACAAAATTTAAAGTCAAAGTCTTTACTTGACTTAAAAATAAACAAAATTTAAATTCAAAGCGCTGACTTTACTTCAAAAAAAAACAAAATTTAAGTAAAAATCCTGACTTGACTTCAAAAAAAACAAAATTTAAATTAAAAGCGCTGACTTGGCTTCAAAAAAAACAAAATTTAAATTCAAAGTGCTGACTTGACTTCAAAAATAACAAAATCTAAATTAAAAGCGCTGACTTGACTTCAAAATAAACAAAATTTTAATCAAAATCCTAAATTGACTTCAAATAAAACAATATTTAAGTTAAAGTCTTGACTTGACTTCAAAATAAACAAAATTTAAATTCAAAGTCTTTACTTGCCTTTAAAATAAACAAAATTTAAATTCAAAGTCTTTACTTGCCTTTAAAATAAACAAAATTTAAATTCAAAGTCTTGACTTGCCTTTAAAAAAAACAAAATTTAAATTCAAAGTCTTGACTTGCCTTCAAAATAAACAAAATTTAAAGTCAAAGTCCTGACTTGACTTCAAAAAAAACAAAATTTTAATCAAAATCCTGACTTGCCTTCAAAATAAACAAAATTTAAAGTCAAAGTCTTGACTTGATTATAAAATAAACAAAACTTAAATTCAAAGTGCTGACTTGACTTCAAAAAAAACAAAATTTAAAGTCAAAGTCTTGACTTGACTTTAAAATAAACAAAACTTAAATTCAAAGTGCTGACTTGACTTCAAAAAAAAACAAAATTTTAATTCAAAGTCTTGACTTGCCTTCAAAATAAACAAAATTTAAGTAAAAATCCTGACTTGACTGCAAAAAAAACAAAATTTAAGTAAAAGTCCTGACTTGCCTTCAAAATAAACAAAATTTAAGTAAAAATCCTGACTTGACTTCAAAAAAAACAAAATTTAAGTTAAAGTCTTGACTTGCCTTTAAAATAAACAAAATTTAAATTCAAAGTCTTGACTTGCCTTTAAAAAAACAAAATTTAAATTCAAAGTGCTGACTTGACTTCAAAAAAAACAAAATTTTAATCAAAATCCTGACTTGCCCTCAAAATAAACAAAATTTTAGTCAAAATCCTAACTTGACTTCAAAAAAAACAAAATTTAAGTGAATGTCTTGACTTGACTTCAAAATAAACAAAATTTAAATTCAAAGTGCTGACTTAACTTCAAAAAAAACAAAATTTAAATTCAAAGTCTTGACTTGCCTCTAAAAAAAACAAAATTTAAGTCAAAGTCCTGACTTGACTTCAAAATAAACAAAATTTAAATTCAAAGTCCTTACTTGACTTCAAAATAAACAAAATTTTAGTCAAAATCCTAACTTGACTTTAAAAAAAACAAAATTTAAGTTAAAGTCTTGACTTGACTTCAAAATAAACAAAATTTAAATTCAAAGTAATTACTTGCCTTTAAAATAAACAAAATTTAAATTCAAAGTCTTGACTTGCCTTCAAAATAAACAAAATTTAAAGTCAAAGTCCTGACTTGACTTCAAAAAAAAACAAAATTTTAATCAAAATCCTGACTTGCCTTCAAAATAAACAAAATTTAAAGTCAAAGTCTTGACTTGACTATAAAATAAACAAAACTTAAATTCAAAGTGCTGACTTGACTTCAAAAAAAACAAAATTTAAAGTCAAAGTCTTGACTTGACTTTAAAATAAACAAAACTTAAATTCAAAGTGCTGACTTGACTTCAAAAAAAACAAAATTTTAATTCAAAGTCTTGACTTGCCTTCAAAATAAACAAAATTTAAGTAAAAATCCTGACTTGACTGCAAAAAAAACAAAATTTAAGTAAAAGTCCTGACTTGCCTTCAAAATAAACAAAATTTAAGTAAAAATCCTGACTTGACTTCAAAAAAAACAAAATTTAAGTTAAAGTCTTGACTTGCCTTTAAAATAAACAAAATTTAAATTCAAAGTCTTTACTTGCCTTTAAAATAAACAAAATTTAAATTCAAAGTCTTGACTTGCCTTTAAAAAAAACAAAATTTAAATTCAAAGTCTTGACTTGCCTTCAAAATAAACAAAATTTAAAGTCAAAGTCCTGACTTGACTTCAAAAAAAACAAAATTTTAATCAAAATCCTGACTTGCCTTCAAAATAAACAAAATTTAAAGTCAAAGTCTTGACTTGACTATAAAATAAACAAAACTTAAATTCAAAGTGCTGACTTGACTTCAAAAAAAAACAAAATTTAAAGTCAAAGTCTTGACTTGACTTTAAAAAAAACAAAACTTAAATTCAAAGTGCTGACTTGACTTCAAAAAAAACAAAATTTTAATTCAAAGTCTTGACTTGCCTTCAAAATAAACAAAATTTAAGTAAAAATCCTGACTTGACTGCAAAAAAAAAACAAAATTTAAGTAAAAGTCCTGACTTGCCTTCAAAATAAACAAAATTTAAGTAAAAATCCTGACTTGACTTCAAAAAAAACAAAATTTAAGTTAAAGTCTTGACTTGCCTTTAAAATAAACAAAATTTAAATTCAAAGTGCTGACTTGACTTCAAAAAAAACAAAATTTTAATCAAAATCCTGACTTGCCCTCAAAATAAACAAAATTTAAGTAAAAGTCCTGACTTGCCTTCAAAATAAACAAAATTTAAGTAAAAATCCTGACTTGACTTCAAAAAAAACAAAATTTAAGTTAAAGTCTTGACTTGCCTTTAAAATAAACAAAATTTAAATTCAAAGTCTTGACTTGCCTTTAAAAAAACAAAATTTAAATTCAAAGTGCTGACTTGACTTCAAAAAAAACAAAATTTTAATCAAAATCCTGACTTGCCCTCAAAATAAACAAAATTTTAGTCAAAATCCTAACTTGACTTCAAAAAAAAACAAAATTTAAGTTAATGTCTTGACTTGACTTCAAAATAAACAAAATTTAAATTCTAAGTGCTGACTTAACTTCAAAAAAAAACAAAATTTAAATTCAAAGTCTTGACTTGCCTCTAAAAAAAACAAAATTTAAGTCAAAGTCCTGACTTGACTTCAAAATAAACAAAATTTAAATTCAAAGTCCTTACTTGACTTCAAAATAAACAAAATTTTAGTCAAAATCCTAACTTGACTTTAAAAAAAACAAAATTTAAGTTAAAGTCTTGACTTGACTTCAAAAAAAACAAAATTTAAAGTCAAAGTCTTGACTTGACTTTAAAATAAACAAAACTTAAATTCAAAGTGCTGACTTGACTTCAAAAAAAACAAAATTTTAATTCAAAGTCTTGACTTGCCTTCAAAATAAACAAAATTTAAGTAAAAATCCTGACTTGACTGCAAAAAAAAAACAAAATTTAAGTAAAAGTCCTGACTTGCCTTCAAAATAAACAAAATTTAAGTAAAAATCCTGACTTGACTTCAAAAAAAACAAAATTTAAGTTAAAGTCTTGACTTGCCTTTAAAATAAACAAAATTTAAATTCAAAGTGCTGACTTGACTTCAAAAAAAACAAAATTTTAATCAAAATCCTGACTTGCCCTCAAAATAAACAAAATTTAAGTAAAAGTCCTGACTTGCCTTCAAAATAAACAAAATTTAAGTAAAAATCCTGACTTGACTTCAAAAAAAACAAAATTTAAGTTAAAGTCTTGACTTGCCTTTAAAATAAACAAAATTTAAATTCAAAGTCTTGACTTGCCTTTAAAAAAACAAAATTTAAATTCAAAGTGCTGACTTGACTTCAAAAAAAACAAAATTTTAATCAAAATCCTGACTTGCCCTCAAAATAAACAAAATTTTAGTCAAAATCCTAACTTGACTTCAAAAAAAAACAAAATTTAAGTTAATGTCTTGACTTGACTTCAAAATAAACAAAATTTAAATTCTAAGTGCTGACTTAACTTCAAAAAAAAACAAAATTTAAATTCAAAGTCTTGACTTGCCTCTAAAAAAAACAAAATTTAAGTCAAAGTCCTGACTTGACTTCAAAATAAACAAAATTTAAATTCAAAGTCTTTACTTGACTTCAAAATAAACAAAATTTTAGTCAAAATCCTAACTTGACTTTAAAAAAAACAAAATTTAAGTTAAAGTCTTGACTTGACTTCAAAATAAACAAAATTTAAATTCAAAGTAATTACTTGCCTTTAAAATAAACAAAATTTAAATTCAAAGTCTTGACTTGCCTTTAAAAAAAACAAAATTTAAATTCAAAGTCTTGACTTGCCTTTAAAAAAAACAAAATTTAAGTAAAAATCCTGAATTGCCTTCAAAATAAACAAAATTTAAAGTCAAAGTCCAGACTTTACTTCAAAAAAAACAAAATTTAAATTCAAAGAGCTGACTTTACTTCAAAAAAAAACAAAATTTAAATTCAAAGTCTTGACTTGCCTCTAAAAAAAACAAAATTTAAGTCAAAGTCTTTACTTGACTTTAAAATAAACAAAATTTAAATTCAAAGCGCTGACTTTACTTCAAAAAAAAAACAAAATTTAAGTAAAAATCCTGACTTGACTTCAAAAAAAAACAAAATTTAAATTAAAAGCGCTGACTTGGCTTCAAAAAAAACAAAATTTTAATTCAAAGTGCTGACTTGACTTCAAAAATAACAAAATTTAAATTAAAAGCGCTGACTTGACTTCAAAAAAAACAAAATTTAATTAAAAGTCCTGACTTGACTTCAAAATAAACAAAATTTTAGTCAAAATCCTAACTTGACTTAAAAAAAAACAATAATTAAGTTTAAGTCTTGACTTGACTTCAAAATAAACAAAATTTAAATTCAAAGTCTTGACTTGCCTTTAAAAAAATCAAAATTTAAATTCAAAGTCTTGACTTGCCTTTAAAAAAAACAAAATTTAAGTCAAATTCCTGACTTGACTTCAAAAATAACAAAATTTAAATTAAAAGCGCTGACTTGACTTCAAAAAAAACAAAATTTAATTAAAAGTCCTGACTTGACTTCAAAATAAACAAAATTTTAGTCAAAATCCTAACTTGACTTAAAAAAAAACAATATTTAAGTTTAAGTCTTGACTTGACTTCAAAATAAACAAAATTTAAATTCAAAGCGCTGACTTTACTTCAAAAAAAAAACAAAATTTAAGTAAAAATCCTGACTTGACTTCAAAAAAAAACAAAATTTAAATTAAAAGCGCTGACTTGGCTTCAAAAAAAACAAAATTTTAATTCAAAGTGCTGACTTGACTTCAAAAATAACAAAATTTAAATTAAAAGCGCTGACTTGACTTCAAAAAAAACAAAATTTAATTAAAAGTCCTGACTTGACTTCAAAATAAACAAAATTTTAGTCAAAATCCTAACTTGACTTAAAAAAAAACAATAATTAAGTTTAAGTCTTGACTTGACTTCAAAATAAACAAAATTTAAATTCAAAGTCTTGACTTGCCTTTAAAAAAATCAAAATTTAAATTCAAAGTCTTGACTTGCCTTTAAAAAAAACAAAATTTAAGTCAAATTCCTGACTTGACTTCAAAAATAACAAAATTTAAATTAAAAGCGCTGACTTGACTTCAAAAAAAACAAAATTTAATTAAAAGTCCTGACTTGACTTCAAAATAAACAAAATTTTAGTCAAAATCCTAACTTGACTTAAAAAAAAACAATATTTAAGTTTAAGTCTTGACTTGACTTCAAAATAAACAAAATTTAAATTCAAAGCGCTGACTTTACTTCAAAAAAAAAACAAAATTTAAGTAAAAATCCTGACTTGACTTCAAAAAAAAACAAAATTTAAATTAAAAGCGCTGACTTGGCTTCAAAAAAAACAAAATTTTAATTCAAAGTGCTGACTTGACTTCAAAAATAACAAAATTTAAATTAAAAGCGCTGACTTGACTTCAAAAAAAACAAAATTTAATTAAAAGTCTTGACTTGACTTCAAAATAAACAAAATTTAAATTCAAAGTCTTGACTTGCCTTTAAAAAAAACAAAATTTAAATTCAAAGTCTTGACTTGCCTTTAAAAAAAACAAAATTTAAGTCAAAGTCCTGACTTGACTTCAAAATAAACAAAATTTCAATTCAAAGTCTTGACTTGACTTCAAAATAAACAAAATTTAAATTCAAAGTAATTACTTGCCTTTAAAATAAACAAAATTTAAATTCAAAGTCTTGACTTGCCTTAAAAAAAAAACCAATTTTAAATTCAAAGTCTTGACTTGCCTTTAAAAAAAACAATATTTAAGTCAAATTCCTGAATTGCCTTCAAAATAAACAAAATTTAAAGTCAAAGTCCTGACTTTACTTCAAAAAAAAACAAAATTTGAATTCAAAGTGCTGACTTTACTTCAAAAAAAAACAAAATTTAAATTCAAAGTCTTGACTTGCCTCTAAAAAAAACAAAATTTAAGTCAAAGTCTTTACTTGACTTTAAAAAAAACAAAATTTAAATTCAAAGCGCTGACTTTACTTCAAAAAAAAACAAAATTTAAGTAAAAATCCTGACTTGACTTCAAAAAAAACAAAATTTAAATTAAAAGCGCTGACTTGGCTTCAAAAAAAACAAATTTAAATTCAAAGTGCTGACTTGACTTCAAAATAAACAAAATTTAAATTCAAAGTCTTTACTTGTCTTTAAAAAAAACAAAATTTAAGTTAAAGTCTTGACTTGACTTCAAAATAAACAAAATTTAAATTCAAAGTCTTAACTTGCCTTTAAAATAAACAAAATTTAAATTCAAAGTCTTGACTTTCCTTTAAAAAAAACAAAATTTATGTCAAATTCCTGAATTGCCTTCAAAATAAACAAAATTTAAATTCAAAGTCCTGACTTTAATTCAAAAAAAACAAAATTTAAATTCAAAGTGCTGACTTGACTTCAAAATAAACAAAATTTCAATTCAAAGTCCTGACTTGACTTCAAAATAAACAAAATTTAAGTTTAAGTCTTGACTTGACTTCAAAATAAACAAAATTTAAATTCAAAGACTTGACTTGCCTTTAAAAAAAACAAAATTTTAATTCAAAGTCTTGACTTGCCTTTAAAAAAAACAAAATTTAAGTCAAATTCCTGACTTGACTTCAAAAAAAACAAAATTTAAATTCAAAGTGCTGGCTTAACTTCAAAAAAAACAAAATTTAAATTCAAAGTCTTGACTTGCCTCTAAAAAAAACAAAATTTTAATCAAAATCCTGACTTGCCTTCAAAATAAACAAAATTTAAAGTCAAAGTCTTGACTTGACTATAAAATAAACAAAACTTAAATTCAAAGTGCTGACTTGACTTCAAAAAAAACAAAATTTAAATTCAAAGTCTTGACTTGCCTTTAAAAAAAACCAATTTTAAATTCAAAGTCTTGACTTGCCTTTAAAAAAAACAAAATTTAAGTCAAATTCCTGAATTGCCTTCAAAATAAACAAAATTTAAAGTCAAAGTCCTGACTTTACTTCAAAAAAAACAAAATTTAAATTCAAAGTGCTGACTTTACTTTATTAAAAATCAAAATTTAAATTCAAAGTCTTGACTTGCCTCTAAAAAAAACAAAATTTAAGTCAAAGTCTTTACTTGACTTTAAAATAAACAAAATTTAAATTCAAAGCGCTGACTTTACTTCAAAAAAAAAACAAAATTTAAGTAAAAATCCTGACTTGACTTCAAAAAAAACAAAATTTAAATTAAAAGCGCTGACTTGGCTTCAAAAAAAACAAATTTAAATTCAAAGTGCTGAATTGACTTCAAAATAAACAAAATTTAAATTCAAAGTCTTTACTTGTCTTTAAAAAAAACAAAATTTAAGTTAAAGTCTTGACTTGACTTCAAAATAAACAAAATTTAATTCAAAGTCTTTACTTGCCTTTAAAATAAACAAAATTTAAATTCAAAGTCTTGACTTGCCTTTAAAAAAAACAAAATTTAAGTCAAATTCCTGAATTGCCTTCAAAATAAACAAAATTTAAATTCAAAGTCCTGACTTTAATTCAAAAAAAACAAAATTTAAATTCAAAGTGCTGACTTGACTTCAAAATAAACAAAATTTCAATTCAAAAAGTCCTTGCTTGACTTCAAAATAAACAAAATTTAAAGTCAAAGTCTTTACTTCACTTTAAAATAAACAAAATTTAAATTCAAAGCGCTGACTTTACTTCAAAAAAAAACAAAATTTAATTAAAAGTCCTGACTTGACTTCAAAATAAACAAAATTTTAGTCAAAATCCTAACTTGACTTCAAAAAAAACAGATTTAAATTAAAAGCGCTGACTTGGCTTCAAAAAAAACAAAATTTAAATTAAAAGCGCTGACTTGACTTCAAAAAAAACAAAATTTTAATTAAAAGTCCTGACTTGACTTCAAAATAAACAAAATTTTAGTCAAAATCCTAACTTGACTTCAAAAAAAACAATATTTAAGTTAAAATCCTGACTTGACTTCAAAAAAAACAAAATTTAAATTAAAAGCGCTGACTTGGCTTCAAAAAAAACAAATTTAAATTCAAAGTGCTGACTTGACTTCAAAATAAACAAAATTTTAGTCAAAATCCTAACTTGACTTAAAAAAAAACAATATTTAAGTTTAAGTCTTGACTTGACTTCAAAATAAACAAAATTTAAATTCAAAGACTTGACTTGCCTTTAAAAAAAACAAAATTTAAATTCAAAGTCTTGACTTGCCTTTAAAAAAAACAAAATTTAAGTCAAATTCCTGACTTGACTTCAAAAAAAAACAAAATTTAAATTCAAAGTGCTGGCTTAACTTCAAAAAAAAACAAAATTTAAATTCAAAGTCTTGACTTGCCTCTAAAAAAAACAAAATTTAAGTCAAAGTCCTGACTTGACTTCAAAATAAACAAAATTTCAATTCAAAGTCTTGACTTGACTTCAAAATAAACAAAATTTAAATTCAAAGTAATTACTTGCCTTTAAAATAAACAAAATTTAAATTCAAAGTCTTGACTTGCTTTTAAAAAAAACCAATTTTAAATTCAAAGTCTTGACTTGCCTTTAAAAAAAACAAAATTTAAGTCAAATTCCTGAATTGCCTTCAAAATAAACAAAATTTAAAGTCAAAGTCCTGACTTTACTTCAAAAAAAACAAAATTTAAATTCAAAGTGCTGACTTTACTTTAAAAAAAATCAAAATTTAAATTCAAAGTCTTGACTTGCCTCTAAAAAAAACAAAATTTAAGTCAAAGTCTTTACTTGACTTTAAAATAAACAAAATTTAAATTCAAAGCGCTGACTTTACTTCAAAAAAAAACAAAATTTAAGTAAAAATCCTGACTTGACTTCAAAAAAAACAAAATTTAAATTAAAAGCGCTGACTTGGCTTCAAAAAAAACAAATTTAAATTCAAAGTGCTGACTTGACTTCAAAATAAACAAAATTTAAATTCAAAGTCTTTACTTGTCTTTAAAAAAAACAAAATTTAAGTTAAAGTCTTGACTTGACTTCAAAATAAACAAAATTTAATTCAAAGTCTTTACTTGCCTTTAAAATAAACAAAATTTAAATTCAAAGTCTTGACTTGCCTTTAAAAAAAACAAAATTTAAGTCAAATTCCTGAATTGCCTTCAAAATAAACAAAATTTAAATTCAAAGTCCTGACTTTAATTCAAAAAAAACAAAATTTAAATTCAATGTGCTGACTTGACTTCAAAATAAACAAAATTTCAATTCAAAAAGTCCTTGCTTGACTTCAAAATAAACAAAATTTAAAGTCAAAGTCTTTACTTCACTTTAAAATAAACAAAATTTAAATTCAAAGCGCTGACTTTACTTCAAAAAAAACAAAATTTAATTAAAAGTCCTGACTTGACTTCAAAATAAACAAAATTTTAGTCAAAATCCTAACTTGACTTCAAAAAAAACAGATTTAAATTAAAAGCGCTGACTTGGCTTCAAAAAAAACAAAATTTAAATTAAAAGCGCTGACTTGACTTCAAAAAAAACAAAATTTTAATTAAAAGTCCTGACTTGACTTCAAAATAAACAAAATTTTAGTCAAAATCCTAACTTGACTTCAAAAAAAACAATATTTAAGTTAAAGTCTTGACTTGACTTCAAAATAAACAAAATTTAAATTCAAAGTCTTTACTTGCCTTTAAAATAAACAAAATTTAAATTCAAAGTCTTGGCTTGCCTTTAAAAAAAACAAAATTTAAATTCAAAGTCTTGACTTGCCTTTAAAAAAACAAAATTTAAGTCAAATTCCTGAATTGCCTTCAAAAAAAACAAAATTTAATTAAAAGTCCTGACTTGACTTCAAAATAAACAAAATTTTAGTCAAAATCCTAACTTGACTTCAAAAAAAAACAATATTTAAGTTAAAGTCTTGACTTGACTTCAAAATAAACAAAATTTAAATTCAAAGTCTTTACTTGCCTTTAAAATAAACAAAATTTAAATTCAAAGTCTTTACTTGCCTTTAAAATAAACAAAATTTAAATTCAAAGTCTTGACTTGCCTTTAAAAAAAAAACAAAATTTAAATTCAAAGTCTTGACTTGCCTTTAAAAAAAACAAAATTTAAGTCAAATTCCTGAATTGCCTTCAAAATAAACAAAATTTAAAGCCAAAGTCCTGACTTGACTTTAAAAAGAACAAAATTTAAGTTAGAGTCTTGACTTTACTTCAAAATAAACAAAATTTAAATTCAAAGTCTTTACTTGCCTTTAAAATAAACAAAATTTAAATTCAAAGTCTTGACTTGCCTTTAAAAAAAACTAAATTTAAGTCAAATTCCTGAATTGCTTTCAAAATAAACAAAATTTAAAGTCAAAGTCCTGACTTGACTTTAACATAAACAAAACTTAAATTCAAAGTGCTGACTTTACTTCAAAAAAAAACAAAATTTAAATTCAAAGTCTTGACTTGCCTCTAAAAAAAAACAAAATTTAACTCAAAGTCCTGACTTGACTTCAAAATAAACAAAATTTAAATTCAAAGCGCTGACTTTACTTCAAAAAAAAACAAAATTTAAGTAAAAATCCTGACTTGACTTCAAAAAAAACAAAATTTAAATTCAAAGTGCTGACTTGACTTCAAAAATAACAAAATTTAAATTAAAAGCGCTGGCTTGACTTCAAAAAAAACAAAATTTAATTAAAAGTCCTGACATGACTTCAAAATAAACAAAGTTTTAGTCAAAGTCTTTACTTGACTTTAAAATAAACAAAATTTAAATTCAAAGCGCTGACTTTACTTCAAAAAAAAACAAAATTTAAGTAAAAATCCTGACTTGACTTCAAAAAAAAACAAAATTTAAATTAAAAGCGCTGACTTGGCTTCAAAAAAAACAAAATTTAAATTAAAAGCGCTGACTTTACTTCAAAAAAAACAAAATTTAAGTAAAAGTCCTGACTTGACTTCAAAATAAACAAAATTTAAATTAAAAGCGCTGACTTGGCTTCAAAAAAAACAAAATTTAAATTCAAAGTCTTGACTTGACTTCAAAAATAACAAAATTTAAATTAAAAGCGCTGACTTGACTTCAAAAAAAACAAAATTTAATTAAAAGTCCTGACTTGACTTCAAAATAAACAAAATTTTAGTCAAAATCCTAACTTGACTTCAAAAAAAACAATATTTAAGTTAAAGTCTTGACTTGACTTCAAAATAAACAAAATTTAAATTCAAAGTCTTTACTTGCCTTTAAAATAAACAAAATTTAAATTCAAAGTCTTGGCTTGCCTTTAAAAAAAACAAAATTTAAATTCAAAGTCTTGACTTGCCTTTAAAAAAACAAAATTTAAGTCAAATTCCTGAATTGCCTTCAAAATAAACAAAATTTAAAGTCAAAGTCCTGACTTGACTTTAACATAAACAAAACTTAAATTCAAAGTTCTAACTTTACTTCAAAAAAAACAAAATTTAAATTCAAAGTCTTGACTTGCCTCTAAAAAAAACAAAATTTAAGTCAAAGTCCTGACTTGACTTCAAAATAAACAAAATTTAAATTCAAAGTCCTTACTTGACTTCAAATTAAACAAAATTTAAAGTCAAAGTCTTTACTTGACTTAAAAATAAACAAAATTTTAATTCAAAGCGCTGACTTTACTTCAAAAAAAAACAAAATTTAAGTAAAAATCCAGACTTGACTTCAAAAAAAACAAAATTTAAATTAAAAGCGCTGACTTGGCTTCAGAAAAACAAAATTTAAATTCAAAGTGCTGACTTGACTTCAAAAATAACAAAATTTAAATTAAAAGCGCTGACTTGGCTTCAAAAAAAACAAAATTTAAATTCAAAGTCTTGACTTGACTTCAAAAATAACAAAATTTAAATTAAAAGCGCTGACTTGACTTCAAAAAAAAACAAAATTTAATTAAAAGTCCTGACTTGACTTCAAAATAAACAAAATTTTAGTCAAAATCCTAACTTGACTTCAAAAAAAAACAATATTTAAGTTAAAGTCTTGACTTGACTTCAAAATAAACAAAATTTAAATTCAAAGTCTTTACTTGCCTTTAAAATAAACAAAATTTAAATTCTTAGTCTTGACTTGCCTTTAAAAAAAACAAAATTTAAATTCAAAGTCTTGACTTGCCTTTAAAAAAAACAAAATTTAAGTCAAATTCCTGAATTGCCTTCAAAATAAACAAAATTTAAAGTCAAAGTCCTGACTTGACTTTAACATAAACAAAACTTAAATTCAAAGTTCTAACTTTACTTCAAAAAAAACAAAATTTAAATTCAAAGTCTTGACTTGCCTCTAAAAAAAACAAAATTTAAGTCAAAGTCCTGACTTGACTTCAAAATAAACAAAATTTAAATTCAAAGTCCTTACTTGACTTCAAATTAAACAAAATTTAAAGTCAAAGTCTTTACTTGACTTAAAAATAAACAAAATTTTAATTCAAAGCGCTGACTTTACTTCAAAAAAAAACAAAATTTAAGTAAAAATCCAGACTTGACTTCAAAAAAAAACAAAATTTAAATTAAAAGCGCTGACTTGGCTTCAGAAAAACAAAATTTAAATTCAAAGTGCTGACTTGACTTCAAAAATAACAAAATTTAAATTAAAAGCGCTGACTTGACTTCAAAAAAAACAAAATTTAATTAAAAGTCCTGACTTGACTTCAAAATAAACAAAGTTTTAGTCAAAGTCTTTACTTGACTTTATAATAAACAAAATTTAAATTCAAAGCGCTGACTTTACTTCAAAAAAAACAAAATTTAAATTAAAAGCGCTGACTTGGCTTAAAAAAAAACAAAATTTAAATTCAAAGTCTTGACTTGACTTCAAAAATAACAAAATTTAAATTAAAAGCGCTGACTTGACTTCAAAAAAAACAAAATTTAATTAAAAGTCCTGACTTGACTTCAAAATAAACAAAATTTAAATTAAAAGCGCTGACTTGGCTTCAAAAAAAACAAAATTTAAATTCAAAGTCTTGACTTGACTTCAAAAATAACAAAATTTAAATTAAAAGCGCTGACTTGACTTCAAAAAAAAACAAAATTTAATTAAAAGTCCTGACTTGACTTCAAAATAAACAAAATTTTAGTCAAAATCCTAACTTGACTTCAAAAAAAAACAATATTTAAGTTAAAGTCTTGACTTGACTTCAAAATAAACAAAATTTAAATTCAAAGTCTTTACTTGCCTTTAAAATAAACAAAATTTAAATTCTTAGTCTTGACTTGCCTTTAAAAAAAACAAAATTTAAATTCAAAGTCTTGACTTGCCTTTAAAAAAAACAAAATTTAAGTCAAATTCCTGAATTGCCTTCAAAATAAACAAAATTTAAAGTCAAAGTCCTGACTTGACTTTAACATAAACAAAACTTAAATTCAAAGTTCTAACTTTACTTCAAAAAAAACAAAATTTAAATTCAAAGTCTTGACTTGCCTCTAAAAAAAACAAAATTTAAGTCAAAGTCCTGACTTGACTTCAAAATAAACAAAATTTAAATTCAAAGTCCTTACTTGACTTCAAATTAAACAAAATTTAAAGTCAAAGTCTTTACTTGACTTAAAAATAAACAAAATTTTAATTCAAAGCGCTGACTTTACTTCAAAAAAAAAACAAAATTTAAGTAAAAATCCAGACTTGACTTCAAAAAAAACAAAATTAAAATTAAAAGCGCTGACTTGGCTTCAGAAAAACAAAATTTAAATTCAAAGTGCTGACTTGACTTCAAAAATAACAAAATTTAAATTAAAAGCGCTGACTTGACTTCAAAAAAAACAAAATTTAATTAAAAGTCCTGACTTGACTTCAAAATAAACAAAGTTTTAGTCAAAGTCTTTACTTGACTTTAAAATAAACAAAATTTAAATTCAAAGCGCTGACTTTACTTCAAAAAAAAAACAAAATTTAAGTAAAAATCCTGACTTGACTTCAAAAAAAACAAAATTTAAATTAAAAGTGCTGACTTGGCTTCAAAAAAAAACAAAATTTAAATTAAAAGCGCTGACTTTACTTCAAAAAAAACAAAATTTAAGTAAAAGTCCTGACTTGACTTCAAAATAAACAAAATTTAAATTAAAAGCGCTGACTTGGCTTCAAAAAAAAACAAAATTTAAATTCAAAGTCTTGACTTGACTTCAAAAATAACAAAATTTAAATTAAAAGCGCTGACTTGACTTCAAAAAAAACAAAATTTAATTAAAAGTCCTGACTTGACTTCAAAATAAACAAAATTTTAGTCAAAATCCTAACTTGACTTCAAAAAAAAACAATATTTAAGTTAAAGTCTTGACTTGACTTCAAAATAAACAAAATTTAAATTCAAAGTCTTTACTTGCCTTTAAAATAAACAAAATTTAAATTCTTAGTCTTGACTTGCCTTTAAAAAAAACAAAATTTAAATTCAAAGTCTTGACTTGCCTTTAAAAAAAACAAAATTTAAGTCAAATTCCTGAATTGCCTTCAAAATAAACAAAATTTAAAGTCAAAGTCCTGACTTGACTTTAACATAAACAAAACTTAAATTCAAAGTTCTAACTTTACTTCAAAAAAAACAAAATTTAAATTCAAAGTCTTGACTTGCCTCTAAAAAAAACAAAATTTAAGTCAAAGTCCTGACTTGACTTCAAAATAAACAAAATTTCAATTCAAAAAGTCCTTGCTTGACTTCAAAATAAACAAAATTTAAAGTCAAAGTCTTTACTTCACTTTAAAATAAACAAAATTTAAATTCAAAGCGCTGACTTTACTTCAAAAAAAAACAAAATTTAATTAAAAGTCCTGACTTGACTTCAAAATAAACAAAATTTTAGTCAAAATCCTAACTTGACTTCAAAAAAAACAGATTTAAATTAAAAGCGCTGACTTGGCTTCAAAAAAAAACAAAATTTAAATTAAAAGCGCTGACTTGACTTCAAAAAAAAACAAAATTTTAATTAAAAGTCCTGACTTGACTTCAAAATAAACAAAATTTTAGTCAAAATCCTAACTTGACTTCAAAAAAAACAATATTTAAGTTAAAATCCTGACTTGACTTCAAAAAAAACAAAATTTAAATTAAAAGCGCTGACTTGGCTTCAAAAAAAACAAATTTAAATTCAAAGTGCTGACTTGACTTCAAAATAAACAAAATTTAAATTCAAAGTCTTTACTTGTCTTTAAAAAAAACAAAATTTAAGTTAAAGTCTTGACTTGACTTCAAAATAAACAAAATTTAAATTCAAAGTCTTAACTTGCCTTTAAAATAAACAAAATTTAAATTCAAAGTCTTGACTTGCCTTTAAAAAAAACAAAATTTATGTCAAATTCCTGAATTGCCTTCAAAATAAACAAAATTTAAATTCAAAGTCCTGACTTTAATTCAAAAAAAAACAAAATTTAAATTCAAAGTGCTGACTTGACTTCAAAATAAACAAAATTTCAATTCAAAGTCCTGACTTGACTTCAAAATAAACAAAATTTTAGTCAAAATCCTAACTTGACTTAAAAAAAAACAATATTTAAGTTTAAGTCTTGACTTGACTTCAAAATAAACAAAATTTAAATTCAAAGACTTGACTTGCCTTTAAAAAAAACAAAATTTAAATTCAAAGTCTTGACTTGCCTTTAAAAAAAACAAAATTTTAATTCAAAGCGCTGACTTGACTTCAAAAAAAACAAAATTTAAATTCAAAGTGCTGGCTTAACTTCAAAAAAAACAAAATTTAAATTCAAAGTCTTGACTTGCCTCTAAAAAAAACAAAATTTAAGTCAAAGTCCTGACTTGACTTCAAAATAAACAAAATTTCAATTCAAAGTCTTGACTTGACTTCAAAATAAACAAAATTTAAATTCAAAGTAATTACTTGCCTTTAAAATAAACAAAATTTAAATTCAAAGTCTTGACTTGCCTTTAAAAAAAACCAATTTTAAATTCAAAGTCTTGACTTGCCTTTAAAAAAAACAAAATTTAAGTCAAATTCCTGAATTGCCTTCAAAATAAACAAAATTTAAAGTCAAAGTCCTGACTTAACTTCAAAAAAAACAAAATTTAAATTCAAAGTGCTGACTTTACTTCAAAAAAAAACAAAATTTAAATTCAAAGTCTTGACTTGCCTCTAAAAAAAACAAAATTTAAGTCAAAGTCTTTACTTGACTTTAAAATAAACAAAATTTAAATTCAAAGCGCTGACTTTACTTCAAAAAAAAAACAAAATTTAAGTAAAAATCCTGACTTGACTTCAAAAAAAACAAAATTTAAATTAAAAGCGCTGACTTGGCTTCAAAAAAAAACAAATTTAAATTCAAAGTGCTGACTTGACTTCAAAATAAACAAAATTTAAATTCAAAGTCTTTACTTGTCTTTAAAAAAAACAAAATTTAAGTTAAAGTCTTGACTTTAATTCAAAAAAAACAAAATTTAAATTCAAAATGCTGACTTGACTTCAAAATAAACAAAATTTCAATTCAAAAAGTCCTTGCTTGACTTCAAAATAAACAAAATTTAAAGTCAAAGTCTTTACTTCACTTTAAAATAAACAAAATTTAAATTCAAAGCGCTGACTTTACTTCAAAAAAAAACAAAATTTAATTAAAAGTCCTGACTTGACTTCAAAATAAACAAAATTTTAGTCAAAATCCTAACTTGACTTCAAAAAAAAACAGATTTAAATTAAAAGCGCTGACTTGGCTTCAAAAAAAACAAAATTTAAATTAAAAGCGCTGACTTGACTTCAAAAAAAACAAAATTTTAATTAAAAGTCCTGACTTGACTTCAAAATAAACAAAATTTTAGTCAAAATCCTAACTTGACTTCAAAAAAAACAATATTTAAGTTAAAGTCTTGACTTGACTTCAAAATAAACAAAATTTAAATTCAAAGTCTTTACTTGCCTTTAAAAAAAACAAAATTTAAGTCAAATTCCTGAATTGCCTTCAAAATAAACAAAATTTAAATTCTTAGTCTTGACTTGCCTTTAAAAAAAACAAAATTTAAATTCAAAGTCTTGACTTGCCTTTAAAAAAAACAAAATTTAAGTCAAATTCCTGAATTGCCTTCAAAATAAACAAAATTTAAAGTCAAAGTCCTGACTTGACTTTAACATAAACAAAACTTAAATTCAAAGTTCTAACTTTACTTCAAAAAAAACAAAATTTAAATTCAAAGTCTTGACTTGCCTCTAAAAAAAACAAAATTTAAGTCAAAGTCCTGACTTGACTTCAAAATAAACAAAATTTCAATTCAAAAAGTCCTTGCTTGACTTCAAAATAAACAAAATTTAAAGTCAAAGTCTTTACTTCACTTTAAAATAAACAAAATTTAAATTCAAAGCGCTGACTTTACTTCAAAAAAAAAACAAAATTTAATTAAAAGTCCTGACTTGACTTCAAAATAAACAAAATTTTAGTCAAAATCCTAACTTGACTTCAAAAAAAACAGATTTAAATTAAAAGCGCTGACTTGGCTTCAAAAAAAAACAAAATTTAAATTAAAAGCGCTGACTTGACTTCAAAAAAAACAAAATTTTAATTAAAAGTCCTGACTTGACTTCAAAATAAACAAAATTTTAGTCAAAATCCTAACTTGACTTCAAAAAAAACAATATTTAAGTTAAAATCCTGACTTGACTTCAAAAAAAACAAAATTTAAATTAAAAGCGCTGACTTGGCTTCAAAAAAAACAAATTTAAATTCAAAGTGCTGACTTGACTTCAAAATAAACAAAATTTAAATTCAAAGTCTTTACTTGTCTTTAAAAAAAACAAAATTTAAGTTAAAGTCTTGACTTGACTTCAAAATAAACAAAATTTAAATTCAAAGTCTTAACTTGCCTTTAAAATAAACAAAATTTAAATTCAAAGTCTTGACTTGCCTTTAAAAAAAACAAAATTTATGTCAAATTCCTGAATTGCCTTCAAAATAAACAAAATTTAAATTCAAAGTCCTGACTTTAATTCAAAAAAAACAAAATTTAAATTCAAAGTGCTGACTTGACTTCAAAATAAACAAAATTTCAATTCAAAGTCCTGACTTGACTTCAAAATAAACAAAATTTTAGTCAAAATCCTAACTTGACTTAAAAAAAAACAATATTTAAGTTTAAGTCTTGACTTGACTTCAAAATAAACAAAATTTAAATTCAAAGACTTGACTTGCCTTTAAAAAAAACAAAATTTAAATTCAAAGTCTTGACTTGCCTTTAAAAAAAACAAAATTTAAGTCAAATTCCTGACTTGACTTCAAAAAAAACAAAATTTAAATTCAAAGTGCTGGCTTAACTTCAAAAAAAACAAAATTTAAATTCAAAGTCTTGACTTGCCTCTAAAAAAAACAAAATTTAAGTCAAAGTCCTGACTTGACTTCAAAATAAACAAAATTTCAATTCAAAGTCTTGACTTGACTTCAAAATAAACAAAATTTAAATTCAAAGTAATTACTTGCCTTTAAAATAAACAAAATTTAAATTCAAAGTCTTGACTTGCCTTTAAAAAAAACCAATTTTAAATTCAAAGTCTTGACTTGCCTTTAAAAAAAACAAAATTTAAGTCAAATTCCTGAATTGCCTTCAAAATAAACAAAATTTAAAGTCAAAGTCCTGACTTAACTTCAAAAAAAAACAAAATTTAAATTCAAAGTGCTGACTTTACTTCAAAAAAAAAACAAAATTTAAATTCAAAGTCTTGACTTGCCTCTAAAAAAAACAAAATTTAAGTCAAAGTCTTTACTTGACTTTAAAATAAACAAAATTTAAATTCAAAGCGCTGACTTTACTTCAAAAAAAAACAAAATTTAAGTAAAAATCCTGACTTGACTTCAAAAAAAACAAAATTTAAATTAAAAGCGCTGACTTGGCTTCAAAAAAAACAAATTTAAATTCAAAGTGCTGACTTGACTTCAAAATAAACAAAATTTAAATTCAAAGTCTTTACTTGTCTTTAAAAAAAACAAAATTTAAGTTAAAGTCTTGACTTTAATTCAAAAAAAACAAAATTTAAATTCAAAATGCTGACTTGACTTCAAAATAAACAAAATTTCAATTCAAAAAGTCCTTGCTTGACTTCAAAATAAACAAAATTTAAAGTCAAAGTCTTTACTTCACTTTAAAATAAACAAAATTTAAATTCAAAGCGCTGACTTTACTTCAAAAAAAAACAAAATTTAATTAAAAGTCCTGACTTGACTTCAAAATAAACAAAATTTTAGTCAAAATCCTAACTTGACTTCAAAAAAAACAGATTTAAATTAAAAGCGCTGACTTGGCTTCAAAAAAAAACAAAATTTAAATTAAAAGCGCTGACTTGACTTCAAAAAAAACAAAATTTTAATTAAAAGTCCTGACTTGACTTCAAAATAAACAAAATTTTAGTCAAAATCCTAACTTGACTTCAAAAAAAAACAATATTTAAGTTAAAGTCTTGACTTCACTTCAAAATAAACAAAATTTAAATTCAAAGTCTTTACTTGCCTTTAAAATAAACAAAATTTAAATTCAAAGTCTTTACTTGCCTTTAAAATAAACAAAATTTAAATTCAAAGTCTTGACTTGCCTTTAAAAAAAAAACAAAATTTAAATTCAAAGTCTTGACTTGCCTTTAAAAAAAACAAAATTTAAGTCAAATTCCTGAATTGCCTTCAAAATAAACAAAATTTAAAGCCAAAGTCCTGACTTGACTTTAAAAAGAACAAAATTTAAGTTAAAGTCTTGACTTTACTTCAAAATAAACAAAATTTAAATTCAAAGTCTTTACTTGCCTTTAAAATAAACAAAATTTAAATTCAAAGTCTTGACTTGCCTTTAAAAAAAACAAAATTTAAATTCAAAGTCTTGACTTGCCTTTAAAAAAAACTAAATTTAAGTCAAATTCCTGAATTGCTTTCAAAATAAACAAAATTTAAAGTCAAAGTCCTGACTTGACTTTAACATAAACAAAACTTAAATTCAAAGTGCTGACTTTACTTCAAAAAAAAACAAAATTTAAATTCAAAGTCTTGACTTGCCTCTAAAAAAAAACAAAATTTAACTCAAAGTCCTGACTTGACTTCAAAAAAAAACAAAATTTAAATTAAAAGCGCTGACTTGGCTTCAAAAAAAACAAAATTTAAATTCAAAGTCTTTACTTGTCTTTAAAAAAAACAAAATTTAAGTCAAATTCCTGAATTGCCTTCAAAATAAACAAAATTTAAATTCAAAGTCCTGACTTTAATTCAAAAAAAAACAAAATTTAAATTCAAAGTGCTGACTTGACTTCAAAATAAACAAAATTTCAATTCAAAAAGTGCTGACTTGACTTCAAAAATAACAAAATTTAAAGTCAAAGTCTTTACTTCACTTTAAAATAAACAAAATTTAAATTCAAAGCGCTGACTTTACTTCAAAAAAAAACAAAATTTAATTAAAAGTCCTGACTTGACTTCAAAATAAACAAAATTTTAGTCAAAATCCTAACTTGACTTCAAAAAAAACAGATTTAAATTAAAAGCGCTGACTTGGCTTCAAAAAAAAACAAAATTTAAGTTAAAGTCTTGACTTTAATTCAAAAAAAAACAAAATTTAAATTCAAAATGCTGACTTGACTTCAAAATAAACAAAATTTCAATTCAAAAAGTCCTTGCTTGACTTCAAAATAAACAAAATTTAAATTCAAAGTCTTGACTTGCCTCTAAAAAAAACAAAATTTAACTCAAAGTCCTGACTTGACTTCAAAAAAAAAACAAAATTTAAATTAAAAGCGCTGACTTGGCTTCAAAAAAAACAAAATTTAAATTCAAAGTCTTTACTTGTCTTTAAAAAAAACAAAATTTAAGTTAAAGTCTTGACTTTAATTCAAAAAAAACAAAATTTAAATTCAAAATGCTGACTTGACTTCAAAATAAACAAAATTTCAATTCAAAAAGTCCTTGCTTGACTTCAAAATAAACAAAATTTAAAGTCAAAGTCTTTACTTCACTTTAAAATAAACAAAATTTAAATTCAAAGCGCTGACTTTACTTCAAAAAAAAACAAAATTTAATTAAAAGTCCTGACTTGACTTCAAAATAAACAAAATTTTAGTCAAAATCCTAACTTGACTTCAAAAAAAACAGATTTAAATTAAAAGCGCTGACTTGGCTTCAAAAAAAAACAAAATTTAAATTAAAAGCGCTGACTTGACTTCAAAAAAAAACAAAATTTTAATTAAAAGTCCTGACTTGACTTCAAAATAAACAAAATTTTAGTCAAAATCCTAACTTGACTTCAAAAAAAACAATATTTAAGTTAAAGTCTTGACTTCACTTCAAAATAAACAAAATTTAAATTCAAAGTCTTTACTTGCCTTTAAAATAAACAAAATTTAAATTCAAAGCCTTGGCTTGCCTTTAAAAAAAACAAAATTTAAATTCAAAGTCTTTACTTGCCTTTAAAATAAACAAAATTTAAATTCAAAGTCTTTACTTGCCTTTAAAATAAACAAAATTTAAATTCAAAGTCTTGACTTGCCTTTAAAAAAAACAAAATTTAAGTCAAATTCCTGAATTGCCTTCAAAATAAACAAAATTTAAGTCAAATTCCTGAATTGCTTTCAAAATAAACAAAATTTAAAGTCAAAGTCCTGACTTGACTTTAACATAAACAAAACTTAAATTCAAAGTGCTGACTTTACTTCAAAAAAAACAAAATTTAAATTCAAAGTCTT
This sequence comes from Brachionus asplanchnoidis, assembly GCA_025491095.1. Classification (NCBI taxonomy): domain Eukaryota; kingdom Metazoa; phylum Rotifera; class Eurotatoria; order Ploima; family Brachionidae; genus Brachionus; species Brachionus asplanchnoidis. The sequence goes on from JAILYF010000058.1 coordinate 160,211, forward strand.
GACTTGCCTCTAAAAAAAAACAAAATTTAACTCAAAGTCCTGACTTGACTTCAAAAAAAAACAAAATTTAAATTAAAAGCGCTGACTTGGCTTCAAAAAAAACAAAATTTAAATTCAAAGTCTTTACTTGTCTTTAAAAAAAACAAAATTTAAGTTAAAGTCTTGACTTTAATTCAAAAAAAACAAAATTTAAATTCAAAATGCTGACTTGACTTCAAAATAAACAAAATTTCAATTCAAAAAGTCCTTGCTTGACTTCAAAATAAACAAAATTTAAAGTCAAAGTCTTTACTTCACTTTAAAATAAACAAAATTTAAATTCAAAGCGCTGACTTTACTTCAAAAAAAAACAAAATTTAATTAAAAGTCCTGACTTGACTTCAAAATAAACAAAATTTTAGTCAAAATCCTAACTTGACTTCAAAAAAAACAGATTTAAATTAAAAGCGCTGACTTGGCTTCAAAAAAAACAAAATTTAAATTAAAAGCGCTGACTTGACTTCAAAAAAAACAAAATTTTAATTAAAAGTCCTGACTTGACTTCAAAATAAACAAAATTTTAGTCAAAATCCTAACTTGACTTCAAAAAAAACAATATTTAAGTTAAAGTCTTGACTTCACTTCAAAATAAACAAAATTTAAATTCAAAGTCTTTACTTGCCTTTAAAATAAACAAAATTTAAATTCAAAGTCTTGGCTTGCCTTTAAAAAAAACAAAATTTAAATTCAAAGTCTTTACTTGCCTTTAAAATAAACAAAATTTAAATTCAAAGTCTTTACTTGCCTTTAAAATAAACAAAATTTAAATTCAAAGTCTTGACTTGCCTTTAAAAAAAAAAACAAAATTTAAATTCAAAGTCTTGACTTGCCTTTAAAAAAAACAAAATTTAAGTCAAATTCCTGAATTGCCTTCAAAATAAACAAAATTTAAAGCCAAAGTCCTGACTTGACTTTAAAAAGAACAAAATTTAAGTTAAAGTCTTGACTTTACTTCAAAATAAACAAAATTTAAATTCAAAGTCTTTACTTGCCTTTAAAATAAACAAAATTTAAATTCAAAGTCTTGACTTGCCTTTAAAAAAAACAAAATTTAAATTCAAAGTCTTGACTTGCCTTTAAAAAAAACTAAATTTAAGTCAAATTCCTGAATTGCTTTCAAAATAAACAAAATTTAAAGTCAAAGTCCTGACTTGACTTTAACATAAACAAAACTTAAATTCAAAGTGCTGACTTTACTTCAAAAAAAAACAAAATTTAAATTCAAAGTCTTGACTTGCCTCTAAAAAAAAACAAAATTTAACTCAAAGTCCTGACTTGACTTCAAAAAAAAAACAAAATTTAAATTAAAAGCGCTGACTTGGCTTCAAAAAAAAACAAAATTTAAATTCAAAGTCTTTACTTGTCTTTAAAAAAAACAAAATTTAAGTCAAATTCCTGAATTGCCTTCAAAATAAACAAAATTTAAATTCAAAGTCCTGACTTTAATTCAAAAAAAACAAAATTTAAATTCAAAGTGCTGACTTGACTTCAAAATAAACAAAATTTCAATTCAAAAAGTGCTGACTTGACTTCAAAAATAACAAAATTTAAAGTCAAAGTCTTTACTTCACTTTAAAATAAACAAAATTTAAATTCAAAGCGCTGACTTTACTTCAAAAAAAAACAAAATTTAATTAAAAGTCCTGACTTGACTTCAAAATAAACAAAATTTTAGTCAAAATCCTAACTTGACTTCAAAAAAAACAGATTTAAATTAAAAGCGCTGACTTGGCTTCAAAAAAAAACAAAATTTAAATTAAAAGCGCTGACTTGACTTCAAAAAAAAACAAAATTTTAATTAAAAGTCCTGACTTGACTTCAAAATAAACAAAATTTTAGTCAAAATCCTAACTTGACTTCAAAAAAAACAATATTTAAGTTAAAATCCTGACTTGACTTCAAAAAAAACAAAATTTAAATTAAAAGCGCTGACTTGGCTTCAAAAAAAACAAATTTAAATTCAAAGTGCTGACTTGACTTCAAAATAAACAAAATTTAAATTCAAAGTCTTTACTTGTCTTTAAAAAAAACAAAATTTAAGTTAAAGTCTTGACTTGACTTCAAAATAAACAAAATTTAAATTCAAAGTCTTAACTTGCCTTTAAAATAAACAAAATTTAAATTCAAAGTCTTGACTTGCCTTTAAAAAAAACAAAATTTATGTCAAATTCCTGAATTGCCTTCAAAATAAACAAAATTTAAATTCAAAGTCCTGACTTTAATTCAAAAAAAACAAAATTTAAATTCAAAGTGCTGACTTGACTTCAAAATAAACAAAATTTCAATTCAAAGTCCTGACTTGACTTCAAAATAAACAAAATTTTAGTCAAAATCCTAACTTGACTTAAAAAAAAACAATATTTAAGTTTAAGTCTTGACTTGACTTCAAAATAAACAAAATTTAAATTCAAAGACTTGACTTGCCTTTAAAAAAAACAAAATTTAAATTCAAAGTCTTGACTTGCCTTTAAAAAAAACAAAATTTAAGTCAAATTCCTGACTTGACTTCAAAAAAAACAAAATTTAAATTCAAAGTGCTGGCTTAACTTCAAAAAAAACAAAATTTAAATTCAAAGTCTTGACTTGCCTCTAAAAAAAACAAAATTTAAGTCAAAGTCCTGACTTGACTTCAAAATAAACAAAATTTCAATTCAAAGTCTTGACTTGACTTCAAAATAAACAAAATTTAAGTCAAATTCCTGAATTGCCTTCAAAATAAACAAAATTTAAATTCAAAGTCTTGAATTTAAGTCAAAAAAAACAAAATTTAAATTCAAAGTGCTGACTTGACTTCAAAATAAACAAAATTTCAATTCAAAAAGTCCTTGCTTGACTTCAAAATAAACAAAATTTAAAGTCAAAGTCTTTACTTCACTTTAAAATAAACAAAATTTAAATTCAAAGCGCTGACTTTACTTCAAAAAAAAACAAAATTTAATTAAAAGTCCTGACTTGACTTCAAAATAAACAAAATTTTAGTCAAAATCCTAACTTGACTTCAAAAAAAACAATATTTAAGTTAAAGTCTTGACTTGACTTCAAATTAAACAAAATTTAAATTCAAAGTCTTTACTTGCCTTTAAAATAAACAAAATTTAAATTGAAAGTCTTGGCTTGCCTTTAAAAAAAACAAAATTTAAATTCAAAGTCTTGACTTGCCTTTAAAAAAAACAAAATTTAAGTCAAATTCCTGAATTGCCTTCAAAAAAAACAAAATTTAATTAAAAGTCCTGACTTGACTTCAAAATAAACAAAATTTTAGTCAAAATCCTAACTTGACTTCAAAAAAAACAATATTTAAGTTAAAGTCTTGACTTGACTTCAAAATAAACAAAATTTAAATTCAAAGTCTTTACTTGCCTTTAAAATAAACAAAATTTAAATTCAAAGTCTTTACTTGCCTTTAAAATAAACAAAATTTAAATTCAAAGTCTTGACTTGCCTTTAAAAAAAAAAACAAAATTTAAATTCAAAGTCTTGACTTGCCTTTAAAAAAAACAAAATTTAAGTCAAATTCCTGAATTGCCTTCAAAATAAACAAAATTTAAAGCCAAAGTCCTGACTTGACTTTAAAAAGAACAAAATTTAAGTTAAAGTCTTGACTTTACTTCAAAATAAACAAAATTTAAATTCAAAGTCTTTACTTGCCTTTAAAATAAACAAAATTTAAATTCAAAGTCTTGACTTGCCTTTAAAAAAAACTAAATTTAAGTCAAATTCCTGAATTGCTTTCAAAATAAACAAAATTTAAAGTCAAAGTCCTGACTTGACTTTAACATAAACAAAACTTAAATTCAAAGTGATGACTTTACTTCAAAAAAAACAAAATTTAAATTCAAAGTCTTGACTTGCCTCTAAAAAAAACAAAATTTAACTCAAAGTCCTGACTTGACTTCAAAAAAAAAACAAAATTTAAGTAAAAATCCTGACTTGACTTCAAAAAAAACAAAATTTAAATTAAAAGCGCTGACTTGGCTTCAAAAAAAACAAAATTTAAATTCAAAGTGCTGACTTGACTTCAAAAATAACAAAATTTAAATTAAAAGCGCTGGCTTGACTTCAAAAAAAACAAAATTTAATTAAAAGTCCTGACATGACTTCAAAATAAACAAAGTTTTAGTCAAAGTCTTTACTTGACTTTAAAATAAACAAAATTTAAATTCAAAGCGCTGACTTTACTTCAAAAAAAAACAAAATTTAAGTAAAAATCCTGACTTGACTTCAAAAAAAAACAAAATTTAAATTAAAAGCGCTGACTTGGCTTCAAAAAAAAACAAAATTTAAATTAAAAGCGCTGACTTTACTTCAAAAAAAACAAAATTTAAGTAAAAGTCCTGACTTGACTTCAAAATAAACAAAATTTAAATTAAAAGCGCTGACTTGGCTTCAAAAAAAACAAAATTTAAATTCAAAGTCTTGACTTGACTTCAAAAATAACAAAATTTAAATTAAAAGCGCTGACTTGACTTCAAAAAAAAACAAAATTTAATTAAAAGTCCTGACTTGACTTCAAAATAAACAAAATTTTAGTCAAAATCCTAACTTGACTTCAAAAAAAACAATATTTAAGTTAAAGTCTTGACTTGACTTCAAAATAAACAAAATTTAAATTCAAAGTCTTTACTTGCCTTTAAAATAAACAAAATTTAAATTCTTAGTCTTGACTTGCCTTTAAAAAAAACAAAATTTAAATTCAAAGTCTTGACTTGCCTTTAAAAAAAACAAAATTTAAGTCAAATTCCTGAATTGCCTTCAAAATAAACAAAATTTAAAGTCAAAGTCCTGACTTGACTTTAACATAAACAAAACTTAAATTCAAAGTTCTAACTTTACTTCAAAAAAAACAAAATTTAAATTCAAAGTGCTGACTTGACTTCAAAAAAAACAAAATTTAAATTAAAAGCGCTGACTTGACTTCAAAAAAAAACAAAATTTAAATTAAAAGCGCTGACTTTACTTCAAAAAAAACAAAATTTAAGTAAAAGTCCTGACTTGACTTCAAAATAAACAAAATTTAAATTCAAAGTCTTGACTTGCCTTTAAAAAAAACAAAATTTAAGTCAAATTCCTGAATTGCCTTCAAAAAAAACAAAATTTAATTAAAAGTCCTGACTTGATTTCAAAATAAACAAAATTTTAGTCAAAATCCTAACTTGACTTCAAAAAAAACAATATTTAAGTTAAAGTCTTGACTTGACTTCAAAATAAACAAAATTTAAATTCAAAGTCTTTACTTGCCTTTAAAATAAACAAAATTTAAATTCAAAGTCTTTACTTGCCTTTAAAATAAACAAAATTTAAATTCAAAGTCTTGACTTGCCTTTAAAAAAAAAACAAAATTTAAATTCAAAGTCTTGACTTGCCTTTAAAAAAAACAAAATTTAAGTCAAATTCCTGAATTGCCTTCAAAATAAACAAAATTTAAAGCCAAAGTCCTGACTTGACTTTAAAAAGAACAAAATTTAAGTTAAAGTCTTGACTTGCCTTTAAAATAAACAAAATTTAAATTCAAAGTCTTGACTTGCCTTTAAAAAAAAAACAAAATTTAAATTCAAAGTCTTGACTTGCCTTTAAAAAAAACAAAATTTAAATTCAAAGTCTTGACTTGCCTTTAAAAAAAACTAAATTTAAGTCAAATTCCTGAATTGCTTTCAAAATAGACAAAATTTAAAGTCAAAGTCCTGACTTGACTTTAACATAAACAAAACTTAAATTCAAAGTGCTGACTTTACTTCAAAAAAAAACAAAATTTAAATTCAAAGTCTTGACTTGCCTCTAAAAAAAACAAAATTTAACTCAAAGTCCTGACTTGACTTCAAAATAAACAAAATTTAAATTCTAAGCGCTGACTTTACTTCAAAAAAAAACAAAATTTAAGTAAAAATCCTGACTTGACTTCAAAAAAAACAAAATTTAAATTAAAAGCGCTGACTTGACTTTAAAAAGAACAAAATTTAAGTTAAAGTCTTGACTTGCCTTTAAAATAAACAAAATTTAAATTCAAAGTCTTGACTTGCCTTTAAAAAAAACAAAATTTAACTCAAAGTCCTGACTTGACTTCAAAAAAAAACAAAATTTAAGTAAAAATCCTGACTTGACTTCAAAAAAAACAAAATTTAAATTAAAAGCGCTGACTTGGCTTCAAAAAAAACAAAATTTAAATTCAAAGTGCTGACTTGACTTCAAAAATAACAAAATTTAAATTAAAAGCGCTGGCTTGACTTCAAAAAAAACAAAATTTAATTAAAAGTCCTGACATGACTTCAAAATAAACAAAGTTTTAGTCAAAGTCTTTACTTGACTTTAAAATAAACAAAATTTAAATTCAAAGCGCTGACTTTACTTCAAAAAAAAACAAAATTTAAGTAAAAATCCTGACTTGACTTCAAAAAAAACAAAATTTAAATTAAAAGCGCTGACTTGGCTTCAAAAAAAACAAAATTTAAATTAAAAGCGCTGACTTTACTTCAAAAAAAACAAAATTTAAGTAAAAGTCCTGACTTGACTTCAAAATAAACAAAATTTAAATTAAAAGCGCTGACTTGGCTTCAAAAAAAAACAAAATTTAAATTCAAAGTCTTGACTTGACTTCAAAAATAACAAAATTTAAATTAAAAGCGCTGACTTGACTTCAAAAAAAACAAAATTTAATTAAAAGTCCTGACTTGACTTCAAAATAAACAAAATTTTAGTCAAAATCCTAACTTGACTTCAAAAAAAAACAATATTTAAGTTAAAGTCTTGACTTGACTTCAAAATAAACAAAATTTAAATTCAAAGTCTTTACTTGCCTTTAAAATAAACAAAATTTAAATTCTTAGTCTTGACTTGCCTTTAAAAAAAACAAAATTTAAATTCAAAGTCTTGACTTGCCTTTAAAAAAAACAAAATTTAAGTCAAATTCCTGAATTGCCTTCAAAATAAACAAAATTTAAAGTCAAAGTCCTGACTTGACTTTAACATAAACAAAACTTAAATTCAAAGTTCTAACTTTACTTCAAAAAAAACAAAATTTAAATTCAAAGTGCTGACTTGACTTCAAAAAAAACAAAATTTAAATTAAAAGCGCTGACTTGACTTCAAAAAAAACAAAATTTAAATTAAAAGCGCTGACTTTACTTCAAAAAAAACAAAATTTAAGTAAAAGTCCTGACTTGACTTCAAAATAAACAAAATTTAAATTCAAAGTCTTGACTTGCCTTTAAAAAAAACAAAATTTAAGTCAAATTCCTGAATTGCCTTCAAAAAAAACAAAATTTAATTAAAAGTCCTGACTTGATTTCAAAATAAACAAAATTTTAGTCAAAATCCTAACTTGACTTCAAAAAAAACAATATTTAAGTTAAAGTCTTGACTTGACTTCAAAATAAACAAAATTTAAATTCAAAGTCCTGACTTGACTTTAAAAAGAACAAAATTTAAGTTAAAGTCTTGACTTGCCTTTAAAATAAACAAAATTTAAATTCAAAGTCTTGACTTGCCTTTAAAAAAAAAACAAAATTTAAATTCAAAGTCTTGACTTGCCTTTAAAAAAAACAAAATTTAAGTCAAATTCCTGAATTGCCTTCAAAATAAACAAAATTTAAAGCCAAAGTCCTGACTTGACTTTAAAAAGAACAAAATTTAAGTTAAAGTCTTGACTTTACTTCAAAATAAACAAAATTTAAATTCAAAGTCTTTACTTGCCTTTAAAATAAACAAAATTTAAATTCAAAGTCTTGACTTGCCTTTAAAAAAAACAAAATTTAAATTCAAAGTCTTGACTTGCCTTTAAAAAAAACTAAATTTAAGTCAAATTCCTGAATTGCTTTCAAAATAGACAAAATTTAAAGTCAAAGTCCTGACTTGACTTTAACATAAACAAAACTTAAATTCAAAGTGCTGACTTTACTTCAAAAAAAAACAAAATTTAAATTCAAAGTCTTGACTTGCCTCTAAAAAAAACAAAATTTAACTCAAAGTCCTGACTTGACTTCAAAATAAACAAAATTTAAATTCTAAGCGCTGACTTTACTTCAAAAAAAAACAAAATTTAAGTAAAAATCCTGACTTGACTTCAAAAAAAAACAAAATTTAAATTAAAAGCGCTGACTTGGCTTCAAAAAAAACAAAATTTAAATTCAAAGTGCTGACTTGACTTCAAAAATAACAAAATTTAAATTAAAAGCGCTGGCTTGACTTCAAAAAAAACAAAATTTAATTAAAAGTCCTGACATGACTTCAAAATAAACAAAGTTTTAGTCAAAGTCTTTACTTGACTTTAAAATAAACAAAATTTAAATTCAAAGCGCTGACTTTACTTCAAAAAAAAACAAAATTTAAGTAAAAATCCTGACTTGACTTCAAAAAAAACAAAATTTAAATTAAAAGCGCTGACTTGGCTTCAAAAAAAACAAAATTTAAATTAAAAGCGCTGACTTTACTTCAAAAAAAACAAAATTTAAGTAAAAGTCCTGACTTGACTTCAAAATAAACAAAATTTAAATTAAAAGCGCTGACTTGGCTTCAAAAAAAACAAAATTTAAATTCAAAGTCTTGACTTGACTTCAAAAATAACAAAATTTAAATTAAAAGCGCTGACTTGACTTCAAAAAAAACAAAATTTAATTAAAAGTCCTGACTTGACTTCAAAATAAACAAAATTTTAGTCAAAATCCTAACTTGACTTCAAAAAAAAACAATATTTAAGTTAAAGTCTTGACTTGACTTCAAAATAAACAAAATTTAAATTCAAAGTCTTTACTTGCCTTTAAAATAAACAAAATTTAAATTCTTAGTCTTGACTTGCCTTTAAAAAAAACAAAATTTAAATTCAAAGTCTTGACTTGCCTTTAAAAAAAACAAAATTTAAGTCAAATTCCTGAATTGCCTTCAAAATAAACAAAATTTAAAGTCAAAGTCCTGACTTGACTTTAACATAAACAAAACTTAAATTCAAAGTTCTAACTTTACTTCAAAAAAAACAAAATTTAAATTCAAAGTGCTGACTTGACTTCAAAAAAAACAAAATTTAAATTAAAAGCGCTGACTTGACTTCAAAAAAAACAAAATTTAAATTAAAAGCGCTGGCTTGACTTCAAAAAAAACAAAATTTAAGTCAAAGTCCTGACTTGACTTCAAAATAAACAAAATTTAAATTCTAAGCGCTGACTTTACTTCAAAAAAAAACAAAATTTAAGTAAAAATCCTGACTTGACTTCAAAAAAAACAAAATTTAAATTAAAAGCGCTGACTTGGCTTCAAAAAAAACAAAATTTAAATTCAAAGTGCTGACTTGACTTCAAAAATAACAAAATTTAAATTAAAAGCGCTGGCTTGACTTCAAAAAAAACAAAATTTAATTAAAAGTCCTGACATGACTTCAAAATAAACAAAGTTTTAGTCAAAGTCTTTACTTGACTTTAAAATAAACAAAATTTAAATTCAAAGCGCTGACTTTACTTCAAAAAAAAAACAAAATTTAAGTAAAAATCCTGACTTGACTTCAAAAAAAACAAAATTTAAATTAAAAGCGCTGACTTGGCTTCAAAAAAAACAAAATTTAAATTAAAAGCGCTGACTTTACTTCAAAAAAAACAAAATTTAAGTAAAAGTCCTGACTTGACTTCAAAATAAACAAAATTTAAATTAAAAGCGCTGACTTGGCTTCAAAAAAAAACAAAATTTAAATTCAAAGTCTTGACTTGACTTCAAAAATAACAAAATTTAAATTAAAAGCGCTGACTTGACTTCAAAAAAAACAAAATTTAATTAAAAGTCCTGACTTGACTTCAAAATAAACAAAATTTTAGTCAAAATCCTAACTTGACTTCAAAAAAAACAATATTTAAGTTAAAGTCTTGACTTGACTTCAAAATAAACAAAATTTAAATTCAAAGTCTTTACTTGCCTTTAAAATAAACAAAATTTAAATTCTTAGTCTTGACTTGCCTTTAAAAAAAACAAAATTTAAATTCAAAGTCTTGACTTGCCTTTAAAAAAAACAAAATTTAAGTCAAATTCCTGAATTGCCTTCAAAATAAACAAAATTTAAAGTCAAAGTCCTGACTTGACTTTAACATAAACAAAACTTAAAGTCAAAGTCCTGACTTGACTTTAACATAAACAAAACTTAAATTCAAAGTGCTGACTTTACTTCAAAAAAAAACAAAATTTAAATTCAAAGTCTTGACTTGCCTCTAAAAAAAAACAAAATTTAACTCAAAGTCCTGACTTGACTTCAAAATAAACAAAATTTAAAATCTAAGCGCTGACTTTACTTCAAAAAAAAACAAAATTTAAGTAAAAATCCTGACTTGACTTCAAAAAAAAACAAAATTTAAATTAAAAGCGCTGACTTGGCTTCAAAAAAAAACAAAATTTAAATTCAAAGTGCTGACTTGACTTCAAAAATAACAAAATTTAAATTAAAAGCGCTGGCTTGACTTCAAAAAAAACAAAATTTAATTAAAAGTCCTGACATGACTTCAAAATAAACAAAGTTTTAGTCAAAGTCTTTACTTGACTTTAAAATAAACAAAATTTAAATTCAAAGCGCTGACTTTACTTCAAAAAAAAACAAAATTTAAGTAAAAATCCTGACTTGACTTCAAAAAAAAACAAAATTTAAATTAAAAGCGCTGACTTGGCTTCAAAAAAAAACAAAATTTAAATTAAAAGCGCTGACTTTACTTCAAAAAAAACAAAATTTAAGTAAAAGTCCTGACTTGACTTCAAAATAAACAAAATTTAAATTAAAAGCGCTGACTTGGCTTCAAAAAAAAACAAAATTTAAATTCAAAGTCTTGACTTGACTTCAAAAATAACAAAATTTAAATTAAAAGCGCTGACTTGACTTCAAAAAAAACAAAATTTAATTAAAAGTCCTGACTTGACTTCAAAATAAACAAAATTTTAGTCAAAATCCTAACTTGACTTCAAAAAAAACAATATTTAAGTTAAAGTCTTGACTTGACTTCAAAATAAACAAAATTTAAATTCAAAGTCTTTACTTGCCTTTAAAATAAACAAAATTTAAATTCTTAGTCTTGACTTGCCTTTAAAAAAAACAAAATTTAAATTCAAAGTCTTGACTTGCCTTTAAAAAAAACAAAATTTAAGTCAAATTCCTGAATTGCCTTCAAAATAAACAAAATTTAAAGTCAAAGTCCTGACTTGACTTTAACATAAACAAAACTTAAATTCAAAGTTCTAACTTTACTTCAAAAAAAACAAAATTTAAATTCAAAGTGCTGACTTGACTTCAAAAAAAACAAAATTTAAATTAAAAGCGCTGACTTGAGTTCAAAAAAAACAAAATTTAAATTAAAAGCGCTGACTTTACTTCAAAAAAAACAAAATTTAAGTAAAAGTCCTGACTTGACTTCAAAATAAACAAAATTTAAATTCAAAGTCTTGACTTGCCTTTAAAAAAAACAAAATTTAAGTCAAATTCCTGAATTGCCTTCAAAAAAAACAAAATTTAATTAAAAGTCCTGACTTGATTTCAAAATAAACAAAATTTTAGTCAAAATCCTAACTTGACTTCAAAAAAAACAATATTTAAGTTAAAGTCTTGACTTGACTTCAAAATAAACAAAATTTAAATTCAAAGTCTTTACTTGCCTTTAAAATAAACAAAATTTAAATTCAAAGTCTTTACTTGCCTTTAAAATAAACAAAATTTAAATTCAAAGTCTTGACTTGCCTTTAAAAAAAAAACAAAATTTAAATTCAAAGTCTTGACTTGCCTTTAAAAAAAACAAAATTTAAGTCAAATTCCTGAATTGCCTTCAAAATAAACAAAATTTAAAGCCAAAGTCCTGACTTGACTTTAAAAAGAACAAAATTTAAGTTAAAGTCTTGACTTGCCTTTAAAATAAACAAAATTTAAATTCAAAGTCTTGACTTGCCTTTAAAAAAAAAAACAAAATTTAAATTCAAAGTCTTGACTTGCCTTTAAAAAAAACAAAATTTAAGTCAAATTCCTGAATTGCCTTCAAAATAAACAAAATTTAAAGCCAAAGTCCTGACTTGACTTTAAAAAGAACAAAATTTAAGTTAAAGTCTTGACTTTACTTCAAAATAAACAAAATTTAAATTCAAAGTCTTTACTTGCCTTTAAAATAAACAAAATTTAAATTCAAAGTCTTGACTTGCCTTTAAAAAAAACAAAATTTAAATTCAAAGTCTTGACTTGCCTTTAAAAAAAACTAAATTTAAGTCAAATTCCTGAATTGCTTTCAAAATAGACAAAATTTAAAGTCAAAGTCCTGACTTGACTTTAACATAAACAAAACTTAAATTCAAAGTGCTGACTTTACTTCAAAAAAAAACAAAATTTAAATTCAAAGTCTTGACTTGCCTCTAAAAAAAACAAAATTTAACTCAAAGTCCTGACTTGACTTCAAAATAAACAAAATTTAAATTCTAAGCGCTGAGTTTACTTCAAAAAAAAAACAAAATTTAAGTAAAAATCCTGACTTGACTTCAAAAAAAAACAAAATTTAAATTAAAAGCGCTGACTTGGCTTCAAAAAAAAACAAAATTTAAATTCAAAGTGCTGACTTGACTTCAAAAATAACAAAATTTAAATTAAAAGCGCTGGCTTGACTTCAAAAAAAACAAAATTTAATTAAAAGTCCTGACATGACTTCAAAATAAACAAAGTTTTAGTCAAAGTCTTTACTTGACTTTAAAATAAACAAAATTTAAATTCAAAGCGCTGACTTTACTTCAAAAAAAAAACAAAATTTAAGTAAAAATCCTGACTTGACTTCAAAAAAAAACAAAATTTAAATTAAAAGCGCTGACTTGGCTTCAAAAAAAACAAAATTTAAATTAAAAGCGCTGACTTTACTTCAAAAAAAACAAAATTTAAGTAAAAGTCCTGACTTGACTTCAAAATAAACAAAATTTAAATTAAAAGCGCTGACTTGGCTTCAAAAAAAACAAAATTTAAATTCAAAGTCTTGACTTGACTTCAAAAATAACAAAATTTAAATTAAAAGCGCTGACTTGACTTCAAAAAAAAACAAAATTTAATTAAAAGTCCTGACTTGACTTCAAAATAAACAAAATTTTAGTCAAAATCCTAACTTGACTTCAAAAAAAAACAATATTTAAGTTAAAGTCTTGACTTGACTTCAAAATAAACAAAATTTAAATTCAAAGTCTTTACTTGCCTTTAAAATAAACAAAATTTAAATTCTTAGTCTTGACTTGCCTTTAAAAAAAACAAAATTTAAATTCAAAGTCTTGACTTGCCTTTAAAAAAAACTAAATTTAAGTCAAATTCCTGAATTGCTTTCAAAATAAACAAAATTTAAAGTCAAAGTCCTGACTTGACTTTAACATAAACAAAACTTAAATTAAAAGCGCTGGCTTGACTTCAAAAAAAACAAAATTTAATTAAAAGTCCTGACATGACTTCAAAATAAACAAAGTTTTAGTCAAAGTCTTTACTTGACTTTAAAATAAACAAAATTTAAATTCAAAGCGCTGACTTTACTTCAAAAAAAAACAAAATTTAAGTAAAAATCCTGACTTGACTTCAAAAAAAAACAAAATTTAAATTAAAAGCGCTGACTTGGCTTCAAAAAAAAACAAAATTTAAATTAAAAGCGCTGACTTTACTTCAAAAAAAACAAAATTTAAGTAAAAGTCCTGACTTGACTTCAAAATAAACAAAATTTAAATTAAAAGCGCTGACTTGGCTTCAAAAAAAAACAAAATTTAAATTCAAAGTCTTGACTTGACTTCAAAAATAACAAAATTTAAATTAAAAGCGCTGACTTGACTTCAAAAAAAACAAAATTTAATTAAAAGTCCTGACTTGACTTCAAAATAAACAAAATTTTAGTCAAAATCCTAACTTGACTTCAAAAAAAACAATATTTAAGTTAAAGTCTTGACTTGACTTCAAAATAAACAAAATTTAAATTCAAAGTCTTTACTTGCCTTTAAAATAAACAAAATTTAAATTCTTAGTCTTGACTTGCCTTTAAAAAAAACAAAATTTAAATTCAAAGTCTTGACTTGCCTTTAAAAAAAACAAAATTTAAGTCAAATTCCTGAATTGCCTTCAAAATAAACAAAATTTAAAGTCAAAGTCCTGACTTGACTTTAACATAAACAAAACTTAAATTCAAAGTTCTAACTTTACTTCAAAAAAAAACAAAATTTAAATTCAAAGTCTTGACTTGCCTCTAAAAAAAACAAAATTTAAGTCAAAGTCCTGACTTGACTTCAAAATAAACAAAATTTAAATTCAAAGTCCTTACTTGACTTCAAAATAAACAAAATTTAAAGTCAAAGTCTTTACTTGACTTAAAAATAAACAAAATTTTAATTCAAAGCGCTGACTTTACTTCAAAAAAAAACAAAATTTAAGTAAAAATCCTGACTTGACTTCAAAAAAAACAAAATTTAAATTAAAAGCGCTGACTTGGCTTCAAAAAAAAACAAAATTTAAATTCAAAGTGCTGACTTGACTTCAAAAATAACAAAATTTAAATTAAAAGCGCTGACTTGACTTCAAAAAAAACAAAATTTAATTAAAAGTCCTGACATGACTTCAAAATAAACAAAGTTTTAGTCAAAGTCTTTACTTGACTTTAAAATAAACAAAATTTAAATTCAAAGCGCTGACTTTACTTCAAAAAAAAACAAAATTTAAGTAAAAATCCTGACTTGACTTCAAAAAAAAACAAAATTTAAATTAAAAGCGCTGACTTGGCTTCAAAAAAAAACAAAATTTAAATTAAAAGCGCTGACTTTACTTCAAAAAAAACAAAATTTAAGTAAAAGTCCTGACTTGACTTCAAAATAAACAAAATTTAAATTCAAAGTCTTGACTTGCCTTTAAAAAAAACAAAATTTAAGTCAAATTCCTGAATTGCCTTCAAAAAAAAACAAAATTTAATTAAAAGTCCTGACTTGACTTCAAAATAAACAAAATTTTAGTCAAAATCCTAACTTGACTTCAAAAAAAACAATATTTAAGTTAAAGTCTTGACTTGACTTCAAAATAAACAAAATTTAAATTCAAAGTCTTTACTTGCCTTTAAAATAAACAAAATTTAAATTCAAAGTCTTTACTTGCCTTTAAAATAAACAAAATTTAAATTCAAAGTCTTGACTTGCCTTTAAAAAAAACAAAATTTAAGTCAAATTCCTGAATTGCCTTCAAAATAAACAAAATTTAAAGCCAAAGTCCTGACTTGACTTTAAAAAGAACAAAATTTAAGTTAAAGTCTTGACTTTACTTCAAAATAAACAAAATTTAAATTCAAAGTCTTTACTTGCCTTTAAAATAAACAAAATTTAAATTCAAAGTCTTGACTTGCCTTTAAAAAAAACAAAATTTAAATTCAAAGTCTTGACTTGCCTTTAAAAAAAACTAAATTTAAGTCAAATTCCTGAATTGCTTTCAAAATAAACAAAATTTAAAGTCAAAGTCCTGACTTGACTTTAACATAAACAAAACTTAAATTCAAAGTGCTGACTTTACTTCAAAAAAAAACAAAATTTAAATTCAAAGTCTTGACTTGCCTCTAAAAAAAACAAAATTTAACTCAAAGTCCTGACTTGACTTCAAAATAAACAAAATTTAAATTCAAAGCGCTGACTTTACTTCAAAAAAAAACAAAATTTAAGTAAAAATCCTGACTTGACTTCAAAAAAAACAAAATTTAAATTAAAAGCGCTGACTTGGCTTCAAAAAAAAACAAAATTTAAATTCAAAGTGCTGACTTGACTTCAAAAATAACAAAATTTAAATTAAAAGCGCTGGCTTGACTTCAAAAAAAACAAAATTTAATTAAAAGTCCTGACATGACTTCAAAATAAACAAAGTTTTAGTCAAAGTCTTTACTTGACTTTAAAATAAACAAAATTTAAATTCAAAGCGCTGACTTTACTTCAAAAAAAAAACAAAATTTAAGTAAAAATCCTGACTTGACTTCAAAAAAAACAAAATTTAAATTAAAAGCGCTGACTTGGCTTCAAAAAAAAACAAAATTTAAATTAAAAGCGCTGACTTTACTTCAAAAAAAACAAAATTTAAGTAAAAGTCCTGACTTGACTTCAAAATAAACAAAATTTAAATTAAAAGCGCTGACTTGGCTTCAAAAAAAACAAAATTTAAATTCAAAGTCTTGACTTGACTTCAAAAATAACAAAATTTAAATTAAAAGCGCTGACTTGACTTCAAAAAAAACAAAATTTAATTAAAAGTCCTGACTTGACTTCAAAATAAACAAAATTTTAGTCAAAATCCTAACTTGACTTCAAAAAAAACAATATTTAAGTTAAAGTCTTGACTTGACTTCAAAATAAACAAAATTTAAATTCAAAGTCTTTACTTGCCTTTAAAATAAACAAAATTTAAATTCTTAGTCTTGACTTGCCTTTAAAAAAAACAAAATTTAAATTCAAAGTCTTGACTTGCCTTTAAAAAAAACAAAATTTAAGTCAAATTCCTGAATTGCCTTCAAAATAAACAAAATTTAAAGTCAAAGTCCTGACTTGACTTTAACATAAACAAAACTTAAATTCAAAGTTCTAACTTTACTTCAAAAAAAACAAAATTTAAATTCAAAGTCTTGAATTGCCTCTAAAAAAAACAAAATTTAAGTCAAAGTCCTGACTTGACTTCAAAATAAACAAAATTTAAATTCAAAGTCCTTACTTGACTTCAAAATAAACAAAATTTAAAGTCAAAGTCTTTACTTGACTTAAAAATAAACAAAATTTTTATTCAAAGCGCTGACTTTACTTCAAAAAAAAAACAAAATTTAAGTAAAAATCCTGACTTGACTTCAAAAAAAAACAAAATTTAAATTAAAAGCGCTGACTTGGCTTCAAAAAAAACAAAATTTAAATTCAAAGTGCTGACTTGACTTCAAAAATAACAAAATTTAAATTAAAAGCGCTGACTTGACTTCAAAAAAAACAAAATTTAATTAAAAGTCCTGACTTGACTTCAAAATAAACAAAGTTTTAGTCAAAGTCTTTACTTGACTTTAAAATAAACAAAATTTAAATTCAAAGCGCTGACTTTACTTCAAAAAAAAAAACAAAATTTAAGTAAAAATCCTGACTTGACTTCAAAAAAAAAACAAAATTTAAATTAAAAGCGCTGACTTGGCTTCAAAAAAAACAAAATTTAAATTAAAAGCGCTGACTTGGCTTCAAAAAAAACAAAATTTAAATTAAAAGCGCTGACTTTACTTCAAAAAAAAAACAAAATTTAAGTAAAAGTCCTGACTTGACTTCAAAATAAACAAAATTTAAATTAAAAGCGCTGACTTGGCTTCAAAAAAAAACAAAATTTAAATTCAAAGTCTTGACTTGACTTCAAAAATAACAAAATTTAAATTAAAAGCGCTGACTTGACTTCAAAAAAAACAAAATTTAATTAAAAGTCCTGACTTGACTTCAAAATAAACAAAATTTTAGTCAAAATCCTAACTTGACTTCAAAAAAAACAATATTTAAGTTAAAGTCTTGACTTGACTTCAAAATAAACAAAATTTAAATTCAAAGTCTTTACTTGCCTTTAAAATAAACAAAATTTAAATTCTTAGTCTTGACTTGCCTTTAAAAAAAACAAAATTTAAATTCAAAGTCTTGACTTGCCTTTAAAAAAAACAAAATTTAAGTCAAATTCCTGAATTGCCTTCAAAATAAACAAAATTTAAAGTCAAAGTCCTGACTTGACTTTAACATAAACAAAACTTAAATTCAAAGTTCTAACTTTACTTCAAAAAAAACAAAATTTAAATTCAAAGTCTTGACTTGCCTCTAAAAAAAACAAAATTTAAGTCAAAGTCCTGACTTGACTTCAAAATAAACAAAATTTAAATTCAAAGTCCCTACTTGACTTCAAAATAAACAAAATTTAAAGTCAAAGTCTTTTATTGACTTAAAAATAAACAAAATTTTAATTCAAAGCGCTGACTTTACTTCAAAAAAAAACAAAATTTAAGTAAAAATCCTGACTTGACTTCAAAAAAAACAAAATTTAAATTAAAAGCGCTGACTTGGCTTCAAAAAAAAACAAAATTTAAATTCAAAGTGCTGACTTGACTTCAAAAATAACAAAATTTAAATTAAAAGCGCTGGCTTGACTTCAAAAAAAAACAAAATTTAATTAAAAGTCCTGACTTGACTTCAAAATAAACAAAATTTTAGTCAAAATCCTAACTTGACTTCAAAAAAAACAATATTTAAGTTAAAGTCTTGACTTGACTTCAAAATAAACAAAATTTAAATTCAAAGTCTTTACTTGCCTTTAAAATAAACAAAATTTAAATTCAAAGTCTTGACTTGCCTTTAAAAAAAAACAAAATTTAAATTCAAAGTCTTGACTTGCCTTTAAAAAAAACAAAATTTAAGTCAAATTCCTGAATTCCCTTCAAAATAAACAAAATTTAAAGTCAAAGTCCTGACTTTACTTCAAAAAAAACAAAATTTAAATTCAAAGTGCTGACTTTACTTCAAAAAAAAACAAAATTTAAATTCAAAGTCTTGACTTGCCTCTAAAAAAAAACAAAATTTAAGTCAAAGTCCTGACTTGACTTCAAAATAAACAAAATTTAAATTCAAAGTCCTTACTTGACTTCAAAATAAACAAAATTTAAAGTCAAAGTCTTTACTTGACTTTAAAATAAACAAAATTTAAATTCAAAGCGCTGACTTTACTTCAAAAAAAACAAAATTTAAGTAAAAGTCCTGACTTGACTTCAAAATAAACAAAATTTAAATTAAAAGCGCATACTTGGCTTCAAAATAAACAAAATTTTAGTCAAAATCCTAACTTGACTTCAAAAAAAACAATATTTAAGTTAAAGTCTTGACTTTACTTCAAAATAAACAAAATTTATATTCAAAGTCTTTACTTGCCTTTAAAATAAACAAAATTTAAATTCAAAGTCTTGACTTGCCTTTAAAAAAAACAAAATTTAAATTCAAAGTCTTGACTTGCCTTTAAAAAAAACAAAATTTAAGTCAAATTCCTGAATTGCCTTCAAAATAAACAAAATTTAAAGTCAAAGTCCTGACTTGACTTCAAAAAAAACAAAATTTAAATTCAAAGTCTTGACTTGCCTTTAAAAAAAACAAAATTTAAATTCAAAGTCTTGACTTGCCTTCAAAATAAACAAAATTTAAAGTCAATGTCCTGACTTGACTTCAAAAAAAACAAAATTTTAATCAAAATCCTGACTTGCCTTCAAAATAAACAAAATTTAAAGTCAAAGTCTTGACTTGACTTTAAAATAAACAAAACTTAAATACAAAGTGCTGACTTGACTTCAAAAAAAACAAAATTTAAAGTCAAAGTCTTGACTTGACTTTAAAATAAACAAAACTTAAATTCAAAGTGCTGATTTGACTTCAAAAAAAACAAAATTTAAATTCAAAGTCTTGACTTGCCTTTAAAAAAAACAAAATTTAAGTCAAATTCCTGACTTGCCTTCAAAATAAACAAAATTTAAGTAAAAATCCTAACTTGACTTCAAAAAAAACAAAATTTAAGTTAAAGTCTTGACTTGACTTCAAAATAAACAAAATTTAAATTCAAAGTCTTGACTTGGCTTCAAAAAAAACAAAATTTAAATTAAAAGCGCTGACTTTACTTCAAAAAAAACAAAATTTAAGTAAAAGTCCTGACTTGACTTCAAAATAAACAAAATTTAAATTAAAAGCGCTGACTTGGCTTCAAAAAAAAACAAAATTTAAATTCAAAGTCTTGACTTGACTTCAAAAATAACAAAATTTAAATTAAAAGCGCTGACTTGACTTCAAAAAAAACAAAATTTAATTAAAAGTCCTGACTTGACTTCAAAATAAACAAAATTTTAGTCAAAATCCTAACTTGACTTCAAAAAAAACAATATTTAAGTTAAAGTCTTGACTTGACTTCAAAATAAACAAAATTTAAATTCAAAGTCTTTACTTGCCTTTAAAATAAACAAAATTTAAATTCTTAGTCTTGACTTGCCTTTAAAAAAAACAAAATTTAAATTCAAAGTCTTGACTTGCCTTTAAAAAAAACAAAATTTAAGTCAAATTCCTGAATTGCCTTCAAAATAAACAAAATTTAAAGTCAAAGTCCTGACTTGACTTTAACATAAACAAAACTTAAATTCAAAGTTCTAACTTTACTTCAAAAAAAACAAAATTTAAATTCAAAGTCTTGACTTGCCTCTAAAAAAAACAAAATTTAAGTCAAAGTCCTGACTTGACTTCAAAATAAACAAAATTTAAATTCAAAGTCCCTACTTGACTTCAAAATAAACAAAATTTAAAGTCAAAGTCTTTTATTGACTTAAAAATAAACAAAATTTTAATTCAAAGCGCTGACTTTACTTCAAAAAAAAACAAAATTTAAGTAAAAATCCTGACTTGACTTCAAAAAAAACAAAATTTAAATTAAAAGCGCTGACTTGGCTTCAAAAAAAACAAAATTTAAATTCAAAGTGCTGACTTGACTTCAAAAATAACAAAATTTAAATTAAAAGCGCTGACTTGACTTCAAAAAAAACAAAATTTAATTAAAAGTCCTGACTTGACTTCAAAATAAACAAAATTTTAGTCAAAATCCTAACTTGACTTCAAAAAAAACAATATTTAAGTTAAAGTCTTGACTTGACTTCAAAATAAACAAAATTTAAATTCAAAGTCTTTACTTGCCTTTAAAATAAACAAAATTTAAATTCAAAGTCTTGACTTGCCTTTAAAAAAAACAAAATTTAAATTCAAAGTCTTGACTTGCCTTTAAAAAAAACAAAATTTAAGTCAAATTCCTGAATTGCCTTCAAAATAAACAAAATTTAAAGTCAAAGTCCTGACTTTACTTCAAAAAAAACAAAATTTAAATTCAAAGTGCTGACTTTACTTCAAAAAAAAACAAAATTTAAATTCAAAGTCTTGACTTGCCTCTAAAAAAAACAAAATTTAAGTCAAAGTCCTGACTTGACTTCAAAATAAACAAAATTTAAATTCAAAGTCCTTACTTGACTTCAAAATAAACAAAATTTAAAGTCAAAGTCTTTACTTGACTTTAAAATAAACAAAATTTAAATTCAAAGCGCTGACTTTACTTCAAAAAAAACAAAATTTAAGTAAAAGTCCTGACTTGACTTCAAAATAAACAAAATTTAAATTAAAAGCGCTGACTTGGCTTCAAAATAAACAAAATTTTAGTCAAAATCCTAACTTGACTTCAAAAAAAACAATATTTAAGTTAAAGTCTTGACTTTACTTCAAAATAAACAAAATTTATATTCAAAGTCTTTACTTGCCTTTAAAATAAACAAAATTTAAATTCAAAGTCTTGACTTGCCTTTAAAAAAAACAAAATTTAAATTCAAAGTCTTGACTTGCCTTTAAAAAAAACAAAATTTAAGTCAAATTCCTGAATTGCCTTCAAAATAAACAAAATTTAAAGTCAAAGTCCTGACTTGACTTCAAAAAAAACAAAATTTAAATTCAAAGTCTTGACTTGCCTTTAAAAAAAACAAAATTTAAATTCAAAGTCTTGACTTGCCTTCAAAATAAACAAAATTTAAAGTCAATGTCCTGACTTGACTTCAAAAAAAACAAAATTTTAATCAAAATCCTGACTTGCCTTCAAAATAAACAAAATTTAAAGTCAAAGTCTTGACTTGACTTTAAAATAAACAAAACTTAAATTCAAAGTGCTGACTTGACTTCAAAAAAAACAAAATTTAAAGTCAAAGTCTTGACTTGACTTTAAAATAAACAAAACTTAAATTCAAAGTGCTGATTTGACTTCAAAAAAAACAAAATTTAAATTCAAAGTCTTGACTTGCCTTTAAAAAAAACAAAATTTAAGTCAAATTCCTGACTTGCCTTCAAAATAAACAAAATTTAAGTAAAAATCCTAACTTGACTTCAAAAAAAACAAAATTTAAGTTAAAGTCTTGACTTGACTTCAAAATAAACAAAATTTAAATTCAAAGTCTTGACTTGCCTTTAAAAAAAAACAAAATTTAAGTCAAATTCCTGAATTGCCTTCAAAATAAACAAAATTTAAGTAAAAATCCTAACTTGACTTCAAAAAAAACAAAATTTAAGTTAAAGTCTTGACTTGACTTCAAAATAAACAAAATTTAAATTCAAAGTCTTGACTTGCCTTTAAAAAAAACAAAATTTAAGTCAAATTCCTGGATTGCCTTCAAAATAAACAAAATTTAAAGTCAAAGTCCTGACTTGACTTCAAAAAAAACAAAATTTAAATTCAAAGTCTTGACTTGCCTTTAAAATAAACAAAATTTAAAGTCAAAGTCTTGACTTGACTTTAAAATAAACAAAACTTAATTCAAAGTGCTGACTTGACTTCAAAAAAAAACAAAATTTAAAGTCAAAGTCTTGACTTGACTTTAAAATAAACAAAACTTAAATTCAAAGTGCTGATTTGACTTCAAAAAAAACAAAATTTAAATTCAAAGTCTTGACTTGCCTTTAAAAAAAACAAAATTTAAGTCAAATTCCTGAATTGCCTTCAAAATAAACAAAATTTAAAGTCAAAGTCCTGACTTGACTTCAAAAAAAAACAAAATTTAATTTCAAAGTCTTGACTTGCCTTTAAAATAAACAAAACTTAAATTCAAAGTGCTGACTTGTCTTCAAAAAAAACAAAATTTAAAGTCAAAGTCTTGACTTGACTTTAAAATAAACAAAACTTAAATTCAAAGTGCTGATTTGACTTCAAAATAAACAAAATTTAAATTCAAAGTCTTGACTTGCCTTTAAAAAAAACAAAATTTAAGTCAAATTCCTGAATTGCCTTCAAAATAAACAAAATTTAAAGTCAAAGTCCTGACTTTACTTCAAAAAAAAACAAAATTTAAATTCAAAGTGCTGACTTTACTTCAAAAAAAAACAAAATTTAAATTCAAAGTCTTGACTTGCCTCTAAAAAAAACAAAATTTAAGTCAAAGTCCTGACTTGACTTCAAAATAAACAAAATTTAAATTCAAAGTCCTTACTTGACTTCAAAATAAACAAAATTTAAAGTCAAAGTCTTTACTTGACTTTAAAATAAACAAAATTTAAATTCAAAGCGCTGACTTTACTTCAAAAAAAACAAAATTTAAGTAAAAGCCCTGACTTGACTTCAAAATAAACAAAATTTAAATTAAAAGCGCTGACTTGGCTTCAAAATAAACAAAATTTTAGTCAAAATCCTAACTTGACTTCAAAAAAAAACAATATT
Organism: Brachionus asplanchnoidis; assembly: GCA_025491095.1. Classification (NCBI taxonomy): domain Eukaryota; kingdom Metazoa; phylum Rotifera; class Eurotatoria; order Ploima; family Brachionidae; genus Brachionus; species Brachionus asplanchnoidis. Next base: position 183,474 of record JAILYF010000058.1, read on the forward strand.
TAAGTTAAAGTCTTGACTTTACTTCAAAATAAACAAAATTTATATTCAAAGTCTTTACTTGCCTTTAAAATAAACAAAATTTAAATTCAAAGTCTTGACTTGCCTTTAAAAAAAACAAAATTTAAGTCAAATTCCTAAATTGCCTTCAAAATAAACAAAATTTAAAGTCAAAGTCCTGACTTGACTTCAAAAAAAACAAAATTTAAATTCAAAGTCTTGACTTGCCTTCAAAATAAACAAAATTTAAAGTCAAAGTCCTGACTTGACTTCAAAAAAAACAAAATTTTAATCAAAATCCTGACTTGCCTTCAAAATAAACAAAATTTAAAGTCAAAGTCTTGACTTGACTTTAAAATAAACAAAACTTAAATTCAAAGTGCTGACTTGACTTCAAAAAAAACAAAATTTAAAGTCAAAGTCTTGACTTGACTTTAAAATAAACAAAACTTAAATTCAAAGTGCTGATTTGACTTCAAAAAAAACAAAATTTAAATTCAAAGTCTTGACTTGCCTTTAAAAAAAACAAAATTTAAGTCAAATTCCTGACTTGCCTTCAAAATAAACAAAATTTAAGTAAAAATCCTAACTTGACTTCAAAAAAAACAAAATTTAAGTTAAAGTCTTGACTTGACTTCAAAATAAACAAAATTTAAATTCAAAGTCTTGACTTGCCTTTAAAAAAAACAAAATTTAAGTCAAATTCCTGAATTGCCTTCAAAATAAACAAAATTTAAGTAAAAATCCTAACTTGACTTCAAAAAAAAACAAAATTTAAGTTAAAGTCTTGACTTGACTTCAAAATAAACAAAATTTAAATTCAAAGTCTTGACTTGCCTTTAAAAAAAACAAAATTTAAGTCAAATTCCTGGATTGCCTTCAAAATAAACAAAATTTAAAGTCAAAGTCCTGACTTGACTTCAAAAAAAACAAAATTTAAATTCAAAGTCTTGACTTGCCTTTAAAATAAACAAAATTTAAAGTCAAAGTCTTGACTTGACTTTAAAATAAACAAAACTTAAATTCAAAGTGCTGACTTGACTTCAAAAAAAACAAAATTTAAAGTCAAAGTCTTGACTTGACTTTAAAATAAACAAAACTTAAATTCAAAGTGCTGATTTGACTTCAAAAAAAACAAAATTTAAATTCAAAGTCTTGACTTGCCTTTAAAAAAAACAAAATTTAAGTCAAATTCCTGAATTGCCTTCAAAATAAACAAAATTTAAAGTCAAAGTCCTGACTTGACTTCAAAAAAAACAAAATTTAATTTCAAAGTCTTGACTTGCCTTTAAAATAAACAAAACTTAAATTCAAAGTGCTGACTTGTCTTCAAAAAAAACAAAATTTAAAGTCAAAGTCTTGACTTGACTTTAAAATAAACAAAACTTAAATTCAAAGTGCTGATTTGACTTCAAAATAAACAAAATTTAAATTCAAAGTCTTGACTTGCCTTTAAAAAAAACAAAATTTAAGTCAAATTCCCGAATTGCCTTCAAAATAAACAAAATTTAAAGTCAAAGTCCTGACTTGACCTCTAAAAAAAACAAAATTTAAATTCAAAGTCTTGACTTGCCTTTAAAAAAAAACAAAATTTAAATTCAAAGTCTTGACTTGCCTTCAAAATAAACAAAATTTAAAGTCAAAGTCCTGACTTGACTTCAAAAAAAACAAAATTTTAATCAAAATCCTGACTTGCCTTCAAAATAAACAAAATTTAAAGTCAAAGTCTTGACTTGACTTTAAAATAAACAAAACTTAAATTCAAAGTGCTGACTTGACTTCAAAAAAAACAAAATTTAAAGTCAAAGTCTTGACTTGACTTTAAAATAAACAAAACTTAAATTCAAAGTGCTGATTTGACTTCAAAAAAAACAAAATTTAAATTCTAAGTCTTGACTTGCCTTTAAAAAAAACAAAATTTAAGTCAAATTCCTGACTTGCCTTCAAAATAAACAAAATTTAAGTAAAAATCCTAACTTGACTTCAAAAAAAACAAAATTTAAGTTAAAGTCTTGACTTGACTTCAAAATAAACAAAATTTAAATTCAAAGTCTTGACTTGCCTTTAAAAAAAACAAAATTTAAGTCAAATTCCTGAATTGCCTTCAAAATAAACAAAATTTAAAGTCAAAGTCCTGACTTGACTTCAAAAAAAACAAAATTTAAATTCAAAGTCTTGACTTGCCTTTAAAAAAAACAAAATTTAAATTCAAAGTCTTGACTTGCCTTCAAAATAAACAAAATTTAAAGTCAAAGTCCTGACTTGACTTCAAAAAAAACAAAATTTTAATCAAAATCCTGACTTGCCTTCAAAATAAACAAAATTTAAAGTCAAAGTCTTGACTTGACTTTAAAATAAACAAAACTTAAATTCAAAGTGCTGACATAACTTCAAAAAAAACAAAAATTAAAGTCAAAGTCTTGACTTGACTTTAAAAAAAACAAAACTTAAATTCAAAGTGATGATTTGACTTCAAAAAAAACAAAATTTAAATTCAAAGTCTTGACTTGCCTTTAAAAAAAACAAAATTTAAGTCAAATTCCTGACTTGCCTTCAAAATAAACAAAATTTAAGTAAAAATCCTAATTTGACTTCAAAAAAAACAAAATTTAAGTTAAAGTCTTGACTTGACTTCAAAATAAACAAAATTTAAATTCAAAGTCTTGACTTGCCTTTAAAAAAAACAAAATTTAAGTCAAATTCCTGAATTGCCTTCAAAATAAACAAAATTTAAGTAAAAATCCTAACTTGACTTCAAAAAAAACAAAATTTAAGTTAAAGTCTTGACTTGACTTCAAAATAAACAAAATTTAAATTCAAAGTCTTGACTTGCCTTTAAAAAAAACAAAATTTAAGTCAAATTCCTGGATTGCCTTCAAAATAAACAAAATTTAAAGTCAAAGTCCTGACTTGACTTCAAAAAAAAACAAAATTTAAATTCAAAGTCTTGACTTGCCTTTAAAATAAACAAAATTTAAAGTCAAAGTCTTGACTTGACTTTAAAATAAACAAAACTTAAATTCAAAGTGCTGACTTGACTTCAAAAAAAACAAAATTTAAAGTCAAAGTCTTGACTTGACTTTAAAATAAACAAAACTTAAATTCAAAGTGCTGATTTGACTTCAAAAAAAACAAAATTTAAATTCAAAGTCTTGACTTGCCTTTAAAAAAAACAAAATTTAAGTCAAATTCCTGAATTGCCTTCAAAATAAACAAAATTTAAAGTCAAAGTCCTGACTTGACTTCAAAAAAAACAAAATTTAATTTCAAAGTCTTGACTTGCCTTTAAAATAAACAAAACTTAAATTCAAAGTGCTGACTTGACTTCAAAAAAAACAAAATTTAAAGTCAAAGTCTTGACTTGACTTTAAAATAAACAAAACTTAAATTCAAAGTGCTGATTTGACTTCAAAAAAAACAAAATTTAAATTCAAAGTCTTGACTTGCCTTTAAAAAAAAACAAAATTTAAGTCAAATTCCTGAATTGCCTTCAAAATAAACAAAATTTAAAGTCAAAGTCCTGACTTGACTTCAAAAAAAACAAAATTTAATTTCAAAGTCTTGACTTGCCTTTAAAATAAACAAAACTTAAATACAAAGTGCTGACTTGTCTTCAAAAAAAACAAAATTTAAAGTCAAAGTCTTGACTTGACTTTAAAATAAACAAAACTTAAATTCAAAGTGCTGATTTGACTTCAAAATAAACAAAATTTAAATTCAAAGTCTTGACTTGCCTTTAAAAAAAACAAAATTTAAATTCAAAGTCTTGACTTGCCTTTAAAAAAAAACAAAATTTAAATTCAAAGTCTTGACTTGCCTTTAAAAAAAACAAAATTTAAGTCAAATTCCTGAATTGCCTTCAAAATAAACAAAATTTAAAGTCAAAGTCCTGACTTGACTTCAAAAAAAAACAAAAATTTAAATTCAAAGTCTTGACTTGCCTTTAAAAAAAACAAAATTTAAATTCAAAGTCTTGACTTGCCTTCAAAATAAACAAAATTTAAAGTCAAAGTCCTGACTTGACTTCAAAAAAAACAATATTTAAGTTAAAGTCTTGACTTTACTTCAAAATAAACAAAATTTATATTCAAAGTCTTTACTTGCCTTTAAAATAAACAAAATTTAAATTCAAAGTCTTGACTTGCCTTTAAAAAAAACAAAATTTAAATTCAAAGTCTTGACTTGCCTTTAAAAAAAACAAAATTTAAGTCAAATTCCTGAATTGCCTTCAAAATAAACAAAATTTAAAGTCAAAGTCCTGACTTGACTTCAAAAAAAACAAAATTTAAATTCAAAGTCTTGACTTGCCTTTAAAATAAACAAAATTTAAAGTCAAAGTCTTGACTTGACTTTAAAATAAACAAAACTTAAATTCAAAGTGCTGACTTGACTTCAAAAAAAACAAAATTTAAAGTCAAAGTCTTGACTTGACTTTATAATAAACAAAACTTAAATTCAATGTGCTGATTTGACTTCAAAAAAAACAAAATTTAAATTCAAAGTCTTGACTTGCCTTTAAAAAAAACAAAATTTAAGTCAAATTCCTGAATTGCCTTCAAAATAAACAAAATTTAAAGTCAAAGTCCTGACTTGACTTCAAAAAAAACAAAATTTAATTTCAAAGTCTTGACTTGCCTTTAAAAAAAACAAAATTTAAATTCAAAGTCTTGACTTGCCTTCAAAATAAACAAAATTTAAATTCAAAGTCTTGACTTGCCTTTAAAAAAAACAAAATTTAAATTCAAAGTCTTGACTTGCCTTTAAAAAAAACAAAATTTAAGTCAAATTCCTGAATTGCCTTCAAAATAAACAAAATTTAAAGTCAAAGTCCTGACTTGACTTCAAAAAAAACAAAATTTAAATTCAAAGTCTTGACTTGCCTTTAAAATAAACAAAATTTAAAGTCAAAGTCTTGACTTGACTTTAAAATAAACAAAACTTAAATTCAAAGTGCTGACTTGACTTCAAAAAAAAACAAAATTTAAAGTCAAAGTCTTGACTTGACTTTAAAATAAACAAAACTTAAATTCAAAGTGCTGATTTGACTTCAAAAAAAACAAAATTTAAATTCAAAGTCTTGACTTGCCTTTAAAAAAAACAAAATTTAAGTCAAATTCCTGAATTGCCTTCAAAATAAACAAAATTTAAAGTCAAAGTCCTGACTTGACTTCAAAAAAAAACAAAATTTAATTTCAAAGTCTTGACTTGCCTTTAAAATAAACAAAACTTAAATTCAAAGTGCTGACTTGTCTTCAAAAAAAACAAAATTTAAAGTCAAAGTCTTGACTTGACTTTAAAATAAACAAAACTTAAATTCAAAGTGCTGACTTGACTTCAAAAAAAAACAAAATTTAAAGTCAAAGTCTTGTCTTGACTTTAATATAAACAAATATTAAATTCAAAGTGCTGATTTGACTTCAAAAAAAACAAAATTTAAATTCAAAGTCTTGACTTGCCTTTAAAAAAACAAAATTTAAGTCAAATTCCTGAATTGCCTTCAAAATAAACAAAATTTAAAGTCAAAGTCCTGACTTGACTTCAAAAAAAAACAAAATTTAATTTCAAAGTCTTGACATGCCTTTAAAATAAACAAAACTTAAATACAAAGTGCTGACTTGTCTTCAAAAAAAACAAAATTTAAAGTCAAAGTCTTGACTTGACTTTAAAATAAACAAAACTTAAATTCAAAGTGCTGATTTGACTTCAAAATAAACAAAATTTAAATTCAAAGTCTTGACTTGCCTTTAAAAAAAACAAAATTTAAATTCAAAGTCTTGACTTGCCTTTAAAAAAAACAAAATTTAAATTCAAAGTCTTGACTTGCCTTTAAAAAAAACAAAATTTAAGTCAAATTCCTGAATTGCCTTCAAAATAAACAAAATTTAAAGTCAAAGTCCTGACTTGACTTCAAAAAAAACAAAAATTTAAATTCAAAGTCTTGACTTGCCTTTAAAAAAAACAAAATTTAAATTCAAAGTCTTGACTTGCCTTCAAAATAAACAAAATTTAAAGTCAAAGTCCTGACTTGACTTCAAAAAAAACAATATTTAAGTTAAAGTCTTGACTTTACTTCAAAATAAACAAAATTTATATTCAAAGTCTTTACTTGCCTTTAAAATAAACAAAATTTAAATTCAAAGTCTTGACTTGCCTTTAAAAAAAACAAAATTTAAATTCAAAGTCTTGACTTGCCTTTAAAAAAAACAAAATTTAAGTCAAATTCCTGAATTGCCTTCAAAATAAACAAAATTTAAAGTCAAAGTCCTGACTTGACTTCAAAAAAAACAAAATTTAAATTCAAAGTCTTGACTTGCCTTTAAAAAAAACAAAATTTAAGTCAAATTCCTGAATTGCCTTCAAAATAAACAAAATTTAAAGTCAAAGTCCTGACTTGACTTCAAAAAAAAACAAAATTTAAATTCAAAGTCTTGACTTGCCTTCAAAATAAACAAAATTTAAAGTCAAAGTCCTGACTTGACTTCAAAAAAAACAAAATTTTAATCAAAATCCTGACTTGCCTTCAAAATAAACAAAATTTAAAGTCAAAGTCTTGACTTGACTTTAAAATAAACAAAACTTAAATTCAAAGTGCTGACATGACTTCAAAAAAAAACAAAAATTAAAGTCAAAGTCTTGACTTGACTTCAAAATAAACAAAATTTAAATTCAAAGTCTTGACTTGCCTTTAAAAAAAACAAAATTTAAGTCAAATTCCTGAATTGCCTTCAAAATAAACAAAATTTAAGTAAAAATCCTAACTTGACTTCAAAAAAAACAAAATTTAAGTTAAAGTCTTGACTTGACTTCAAAATAAACAAAATTTAAATTCAAAGTCTTGACTTGCCTTTAAAAAAAACAAAATTTAAAGTCAAAGTCTTGACTTGACTTTAAAATAAACAAAACTTAAATTCAAAGTGCTGATTTGACTTCAAAAAAAACAAAATTTAAATTCAAAGTCTTGACTTGCCTTTAAAAAAAACAAAATTTAAGTCAAATTCCTAACTTGACTTCAAAATAAACAAAATTTAAGTAAAAATCCTAACTTGACTTCAAAAAAAACAAAATTTAAGTTAAAGTCTTGACTTGACTTCAAAATAAACAAAATTTAAATTCAAAGTCTTGACTTGCCTTTAAAAAAAACAAAATTTAAGTCAAATTCCTGAATTGCCTTCAAAATAAACAAAATTTAAAGTCAAAGTCCTGACTTGACTTCAAAAAAAACAAAATTTTAATCAAAATCCTGACTTGCCTTCAAAATAAACAAAATTTAAAGTCAAAGTCTTGACTTGACTTTAAAATAAACAAAACTTAAATTCAAAGTGCTGATTTGACTTCAAAAAAAACAAAATTTAAATTCAAAGTCTTGACTTGCCTTTAAAAAAAACAAAATTTAAGTCAAATTCCTGAATTGCCTTCAAAATAAACAAAATTTAAAGTCAAAGTCCTGACTTGACTTCAAAAAAAACAAAATTTAATTTCAAAGTCTTGACTTGCCTTTAAAATAAACAAAACTTAAATTCAAAGTGCTGACTTGTCTTCAAAAAAAAACAAAATTTAAAGTCAAAGTCTTGACTTGACTTTAAAATAAACAAAACTTAAATTCAAAGTGCTGATTTGACTTCAAAAAAAACAAAATTTAAATTCAAAGTCTTGACTTGCCTTTAAAAAAAACAAAATTTAAGTCAAATTCCTGAATTGCCTTCAAAATAAACAAAATTTAAAGTCAAAGTCCTGACTTGACTTCAAAAAAAACAAAATTTAATTTCAAAGTCTTGACTTGCCTTTAAAAAAAACAAAATTTAAATTCAAATTCTTGACTTGCCTTCAAAATAAACAAAATTTAAAGTCAAAGTCCTGACTTGACTTCAAAAAAAACAAAATTTTAATCAAAATCCTGACTTGCCTTCAAAATAAACAAAATTTAAAGTCAAAGTATTGACTTGACTTTAAAATAAACAAAACTTAAATTCAAAGTGCTGACTTGACTTCAAAAAAAACAAAATTTAAAGTCAAAGTCTTGACTTGACTTTAAAATAAACAAAACTTAAATTCAAAGTGCTGATTTGACTTCAAAAAAAACAAAATTTAAATTCAAAGTCTTGACTTGCCTTTAAAAAAAACAAAATTTAAGTAAAAATCCTAACTTGACTTCAAAAAAAACAAAATTTAAGTTAAAGTCTTGACTTGACTTCAAAATAAACAAAATTTAAATTCAAAGTCTTGACTTGCCTTTAAAAAAAACAAAATTTAAGTCAAATTCCTGAATTGCCTTCAAAATAAACAAAATTTAAAGTCAAAGTCCTGACTTGACTTCAAAAAAAACAAAATTTAAATTCAAAGTCTTGACTTGCCTTTAAAAAAAACAAAATTTAAATTCAAAGTCTTGACTTGCCTTCAAAATAAACAAAATTTAAAGTCAAAGTCCTGACTTGACTTCAAAAAAAACAAAATTTTGATCAAAATCCTGACTTGCCTTCAAAATAAACAAAATTTAAAGTCAAAGTCTTGACTTGACTTTAAAATAAACAAAACTTAAATTCAAAGTGCTGACATGACTTCAAAAAAAACAAAAATTAAAGTCAAAGTCTTGACTTGACTTCAAAAAAAACAAAATTTAAATTCAAAGTCTTGACTTGCCTTTAAAAAAAACAAAATTTAAATTCAAATTCCTGAATTGCCTTCAAAATAAACAAAATTTAAATTCAAAGTCTTGACTTGCCTTTAAAAAAAACAAAATTTAAGTCAAATTCCTGAATTGCCTTCAAAATAAACAAAATTTAAAGTCAAAGTCCTGACTTGACTTCAAAAAAAACAAAATTTAATTTCAAAGTCTTGACTTGCCTTTAAAATAAACAAAACTTAAATTCAAAGTGCTGACTTGTCTTCAAAAAAAACAAAATTTAAAGTCAAAGTCTTGACTTGACTTTAAAATAAACAAAATTTAAAGTCAAAGTCCTGACTTGACTTTAACATAAACAAAACTTAAATTCAAAGTTCTGACTTTACTTCAAAAAAAACAAAATTTAAATTCAAAGTCTTGACTTGCCTCTAAAAAAAACAAAATTTAAGTCAAAGTCCTGACTTGACTTCAAAATAAACAAAATTTAAATTCAAAGTCCTTACTTGACTTCAAAATAAACAAAATTTAGAGTCAAAGTCTTTACTTGACTTAAAAATAAACAAAATTTAAATTCAAAGCGCTGACTTTACTTCAAAAAAAAACAAAATTCAAGTTAAAATCCTGACTTGACTTCAAAAAAAACAAAATTTAAATTAAAAGCGCTGACTTGGCTTCAAAAAAAACAAAATTTAAATTCAAAGTGCTGACTTGACTTCAAAAATAACAAAATTTAAATTAAAAGCGCTGACTTGACTTCAAAAAAAACAAAATTTAATTAAAAGTCCTGACTTGACTTCAAAATAAACAAAATTTTAGTCAAAATCCTAACTTGACTTCAAAAAAAACAATATTTAAGTTAAAGTCTTGACTTGAGTTCAAAATAAACAAAATTTAAATTCAAAGTCTTTACTTGCCTTTAAAATAAACAAAATTTAAATTCAAAGTCTTGACTTGCCTTTAAAAAAAACAAAATTTAAATTCAAAGTCTTGACTTGCCTTTAAAAAAAACAAAATTTAAGTCAAATTCCTGAATTGCCTTCAAAATAAACAAAATTTAAAGTCAAAGTCCTGACTTGACTTCAAAAAAAACAAAATTTAAATTCAAAGCGCTGTCTTTACTTCAAAAAAAACAAAATTTAAATTCAAAGTCTTGACTTGCCTCTAAAAAAAACAAAATTTAAGTCAAAGTCCTGACTTGACTTCAAAATAAACAAAATTTAAATTCAAAGTCCTTACTTGACTTCAAAATAAACAAAATTTAAAGTCAAAGTCTTTACTTGACTTAAAAATAAACAAAATTTAAATTCAAAGCGCTGACTTGACTTCAAAAAAAAACAAAATTCAAGTTAAAATCCTGACTTGACTTCAAAAAAAACAAAATTTAAATTAAAAGCGCTGACTTGGCTTCAAAAAAAACAAAATTTAAATTTAAAGTGCTGACTTGACTTTAAAAATAACAAAATTTAATTAAAAGTCCTGACTTGACTTCAAAAAAAACAATATTTAAGTTAAAGTCTTGACTTGACTTCAAAATAAACAAAATTTAAATTCAAAGTCTTTACTTGCCTTTAAAATAAACAAAATTTAAATTCAAAGTGTTGACTTGCCTTTAAAAAAAACAAAATTTAAATTCAAAGTCTTGACTTGCCTTCAAAAAAAACAAAATTTAAATTCAAAGTCTTGACTTGCCTTTAAAAAAAACAAAATTTAAATTCAAAGTCTTGACTTGCCTTCAAAATAAACAAAATTTAAAGTCAAAGTCCTGACTTGACTTCAAAAAAAACAAAATTTTAATCAAAATCCTGACTTGCCTTCAAAATAAACAAAATTTAAAGTCAAAGTCTTGACTTGACTTTAAAATAAACAAAACTTAAATTCAAAGTGCTGACTTGACTTCAAAAAAAACAAAATTTAAAGTCAAAGTCTTGACTTGACTTTAAAATAAACAAAACTTAAATTCAAAGTCCTGACTTGACTTCAAAAAAAACAAAATTTAAATTCAAAGTCTTGACTTGACTTTAAAAAAAACTAAATTTAAATTCAAAGTCTTGACTTGCCTTCAAAATAAACAAAATTTAAAGTCAAAGTCCTGACTTGACTTCAAAAAAAACAAAATTTTAATCAAAATCCTGACTTGCCTTCAAAATAAACAAAATTTAAAGTCAAAGTCTTGACTTGACTTTAAAATAAACAAAATTTAAATTCAAAGTGTTTACTTGCCTTTAAAATAAACAAAATTTAAATTCAAAGTCTTGACTTGACTTTAAAAAAAACAAAATTTAAATTCAAAGTCTTGACTTGCCTTTAAAAAAAACAAAATTTAAGTCAAATTCCTGAATTGCCTTCAAAATAAACAAAATTTAAAGTCAAAGTCCTGACTTTACTTCAAAAAAAACAAAATTTAAATTCAAAGTGCTGACTTTACTTCAAAAAAAAATAAAATTTAAATTCAAAGTCTTGACTTGCCTCTAAAAAAAACAAAATTTAAGTCAAAGTCCTGACTTGACTTCAAAATAAACAAAATTTAAATTCAAAGTCCTTACTTGACTTCAAAATAAACAAAATTTAAAGTCAAAGTCTTTACTTGACTTTAAAATAAAAAAAATTAAATTCAAAGCGCTGACTTTACTTCAAAAAAAAACAAAATTTAAGTAAAAGTCCTGACTTGACTTCAAAATAAACAAAATTTAAATTAAAAGCGCTGACTTGGCTTCAAAATAAACAAAATTTTAGTCAAAATCCTAACTTGACTTCAAAAAAAACAATATTTAAGTTAAAGTCTTGACTTGACTTTAAAATAAACAAAACTTAAATTCAAAGTCTTGACTTGACTTCAAAAAAAACAAAATTTAAATTCAAAGTCTTGACTTGACTTTAAAAAAAACTAAATTTAAATTCAAAGTCTTGACTTGCCTTCAAAATAAACAAAATTTAAAGTCAAAGTCCTGACTTGACTTCAAAAAAAACAAAATTTTGATCAAAATCCTGACTTGCCTTCAAAATAAACAAAATTTAAAGTCAAAGTCTTGACTTGACTTTAAAATAAACAAAATTTAAATTCAAAGTGTTTACTTGCCTTTAAAATAAACAAAATTTAAATTCAAAGTCTTGACTTGACTTTACAAAAAAACAAAATTTAAATTCAAAGTCTTGACTTGCCTTTAAAAAAAACAAAATTTAAGTCAAATTCCTGAATTGCCTTCAAAATTAACAAAATTTAAAGTCAAAGTCCTGACTTTACTTCAAAAAAAAACAAAATTTAAATTCAAAGTGCTGACTTTACTTCAAAAAAAAATAAAATTTAAATTCAAAGTCTTGACTTGCCTCTAAAAAAAACAAAATTTAAGTCAAAGTCCTGACTTGACTTCAAAATAAACAAAATTTAAAATCAAAGTCCTTACTTGACTTCAAAATAAACAAAATTTAAAGTCAAAGTCTTTACTTGACTTTAAAATAAAAAAAATTAAATTCAAAGCGCTGACTTTACTTCAAAAAAAACAAAATTTAAGTAAAAGTCCTGACTTGACTTCAAAATAAACAAAATTTAAATTAAAAGCGCTGACTTGGCTTCAAAATAAACAAAATTTTAGTCAAAATCCTAACTTGACTTCAAAAAAAACAATATTTAAGTTAAAGTCTTGACTTTACTTCAAAATAAACAAAATTTAAATTCAAAGTCTTTACTTGCCTTTAAAATAAACAAAATTTAAATTCAAAGTCTTGACTTGCCTTTAAAAAAAACAAAATTTAAATTCAAAGTCTTGACTTGCCTTTAAAAAAAACAAAATTTAAGTCAAATTCCAGAATTGCCTTCAAAATAAACAAAATTTAAAGTCAAAGTCCTGACTTGACTTCAAAAAAAAAAAAATTTAAATTCAAAGTCTTGACTTGCCTTTAAAAAAAACAAAATTTAAATTCAAAGTCTTGACTTGCCTTCAAAATAAACAAAATTTAAAGTCAAAGTCCTGACTTGACTTCAAAAAAAACAAAATTTTAATCAAAATCCTGACTTGCCTTCAAAATAAACAAAATTTAAAGTCAAAGTCTTGACTTGACTTTAAAATAAACAAAACTTAAATTCAAAGTCTTGACTTGACTTCAAAAAAAACAAAATTTAAATTCAAAGTCTTGACTTGACTTTAAAAAAAACTAAATTTAAATTCAAAGTCTTGACTTGCCTTCAAAATAAACAAAATTTAAAGTCAAAGTCCTGACTTGACTTCAAAAAAAACAAAATTTTGATCAAAATCCTGACTTGCCTTCAAAATAAACAAAATTTAAAGTCAAAGTCTTGACTTGACTTTAAAATAAACAAAATTTAAATTCAAAGTGTTTACTTGCCTTTAAAATAAACAAAATTTAAATTCAAAGTCTTGACTTGACTTTACAAAAAAACAAAATTTAAATTCAAAGTCTTGACTTGCCTTTAAAAAAAACAAAATTTAAGTCAAATTCCTGAATTGCCTTCAAAATTAACAAAATTTAAAGTCAAAGTCCTGACTTTACTTCAAAAAAAACAAAATTTAAATTCAAAGTGCTGACTTTACTTCAAAAAAAAATAAAATTTAAATTCAAAGTCTTGACTTGCCTCTAAAAAAAACAAAATTTAAGTCAAAGTCCTGACTTGACTTCAAAATAAACAAAATTTAAAATCAAGTCCTTACTTGACTTCAAAATAAACAAAATTTAAAGTCAAAGTCTTTACTTGACTTTAAAATAAAAAAAATTAAATTCAAAGCGCTGACTTTACTTCAAAAAAAACAAAATTTAAGTAAAAGTCCTGACTTGACTTCAAAATAAACAAAATTTAAATTAAAAGCGCTGACTTGGCTTCAAAATAAACAAAATTTTAGTCAAAATCCTAACTTGACTTCAAAAAAAACAATATTTAAGTTAAAGTCTTGACTTTACTTCAAAATAAACAAAATTTAAATTCAAAGTCTTTACTTGCCTTTAAAATAAACAAAATTTAAATTCAAAGTCTTGACTTGCCTTTAAAAAAAACAAAATTTAAATTCAAAGTCTTGACTTGCCTTTAAAAAAAACAAAATTTAAGTCAAATTCCAGAATTGCCTTCAAAATAAACAAAATTTAAAGTCAAAGTCCTGACTTGACTTCAAAAAAAAAAAAATTTAAATTCAAAGTCTTGACTTGCCTTTAAAAAAAACAAAATTTAAATTCAAAGTCTTGACTTGCCTTCAAAATAAACAAAATTTAAAGTCAAAGTCCTGACTTGACTTCAAAAAAAACAAAATTTTAATCAAAATCCTGACTTGCCTTCAAAATAAACAAAATTTAAAGTCAAAGTCTTGACTTGACTTTAAAATAAACAAAACTTAAATTCAAAGTGCTGACTTGACTTCAAAAAAAACAAAATTTAAACTCAAAGTCTTGACTTGACTTTAAAATAAACAAAACTTAAATTCAAAGTGCTGATTTGACTTCAAAAAAAACAAAATTTAAATTCAAAGTCTTGACTTGCCTTTAAAAAAAACAAAATTTAAGTCAAATTCCTGAATTGCCTTCAAAATAAACAAAATTTAAAGTCAAAGTCCTGACTTGACTTCAAAAAAAACAAAATTTAAATTCAAAGTCTTGACTTGACTTTAAAAATAACTAAATTTAAATTCAAAGTCTTGACTTGCCTTCAAAATAAACAAAATTTAAAGTCAAAGTCTTGACATGACTTTAAAATAAACAAAACTTAAATTCAAAGTGCTGACTTGACTTCAAAAAAAACAAAATTTAAAGTCAAAGTCTTGACTTGACTTTAAAATAAACAAAACTTAAATTCAAAGTGCTGATTTGACTTCAAAAAAAACAAAATTTAAATTCAAAGTCTTGACTTGTCTTTAAAAAAAACAAAATTTAAGTCAAATTCCTGACTTGCCTTCAAAATAAACAAAATTTAAGTAAAAATCCTGACTTGACTTCAAAAAAAAACAAAATTTAAGTAAAAGTCCTGACTTGACTTCAAAATATACAAAATTTTAGTCAAAATCCTAACTTGACTTCAAAAAAAACAAAATTTAAGTTAAAGTCTTGACTTGACTTCAAAATAAACAAAATTTAAATTAAAAGCGCTGACTTGGCTTCAAAATAAACAAAATTTTAGTCAAAATCCTAACTTGACTTCAAAAAAAACAATATTTAAGTTAAAGTCTTGACTTTACTTCAAAATAAACAAAATTTAAATTCAAAGTCTTTACTTGCCTTTAAAATAAACAAAATTTAAATTCAAAGTCTTGACTTGCCTTTAAAAAAAACAAAATTTAAATTCAAAGTCTTGACTTGCCTTTAAAAAAAACAAAATTTAAGTCAAATTCCTGAATTGCCTTCAAAATAAACAAAATTTAAAGTCAAAGTCCTGACTTGACTTCAAAAAAAAAAAAATTTAAATTCAAAGTCTTGACTTGCCTTTAAAAAAAACAAAATTTAAATTCAAAGTCTTGACTTGCCTTCAAAATAAACAAAATTTAAAGTCAAAGTCCTGACTTGACTTCAAAATAAACAAAATTTAAAGTCAAAGTCTTGACTTGACTTTAAAATAAACAAAACTTAAATTCAAAGTGCTGACTTGACTTCAAAAAAAACAAAATTTAAAGTCAAAGTCTTGACTTGACTTTAAAATAAACAAAACTTAAATTCAAAGTGCTGATTTGACTTCAAAAAAAACAAAATTTAAATTCAAAGTCTTGACTTGCCTTTAAAAAAAACAAAATTTAAGTCAAATTCCTGAATTGCCTTCAAAATAAACAAAATTTAAAGTCAAAGTCCTGACTTGACTTCAAAAAAAAACAAAATTTAAATTCAAAGTCTTGACTTGACTTTAAAAATAACTAAATTTAAATTCAAAGTCTTGACTTGCCTTCAAAATAAACAAAATTTAAAGTCAAAGTCTTGACATGACTTTAAAATAAACAAAACTTAAATTCAAAGTGCTGACTTGACTTCAAAAAAAACAAAATTTAAAGTCAAAGTCTTGACTTGACTTTAAAATAAACAAAACTTAAATTCAAAGTGCTGATTTGACTTCAAAAAAAACAAAATTTAAAGTCAAAGTCTTGACTTGACTTTAAAATAAACAAAACTTAAATTCAAAGTGCTGATTTGACTTCAAAAAAAACAAAATTTAAATTCAAAGTCTTGACTTGTCTTTAAAAAAAACAAAATTTAAGTCAAATTCCTGACTTGCCTTCAAAATAAACAAAATTTAAGTAAAAATCCTGACTTGACTTCAAAAAAAACAAAATTTAAGTAAAAGTCCTGACTTGACTTCAAAATATACAAAATTTTAGTCAAAATCCTAACTTGACTTCAAAAAAAACAAAATTTAAGTTAAAGTCTTGACTTGACTTCAAAATAAACAAAATTTAAATTAAAAGCGCTGACTTGGCTTCAAAATAAACAAAATTTTAGTCAAAATCCTAACTTGACTTCAAAAAAAACAATATTTAAGTTAAAGTCTTGACTTTACTTCAAAATAAACAAAATTTAAATTCAAAGTCTTTACTTGCCTTTAAAATAAACAAAATTTAAGTCAAATTCCTGACTTGCCTTCAAAATAAACAAAATTTAAGTAAAAATCCTGACTTGACTTCAAAAAAAACAAAATTTAAGTAAAAGTCCTGACTTGACTTCAAAATATACAAAATTTTAGTCAAAATCCTAACTTGACTTCAAAAAAAACAAAATTTAAGTTAAAGTCTTGACTTGACTTCAAAATAAACAAAATTTAAATTAAAAGCGCTGACTTGGCTTCAAAATAAACAAAATTTTAGTCAAAATCCTAACTTGACTTCAAAAAAAACAATATTTAAGTTAAAGTCTTGACTTTACTTCAAAATAAACAAAATTTAAATTCAAAGTCTTTACTTGCCTTTAAAATAAACAAAATTTAAATTCAAAGTCTTGACTTGCCTTTAAAAAAAACAAAATTTAAATTCAATGTCTTGACTTGCCTTCAAAATAAACAAAATTTAAAGTCAAAGTCTTGACTTGACTTTAAAATAAACAAAACTTAAATTCAAAGTGCTGACTTGACTTCAAAAAAAACAAAATTTAAAGTCAAAGTCTTGACTTGACTTTAAAATAAACAAAACTTAAATTCAAAGTGCTGATTTGACTTCAAAAAAAACAAAATTTAAGTCAAATTCCTGAATTGCCTTCAAAATAAACAAAATTTAAAGTCAAAGTCCTGACTTGACTTCAAAAAAAACAAAATTTAAATTCAAAGTCTTGACTTGACTTTAAAAATAACTAAATTTAAATTCAAAGTCTTGACTTGCCTTCAAAATAAACAAAATTTAAAGTCAAAGTCTTGACATGACTTTAAAATAAACAAAACTTAAATTCAAAGTGCTGACTTGACTTCAAAAAAAACAAAATTTAAAGTCAAAGTCTTGACTTGACTTTAAAATAAACAAAACTTAAATTCAAAGTGCTGATTTGACTTCAAAAAAAACAAAATTTAAAGTCAAAGTCTTGACTTGACTTTAAAATAAACAAAACTTAAATTCAAAGTGCTGATTTGACTTCAAAAAAAACAAAATTTAAATTCAAAGTCTTGACTTGTCTTTAAAAAAAACAAAATTTAAGTCAAATTCCTGACTTGCCTTCAAAATAAACAAAATTTAAGTAAAAATCCTGACTTGACTTCAAAAAAAAACAAAATTTAAGTAAAAGTCCTGACTTGACTTCAAAATATACAAAATTTTAGTCAAAATCCTAACTTGACTTCAAAAAAAACAAAATTTAAGTTAAAGTCTTGACTTGACTTCAAAATAAACAAAATTTAAATTAAAAGCGCTGACTTGGCTTCAAAATAAACAAAATTTTAGTCAAAATCCTAACTTGACTTCAAAAAAAACAATATTTAAGTTAAAGTCTTGACTTTACTTCAAAATAAACAAAATTTAAATTCAAAGTCTTTACTTGCCTTTAAAATAAACAAAATTTAAATTCAAAGTCTTGACTTGCCTTTAAAAAAAACAAAATTTAAATTCAAAGTCTTGACTTGCCTTTAAAAAAAACAAAATTTAAGTCAAATTCCTGAATTGCCTTCAAAATAAACAAAATTTAAAGTCAAAGTCTTGACTTGACTTTAAAATAAACAAAACTTAAATTCAAAGTGCTGACTTGACTTCAAAAAAAACAAAATTTAAAGTCAAAGTCTTGACTTGACTTTAAAATAAACAAAACTTAAATTCAAAGTGCTGATTTGACTTCAAAAAAAAACAAAATTTAAATTCAAAGTCTTGACTTGCCTTTAAAAAAAACAAAATTTAAGTCAAATTCCTGAATTGCCTTCAAAATAAACAAAATTTAAAGTCAAAGTCCTGACTTGACTTCAAAAAAAACAAAATTTAAATTCAAAGTCTTGACTTGACTTTAAAAATAACTAAATTTAAATTCAAAGTCTTGACTTGCCTTCAAAATAAACAAAATTTAAAGTCAAAGTCTTGACATGACTTTAAAATAAACAAAACTTAAATTCAAAGTGCTGACTTGACTTCAAAAAAAACAAAATTTAAAGTCAAAGTCTTGACTTGACTTTAAAATAAACAAAACTTAAATTCAAAGTGCTGATTTGACTTCAAAAAAAACAAAATTTAAATTCAAAGTCTTGACTTGTCTTTAAAAAAAACAAAATTTAAGTCAAATTCCTGACTTGCCTTCAAAATAAACAAAATTTAAGTAAAAATCCTGACTTGACTTCAAAAAAAAACAAAATTTAAGTAAAAGTCCTGACTTGACTTCAAAATATACAAAATTTTAGTCAAAATCCTAACTTGACTTCAAAAAAAACAAAATTTAAGTTAAAGTCTTGACTTGACTTCAAAATAAACAAAATTTAAATTCATAATCTTTACTTGCCTTTAAAATAAACAAAATTTAAATTCAAAGTCTTTACTTGCCTTTAAAATAAACAAAATTTAAAGTCAAAGTCCTGACTTGACTTTAAAAAAAAACAAAATTTAAAGTCAAAGTCTTGACTTGACTTTAAAATAAACAAAACTTAAATTCAAAGTGCTGATTTGACTTCAAAAAAAACAAAATTTAAATTCAAAGTCTTGACTTGTCTTTAAAAAAAACAAAATTTAAATTCAAAGTCCTGACTTGACTTCAAAAAAAAACAAAATTTAAATTCAAAGTGCTGACTTGACTTCAAAAAAAAAAAAATTTTAATCAAAATCCTGACTTGCCTTCAAAATAAACAAAATTTTAGTCAAAATCCTAACTTGACTTCAAAAAAAACAAAATTTAAGTTAATGTCTTGACTTGACTTCAAAATAAACAAAATTTAAATTCATAATCTTAACTTGCCTTAAAAATAAACAAAATTTAAATTCAAAGTCTTGACTTGCCTTTAAAAAAAACAAAATTTAAATTCAAAGTCTTGACTTGCCTTCAAAATAAACAAAATTTAAAGTCAAAGTCCTGACTTGACTTCAAAAAAAACAAAATTTAAATCAAAATCCTTACTTGCCTTCAAAAAAGACAAAACTTAAATTCAAAGTGCTGACTTTACTTCAAAAAAACAAAATTTAAATTCAAAGTCCTGACTTGACTTCAAAATAAACAAAATTTAAATTCAAAGTCTTTACTTGACTTCAAAATAAACAAAATTTAAAGTCAAAGTCTTTACTTGACTTTAAAATAAACAAAATTTAAATTCTAAGCGCTGACTTTACTTCAAAAAAAAAAAAAAATTTAAATTAAAAGCGCTGACTTGACTTCAAAAAAAACAAAATTTAAGTAAAAGTCCTGACTTGACTTTAAAATAAACAAAATTTTAGTCAAAATCCTAACTTGACTTCAAATAAAACAATATTGAAGTTAAAGTCTTGACTTGACTTACAAATAAATAAAATTTAAATTCAAAGTCTTTACTTGCCTTTAAAATAAACAAAATTTAAATTCAAAGTCTTGTCTTGCCTTTAAAAAAAACAAAATTTAAATTCAAAGTCTTGACTTGACTTTAAAATAAACAAAATTTAAATTCAAAGTGCTGACTTGACTTCAAAAATAACAAAATTTTAATTAAAAGCGCTGACTTGACTTCAAAAAAAACAAAATTTAAGCTAAAGTCTTGACTTGACTTCAAAATAAACAAAATTTAAATTCATAATCTTTACTTGCCTTTAAAATAAACAAAATTTAAATTCAAATTCCTGACTTGCCTTCAAAATAAACAAAATTTAAAGTCAAAGTCTTGACATGACTTTAAAATAAACAAAACTTAAATTCAAAGTGCTGACTTGACTTCAAAAAAAACAAAATTTAAAGTCAAAGTCTTGACTTGACTTTAAAATAAACAAAACTTAAATTCAAAGTGCTGATTTGACTTCAAAAAAAACAAAATTTAAATTCAAAGTCTTGACTTGTCTTTAAAAAAAACAAAATTTAAGTCAAATTCCTGACTTGCCTTCAAAATAAACAAAATTTAAGTAAAAATCCTGACTTGACTTCAAAAAAAAACAAAATTTAAGTAAAAGTCCTGACTTGACTTCAAAATATACAAAATTTTAGTCAAAATCCTAACTTGACTTCAAAAAAAACAAAATTTAAGTTAAAGTCTTGACTTGACTTCAAAATAAACAAAATTTAAATTCATAATCTTTACTTGCCTTTAAAATAAACAAAATTTAAATTCAAAGTCTTTACTTGCCTTTAAAATAAACAAAATTTAAAGTCAAAGTCCTGACTTGACTTTAAAAAAAAACAAAATTTAAAGTCAAAGTCTTGACTTGACTTTAAAATAAACAAAACTTAAATTCAAAGTGCTGATTTGACTTCAAAAAAAACAAAATTTAAATTCAAAGTCTTGACTTGACTTCAAAAAAAAAAAAATTTTAATCAAAATCCTGACTTGCCTTCAAAATAAACAAAATTTTAGTCAAAATCCTAACTTGACTTCAAAAAAAACAAAATTTAAGTTAATGTCTTGACTTGACTTCAAAATAAACAAAATTTAAATTCATAATCTTAACTTGCCTTAAAAATAAACAAAATTTTAGTCAAAATCCTAACATGACTTCAAAAAAAACAAAATTTAAGTTAAAGTCTTGACTTGACTTCAAAATAAACAAAATTTAAATTCATAATCTTTACTTGCCTTTAAAATAAACAAAATTTAAATTCAAAGTCTTTACTTGCCTTTAAAATAAACAAAATTTAAAGTCAAAGTCCTGACTTGACTTTAAAAAAAAACAAAATTTAAAGTCAAAGTCTTGACTTGACTTTAAAATAAACAAAATTTAAATTCAAAGTCCTGACTTGACTTCAAAAAAAAACAAAATTTAAATTCAAAGTGCTGACTTGACTTCAAAAAAAAAAAAATTTTAATCAAAATCCTGACTTGCCTTCAAAATAAACAAAATTTTAGTCAAAATCCTAACTTGACTTCAAAAAAAACAAAATTTAAGTTAATGTCTTGACTTGACTTCAAAATAAACAAAATTTAAATTCATAATCTTAACTTGCCTTAAAAATAAACAAAATTTAAATTCAAAGTCCTGACTTGACTTCAAAATAAACAAAATTTAAATTCAAAGTCTTTACTTGACTTCAAAATAAACAAAATTTAAAGTCAAAGTCTTTACTTGACTTTAAAATAAACAAAATTTAAATTCTAAGCGCTGACTTTACTTCAAAAAAAAAACAGATTATAAATTAAAAGCGCTGACTTGACTTCAAAAAAAACAAAATTTAAGTAAAAGTCCTGACTTGACTTTAAAATAAACAAAATTTTAGTCAAAATCCTAACTTGACTTCAAATAAAACAATATTGAAGTTAAAGTCTTGACTTGACTTACAAATAAATAAAATTTAAATTCAAAGTCTTTACTTGCCTTTAAAATAAACAAAATTTAAATTCAAAGTCTTGTCTTGCCTTTAAAAAAAACAAAATTTAAATTCAAAGTCTTGACTTGACTTTAAAATAAACAAAATTTAAATTCAAAGTGCTGACTTGACTTCAAAAATAACAAAATTTTAATTAAAAGCGCTGACTTGACTTCAAAAAAAACAAAATTTAAGCTAAAGTCTTGACTTGACTTCAAAATAAACAAAATTTAAATTCATAATCTTTACTTGCCTTTAAAATAAACAAAATTTAAATTCAAATTCCTGACTTGCCTTCAAAATAAACAAAATTTAAAGTGAAAGTCCTGACTTGACTTCAAAAAAAACAAAATTTAAATTCAATGTCCTGACTTGACTTCAAAAAAAACAAAATTTAAATTAAAAGCGCTGACTTGACTTCAAAAAAAACAAAATTTAAGTAAAAGTCCTGACTTGACTTCAAAATAAACAAAATTTAAAGTCAAAGTCCTGACTTTACTTCAAAAAGAACAAAATTTAAATTCAAAATGCTGACTTTACTTCAAAAAAAAAAAATTTAAATTCAAAGTCTTGACTTGCCTCTAAAAAAAACAAAATTTAAGTCAAAGTCCTGACTTGACATCAAAATAAACAAAATTTAAATTCAAAGTCCTTACTTGAATTCAAAATAAACAAAATTTAAACTCAAAGTCTTTACTTGACTTTAAAATAAACAAAATTTAAATTCAAAGCGCTGACTTTACTTCAAAAAAAAACAAAATTTAAGTTAAAATCCTGACTTGACTTCAAAAAAAAACAAAATTTAAATTAAAAGCGCTGACTTTACTTCAAAAAAAAACAAAATTTAATTAAAAGTCCTGACTTGACTTCAAAATAAACAAAATTTTAGTCAAAATCCTAACTTGACTTCAAAATAAACAAAATTTTAGTCAAAATCCTAACTTGACTTCAAAAAAAACAATATTTAAGTTAAAGTCTTGACTTGACTTCAAAAAAAACAAAATTTAAGTCAAATTCCTGAATTGCCTTCAAAATAAACAAAATTTAAAGTCAAAGTCCTGACTTGACTTCAAAAAAAACAAAATTTAAATTCAAAGTCTTGACTTGCCTCTAAAAAAAACAAAATTTAAGTCAAAATCCTGACTTGACTTCAAAATAAACAAAATTTAAATTCAAAGTCCTTACTTGACTTCAAAATAAACAAAATTTAAAGTCAAAGTCTTTACCTAACTTCAAAATAAACAAAATTTAAATTCAAAGCGCTGACTTTACTTCAAAAAAAAATAAAATTTAAGTAAAAATCCTGACTTGACTTCAAAAAAAAACAAAATTTAAATTAAAAGCGATGACTTGACTTCAAAATAAACAAAATTTTAATCAAAATCCTAACTTGACTTCAAATAAAACAATATCTATGTTAAAGTCTTGACTTGACTTCAAAAAAAACAAAATTTAAATTCAAAGTCTTGACTTGCCTCTAAAAAAACAAAATTTAAATTAAAAGCGCTGACTTGACTTCAAAAAAAACAAAATTTAAGTAAAAGTCCTGACTTGACTTCAAAATAAGCAAAATTTAAAGTCAAAGTCCTGACTTTACTTCAAAAAAAACAAAATTTAAGTTCAAAATGCTGACTTTACTTCAAAAAAAAACAAAATTTAAATTCAAAGTCTTGACTTGCCTCTAAAAAAAACAAAATTTAAGTCAAAGTCCTGACTTGACTTCAAAATAAACAAAATTTAAATTCAAAGTCCTTACTTGAATTCAAAATAAACAAAATTTAAAGTCAAAGTCTTTACTTGACTTTAAAATAAACAAAATTTAAATTCAAAGCGCTGACTTTACTTCAAAAAAAAACAAAATTTAAGTTAAAATCCTGACTTGACTTCAAAAAAAACAAAATTTAAATTAAAAGCGCTGACTTGGCTTCAAAAAAAACAAAATTTAAATTAAAAGCGCTGACTTGACTTCAAAAAAAACAAAATTTAATTAAAAGTCCTGACTTGACTTCAAAATAAACAAAATTTTAGTCAAAATCCTAACTTGACTTCAAAATAAACAAAATTTTAGTCAAAATCCTAACTTGACTTCAAAAAAAACAATATTTAAGTTAAAGTCTTGACTTGACTTCAAAAAAAAACAAAATTTAAGTCAAATTCCTGAATTGCCTTCAAAATAAACAAAATTTAAAGTCAAAGTCCTGACTTGACTTCAAAAAAAACAAAATTTAAATTCAAAGTCTTGACTTGCCTCTAAAAAAAAACAAAATTTAAGTCAAAATCCTGACTTGACTTCAAAATAAACAAAATTTAAATTCAAAGTCCTTACTTGACTTCAAAATAAACAAAATTTAAAGTCAAAGTCTTTACCTAACTTCAAAATAAACAAAATTTAAATTCAAAGCGCTGACTTTACTTCAAAAAAAAACAAAATTTAAGTAAAAATCCTGACTTGACTTCAAAAAAAACAAAATTTAAATTAAAAGCGATGACTTGACTTCAAAATAAACAAAATTTTAATCAAAATCCTAACTTGACTTCAAATAAAACAATATCTATGTTAAAGTCTTGACTTGACTTCAAAAAAAACAAAATTTAAATTCAAAGTCTTGACTTGCCTCTAAAAAAACAAAATTTAAATTAAAAGCGCTGACTTGACTTCAAAAAAAACAAAATTTAAGTAAAAGTCCTGACTTGACTTCAAAATAAACAAAATTTAAAGTCAAAGTCCTGACTTTACTTCAAAAAAAACAAAATTTAAATTCAAAATGCTGACTTTACTTCAAAAAAAAACAAAATTTAAATTCAAAGTCTTGACTTGCCTCTAAAAAAAACAAAATTTAAGTCAAAGTCCTGACTTGACTTCAAAATAAACAAAATTTAAATTCAAAGTCCTTACTTGAATTCAAAATAAACAAAATTTAAAGTCAAAGTCTTTACTTGACTTTAAAATAAACAAAATTTAAATTCAAAGCGCTGACTTTACTTCAAAAAAAAACAAAATTTAAGTTAAAATCCTGACTTGACTTCAAAAAAAAACAAAATTTAAATTAAAAGCGCTGACTTGGCTTCAAAAAAAAACAAAATTTAAATTAAAAGCGCTGACTTGACTTCAAAAAAAACAAAATTTAATTAAAAGTCCTGACTTGACTTCAAAATAAACAAAATTTTAGTCAAAATCCTAACTTGACTTCAAAAAAAACAATATTTAAGTTAAAGTCTTGACTTGACTTCAAAATAAACAAAATTTAAATTCAAAGTCTTTACTTGCCTTTAAAATAAACAAAATTTAAATTCAAAGTCTTGACTTGCCTTTAAAAAAAACAAAATTTAAATTCAAAGTCTTGACTTGCCTCTAAAAAAAACAAAATTTAAGTCAAAGTCCTGACTTGACTTCAAAATAAACAAAATTTAAATTCAAAGTCCTTACTTGACTTCAAAATAAACAAAATTTAAAGTCAAAGTCTTTACCTGACTTTAAAATAAACAAAATTTAAATTCTAAGCGCTGACTTTACTTCAAAAAAAAACAAAATTTAAGTAAAAATCCTGACTTGACTTCAAAAAAAAACAAAATTTAAATTAAAAGCGCTGACTTGGCTTCAAAAAAAAAAAAATTTAAATTAAAAGTGCTGACTTGACTTCAAAAATAACAAAATTTAAATTAAAAGCGCTGACTTGACTTCAAAATAAACAAAATTTTAATCAAAATCCTAACTTGACTTCAAATAAAACAATATTTATGTTAAAGTCTTGACTTGACTTCAAAAAAAACAAAATTTAAATTCAAAGTCTTGACTTGCCTCTAAAAAAAACAAAATTTAAGTCAAAATCCTGACTTGACTTCTAAATAAACAAAATTTAAATTCAAAGTCCTTACTTGACTTCAAAATAAACAAAATTTATAGTCAAAGTCTTTACTTGACTTTAAAATAAACAAAATTTAAATTCAAAGCGCTGACTTTACTTCAAAAAAAAAACAAAATTTAAGTTAAAATACTGACTTGACTTCAAAAAAAACAAAATTTAAATTAAAAGCGCTGACTTGGCTTCAAAAAAAACAAAATTTAAATTCAAAGTGCTGACTTGACTTCAAAAATAACAAAATTTAAATTCAAAGTCCTTACTTGACTTCAAAATAAACAAAATTTATAGTCAAAGTCTTTACTTGACTTCAAAATAAACAAAATTTAAATTCAAAGTCTTTACTTGCCTTTAAAATAAACAAAATTTAAATTCAAAGTCTTGACTTGCCTTTAAAAAAAACAAAATTTAAATTCAAAGTCTTGACTTGCCTTTAAAAAAAACAAAATTTAAGTCAAATTCCTGAATTGCCTTCAAAATAAACAAAATTTAAAGTCAAAGTCCTGACTTGACTTCAAAAAAAACAAAATTTAGATTCAAAGTCTTGACTTGCCTCTAAAAAAAACAAAATTTAAGTCAAAGTCCTGACTTGACTTCAAAATAAACAAAATTTAAATTCAAAGTCCTTACTTGACTTCAAAATAAACAAAATTTAAAGTCAAAGTCTTTACCTGACTTTAAAATAAACAAAATTTAAATTCAAAGCGCTGACTTTACTTCAAAAAAAAAACAAAATTTTAGTCAAAATCCTAACTTGACTTCAAAAAAAACAATATTTAAGTTAAAGTCTTGACTTGACTTCAAAATAAACAAAATTTAAATTCAAAGTCTTTACTTGCCTTTAAAATAAACAAAATTTAAATTCAAAGTCTTGACTTGCCTTTAAAAAAAACAAAATTTAAATTCAAAGTCTTGACTTGCCTTTAAAAAAAACAAAATTTAAGTCAAATTCCTGAATTGCCTTCAAAATAAACAAAATTTAAAGTCAAAGTCCTGACTTGACTTCAAAAAAAACAAAATTTAAATTCAAAGTCTTGACTTGCCTCTAAAAAAAAACAAAATTTAAGTCAAAGTCCTGACTTGACTTCAAAATAAACAAAATTTAAATTCAAAGTCCTTACTTGACTTCAAAATAAACAAAATTTAAAGTCAAAGTCTTTACCTGACTTTAAAATAAACAAAATTTAAATTCTAAGCGCTGACTTTACTTCAAAAAAAAACAAAATTTTAGTCAAAATCCTAACTTGACTTCAAAAAAAAACAATATTTAAGTTAAAGTCTTGACTTGACTTCAAAATAAACAAAATTTAAATTCAAAGTCTTTACTTGCCTTTAAAATAAACAAAATTTAAATTCAAAGTCTTGACTTGCCTTTAAAAAAAACAAAATTTAAATTCAAAGTCTTGACTTGCCTTTAAAAAAAAACAAAATTTAAGTCAAATTCCTGAATTGCCTTCAAAATAAACAAAATTTAAAGTCAAAGTCCTGACTTGACTTCAAAAAAAACAAAATTTAGATTCAAAGTCTTGACTTGCCTCTAAAAAAAACAAAATTTAAGTCAAAGTCCTGACTTGACTTCAAAATAAACAAAATTTAAATTCAAAGTCCTTACTTGACTTCAAAATAAACAAAATTTAAAGTCAAAGTCTTTACCTGACTTTAAAATAAACAAAATTTAAATTCAAAGCGCTGACTTTACTTCAAAAAAAAACAAAATTTTAGTCAAAATCCTAACTTGACTTCAAAAAAAACAATATTTAAGTTAAAGTCTTGACTTGACTTCAAAATAAACAAAATTTAAATTCAAAGTCTTTACTTGCCTTTAAAATAAACAAAATTTAAATTCAAAGTCTTGACTTGCCTTTAAAAAAAACAAAATTTAAATTCAAAGTCTTGACTTGCCTTTAAAAAAAACAAAATTTAAGTCAAATTCCTGAATTGCCTTCAAAATAAACAAAATTTAAAGTCAAAGTCCTGACTTGACTTCAAAAAAAACAAAATTTAGATTCAAAGTCTTGACTTGCCTCTAAAAAAAACAAAATTTAAGTCAAAGTCCTGACTTGACTTCAAAATAAACAAAATTTAAATTCAAAGTCCTTACTTGACTTCAAAATAAACAAAATTTAAAGTCAAAGTCTTTACCTGACTTTAAAATAAACAAAATTTAAATTCTAAGCGCTGACTTTACTTCAAAAAAAAACAAAATTTTAGTCAAAATCCTAACTTGACTTCAAAAAAAACAATATTTAAGTTAAAGTCTTGACTTGACTTCAAAATAAACAAAATTTAAATTCAAAGTCTTTACTTGCCTTTAAAATAAACAAAATTTAAATTCAAAGTCTTGACTTGCCTTTAAAAAAAACAAAATTTAAATTCAAAGTCTTGACTTGCCTTTAAAAAAAACAAAATTTAAGTCAAATTCCTGAATTGCCTTCAAAATAAACAAAATTTAAAGTCAAAGTCCTGACTTGACTTCAAAAAAAACAAAATTTAGATTCAAAGTCTTGACTTGCCTCTAAAAAAAAACAAAATTTAAGTCAAAGTCCTGACTTGACTTCAAAATAAACAAAATTTAAATTCAAAGTCCTTACTTGACTTCAAAATAAACAAAATTTAAAGTCAAAGTCTTTACCTGACTTTAAAATAAACAAAATTTAAATTCTAAGCGCTGACTTTACTTCAAAAAAAAACAAAATTTTAGTCAAAATCCTAACTTGACTTCAAAAAAAACAATATTTAAGTTAAAGTCTTGACTTGACTTCAAAATAAACAAAATTTAAATTCAAAGTCTTTACTTGCCTTTAAAATAAACAAAATTTAAATTCAAAGTCTTGACTTGCCTTTAAAAAAAACAAAATTTAAATTCAAAGTCTTGACTTGCCTTTAAAAAAAACAAAATTTAAGTCAAATTCCTGAATTGCCTTCAAAATAAACAAAATTTAAAGTCAAAGTCCTGACTTGACTTCAAAAAAAACAAAATTTAGATTCAAAGTCTTGACTTGCCTCTAAAAAAAACAAAATTTAAGTCAAAGTCCTGACTTGACTTCAAAATAAACAAAATTTAAATTCAAAGTCCTTACTTGACTTCAAAATAAACAAAATTTAAAGTCAAAGTCTTTACCTGACTTTAAAATAAACAAAATTTAAATTCTAAGCGCTGACTTTACTTCAAAAAAAAACAAAATTTTAGTCAAAATCCTAACTTGACTTCAAAAAAAACAATATTTAAGTTAAAGTCTTGACTTGACTTCAAAATAAACAAAATTTAAATTCAAAGTCTTTACTTGCCTTTAAAATAAACAAAATTTAAATTCAAAGTCTTGACTTGCCTTTAAAAAAAACAAAATTTAAATTCAAAGTCTTGACTTGCCTTTAAAAAAAACAAAATTTAAGTCAAATTCCTGAATTGCCTTCAAAATAAACAAAATTTAAAGTCAAAGTCCTGACTTGACTTCAAAAAAAAACAAAATTTAGATTCAAAGTCTTGACTTGCCTCTAAAAAAAACAAAATTTAAGTCAAAGTCCTGACTTGACTTCAAAATAAACAAAATTTAAATTCAAAGTCCTTACTTGACTTCAAAATAAACAAAATTTAAAGTCAAAGTCTTTACCTGACTTTAAAATAAACAAAATTTAAATTAAAAGCGCTGACTTGGCTTCAAAAAAAAAAAAATTTAAATTAAAAGTGCTGACTTGACTTCAAAAATAACAAAATTTAAATTAAAAGCGCTGACTTGACTTCAAAATAAACAAAATTTTAATCAAAATCCTAACTTGACTTCAAATAAAACAAAATTTAAATTCAAAGTCTTGACTTGCCTCTAAAAAAAACAAAATTTAAGTCAAAATCCTGACTTGACTTCTAAATAAACAAAATTTAAATTCAAAGTCCTTACTTGACTTCAAAATAAACAAAATTTATAGTCAAAGTCTTTACTTGACTTTAAAATAAACAAAATTTAAATTCAAAGCGCTGACTTTACTTCAAAAAAAAACAAAATTTAAGTTAAAATACTGACTTGACTTCAAAAAAAACAAAATTTAAATTAAAAGCGCTGACTTGGCTTCAAAAAAAACAAAATTTAAATTCAAAGTGCTGACTTGACTTCAAAAATAACAAAATTTAAATTCAAAGTCCTTACTTGACTTCAAAATAAACAAAATTTATCTTCAAAGTCTTTACTTGACTTCAAAATAAACAAAATTTAAATTCAAAGTCTTTACTTGCCTTTAAAATAAACAAAATTTAAATTCAAAGTCTTGACTTGCCTTTAAAAAAAACAAAATTTAAATTCAAAGTCTTGACTTGCCTTTAAAAAAAACAAAATTTAAGTCTAATTCCTGAATTGCCTTCAAAATAAACAAAATTTAAAGTCAAAGTCCTGACTTGACTTCAAAAAAAACAAAATTTAGATTCAAAGTCTTGACTTGCCTCTAAAAAAAACAAAATTTAAGTCAAAGTCCTGACTTGACTTCAAAATAAACAAAATTTAAATTCAAAGTCCTTACTTGACTTCAAAATAAACAAAATTTAAAGTCAAAGTCTTTACCTGACTTTAAAATATACAAAATTTAAATTCTAAGCGCTGACTTTACTTCAAAAAAAAACAAAATTTTAGTCAAAATCCTAACTTGACTTCAAAAAAAACAATATTTAAGTTAAAGTCTTGACTTGACTTCAAAATAAACAAAATTTAAATTCAAAGTCTTTACTTGCCTTTAAAATAAACAAAATTTAAATTCAAAGTCTTGACTTGCCTTTAAAAAAAACAAAATTTAAATTCAAAGTCTTGACTTGCCTTTAAAAAAAACAAAATTTAAGTCAAATTCCTGAATTGCCTTCAAAATAAACAAAATTTAAAGTCAAAGTCCTGACTTGACTTCAAAAAAAACAAAATTTAGATTCAAAGTCTTGACTTGCCTCTAAAAAAAACAAAATTTAAGTCAAAGTCCTGACTTGACTTCAAAATAAACAAAATTTAAATTCAAAGTCCTTACTTGACTTCAAAATAAACAAAATTTAAAGTCAAAGTCTTTACCTGACTTTAAAATAAACAAAATTTAAATTAAAAGCGCTGACTTGGCTTCAAAAAAAAAAAAATTTAAATTAAAAGTGCTGACTTGACTTCAAAAATAACAAAATTTAAATTAAAAGCGCTGACTTGACTTCAAAATAAACAAAATTTTAATCAAAATCCTAACTTGACTTCAAATAAAACAAAATTTAAATTCAAAGTCTTGACTTGCCTCTAAAAAAAACAAAATTTAAGTCAAAATCCTGACTTGACTTCTAAATAAACAAAATTTAAATTCAAAGTCCTTACTTGACTTCAAAATAAACAAAATTTATAGTCAAAGTCTTTACTTGACTTTAAAATAAACAAAATTTAAATTCAAAGCGCTGACTTTACTTCAAAAAAAAACAAAATTTAAGTTAAAATACTGACTTGACTTCAAAAAAAACAAAATTTAAATTAAAAGCGCTGACTTGGCTTCAAAAAAAACAAAATTTAAATTCAAAGTGCTGACTTGACTTCAAAAATAACAAAATTTAAATTCAAAGTCCTTACTTGACTTCAAAATAAACAAAATTTATCTTCAAAGTCTTTACTTGACTTCAAAATAAACAAAATTTAAATTCAAAGTCTTTACTTGCCTTTAAAATAAACAAAATTTAAATTCAAAGTCTTGACTTGCCTTTAAAAAAAACAAAATTTAAATTCAAAGTCTTGACTTGCCTTTAAAAAAAACAAAATTTAAGTCTAATTCCTGAATTGCCTTCAAAATAAACAAAATTTAAAGTCAAAGTCCTGACTTGACTTCAAAAAAAACAAAATTTAGATTCAAAGTCTTGACTTGCCTCTAAAAAAAACAAAATTTAAGTCAAAGTCCTTACTTGACTTCAAAATAAACAAAATTTATCTTCAAAGTCTTTACTTGACTTCAAAATAAACAAAATTTAAATTCAAAGTCTTTACTTGCCTTTAAAATAAACAAAATTTAAATTCAAAGTCTTGACTTGCCTTTAAAAAAAACAAAATTTAAATTCAAAGTCTTGACTTGCCTTTAAAAAAAACAATATTTAAGTTAAAGTCTTGACTTGACTTCAAAATAAACAAAATTTAAATTCAAAGTCTTTACTTGCCTTTAAAATAAACAAAATTTAAATTCAAAGTCTTGACTTGCCTTTAAAAAAAACAAAATTTAAATTCAAAGTCTTGACTTGCCTTTAAAAAAAACAAAATTTAAGTCAAATTCCTGAATTGCCTTCAAAATAAACAAAATTTAAAGTCAAAGTCCTGACTTGACTTCAAAAAAAACAAAATTTAGATTCAAAGTCTTGACTTGCCTCTAAAAAAAACAAAATTTAAGTCAAAGTCCTGACTTGACTTCAAAATAAACAAAATTTAAATTCAAAGTCCTTACTTGACTTCAAAATAAACAAAATTTAAAGTCAAAGTCTTTACCTGACTTTAAAATAAACAAAATTTAAATTCTAAGCGCTGACTTTACTTCAAAAAAAAACAAAATTTAAGTAAAAATCCTGACTTGACTTCAAAAAAAAACAAAATTTAAATTAAAAGCGCTGACTTGGCTTCAAAAAAAAAAAAATTTAAATTAAAAGTGCTGACTTGACTTCAAAAATAACAAAATTTAAATTAAAAGCGCTGACTTGACTTCAAAATAAACAAAATTTTAATCAAAATCCTAACTTGACTTCAAATAAAACAATATTTATGTTAAAGTCTTGACTTGACTTCAAAAAAAACAAAATTTAAATTCAAAGTCTTGACTTGCCTCTAAAAAAAACAAAATTTAAGTCAAAATCCTGACTTGACTTCTAAATAAACAAAATTTAAATTCAAAGTCCTTACTTGACTTCAAAATAAACAAAATTTATAGTCAAAGTCTTTACTTGACTTTAAAATAAACAAAATTTAAATTCAAAGCGCTGACTTTACTTCAAAAAAAAACAAAATTTAAGTTAAAATACTGACTTGACTTCAAAAAAAACAAAATTTAAATTAAAAGCGCTGACTTGGCTTCAAAAAAAACAAAATTTATCTTCAAAGTCTTTACTTGACTTCAAAATAAACAAAATTTAAATTCAAAGTCTTTACTTGCCTTTAAAATAAACAAAATTTAAATTCAAAGTCTTGACTTGCCTTTAAAAAAAACAAAATTTAAATTCAAAGTCTTGACTTGCCTTTAAAAAAAACAATATTTAAGTTAAAGTCTTGACTTGACTTCAAAATAAACAAAATTTAAATTCAAAGTCTTTACTTGCCTTTAAAATAAACAAAATTTAAATTCAAAGTCTTGACTTGCCTTTAAAAAAAACAAAATTTAAATTCAAAGTCTTGACTTGCCTTTAAAAAAAACAAAATTTAAGTCAAATTCCTGAATTGCCTTCAAAATAAACAAAATTTAAAGTCAAAGTCCTGACTTGACTTCAAAAAAAAACAAAATTTAGATTCAAAGTCTTGACTTGCCTCTAAAAAAAACAAAATTTAAGTCAAAGTCCTGACTTGACTTCAAAATAAACAAAATTTAAATTCAAAGTCCTTACTTGACTTCAAAATAAACAAAATTTAAAGTCAAAGTCTTTACCTGACTTTAAAATAAACAAAATTTAAATTCTAAGCGCTGACTTTACTTCAAAAAAAAACAAAATTTAAGTAAAAATCCTGACTTGACTTCAAAAAAAAACAAAATTTAAATTAAAAGCGCTGACTTGGCTTCAAAAAAAAAAAAATTTAAATTAAAAGTGCTGACTTGACTTCAAAAATAACAAAATTTAAATTAAAAGCGCTGACTTGACTTCAAAATAAACAAAATTTTAATCAAAATCCTAACTTGACTTCAAATAAAACAATATTTATGTTAAAGTCTTGACTTGACTTCAAAAAAAAACAAAATTTAAATTCAAAGTCTTGACTTGCCTCTAAAAAAAACAAAATTTAAGTCAAAATCCTGACTTGACTTCTAAATAAACAAAATTTAAATTCAAAGTCCTTACTTGACTTCAAAATAAACAAAATTTATAGTCAAAGTCTTTACTTGACTTTAAAATAAACAAAATTTAAATTCAAAGCGCTGACTTTACTTCAAAAAAAAACAAAATTTAAGTTAAAATACTGACTTGACTTCAAAAAAAAACAAAATTTAAATTAAAAGCGCTGACTTGGCTTCAAAAAAAAACAAAATTTAAATTCAAAGTGCTGACTTGACTTCAAAAATAACAAAATTTAAATTAAAAGCGCTGACTTGACTTCAAAATAAACAAAATTTTAATCAAAATCCTAACTTGACTTCAAATAAAACAATATTTATGTTAAAGTCTTGACTTGACTTCAAAATAAACAAAATTTAAATTCAAAGTCTTTACTTGCCTTTAAAATAAACAAAATTTAAATTCAAAGTCCTTACTTGACTTCAAAATAAACAAAATTTATAGTCAAAGTCTTTACTTGACTTTAAAATAAACAAAATTTAAATTCAAAGCGCTGACTTTACTTCAAAAAAAAAACAAAATTTAAGTTAAAATCCTGACTTGACTTCAAAAAAAACAAAATTTAAATTAAAAGCGCTGACTTGGCTTCAAAAAAAAACAAAATTTAAATTAAAAGCGCTGACTTGACTTCAAAAAAAACAAAATTTAATTAAAAGTCCTGACTTGACTTCAAAATAAACAAAATTTAAGTCAAAATCCTAACTTGACTTCAAAAAAAACAATATTTAAGTTAAAGTCTTGACTTGACTTCAAAATAAACAAAATTTAAATTCAAAGTCTTTACTTGCCTTTAAAATAAACAAAATTTAAATTCAAAGTCTTGACTTGCCTTTAAAAAAAACAAAATTTAAATTCAAAGTCTTGACTTGCCTTTAAAAAAAACAAAATTTAAGTCAAATTCCTGAATTGCCTTCAAAATAAACAAAATTTAAAGTCAAAGTCCTGACTTGACTTCAAAAAAAACAAAATTTAGATTCAAAGTCTTGACTTGCCTCTAAAAAAAACAAAATTTAAGTCAAAGTCCCGACTTGACTTCAAAATAAACAAAATTTAAATTCAAAGTCCTTACTTGACTTCAAAATAAACAAAATTTAAAGTCAAAGTCTTTACCTGACTTTAAAATAAACAAAATTTAAATTCTAAGCGCTGACTTTACTTCAAAAAAAAACAAAATTTAAGTAAAAATCCTGACTTGACTTCAAAAAAAAACAAAATTTAAATTAAAAGCGCTGACTTGGCTTCAAAAAAAAAAAAATTTAAATTAAAAGTCCTGACTTGACTTCAAAATAAACAAAATTTTAGTCAAAATCCTAACTTGACTTCAAAAAAAACAATATTTAAGTTAAAGTCTTGACTTGACTTCAAAATAAACAAAATTTAAATTCAAAGTCTTTACTTGCCTTTAAAATAAACAAAATTTAAATTCAAAGTCTTGACTTGCCTTTAAAAAAAACAAAATTTAAATTCAAAGTCTTGACTTGCCTTTAAAAAAAACAAAATTTAAGTCAAATTTCTGAATTGCCTTCAAAATAAACAAAATTTAAAGTCAAAGTCCTGACTTGACTTCAAAAAAAACAAAATTTAGATTCAAAGTCTTGACTTGCCTCTAAAAAAAACAAAATTTAAGTCAAAGTCCTGACTTGACTTCAAAATAAACAAAATTTAAATTCAAAGTCCTTACTTGACTTCAAAATAAACAAAATTTAAAGTCAAAGTCTTTACCTGACTTTAAAATAAACAAAATTTAAATTCTAAGCGCTGACTTTACTTCAAAAAAAAACAAAATTTAAGTAAAAATCCTGACTTGACTTCAAAATAAACAAAATTTTAGTCAAAATCCTAACTTGACTTCAAAAAAAACAATATTTAAGTTAAAGTCTTGACTTGACTTCAAAATAAACAAAATTTAAATTCAAAGTCTTTACTTGCCTTTAAAATAAACAAAATTTAAATTCAAAGTCTTGACTTGCCTTTAAAAAAAACAAAATTTAAGTCAAATTCCTGAATTGCCTTCAAAATAAACAAAATTTAAAGTCAAAGTCCTGACTTGACTTCAAAAAAAAACAAAATTTAGATTCAAAGTCTTGACTTGCCTCTAAAAAAAACAAAATTTAAGTCAAAGTCCCGACTTGACTTCAAAATAAACAAAATTTAAATTCAAAGTCCTTACTTGACTTCAAAATAAACAAAATTTAAAGTCAAAGTCTTTACCTGACTTTAAAATAAACAAAATTTAAATTCTAAGCGCTGACTTTACTTCAAAAATAAACAAAATTTTAGTCAAAATCCTAACTTGACTTCAAAAAAAACAATATTTAAGTTAAAGTCTTGACTTGACTTCAAAATAAACAAAATTTAAATTCAAAGTCTTTACTTGCCTTTAAAATAAACAAAATTTAAATTCAAAGTCTTGACTTGCCTTTAAAAAAAACAAAATTTAAATTCAAAGTCTTGACTTGCCTTTAAAAAAAACAAAATTTAAGTCAAATTTCTGAATTGCCTTCAAAATAAACAAAATTTAAAGTCAAAGTCCTGACTTGACTTCAAAAAAAACAAAATTTAGATTCAAAGTCTTGACTTGCCTCTAAAAAAAACAAAATTTAAGTCAAAGTCCTGACTTGACTTCAAAATAAACAAAATTTAAATTCAAAGTCCTTACTTGACTTCAAAATAAACAAAATTTAAAGTCAAAGTCTTTACCTGACTTTAAAATAAACAAAATTTAAATTAAAAGCGCTGACTTGGCTTCAAAAAAAAAAAAATTTAAATTAAAAGTGCTGACTTGACTTCAAAAATAACAAAATTTAAATTAAAAGCGCTGACTTGACTTCAAAATAAACAAAA
The DNA here is from genome assembly GCA_025491095.1 of Brachionus asplanchnoidis. NCBI lineage: Eukaryota > Metazoa > Rotifera > Eurotatoria > Ploima > Brachionidae > Brachionus > Brachionus asplanchnoidis. The sequence continues at coordinate 219,655 of JAILYF010000058.1, forward strand.
TTTTAATCAAAATCCTAACTTGACTTCAAATAAAACAAAATTTAAATTCAAAGTCTTGACTTGCCTCTAAAAAAAAACAAAATTTAAGTCAAAATCCTGACTTGACTTCTAAATAAACAAAATTTAAATTCAAAGTCCTTACTTGACTTCAAAATAAACAAAATTTATAGTCAAAGTCTTTACTTGACTTTAAAATAAACAAAATTTAAATTCAAAGCGCTGACTTTACTTCAAAAAAAAACAAAATTTAAGTTAAAATACTGACTTGACTTCAAAAAAAAACAAAATTTAAATTAAAAGCGCTGACTTGGCTTCAAAAAAAACAAAATTTAAATTCAAAGTGCTGACTTGACTTCAAAAATAACAAAATTTAAATTCAAAGTCCTTACTTGACTTCAAAATAAACAAAATTTATCTTCAAAGTCTTTACTTGACTTCAAAATAAACAAAATTTAAATTCAAAGTCTTTACTTGCCTTTAAAATAAACAAAATTTAAATTCAAAGTCTTGACTTGCCTTTAAAAAAAACAAAATTTAAATTCAAAGTCTTGACTTGCCTTTAAAAAAAACAAAATTTAAGTCTAATTCCTGAATTGCCTTCAAAATAAACAAAATTTAAAGTCAAAGTCCTGACTTGACTTCAAAAAAAACAAAATTTAGATTCAAAGTCTTGACTTGCCTCTAAAAAAAAACAAAATTTAAGTCAAAGTCCTTACTTGACTTCAAAATAAACAAAATTTATCTTCAAAGTCTTTACTTGACTTCAAAATAAACAAAATTTAAATTCAAAGTCTTTACTTGCCTTTAAAATAAACAAAATTTAAATTCAAAGTCTTGACTTGCCTTTAAAAAAAACAAAATTTAAATTCAAAGTCTTGACTTGCCTTTAAAAAAAACAATATTTAAGTTAAAGTCTTGACTTGACTTCAAAATAAACAAAATTTAAATTCAAAGTCTTTACTTGCCTTTAAAATAAACAAAATTTAAATTCAAAGTCTTGACTTGCCTTTAAAAAAAACAAAATTTAAATTCAAAGTCTTGACTTGCCTTTAAAAAAAACAAAATTTAAGTCAAATTCCTGAATTGCCTTCAAAATAAACAAAATTTAAAGTCAAAGTCCTGACTTGACTTCAAAAAAAACAAAATTTAGATTCAAAGTCTTGACTTGCCTCTAAAAAAAAACAAAATTTAAGTCAAAGTCCTGACTTGACTTCAAAATAAACAAAATTTAAATTCAAAGTCCTTACTTGACTTCAAAATAAACAAAATTTAAATTCTAAGCGCTGACTTTACTTCAAAAAAAAACAAAATTTAAGTAAAAATCCTGACTTGACTTCAAAAAAAACAAAATTTAAATTAAAAGCGCTGACTTGGCTTCAAAAAAAAAAAAATTTAAATTAAAAGTGCTGACTTGACTTCAAAAATAACAAAATTTAAATTAAAAGCGCTGACTTGACTTCAAAATAAACAAAATTTTAATCAAAATCCTAACTTGACTTCAAATAAAACAATATTTATGTTAAAGTCTTGACTTGACTTCAAAAAAAACAAAATTTAAATTCAAAGTCTTGACTTGCCTCTAAAAAAAACAAAATTTAAGTCAAAATCCTGACTTGACTTCTAAATAAACAAAATTTAAATTCAAAGTCCTTACTTGACTTCAAAATAAACAAAATTTATAGTCAAAGTCTTTACTTGACTTTAAAATAAACAAAATTTAAATTCAAAGCGCTGACTTTACTTCAAAAAAAAACAAAATTTAAGTTAAAATACTGACTTGACTTCAAAAAAAACAAAATTTAAATTAAAAGCGCTGACTTGGCTTCAAAAAAAACAAAATTTAAATTCAAAGTGCTGACTTGACTTCAAAAATAACAAAATTTAAATTAAAAGCGCTGACTTGACTTCAAAATAAACAAAATTTTAATCAAAATCCTAACTTGACTTCAAATAAAACAATATTTATGTTAAAGTCTTGACTTGACTTCAAAATAAACAAAATTTAAATTCAAAGTCTTTACTTGCCTTTAAAATAAACAAAATTTAAATTCAAAGTCCTTACTTGACTTCAAAATAAACAAAATTTATAGTCAAAGTCTTTACTTGACTTTAAAATAAACAAAATTTAAATTCAAAGCGCTGACTTTACTTCAAAAAAAAACAAAATTTAAGTTAAAATCCTGACTTGACTTCAAAAAAAACAAAATTTAAATTAAAAGCGCTGACTTGGCTTCAAAAAAAACAAAATTTAAATTAAAAGCGCTGACTTGACTTCAAAAAAAACAAAATTTAATTAAAAGTCCTGACTTGACTTCAAAATAAACAAAATTTAAGTCAAAATCCTAACTTGACTTCAAAAAAAACAATATTTAAGTTAAAGTCTTGACTTGACTTCAAAATAAACAAAATTTAAATTCAAAGTCTTTACTTGCCTTTAAAATAAACAAAATTTAAATTCAAAGTCTTGACTTGCCTTTAAAAAAAACAAAATTTAAATTCAAAGTCTTGACTTGCCTTTAAAAAAAACAAAATTTAAGTCAAATTCCTGAATTGCCTTCAAAATAAACAAAATTTAAAGTCAAAGTCCTGACTTGACTTCAAAAAAAAACAAAATTTAGATTCAAAGTCTTGACTTGCCTCTAAAAAAAAACAAAATTTAAGTCAAAGTCCCGACTTGACTTCAAAATAAACAAAATTTAAATTCAAAGTCCTTACTTGACTTCAAAATAAACAAAATTTAAAGTCAAAGTCTTTACCTGACTTTAAAATAAACAAAATTTAAATTCTAAGCGCTGACTTTACTTCAAAAAAAAACAAAATTTAAGTAAAAATCCTGACTTGACTTCAAAAAAAACAAAATTTAAATTAAAAGCGCTGACTTGGCTTCAAAAAAAAAAAAATTTAAATTAAAAGTCCTGACTTGACTTCAAAATAAACAAAATTTTAGTCAAAATCCTAACTTGACTTCAAAAAAAACAATATTTAAGTTAAAGTCTTGACTTGACTTCAAAATAAACAAAATTTAAATTCAAAGTCTTTACTTGCCTTTAAAATAAACAAAATTTAAATTCAAAGTCTTGACTTGCCTTTAAAAAAAACAAAATTTAAATTCAAAGTCTTGACTTGCCTTTAAAAAAAACAAAATTTAAGTCAAATTTCTGAATTGCCTTCAAAATAAACAAAATTTAAAGTCAAAGTCCTGACTTGACTTCAAAAAAAAACAAAATTTAGATTCAAAGTCTTGACTTGCCTCTAAAAAAAACAAAATTTAAGTCAAAGTCCTGACTTGACTTCAAAATAAACAAAATTTAAATTCAAAGTCCTTACTTGACTTCAAAATAAACAAAATTTAAAGTCAAAGTCTTTACCTGACTTTAAAATAAACAAAATTTAAATTCTAAGCGCTGACTTTACTTCAAAAAAAAAACAAAATTTAAGTAAAAATCCTGACTTGACTTCAAAATAAACAAAATTTTAGTCAAAATCCTAACTTGACTTCAAAAAAAACAATATTTAAGTTAAAGTCTTGACTTGACTTCAAAATAAACAAAATTTAAATTCAAAGTCTTTACTTGCCTTTAAAATAAACAAAATTTAAATTCAAAGTCTTGACTTGCCTTTAAAAAAAACAAAATTTAAGTCAAATTCCTGAATTGCCTTCAAAATAAACAAAATTTAAAGTCAAAGTCCTGACTTGACTTCAAAAAAAAACAAAATTTAGATTCAAAGTCTTGACTTGCCTCTAAAAAAAACAAAATTTAAGTCAAAGTCCCGACTTGACTTCAAAATAAACAAAATTTAAATTCAAAGTCCTTACTTGACTTCAAAATAAACAAAATTTAAAGTCAAAGTCTTTACCTGACTTTAAAATAAACAAAATTTAAATTCTAAGCGCTGACTTTACTTCAAAAATAAACAAAATTTTAGTCAAAATCCTAACTTGACTTCAAAAAAAACAATATTTAAGTTAAAGTCTTGACTTGACTTCAAAATAAACAAAATTTAAATTCAAAGTCTTTACTTGCCTTTAAAATAAACAAAATTTAAATTCAAAGTCTTGACTTGCCTTTAAAAAAAACAAAATTTAAATTCAAAGTCTTGACTTGCCTTTAAAAAAAACAAAATTTAAGTCAAATTTCTGAATTGCCTTCAAAATAAACAAAATTTAAAGTCAAAGTCCTGACTTGACTTCAAAAAAAACAAAATTTAGATTCAAAGTCTTGACTTGCCTCTAAAAAAAACAAAATTTAAGTCAAAGTCCTGACTTGACTTCAAAATAAACAAAATTTAAATTCAAAGTCCTTACTTGACTTCAAAATAAACAAAATTTAAAGTCAAAGTCTTTACCTGACTTTAAAATAAACAAAATTTAAATTCTAAGCGCTGACTTTACTTCAAAAAAAAAACAAAATTTAAGTAAAAATCCTGACTTGACTTCAAAATAAACAAAATTTTAGTCAAAATCCTAACTTGACTTCAAAAAAAACAATATTTAAGTTAAAGTCTTGACTTGACTTCAAAATAAACAAAATTTAAATTCAAAGTCTTTACTTGCCTTTAAAATAAACAAAATTTAAATTCAAAGTCTTGACTTGCCTTTAAAAAAAACAAAATTTAAGTCAAATTCCTGAATTGCCTTCAAAATAAACAAAATTTAAAGTCAAAGTCCTGACTTGACTTCAAAAAAAAACAAAATTTAGATTCAAAGTCTTGACTTGCCTCTAAAAAAAACAAAATTTAAGTCAAAGTCCCGACTTGACTTCAAAATAAACAAAATTTAAATTCAAAGTCCTTACTTGACTTCAAAATAAACAAAATTTAAAGTCAAAGTCTTTACCTGACTTTAAAATAAACAAAATTTAAATTCTAAGCGCTGACTTTACTTCAAAAAAAAACAAAATTTAAGTAAAAATCCTGACTTGACTTCAAAAAAAACAAAATTTAAATTAAAAGCGCTGACTTGGCTTCAAAAAAAAAAAAATTTAAATTAAAAGTCCTGACTTGACTTCAAAATAAACAAAATTTTAGTCAAAATCCTAACTTGACTTCAAAAAAAAACAATATTTAAGTTAAAGTCTTGACTTGACTTCAAAATAAACAAAATTTAAATTCAAAGTCTTTACTTGCCTTTAAAATAAACAAAATTTAAATTCAAAGTCTTGACTTGCCTTTAAAAAAAACAAAATTTAAATTCAAAGTCTTGACTTGCCTTTAAAAAAAACAAAATTTAAGTCAAATTCCTGAATTGCCTTCAAAATAAACAAAATTTAAAGTCAAAGTCCTGACTTGACTTCAAAAAAAACAAAATTTAGATTCAAAGTCTTGACTTGCCTCTAAAAAAAACAAAATTTAAGTCAAAGTCCTGACTTGACTTCAAAATAAACAAAATTTAAATTCAAAGTCCTTACTTGACTTCAAAATAAACAAAATTTAAAGTCAAAGTCTTTACCTGACTTTAAAATAAACAAAATTTAAATTAAAAGCGCTGACTTGACTTCAAAAAAAACAAAATTTAATTAAAAGTCCTGACTTGACTTCAAAATAAACAAAATTTTAGTCAAAATCCTAACTTGACTTCAAAAAAAACAATATTTAAGTTAAAGTCTTGACTTGACTTCAAAATAAACAAAATTTAAATTCAAAGTCTTTACTTGCCTTTAAAATAAACAAAATTTAAATTCAAAGTCTTGACTTGCCTTTAAAAAAAACAAAATTTAAATTCAAAGTCTTGACTTGCCTTTAAAAAAAACAAAATTTAAGTCAAATTCCTGAATTGCCTTCAAAATAAACAAAATTTAAAGTCAAAGTCCTGACTTGACTTCAAAAAAAACAAAATTTAGATTCAAAGTCTTGACTTGCCTCTAAAAAAACAAAATTTAAGTCAAAGTCCCGACTTGACTTCAAAATAAACAAAATTTAAATTCAAAGTCCTTACTTGACTTCAAAATAAACAAAATTTAAAGTCAAAGTCTTTACCTGACTTTAAAATAAACAAAATTTAAATTCTAAGCGCTGACTTTACTTCAAAAAAAAACAAAATTTAAGTAAAAATCCTGACTTGACTTCAAAAAAAACAAAATTTAAATTAAAAGCGCTGACTTGACTTCAAAAAAAAAAAAATTTAAATTAAAAGTCCTGACTTGACTTCAAAATAAACAAAATTTTAGTCAAAATCCTAACTTGACTTCAAAAAAAACAATATTTAAGTTAAAGTCTTGACTTGACTTCAAAATAAACAAAATTTAAATTCAAAGTCTTTACTTGCCTTTAAAATAAACAAAATTTAAATTCAAAGTCTTGACTTGCCTTTAAAAAAAACAAAATTTAAATTCAAAGTCTTGACTTGCCTTTAAAAAAAACAAAATTTAAGTCAAATTCCTGAATTGCCTTCAAAATAAACAAAATTTAAAGTCAAAGTCCTGACTTGACTTCAAAAAAAACAAAATTTAGATTCAAAGTCTTGACTTGCCTCTAAAAAAAACAAAATTTAAGTCAAAGTCCTGACTTGACTTCAAAATAAACAAAATTTAAATTCAAAGTCCTTACTTGACTTCAAAATAAACAAAATTTAAAGTCAAAGTCTTTACCTGACTTTAAAATAAACAAAATTTAAATTCTAAGCGCTGACTTTACTTCAAAAAAAAACAAAATTTAAGTAAAAATCCTGACTTGACTTCAAAAAAAACAAAATTTAAATTAAAAGCGCTGACTTGGCTTCAAAAAAAAAAAAATTTAAATTCAAAGTCTTGACTTGCCTCTAAAAAAAACAAAATTTAAGTCAAAATCCTGACTTGACTCCTAAATAAACAAAATTTAAATTCAAAGTCCTTACTTGACTTCAAAATAAACAAAATTTATAGTCAAAGTCTTTACTTGACTTTAAAATAAACAAAATTTAAATTCAAAGCGCTGACTTTACTTCAAAAAAAAACAAAATTTAAGTTAAAATACTGACTTGACTTCAAAAAAAACAAAATTTAAATTAAAAGCGCTGACTTGGCTTCAAAAAAAACAAAATTTAAATTCAAAGTGCTGACTTGACTTCAAAAATAACAAAATTTAAATTCAAAGTCCTTACTTGACTTCAAAATAAACAAAATTTATAGTCAAAGTCTTTACTTGACTTCAAAATAAACAAAATTTAAATTCAAAGTCTTGACTTGCCTTTAAAAAAAACAAAATTTAAGTTAAAATACTGACTTGACTTCAAAAAAAACAAAATTTAAATTAAAAGCGCTGACTTGGCTTCAAAAAAAACAAAATTTAAATTCAAAGTGCTGACTTGACTTCAAAAATAACAAAATTTAAATTCAAAGTCCTTACTTGACTTCAAAATAAACAAAATTTATAGTCAAAGTCTTTACTTGACTTCAAAATAAACAAAATTTAAATTCAAAGTCTTGACTTGCCTTTAAAAAAAACAAAATTTAAATTCAAAGTCTTGACTTGCCTTTAAAAAAAACAAAATTTAAGTCAAATTCCTGAATTGCCTTCAAAATAAACAAAATTTAAAGTCAAAGTCCTGACTTGACTTCAAAAAAAACAAAATTTAGATTCAAAGTCTTGACTTGCCTCTAAAAAAAACAAAATTTAAGTCAAAGTCCTGACTTGACTTCAAAATAAACAAAATTTAAATTCAAAGTCCTTACTTGACTTCAAAATAAACAAAATTTAAAGTCAAAGTCTTTACCTGACTTTAAAATAAACAAAATTTAAATTCTAAGCGCTGACTTTACTTCAAAAAAAAAACAAAATTTAAGTAAAAATCCTGACTTGACTTCAAAAAAAAACAAAATTTAAATTAAAAGCGCTGACTTGGCTTCAAAAAAAAAAAAATTTAAATTAAAAGTGCTGACTTGACTTCAAAAATAACAAAATTTAAATTAAAAGCGCTGACTTGACTTCAAAATAAACAAAATTTTAATCAAAATCCTAACTTGACTTCAAATAAAACAATATTTATGTTAAAGTCTTGACTTGACTTCAAAAAAAAACAAAATTTAAATTCAAAGTCTTGACTTGCCTCTAAAAAAAACAAAATTTAAGTCAAAATCCTGACTTGACTTCTAAATAAACAAAATTTAAATTCAAAGTCCTTACTTGACTTCAAAATAAACAAAATTTATAGTCAAAGTCTTTACTTGACTTTAAAATAAACAAAATTTAAATTCAAAGCGCTGACTTTACTTCAAAAAAAAACAAAATTTAAGTTAAAATACTGACTTGACTTCAAAAAAAACAAAATTTATATTAAAAGCGCTGACTTGGCTTCAAAAAAAACAAAATTTAAATTCAAAGTGCTGACTTGACTTCAAAAATAACAAAATTTAAATTAAAAGCGCTGACTTGACTTCAAAATAAACAAAATTTTAATCAAAATCCTAACTTGACTTCAAATAAAACAATATTTATGTTAAAGTCTTGACTTGACTTCAAAATAAACAAAATTTAAGTCAAATTCCTGAATTGCCTTCAAAATAAACAAAATTTAAAGTCAAAGTCCTGACTTGACTTCAAAAAAAACAAAATTTAGATTCAAAGTCTTGACTTGCCTCTAAAAAAAACAAAATTTAAGTCAAAGTCCTGACTTGACTTCAAAATAAACAAAATTTAAATTCAAAGTCCTTACTTGACTTCAAAATAAACAAAATTTAAAGTCAAAGTCTTTACCTGACTTTAAAATAAACAAAATTTAAATTCTAAGCGCTGACTTTACTTCAAAAAAAAAACAAAATTTAAGTAAAAATCCTGACTTGACTTCAAAAAAAACAAAATTTAAATTAAAAGCGCTGACTTGGCTTCAAAAAAAAAAAAATTTAAATTAAAAGTGCTGACTTGACTTCAAAAATAACAAAATTTAAATTAAAAGCGCTGACTTGACTTCAAAATAAACAAAATTTTAATCAAAATCCTAACTTGACTTCTAATAAAACAATATTTATGTTAAAGTCTTGACTTGCCTCTAAAAAAAAACAAAATTTAAGTCAAAATCCTGACTTGACTTCTAAATAAACAAAATTTAAATTCAAAGTCCTTACTTGACTTCAAAATAAACAAAATTTATAGTCAAAGTCTTTACTTGACTTTAAAATAAACAAAATTTAAATTCAAAGCGCTGACTTTACTTCAAAAAAAAACAAAATTTAAGTTAAAATACTGACTTGACTTCAAAAAAAACAAAATTTAAATTAAAAGCGCTGACTTGGCTTCAAAAAAAACAAAATTTAAATTCAAAGTGCTGACTTGACTTCAAAAATAACAAAATTTAAATTAAAAGCGCTGACTTGACTTCAAAATAAACAAAATTTTAATCAAAATCCTAACTTGACTTCAAATAAAACAATATTTATGTTAAAGTCTTGACTTGACTTCAAAATAAACAAAATTTAAATTCAAAGTCTTTACTTGCCTTTAAAATAAACAAAATTTAAATTCAAAGTCCTTACTTGACTTCAAAATAAACAAAATTTATAGTCAAAGTCTTTACTTGACTTTAAAATAAACAAAATTTAAATTCAAAGCGCTGACTTTACTTCAAAAAAAAACAAAATTTAAGTTAAAATACTGACTTGACTTCAAAAAAAACAAAATTTAAATTCAAAGTGCTGACTTGACTTCAAAAATAACAAAATTTAAATTAAAAGCGCTGACTTGACTTCAAAATAAACAAAATTTTAATCAAAATCCTAACTTGACTTCAAATAAAACAATATTTATGTTAAAGTCTTGACTTGACTTCAAAATAAACAAAATTTAAGTCAAATTCCTGAATTGCCTTCAAAATAAACAAAATTTAAAGTCAAAGTCCTGACTTGACTTCAAAAAAAACAAAATTTAGATTCAAAGTCTTGACTTGCCTCTAAAAAAAACAAAATTTAAGTCAAAGTCCTGACTTGACTTCAAAATAAACAAAATTTAAATTCAAAGTCCTTACTTGACTTCAAAATAAACAAAATTTAAAGTCAAAGTCTTTACCTGACTTTAAAATAAACAAAATTTAAATTCTAAGCGCTGACTTTACTTCAAAAAAAAACAAAATTTAAGTAAAAATCCTGACTTGACTTCAAAAATAACAAAATTTAAATTAAAAGCGCTGACTTGACTTCAAAATAAACAAAATTTTAATCAAAATCCTAACTTGACTTCTAATAAAACAATATTTATGTTAAAGTCTTGACTTGCCTCTAAAAAAAACAAAATTTAAGTCAAAATCCTGACTTGACTTCTAAATAAACAAAATTTAAATTCAAAGTCCTTACTTGACTTCAAAATAAACAAAATTTATAGTCAAAGTCTTTACTTGACTTTAAAATAAACAAAATTTAAATTCAAAGCGCTGACTTTACTTCAAAAAAAAACAAAATTTAAGTTAAAATACTGACTTGACTTCAAAAAAAACAAAATTTAAATTAAAAGCGCTGACTTGGCTTCAAAAAAAACAAAATTTAAATTCAAAGTGCTGACTTGACTTCAAAAATAACAAAATTTTAATTAAAAGCGCTGACTTGACTTTAAAATAAACAAAATTTTAATCAAAATCCTAACTTGACTTCAAATAAAACAATATTTATGTTAAAGTCTTGACTTGACTTCAAAATAAACAAAATTTAAATTCAAAGTCTTTACTTGCCTTTAAAATAAACAAAATTTAAATTCAAAGTCTTGACTTGCCTTTAAAAAAAACAAAATTTAAATTCAAAGTCTTGACTTGCCTTTAAAAAAAAACAAAATTTAAGTCAAATTCCTGAATTGCCTTCAAAATAAACAAAATTTAAAGTCAAAGTCCTGACTTGACTTCAAAAAAAACAAAATTTAAATTCAAAGTCTTGACTTGCCTCTAAAAAAAACAAAATTTAAGTCAAAGTCCTGACTTGACTTCAAAATAAACAAAATTTAAATTCAAAGTCCTTACTTGACTTCAAAATAAACAAAATTTAAAGTCAAAGTCTTTACCTGACTTTAAAATAAACAAAATTTAAATTCAAAGCGCTGACTTTACTTCAAAAAAAAAACAAAATTTAAATTCAAAGTGCTGACTTGACTTCAAAAATAACAAAATTTAAATTAAAAGTCCTTACTTGACTTCAAAATAAACAAAATTTAAAGTCAAAGTCTTTACCTGACTTTAAAATAAACAAAATTTAAATTCTAAGCGCTGACTTTACTTCAAAAAAAAACAAAATTTAAGTAAAAATCCTGACTTGACTTCAAAAAAAACAAAATTTAAATTAAAAGCGCTGACTTGGCTTCAAAAAAAAAAAATTTAAATTAAAAGTGCTGACTTGACTTCAAAAATAACAAAATTTAAATTAAAAGCGCTGACTTGACTTCAAAATAAACAAAATTTTAATCAAAATCCTAACTTGACTTCTAATAAAACAATATTTATGTTAAAGTCTTGACTTGCCTCTAAAAAAAACAAAATTTAAGTCAAAATCCTGACTTGACTTCTAAATAAACAAAATTTAAATTCAAAGTCTTTACTTGACTTTAAAATAAACAAAATTTAAATTCAAAGCGCTGACTTTACTTCAAAAAAAAACAAAATTTAAGTTAAAATACTGACTTGACTTCAAAAAAAAACAAAATTTAAATTAAAAGCGCTGACTTGGCTTCAAAAAAAACAAAATTTAAATTAAAAGTGCTGACTTGACTTCAAAAATAACAAAATTTAAATTAAAAGCGCTGACTTGACTTCAAAATAAACAAAATTTTAATCAAAATCCTAACTTGACTTCAAATAAAACAATATTTATGTTAAAGTCTTGACTTGACTTCAAAATAAACAAAATTTAAATTCAAAGTCTTTACTTGCCTTTAAAATAAACAAAATTTAAATTCAAAGTCTTGACTTGCCTTTAAAAAAAACAAAATTTAAATTCAAAGTCTTGACTTGCCTTTAAAAAAAACAAAATTTAAGTCAAATTCCTGAATTGCCTTCAAAATAAACAAAATTTAAAGTCAAAGTCCTGACTTGACTTCAAAAAAAACAAAATTTAAATTCAAAGTCTTGACTTGCCTCTAAAAAAAACAAAATTTAAGTCAAAGTCCTGACTTGACTTCAAAATAAACAAAATTTAAATTCAAAGTCCTTACTTGACTTCAAAATAAACAAAATTTAAAGTCAAAGTCTTTACCTGACTTTAAAATAAACAAAATTTAAATTCAAAGCGCTGACTTTACTTCAAAAAAAAACAAAATTTAAATTCAAAGTGCTGACTTGACTTCAAAAATAACAAAATTTAAATTAAAAGCGCTGACTTGACTTCAAAATAAACAAAATTTTAATCAAAATCCTAACTTGACTTCAAATAAAACAATATTTAAGTTAAAGTCTTAACTTGACTTCAAAATAAACAAAATTTAAATTCAAAGTCTTTACTTGCCTTTAAAATAAACAAAATTTAAATTCAAAGTCTTGACTTGCCTTCAAAATAAACAAAATTTAAAGTCAAAGTCCTGACTTGACTTCAAAAAAAACAAAATTTTAATCAAAATCCTGACTTGACTTTAAAATAAACAAAACTTAAATTCAAAGTGCTGACTTGACTTCAAAATAAACAAAATTTAAAGTCAAAGTCTTGACTTGACTTTAAAATAAACAAAACTTAAATTCAAAGTGCTGACTTGACTTCAAAATAAACAAAATTTAAAGTTAAAGTCTTGACTTGACTTTAAAATAAACAAAACTTAAATTCAAAGTGCTGACTTGACTTCAAAAAAAACAAAATTTAAAGTCAAAGTCTTAACTTGACTTCAAAATAAACAAAATTTAAATTCAAAGTCTTTACTTGCCTTTAAAATAAACAAAATTTAAATTCAAAGTCTTGACTTGCCTTCAAAAAAAACAAAATTTAAATTCAAAGTCTTGACTTGCCTTTAAAAAAAACAAAATTTAAGTCAAATTCCTGAATTGCCTTCAAAATAAACAAAATTTAAATTAAAAGCGCTGACTTGGCTTCAAAAAAAACAAAATTTAAATTAAAAGCGCTGACTTGGCTTCAAAAAAAACAAAATTTAGATTCAAAGTGCTGACTTGACTTCAAAAATAACAAAATTTAAATTAAAAGTCCTGACTTGACTTCAAAATAAACAAAATTTTAGTCAAAATCCTAACTTGACTTCAAAAAAAACAATATATAAGTTAAAGTCTTGACTTAACTTCAAAATAAACAAAATTTAAATTCAAAGTCTTTACTTGCCTTTAAAATAAACAAAATTAAAATTCAAAGTCTTGACTTTCCTTTAAAAAAAACAAAATTTAAATTCAAAGTCTTGACTTGCCTTTAAAAAAAACAAAATTTAAGTCAAATTCCTGAATTGCCTTCAAAATAAACAAAATTTAAAGTCAAAGTCCTGACTTGACTTCAAAAAAAACAAAATTTAAATTCAAAGTGCTGACTTAACTTCAAAAAAAACAAAATTTAAATTCAAAGTCTTGACTTGCCTCTAAAAAAAACAAAATTTAAGTCAAAATCCTGACTTGACTTCAAAATAAACAAAATTTAAATTCAAAGTCCTTACTTGACTTCAAAATAAACAATATTTAAATTAAAAGCGCTGACTTGACTTCAAAAAAAACAAAATTTAATTAAAAGTCCTGACTTGACTTCAAAATAAACAAAATTTTAGTCAAAATCCTAACTTGACTTCAAAAAAAACAATATTTAAGTTAAAGTCTTGACTTGACTTCAAAATAAACAAAATTTAAATTCAAAGTCTTTACTTGCCTTTAAAATAAACAAAATTTAAATTCAAAGTCTTGACTTGCCTTTAAAAAAAACAAAATTTAAGTCAAATTCCTGAATTGCCTTCAAAATAAACAAAATTTAAAGTCAAAGTCCTGACTTGACTTCAAAAAAAACAAATTTTAAATTCAAAGTCTTGACTTGCCTCTAAAAAAAACAAAATTTAAGTCAAAGTCCTGACTTGACTTCAGAATAAACAAAATTTAAGTCAAAGTCCTTACTTGACTTCAAAATAAACAAAATTTAAAGTCAAAGTCTTTACTTGACTTTAAAATAAACAAAATTTAAATTCAAAGCGCTGACTTTACTTCTAAAAAAAACAAAATTTAAGTCAAAGTCCTGACTTGACTTCAAAATAAACAAAATTTAAATTCAAAGTCCTTACTTGACTTCAAAATAAACAAAATTTAAAGTCAAAGTCTTTACTTGACTTTAAAATAAACAAAATTTAAATTCAAAGCGCTGACTTTACTTCAAAAAAAAAACAAAATTTAAGTAAAAATCCTGACTTGACTTCAAAAAAAACAAAATTTAAATTAAAAGCGCTGACTTGGCTTCAAAAAAAACAAAATTTAAATTAAAAGTGCTGACTTGACTTCAAAAATAACAAAATTTAAATTAAAAGCGCTGACTTGACTTCAAAATAAACAAAATTTTAATCAAAATCCTAACTTGACTTCAAATAAAACAATATTTATGTTAATGTCTTGACTTGACTTCAAAATAAACAAAATTTAAATTCATAATCTTTACTTGCATTTAAAATAAACAAAATTAAAATTCAAAGTCTTGACTTGCCTTTAAAAAAAACAAAATTTAAATTCAAAGTCCTTACTTGACTTCAAAATAAACAAAATTTAAAGTCAAAGTCTTTACTTGACTTTAAAATAAACAAAATTTAAATTCAAAGCGCTGACTTTACTTCAAAAAAAAACAAAATTTAAGTAAAAATACTGACTTGACTTCAAAAAAAACAAAATTTTAATCAAAATCCTGACTTGCCTTCAAAATAAACAAAACTTAAATTCAAAGTACTGACTTGACTTCAAAAATAACAAAATTTAAATTAAAAGCGCTGACTTGACTTCAAAATAAACAAAATTTTAATCAAAATCCTAACTTGACTTCAAATAAAACAATATTTAAGTTAAAGTCTTGACTTGACTTCAAAATAAACAAAATTTAAATTCAAAGTCTTTACTTGCCTTTAAAATAAACAAAATTTAAATTCAAAGTCTTTATTTGCCTTTAAAATAAACAAAATTTAAATTCAAAGTCTTGACTTGACTTCAAAAAAAACAAAATTTAAAGTCAAAGTCTTAACTTGACTTCAAAATAAACAAAATTTAAATTCAAAGTCTTTACTTGCCTTTAAAATAAACAAAATTTAAATTCAAAGTCTTGACTTGCCTTCAAAATAAACAAAATTTAAAGTCAAAGTCCTGACTTGACTTCAAAAAAAACAAAATTTTAATCAAAATCCTGACTTGACTTTAAAATAAACAAAACTTAAATTCAAAGTGCTGACTTGACTTCAAAATAAACAAAATTTAAAGTCAAAGTCTTGACTTGACTTTAAAATAAACAAAACTTAAATTCAAAGTGCTGACTTGACTTCAAAAAAAACAAAATTTAAAGTCAAAGTCTTAACTTGACTTCGAAATAAACAAAATTTAAATTCAAAGTCTTTACTTGCCTTTAAAATAAACAAAATTTAAATTCAAAGTCCTGACTTGACTTCAAAAAAAACAAAATTTAAATTCAAAGTCTTGACTTGCCTCTAAAAAAAACAAAATTTAAGTCAAAGTCCTGACTTGACTTCAAAATAAACAAAATTTAAATTAAAAGCGCTGACTTGGCTTCAAAAAAAAACAAAATTTAAGTCAAAATCCTGACTTGACTTCAAAATAAACAAAATTTAAATTCAAAGTCTTTACTTGCCTTTAAAATAAACAAAATTTAAATTCAAAGTCTTTATTTGCCTTTAAAATAAACAAAATTTAAATTCAAAGTCTTGACTTGCCTTCAAAATAAACAAAATTTAAAGTCAAAGTCCTGACTTGACTTCAAAAAAAACAAAATTTTAATCAAAATCCTGACTTGCCTTCAAAATAAACAAAACTTAAATTCAAAGTGCTGACTTGACTTCAAAATAAACAAAATTTAAAGTCAAAGTCTTGACTTGACTTTAAAATAAACACAACTTAAATTCAAAGTGCTGACTTGACTTCAAAAAAAACAAAATTTAAAGTCAAAGTCTTAATTTGACTTCAGAATAAACAAAATTTAAATTCAAAGTCTTTACTTGCCTTTAAAATAAACAAAATTTAAATTCAAAGTCCTTACTTGACTTCAAAATAAACAAAATTTAAAGTCAAAGTCTTTACCTGACTTTAAAATAAACAAAATTTAAATTCAAAGCGCTGACTTTACTTCAAAAAAAAACAATATATAAGTTAAAGTCTTGACTTAACTTCAAAATAAACAAAATTTAAATTCAAAGTCTTTACTTGCCTTTAAAATAAACAAAATTTAAATTCAAAGTCTTGACTTGCCTTTAAAAAAAACAAAATTTAAGTCAAATTTCTGAATTGCCTTCAAAATAAACAAAATTTAAAGTCAAAGTCCTGACTTGACTTCAAAAAAAACAAAATTTAAATTTAAAGTGCTGACGTAACTTCAAAAAAAACAAAATTTAAATTCAAAGTCTTGACTTGCCTCTAAAAAAAACAAAATTTAAGTCAAAATCCTGACTTGACTTCAAAATAAACAAAATTTAAATTCAAAGTTCTTACTTGACTTCAAAATAAACAATATTTAAATTAAAAGCGCTGACTTGACTTCAAAAAAACAAAATTTAATTAAAAGTCCTGACTTGACTTCAAAATAAACAAAATTTTAGTCAAAATCCTAACTTGACTTCATAAAAAACAATATTTAAGTTAAAGTCTTGACTTGACTTCAAAATAAACAAAATTTAAATTCAAAGTCTTTACTTGCCTTTAAAATAAACAAAATTTAAATTCAAAGTCTTGACTTTCCTTTTAAAAAAACAAAATTTAAATTCAAAGTCTTGACTTGCCTTTAAAAAAAACAAAATTTAAGTCAAATTCCTGTATTGCCTCTAAAAAAAACAAAATTTAAATTCAAAGTCTTTATTTGCCTTTAAAATAAACAAAATTTAAATTCAAAGTCTTGACTTGCCTTCAAAATAAACAATATTTAAAGTCAAAGTCCTGACTTGCCTTCAAAATAAACAAAACTTAAATTCAAAGTACTGACTTGACTTCAAAAATAACAAAATTTAAATTAAAAGCGCTGACTTGACTTCAAAATAAACAAAATTTTAATCAAAATCCTAACTTGACTTCAAATAAAACAATATTTAAGTTAAAGTCTTGACTTGACTTCAAAATAAACAAAATTTAAATTCAAAGTCTTTACTTGCCTTTAAAATAAACAAAATTTAAATTCAAAGTCTTTATTTGCCTTTAAAATAAACAAAACTTAAATTCAAAGTGCTGACTTGACTTCAAAATAAACAAAATTTAAAGTCAAAGTCTTGACTTGACTTTAAAATAAACAAAATTTAAATTCAAAGTCTTTACTTGCCTTTAAAATAAACAAAATTTAAATTCAAAGTCTTGACTTGCCTTCAAAATAAACAAAATTTAAAGTCAAAGTCCTGACTTGACTTCAAAAAAAACAAAATTTTAATCAAAATCCTGACTTGACTTTAAAATAAACAAAACTTAAATTCAAAGTGCTGACTTGACTTCAAAATAAACAAAATTTAAATTCAAAGTCTTGACTTGACTTTAAAATAAACAAAACTTAAATTCAAAGTGCTGACTTGACTTCAAAAAAAACAAAATTTAAAGTCAAAGTCTTAACTTGACTTCGAAATAAACAAAATTTAAATTCAAAGTCTTTACTTGCCTTTAAAATAAACAAAATTTAAATTCAAAGTCCTGACTTGACTTCAAAAAAAAACAAAATTTAAATTCAAAGTCTTGACTTGCCTCTAAAAAAAACAAAATTTAAGTCAAAGTCCTGACTTGACTTCAAAATAAACAAAATTTAAATTAAAAGCGCTGACTTGGCTTCAAAAAAAAACAAAATTTAAGTCAAAATCCTGACTTGACTTCAAAATAAACAAAATTTAAATTCAAAGTCTTTACTTGCCTTTAAAATAAACAAAATTTAAATTCAAAGTCTTTATTTGCCTTTAAAATAAACAAAATTTAAATTCAAAGTCTTGACTTGCCTTCAAAATAAACAAAATTTAAAGTCAAAGTCCTGACTTGACTTCAAAAAAAACAAAATTTTAATCAAAATCCTGACTTGCCTTCAAAATAAACAAAACTTAAATTCAAAGTGCTGACTTGACTTCAAAATAAACAAAATTTAAAGTCAAAGTCTTGACTTGACTTTAAAATAAACACAACTTAAATTCAAAGTGCTGACTTGACTTCAAAAAAAACAAAATTTAAAGTCAAAGTCTTAATTTGACTTCAGAATAAACAAAATTTAAATTCAAAGTCTTTACTTGCCTTTAAAATAAACAAAATTTAAATTCAAAGTCCTTACTTGACTTCAAAATAAACAAAATTTAAAGTCAAAGTCTTTACCTGACTTTAAAATAAACAAAATTTAAATTCAAAGCGCTGACTTTACTTCAAAAAAAAACAATATATAAGTTAAAGTCTTGACTTAACTTCAAAATAAACAAAATTTAAATTCAAAGTCTTTACTTGCCTTTAAAATAAACAAAATTTAAATTCAAAGTCTTGACTTGCCTTTAAAAAAAACAAAATTTAAGTCAAATTTCTGAATTGCCTTCAAAATAAACAAAATTTAAAGTCAAAGTCCTGACTTGACTTCAAAAAAAAACAAAATTTAAATTTAAAGTGCTGACGTAACTTCAAAAAAAACAAAATTTAAATTCAAAGTCTTGACTTGCCTCTAAAAAAAACAAAATTTAAGTCAAAATCCTGACTTGACTTCAAAATAAACAAAATTTAAATTCAAAGTCCTTACTTGACTTCAAAATAAACAATATTTAAATTAAAAGCGCTGACTTGACTTCAAAAAAACAAAATTTAATTAAAAGTCCTGACTTGACTTCAAAATAAACAAAATTTTAGTCAAAATCCTAACTTGACTTCATAAAAAACAATATTTAAGTTAAAGTCTTGACTTGACTTCAAAATAAACAAAATTTAAATTCAAAGTCTTTACTTGCCTTTAAAATAAACAAAATTTAAATTCAAAGTCTTGACTTTCCTTTTAAAAAAACAAAATTTAAATTCAAAGTCTTGACTTGCCTTTAAAAAAAACAAAATTTAAGTCAAATTCCTGTATTGCCTCTAAAAAAAACAAAATTTAAGTCAAAGTCCTGACTTGCCTCTAAAAAAAACAAAATTTAAATTCAAAGTCTTGACTTGCCTTTTAAAAAAACAAAATTTAAATTCAAAGTCTTGACTTGCCTTCAAAATAAACAAAATTTAAAGTCAAAGTCCTGACTTGACTTCAAAAAAAACAATATTTAAGTTAAAGTCTTGACTTGACTTCAAAATAAACAAAATTTAAATTCAAAGTCTTTACTTGCCTTTAAAATAAACAAAATTTAAATTCAAAGTCTTTATTTGCCTTTAAAATAAACAAAACTTAAATTCAAAGTGCTGACTTGACTTCAAAATAAACAAAATTTAAAGTCAAAGTCTTGACTTGACTTTAAAATAAACAAAATTTAAATTCAAAGTCTTTACTTGCCTTTAAAATAAACAAAATTTAAATTCAAAGTCTTGACTTGCCTTCAAAATAAACAAAATTTAAAGTCAAAGTCCTGACTTGACTTCAAAAAAAACAAAATTTTAATCAAAATCCTGACTTGACTTTAAAATAAACAAAACTTAAATTCAAAGTGCTGACTTGACTTCAAAATAAACAAAATTTAAATTCAAAGTCTTGACTTGACTTTAAAATAAACAAAACTTAAATTCAAAGTGCTGACTTGACTTCAAAAAAAAACAAAATTTAAAGTCAAAGTCTTAACTTGACTTCGAAATAAACAAAATTTAAATTCAAAGTCTTTACTTGCCTTTAAAATAAACAAAATTTAAATTCAAAGTCCTGACTTGACTTCAAAAAAAACAAAATTTAAATTCAAAGTCTTGACTTGCCTCTAAAAAAAACAAAATTTAAGTCAAAGTCCTGACTTGACTTCAAAATAAACAAAATTTAAATTAAAAGCGCTGACTTGGCTTCAAAAAAAAACAAAATTTAAGTCAAAATCCTGACTTGACTTCAAAATAAACAAAATTTAAATTCAAAGTCTTTACTTGCCTTTAAAATAAACAAAATTTAAATTCAAAGTCTTTATTTGCCTTTAAAATAAACAAAATTTAAATTCAAAGTCTTGACTTGCCTTCAAAATAAACAAAATTTAAAGTCAAAGTCCTGACTTGACTTCAAAAAAAACAAAATTTTAATCAAAATCCTGACTTGCCTTCAAAATAAACAAAACTTAAATTCAAAGTGCTGACTTGACTTCAAAATAAACAAAATTTAAAGTCAAAGTCTTGACTTGACTTTAAAATAAACACAACTTAAATTCAAAGTGCTGACTTGACTTCAAAAAAAACAAAATTTAAAGTCAAAGTCTTAATTTGACTTCAGAATAAACAAAATTTAAATTCAAAGTCTTTACTTGCCTTTAAAATAAACAAAATTTAAATTCAAAGTCCTTACTTGACTTCAAAATAAACAAAATTTAAAGTCAAAGTCTTTACCTGACTTTAAAATAAACAAAATTTAAATTCAAAGCGCTGACTTTACTTCAAAAAAAAACAATATATAAGTTAAAGTCTTGACTTAACTTCAAAATAAACAAAATTTAAATTCAAAGTCTTTACTTGCCTTTAAAATAAACAAAATTTAAATTCAAAGTCTTGACTTGCCTTTAAAAAAAACAAAATTTAAGTCAAATTTCTGAATTGCCTTCAAAATAAACAAAATTTAAAGTCAAAGTCCTGACTTGACTTCAAAAAAAACAAAATTTAAATTTAAAGTGCTGACGTAACTTCAAAAAAAACAAAATTTAAATTCAAAGTCTTGACTTGCCTCTAAAAAAAACAAAATTTAAGTCAAAATCCTGACTTGACTTCAAAATAAACAAAATTTAAATTCAAAGTCCTTACTTGACTTCAAAATAAACAATATTTAAATTAAAAGCGCTGACTTGACTTCAAAAAAACAAAATTTAATTAAAAGTCCTGACTTGACTTCAAAATAAACAAAATTTTAGTCAAAATCCTAACTTGACTTCATAAAAAACAATATTTAAGTTAAAGTCTTGACTTGACTTCAAAATAAACAAAATTTAAATTCAAAGTCTTTACTTGCCTTTAAAATAAACAAAATTTAAATTCAAAGTCTTGACTTTCCTTTTAAAAAAACAAAATTTAAATTCAAAGTCTTGACTTGCCTTTAAAAAAAACAAAATTTAAGTCAAATTCCTGTATTGCCTCTAAAAAAAACAAAATTTAAGTCAAAGTCCTGACTTGCCTCTAAAAAAAACAAAATTTAAATTCAAAGTCTTGACTTGCCTTTTAAAAAAACAAAATTTAAATTCAAAGTCTTGACTTGCCTTCAAAATAAACAAAATTTAAAGTCAAAGTCCTGACTTGACTTCAAAAAAAACAAAATTTAAATTCCAAGTGCCGACTTGACTTTAACATAAACAAAACTTAAATTCAAAGTGCTGACTTGACTTCAAAAATAACAAAATTTAAATTAAAAGCGCTGTCTTGACTTCAAAAAAAACAAAATTTAAAGTCAAAGTCTTGACTTGACTTTAAAATAAACAAAACTTAAATTCAAAGTGCTGACTTGACTTCAAAAAAAACAAAATTTAAATTCAAAGTCTTGACTTGCCTTTAAAAAAACAAAATTTAAGTCAAATTCCTGACTTGCCTTCAAAATAAACAAAATTTAAGAAAAAATCCTGACTTGACTTCAAAAAAAACAAAATTTAATTAAAAGTCCTGACTTGACTTCAAAATAAACAAAATTTTAGTCAAAATCCTAACTTGACTTCAAAAAAAACAAAATTTTAATTCAAAGTCTTGACTTGCCTTTAAAAAAAACAAAATTTAAATTCAAAGTCTTGACTTGCCTTCAAAATAAACAAAACTTAAATTCAAAGTGCTGACTTTACTTCAAAAAATACAAAATTTAAAGTCAAAGTCTTGACTTGACTTTAAAATAAACACAACTTAAATTCAAAGTGCTGACTTGACTTCAAAAAAAACAAAATTTAAAGTCAAAGTCTTAATTTGACTTCAGAATAAACAAAATTTAAATTCAAAGTCTTTACTTGCCTTTAAAATAAACAAAATTTAAATTCAAAGTCCTTACTTGACTTCAAAATAAACAAAATTTAAAGTCAAAGTCTTTACCTGACTTTAAAATAAACAAAATTTAAATTCAAAGCGCTGACTTTACTTCAAAAAAAACAAAATTTAAGTTAAAGTTTTGACTTGACTTCAAAATAAACAAATTTTAAATTCATAATCTTTACTTGCCTTTAAAATAAACAAAATTTAAATTCAAAGTCTTTACTTGCCTTTAAAATAAACAAAATTTAAATTCAAAGTCTTGACTTGCCTTTAAAAAAAACAAAATTTAAATTCAAAGTCTTGACTTGCCTTCAAAATAAACAAAATTTAAAGTCAAAGTCCTGACTTGACTTCAAAAAAAACAAAATTTAAATTCAAAGTGCTGACTTGACGGCTCCATAACAAAATAGCATGCACACATAAATTACCTTACTAATTAGCATAAATTATAACTCTATTATAAAATAGCAATCACGCATTACGAAATAGCTATGCACTTTTACGAAATAGCAACACTTTTTAAAATTAACATAACATGTCAAAATAGCACACGTATGCTAATATGTAATAAAAATCTTTTAAAATAGCTTAAAAAACAGCACACGTATGCTAATATGTTATCAAAATCTATCATAATAGCTTAAAAAAAATTCAAAAATAAAATGAGTTTAGCAGCAGAGTTTTTTGACGATTTTGATAATTTGACAGTTGGCGAAGACGATATAAAATTCCGGATTCAGAAATTTCCCTTTGTTTTTTCCATTTTAAGCAAATTTAAAAGCTAATTTGAAAAATTCAAAATCTTGGCTTTAAACGGCATTACAACAAAAAGAAAAGCATCGTACATTGAACATGACATTAATATTAAAAATATTTTAAACGATGATAAAATCGAAACACAACATGAAAGATTGTTGAAAATTTGCGAACATGTATCTTACAAATCCAAATAAATAATTAGTTTATATAAACGATAATTGATTTCTGACACTTAATAAAAACACTTTTTTGCATTTAAAAACTAATTTTTGATTGGCTATTTCGTTATGAGCTCTTACACAATAGCATGTGTTTTTACTTTTTGCTATTTTTTTTAACCGAAGAAAACTAATTTTTAATTGGCTATTTCGTAATGTGCTATTTCGTTATATGCTATTATGTAAAGACCCCTGACTTGACTTAAAAAAAAACAAAATTTTAATCAAAATCCTGACTTGCCTTCAAAATAAACAAAATTTTAGTCAAAATCCTAACTTGACTTCAAAATAAACAAAATTTAAATTCATAATCTTTACTTGCCTTTAAAATAAACAAAATTTAAATTCAAAGTCTTAACTTGCCTTTAAAATAAACAAAATTTTAATTCAAAGTCTTGACTTGCCTTTAAAAAAAACAAAATTTAAATTCAAAGTCTTGACTTGCCTTCAAAATAAACAAAACTTAAATTCAAAGTGCTGACTTTACTTCAAAAAATACAAAATTTAAAGTCAAAGTCTTGACTTGACTTTAAAATAAACACAACTTAAATTCAAAGTGCTGACTTGACTTCAAAAAAAACAAAATTTAAAGTCAAAGTCTTAATTTGACTTCAGAATAAACAAAATTTAAATTCAAAGTCTTTACTTGCCTTTAAAATAAACAAAATTTAAATTCAAAGTCCTTACTTGACTTCAAAATAAACAAAATTTAAAGTCAAAGTCTTTACCTGACTTTAAAATAAACAAAATTTAAATTCAAAGCGCTGACTTTACTTCAAAAAAAACAAAATTTAAGTTAAAGTTTTGACTTGACTTCAAAATAAACAAATTTTAAATTCATAATCTTTACTTGCCTTTAAAATAAACAAAATTTAAATTCAAAGTCTTTACTTGCCTTTAAAATAAACAAAATTTAAATTCAAAGTCTTGACTTGCCTTTAAAAAAAACAAAATTTAAATTCAAAGTCTTGACTTGCCTTCAAAATAAACAAAATTTAAAGTCAAAGTCCTGACTTGACTTCAAAAAAAACAAAATTTAAATTCAAAGTGCTGACTTGACGGCTCCATAACAAAATAGCATGCACACATAAATTACCTTACTAATTAGCATAAATTATAACTCTATTATAAAATAGCAATCACGCATTACGAAATAGCTATGCACTTTTACGAAATAGCAACACTTTTTAAAATTAACATAACATGTCAAAATAGCACACGTATGCTAATATGTAATAAAAATCTTTTAAAATAGCTTAAAAAACAGCACACGTATGCTAATATGTTATCAAAATCTATCATAATAGCTTAAAAAAAATTCAAAAATAAAATGAGTTTAGCAGCAGAGTTTTTTGACGATTTTGATAATTTGACAGTTGGCGAAGACGATATAAAATTCCGGATTCAGAAATTTCCCTTTGTTTTTTCCATTTTAAGCAAATTTAAAAGCTAATTTGAAAAATTCAAAATCTTGGCTTTAAACGGCATTACAACAAAAAGAAAAGCATCGTACATTGAACATGACATTAATATTAAAAATATTTTAAACGATGATAAAATCGAAACACAACATGAAAGATTGTTGAAAATTTGCGAACATGTATCTTACAAATCCAAATAAATAATTAGTTTATATAAACGATAATTGATTTCTGACACTTAATAAAAACACTTTTTTGCATTTAAAAACTAATTTTTGATTGGCTATTTCGTTATGAGCTCTTACACAATAGCATGTGTTTTTACTTTTTGCTATTTTTTTTAACCGAAGAAAACTAATTTTTAATTGGCTATTTCGTAATGTGCTATTTCGTTATATGCTATTATGTAAAGACCCCTGACTTGACTTAAAAAAAAACAAAATTTTAATCAAAATCCTGACTTGCCTTCAAAATAAACAAAATTTTAGTCAAAATCCTAACTTGACTTCAAAAAAAACAAAATTTAAGTTAATGTCTTGACTTGACTTCAAAATAAACAAAATTTAAATTCATAATCTTTACTTGCCTTTAAAATAAACAAAATTTAAATTCAAAGTCTTAACTTGCCTTTAAAATAAACAAAATTTTAATTCAAAGTCTTGACTTGCCTTTAAAAAAAACAAAATTTAAATTCAAAGTCTTGACTTGCCTTCAAAATAAACAAAACTTAAATTCAAAGTGCTGACTTTACTTCAAAAAATACAAAATTTAAATTCAAAGTCTTGACTTGCCTCTAAAAAAAACAAAATTTAAATTCAAAGTGCTGACTTGACTTCAAAAATAACAAAATTTAAATTAAAAGCGCTGACTTGACTTCAAAAAAAACAAAATTTAAATCAAAATCCTGACTTGCCTTCAAAAAAAACAAAATTAAAATTCCAAGTGCCGACTTGACTTTAACATAAACAAAACTTAAATTCAAAGTGCTGACTTGACTTAAAAAAAAACAAAATTTTAATCAAAATCCTGACTTGCCTTCAAAATAAACAAAATTTTAGTCAAAATCCTAACTTGACTTCAAAAAAAACAAAATTTAAGTTAATGTCTTGACTTGACTTCAAAATAAACAAAATTTAAATTCATAATCTTTACTTGCCTTTAAAATAAACAAAATTTAAATTCAAAGTCTTAACTTGCCTTTAAAATAAACAAAATTTTAATTCAAAGTCTTGACTTGCCTTTAAAAAAAACAAAATTTAAATTCAAAGTCTTGACTTGCCTTCAAAATAAACAAAACTTAAATTCAAAGTGCTGACTTTACTTCAAAAAATACAAAATTTAAATTCAAAGTCTTGACTTGCCTCTAAAAAAAACAAAATTTAAATTCAAAGTGCTGACTTGACTTCAAAAATAACAAAATTTAAATTAAAAGCGCTGACTTGACTTCAAAAAAAACAAAATTTAAATCAAAATCCTGACTTGCCTTCAAAAAAAACAAAATTAAAATTCCAAGTGCCGACTTGACTTTAACATAAACAAAACTTAAATTCAAAGTGCTGACTTGACTTCAAAAATAACAAAATTTAAATTAAAAGCGCTGACTTGACTTCAAAATAAACAAAATTTTAATCAAAATCCTAACTTGACTTCAAAAAAAACAAAATTTAAGTTAAAGTCTTGACTTAACTTCAAAATAAACAAATTTTAAATTCATAATCTTGACTTGCCTTTAAAAAAAACAAAATTTAAATTCAAAGTCTTGACTTGCCTTCAAAATAAACAAAATTTAAATTCAAAGTCCTGACTTGACTTCAAAAAAAACAAAATTTAAATTCAAAGTGCTGACTTGACTTCAAAAAAAACAAAATTTAAATTCCAAGTGCCGACTTGACTTACAAAAAAACAAAATTTAAATCAAAATCCTGACTTGCCTTCAAAAAAAACAAAATTTAAATTCCAAGTGCCGACTTGACTTTAACATAAACAAAACTTAAATTCAAAGTGCTGACTTGACTTCAAAAATAACAAAATTTAAATTAAAAGCGCTGACTTGACTTCAAAATAAACAAAATTTTAATCAAAATCCTAACTTGACTTCAAATAAAACAATATTTAAGTTAAAATTCTGACTTGCCTTCAAAATAAACAAAACTTAAATTCAAAGTGCTGACTTGACTTCAAAAATAACAAAATTTAAATTAAAAGCGCTGACTTGACTTCAAAAAAAACAAAATTTAAAGTCAAAGTCTTGACTTGACTTTAAAATAAACAAAACTTAAATTCAAAGTGCTGACTTGACTTCAAAAAAAACAAAATTTAAATTCAAAGTCTTGACTTGCCTTTAAAAAAAACAAAATTAAAGTCAAATTCCTGACTTGCCTTCAAAATAAACAAAATTTTATTCAAAATCCTAACTTGACTTCAAAAAAAACAAAATATAAGTAAAAGTCCTTACTTGACTTTAAAAAAAACAAAATTTAAATTCAAAGTCTTGACTTGCCTTCAAAATAAACAAAATTTAAATTCAAAGTCTTGACTTGCCTTCAAAATAAACAAAATTTAAAGTCAAAGTCCTGACTTGACTTCAAAATAAACAAAATTTAAATTCAAAGTGCTGACTTGACTTCAAAAAAAACAAAATTTAAATTCCAAATTCTGACTTGCCTTCAAAATAAACAAAACTTAAATTCAAAGTGCTGACTTGACTTCAAAAATAACAAAATTTAAATTAAAAGCGCTGACTTGACTTCAAAAAAAACAAAATTTAAAGTCAAAGTCTTGACTTGACTTTAAAATAAACAAAACTTAAATTCAAAGTGCTGACTTGACTTCAAAAAAAACAAAATTTAAATCAAAATCCTGACTTGCCTTCAAAAAAAACAAAATTTTAATCAAAATCCTAACTTGACTTCAAAAAAAACAAAATTTAAGTTAATGTCTTGACTTGACTTCAAAATAAACAAAATTTAAATTCATAATCTTTACTTACCTTTAAAATAAACAAAATTTAAATTCAAAGTCTTAACTTGCCTTTAAAATAAACAAAATTTTAATTCAAAGTCTTGACTTGCCTTCAAAATAAACAAAACTTAAATTCAAAGTGCTGACTTTACTTCAAAAAATACAAAATTTAAATTCAAAGTCTTGACTTGCCTCTAAAAAAAACAAAATTTAAAGTCAAAGTCCTGACTTGACTTCAAAAAAAACAAAATTTAAATTCCAAGTGCCGACTTGACTTCAAAAAAAACAAAATTTAAATCAAAATCCTGACTTGCCTTCAAAAAAAACAAAATTAAAATTCCAAGTGCCGACTTGACTTTAACATAAACAAAACTTAAATTCAAAGTGCTGACTTGACTTCAAAAATAACAAAATTTAAATTAAAAGCGCTGACTTGACTTCAAAATAAACAAAATTTTAATCAAAATCCTAACTTGACTTCAAAAAAAAACAAAATTTAAGTTAAAGTCTTGACTTAACTTCAAAATAAACAAATTTTAAATTCATAATCTTGACTTGCCTTTAAAAAAAACAAAATTTAAATTCAAAGTCTTGACTTGCCTTCAAAATAAACAAAATTTAAATTCAAAGTCTTGACTTGCCTTTAAAAAAAACAAAATTTAAATTCAAAGTCTTGACTTGCCTTCAAAATAAACAAAATTTAAAGTCAAAGTCCTGACTTGACTTCAAAAAAAACAAAATTTAAATTCAAAGTGCTGACTTGCCTTCAAAAAAAACAAAATTTAAATTCCAAGTGCCGACTTGACTTTAACATAAACAAAACTTAAATTCAAAGTGCTGACTTGACTTCAAAAATAACAAAATTTAAATTAAAAGCGCTGACTTGACTTCAAAATAAACAAAATTTTAATCAAAATCCTAACTTGACTTCAAATAAAACAATATTTAAGTTAAAATTCTGACTTGCCTTCAAAATAAACAAAACTTAAATTCAAAGTGCTGACTTGACTTCAAAAATAACAAAATTTAAATTAAAAGCGCTGACTTGACTTCAAAAAAAACAAAATTTAAAGTCAAAGTCTTGACTTGACTTTAAAATAAACAAAACTTAAATTCAAAGTGCTGACTTGACTTCAAAAAAAAACAAAATTTAAATTCAAAGTCTTGACTTGCCTTTAAAAAAAACAAAATTAAAGTCAAATTCCTGACTTGCCTTCAAAATAAACAAAATTTTAGTCAAAATCCTAACTTGACTTCAAAAAAAACAAAATATAAGTAAAAGTCCTTACTTGACTTTAAAAAAAACAAAATTTAAGTTAATGTCTTGACTTGACTTCAAAGTAAACAAAATTTAAATTCATAATCTTGACTTGCCTTTAAAAAAAACAAAATTTAAATTCAAAGTCTTGACTTGCCTTCAAAATAAACAAAATTTAAATTAAAAGTCTTGACTTGCCTTCAAAATAAACAAAATTTAAAGTCAAAGTCCTGACTTGACTTCAAAATAAACAAAATTTAAATTCAAAGTGCTGACTTGACTTCAAAAAAAACAAAATTTAAATTCCAAGTGCTGACTTGACTTCAAAAAAAACAAAATTTAAATCAAAATCCTGACTTGCCTTCAAAAAAAACAAAATTTAAATTCCAAGTGCCGACTTGACTTTAACATAAACAAAACTTAAATTCAAAGTGCTGACTTGACTTCAAAAATAACAAAATTTAAATTAAAAGCGCTGACTTGACTTCAAAATAAACAAAATTTTAATCAAAATCCTAACTTGACTTCAAATAAAACAATATTTAAGTTAAAATTCTGACTTGCCTTCAAAATAAACAAAACTTAAATTCAAAGTGCTGACTTGACTTCAAAAATAACAAAATTTAAATTAAAAGCGCTGACTTGACTTCAAAAAAAACAAAATTTAAAGTCAAAGTCTTGACTTGACTTTAAAATAAACAAAACTTAAATTCAAAGTGCTGACTTGACTTCAAAAAAAACAAAATTTAAATTCAAAATCCTGACTTGCCTTCAAAAAAAACAAAATTTAAATTCCAAGTGCCGACTTGACTTTAACATAAACAAAACTTAAATTCAAAGTGCTGACTTGACTTCAAAAATAACAAAATTTAAATTAAAAGCGCTGACTTGACTTCAAAATAAACAAAATTTTAATCAAAATCCTAACTTGACTTCAAATAAAACAATATTTAAGTTAAAATTCTGACTTGCCTTCAAAATAAACAAAACTTAAATTAAAAGCGCTGACTTGACTTCAAAAAAAACAAAATTTAAGTCAAATTCCTGACTTGCCTTCAAAATAAACAAAATTTAAGAAAAAATCCTGAGTTGACTTCAAAAAAAACAAAATTTAAGTTAAAGTCTTGACTTAACTTCAAAATAAACAAATTTTAAATTCATAATCTTGACTTGCCTTTAAAAAAAACAAAATTTAAATTCAAAGTCTTGACTTGCCTTCAAAATAAACAAAATTTAAATTCAAAGTCTTGACTTGCCTTTAAAAAAAACAAAATTTAAATTCAAAGTCTTGACTTGCCTTCAAAAAAAACAAAATTTAAATTCAAAGTCTTGACTTGCCTTCAAAAAAAACAAAATTTAAAGTCAAAGTCCTGACTTGACTTCAAAAAAAAACAAAATTTAAATTCAAAGTGCTGACTTGACTTCAAAAAAAAACAAAATTTTAATCAAAATCCCGACTTGCCTTCAAAATAAACAAAATTTTAGTCAAAATCCTAACTTGACTTCAAAAAAAACAAAATATAAGTAAAAGTCCTGACTTGACTTCAAAATAAACAAAATTTTAGTCAAAATCCTTACTTGACTTCAAAAAAAACAAAATTTAAGTTAATGTTTTGACTTGATTTCAAAGTAAACAAAATTTAAATTCATAATCTTTAGTTGCCTTCAAAAAAAACAAAATTTAAATTCCAAGTGCCGACTTGACTTTAACATAAACAAAACTTAAATTCAAAGTGCTGACTTGACTTCAAAAATAACAAAATTTAAATTAAAAGCGCTGACTTGACTTCAAAATAAACAAAATTTTAATCAAAATCCTAACTTGACTTCAAATAAAACAATATTTAAGTTAAAATTCTGACTTGCCTTCAAAATAAACAAAACTTAAATTCAAAGTGCTGACTTGACTTCAAAAATAACATAATTTAAATTAAAAGCGCTGACTTGACTTCAAAAAAAACAAAATTTAAAGTCAAAGTCCTGACTTGACTTTAAAATAAACAAAACTTAAATTCAAAGTGCTGACTTGACTTCAAAAAAAACAAAATTTAAATTCAAAGTGCTGACTTGACTTCAAAAAAAACAAAATTTTAATCAAAATCCTGACTTGCCTTCAAAATAAACAAAATTTTAGTCAAAATCCTAACTTGACTTCAAAAAAAACAAAATTTAAGTTAATGTCTTGACTTGACTTCAAAGTAAACAAAATTTAAGTTAATGTCTTGACTTGACTTCAAAGTAAACAAAATTTAAATTCAAAGTCTTAACTTGCCTTTAAAATAAACAAAATTTAAATTCAAAGTCTTGACTTGCCTTTAAAAAAAACAAAATTTAAATTCAAAGTCTTGACTTGCCTTCAAAATAAACAAAATTTAAAGTCAAAATCCTGACTTGACTTCAAAAAAAACAAAATTTAAATTCCAAGTGCCGACTTGACTTCAAAAAATACAAAATTTAAATCAAAATCCTGACTTGCCTTCAAAAAAAACAAAATTTAAATTCCAAGTGCCGACTTGACTTTTACATAAACAAAACTAAAATTCAAAGTGCTGACTTGACTTCAAAAATAACAAAATATAAATTAAAAGCGCTGACTTGACTTCAAAATAAACAAAATTTTAAACCAAATCCTAACTTGACTTCAAATAAAACAATATTTAAGTTAAAGTCTTGACTTGACTTCAAAATAAACAAAATTTAAATTCAAAGTCTTTACTTGCCTTTAAAATAAACAAAATTTTAATTCAAAGTCTTTACTTGCCTTTAAAATAAAAAAAATTTAATTTCAAAGTCTTGACTTGCCTTTAAAAAAAACAAAATTTAAATTCAAAGTGCTGACTTGACTTCAAAAAAAACAAATTTTAAATTCAAAGTCTTGACTTGCCTTTAAAAAAAACAAAATTTAAGTCAAATTCCTGACTTGCCTTCAAAATAAACAAATTTTAAGAAAAAATCCTGAGTTGACTTCAAAAAAAACAAAATTTAAGTAAAAGTCCTGACTTGACTTCAAAATAAACAAAATTTTAGTCAAAATCCTTACTTGACTTCAAAAAAAACAAAATTTAAGTTAAAGTCTTGACTTAACTTCAAAATAAACAAATTTTAAATTCATAATCTTGACTTGCCTTTAAAAAAAACAAAATTTAAATTCAAAGTCTTGACTTGCCTTCAAAATAAACAAAATTTAAGAAAAAATCCTGAGTTGACTTCAAAAAAAACAAAATTTAAGTTAAAGTCTTGACTTAACTTCAAAATAAACAAATTTTAAATTCATAATCTTGACTTGCCTTTAAAAAAAACAAAATTTAAATTCAAAGTCTTGACTTGCCTTCAAAATAAACAAAATTTAAATTCAAAGTCTTGACTTGCCTTTAAAAAAAACAAAATTTAAATTCAAAGTCTTGACTTGCCTTCAAAAAAAACAAAATTTAAATTCAAAGTCTTGACTTGCCTTCAAAAAAAACAAAATTTAAAGTCAAAGTCCTGACTTGACTTCAAAAAAAACAAAATTTAAATTCAAAGTGCTGACTTGACTTCAAAAAAAACAAAATTTTAATCAAAATCCCGACTTGCCTTCAAAATAAACAAAATTTTAGTCAAAATCCTAACTTGACTTCAAAAAAAACAAAATATAAGTAAAAGTCCTGACTTGACTTCAAAATAAACAAAATTTTAGTCAAAATCCTTACTTGACTTCAAAAAAAACAAAATTTAAGTTAATGTCTTGACTTGATTTCAAAGTAAACAAAATTTAAATTCATAATCTTTAGTTGCCTTCAAAAAAAACAAAATTTAAATTCCAAGTGCCGACTTGACTTTAACATAAACAAAACTTAAATTCAAAGTGCTGACTTGACTTCAAAAATAACAAAATTTAAATTAAAAGCGCTGACTTGACTTCAAAATAAACAAAATTTTAATCAAAATCCTAACTTGACTTCAAATAAAACAATATTTAAGTTAAAATTCTGACTTGCCTTCAAAATAAACAAAACGTAAATTCAAAGTGCTGACTTGACTTCAAAAATAACATAATTTAAATTAAAAGCGCTGACTTGACTTCAAAAAAAACAAAATTTAAAGTCAAAGTCCTGACTTGACTTTAAAATAAACAAAACTTAAATTCAAAGTGCTGACTTGACTTCAAAAAAAACAAAATTTAAATTCAAAGTGCTGACTTGACTTCAAAAAAAACAAAATTTTAATCAAAATCCTGACTTGCCTTCAAAATAAACAAAATTTTAGTCAAAATCCTAACTTGACTTCAAAAAAAACAAAATATAAGTAAAAGTCCTGACTTGACTTCAAAATAAACAAAATTTTAGTCAAAATCCTTACTTGACTTCAAAAAAAACAAAATTTAAGTTAATGTCTTGACTTGACTTCAAAGTAAACAAAATTTAAGTTAATGTCTTGACTTGACTTCAAAGTAAACAAAATTTAAATTCAAAGTCTTAACTTGCCTTTAAAATAAACAAAATTTAAATTCAAAGTCTTGACTTGCCTTTAAAAAAAACAAAATTTAAATTCAAAGTCTTGACTTGCCTTCAAAATAAACAAAATTTAAAGTCAAAATCCTGACTTGACTTCAAAAAAAACAAAATTTAAATTCCAAGTGCCGACTTGACTTCAAAAAATACAAAATTTAAATCAAAATCCTGACTTGCCTTCAAAAAAAACAAAATTTAAATTCCAAGTGCCGACTTGACTTTTACATAAACAAAACTAAAATTCAAAGTGCTGACTTGACTTCAAAAATAACAAAATATAAATTAAAAGCGCTGACTTGACTTCAAAATAAACAAAATTTTAAACAAAATCCTAACTTGACTTCAAATAAAACAATATTTAAGTTAAAGTCTTGACTTGACTTCAAAATAAACAAAATTTAAATTCAAAGTCTTTACTTGCCTTTAAAATAAACAAAATTTTAATTCAAAGTCTTTACTTGCCTTTAAAATAAAAAAAATTTAATTTCAAAGTCTTGACTTGCCTTTAAAAAAAACAAAATTTAAATTCAAAGTGCTGACTTGACTTCAAAAAAAACAAAATTTAAATTCAAAGTCTTGACTTGCCTTTAAAAAAAACAAAATTTAAGTCAAATTCCTGACTTGCCTTCAAAATAAACAAATTTTAAGAAAAAATCCTGAGTTGACTTCAAAAAAAAACAAAATTTAAGTAAAAGTCCTGACTTGACTTCAAAATAAACAAAATTTTAGTCAAAATCCTTACTTGACTTCAAAAAAAACAAAATTTAAGTTAAAGTCTTGACTTAACTTCAAAATAAACAAATTTTAAATTCATAATCTTGACTTGCCTTTAAAAAAAACAAAATTTAAATTCAAAGTCTTGACTTGCCTTCAAAATAAACAAAATTTAAATTCAAAGTCTTGACTTGCCTTTAAAAAAAACAAAATTTAAATTCAAAGTCTTGCCTTGCCTTCAAAAAAAACAAAATTTAAAGTCAAAGTCCTGACTTGACTTCAAAAAAAACAAAATTTTAATCAAAATCCTGACTTGCCTTCAAAATAAACAAAATTTTAGTCAAAATCCTTACTTGACTTCAAAAAAAACAAAATTTAAGTTAAAGTCTTGACTTAACTTCAAAATAAACAAATTTTAAATTCATAATCTTGACTTGCCTTTAAAAAAAACAAAATTTAAATTCAAAGTCTTGACTTGCCTTCAAAATAAACAAAATTTAAATTCAAAGTCTTGACTTGCCTTTAAAAAAAACAAAATTTAAATTCAAAGTCTTGCCTTGCCTTCAAAAAAAACAAAATTTAAAGTCAAAGTCCTGACTTGACTTCAAAAAAAACAAAATTTAAATTCAAAGTGCTGACTTGACTTCAAAAAAAACAAAATTTTAATCAAAATCCTGACTTGCCTTCAAAATAAACAAAATTTTAGTCAAAATCCTAACTTGCCTTCAAAAAAAACAAAATTTAAAGTCAAAATCCTTACTTGACTTCAAAAAAAACAAAATTTAAGTTATGTCTTGACTTGACTTCAAAGTAAACAAAATTTAAATTCATAATCTTTAGTTGCCTTTAAAATAAACAAAATTTAAATTCAAAGTCTTAACTTGCCTTTAAAATAAATAAAATTTAAATTCAAAGTCTTGACTTGCCTTTAAAAAAAACAAAATTTAAATTCAAAGTCTTGACTTGCCTTCAAAATAAACAAAATTTAAAGTCAAAATCCTGACTTGACTTCAAAAAAAACAAAATTTAAATTCCAAGTGCCGACTTGACTTCAAAAAAAACAAAATTTAAATCAAAATCCTGACTTGCCTTCAAAAAAAACAAAATTTAAATTCCAAGTGCCGACTTGACTTTTACATAAACAAAACTAAAATTCAAAGTGCTGACTTGACTTCAAAAATAACAAAATATAAATTAAAAGCGCTGACTTGACTTCAAAATAAACAAAATTTTAATCAAAATCCTAACTTGACTTCAAATAAAACAATATTTAAGTTAAAGTCTTGACTTGACTTCAAAATAAACAAAATTTAAATTCAAAGTCTTTACTTGCCTTTAAAATAAACAAAATTTTAATTCAAAGTCTTTACTTGCCTTTAAAATAAAAAAAATTTAATTTCAAAGTCTTGACTTGCCTTTAAAAAAAACAAAATTTAAATTCAAAGTCTTGACTTGCCTTCAAGATAAACTAAATTTAAAGTCAAAGTCCTGACTTGACTTCAAAAAAAACAAAATTTTAATCAAAATCCTGACTTGCCTTCAAAATAAACAAAATTTAAATTCAAAGTGCTGACTTGACTTCAAAATAAACAAAATTTAAATTCAAAGTCTTTACTTTCCTTTAAAATAAACAAAATTTAAATTCAAAGTCTTTACTTGCCTTTAAAATAAACAAAATTTAATTTCAAAGTCTTGACTTGCCTTTAAAAAAAACAAAATTTAAATTCAAAGTCTTGACTTGCCTTCAAAATAAACAAAATTTAAAGTCAAAGTCCTGACTTGACTTCAAAAAAAACAAAATTTTAATCAAAATCCTGACTTGCCTTCAAAATAAACAAAATTTAAAGTCAAAGCCTTGACTTGACTTTAAAATAAACAAAACTTAAATTCAAAGTGCTGACCTGCCTTCAAAATAAACAAAATTTAAAGTCAAAGCCCTGACTTGACTTCAAAAAAAACAAAATTTAAATTCCAAGTGCCGACTTGACTTCAAAAAAAACAAAATTTTAATCAAAATCCTGACTTGCCTTCAAAATAAACAAAATTTTAATTCATAGTCTTTACTTGCCTTTAAAATAAAAAAAATTTAATTTCAAAGTCTTGACTTGCCTTCAAAAAAAACAAAATTTAAATTCAAAGACTTGACTTCCCTTCAAGATAAACTAAATTTAAAGTCAAAGTCCTGACTTGACTTCAAAAAAAACAAAATTTTAATCAAAATCCTGACTTGCCTTCAAAATAAACAAAATTTAAATTCAAAGTGCTGACTTGACTTCGAAATAAACAAAATTTAAATTCAAAGTCTTGACTTGCCTTCAAAATAAACAAAATTTAAATTCAAAGTCTTGACTTGCCTTTAAAAAAAACAAAATTTAAATTCAAAGTCTTGCCTTGCCTTCAAAAAAAACAAAATTTAAAGTCAAAGTCCTGACTTGACTTCAAAAAAAACAAAATTTAAATTCAAAGTGCTGACTTGACTTCAAAAAAAACAAAATTTTAATCAAAATCCTGACTTGCCTTCAAAATAAACAAAATTTTAGTCAAAATCCTAACTTGACTTCAAAAAAAAACAAAATATAAGTAAAAGTCTTGACTTGACTTCAAAATAAACAAAATTTTAGTCAAAATCCTTACTTGACTTCAAAAAAAACAAAATTTAAGTTAATGTCTTGACTTGACTTCAAAGTAAACAAAATTTAAATTCATAATCTTTAGTTGCCTTTAAAATAAACAAAATTTAAATTCAAAGTCTTAACTTGCCTTTAAAATAAACAAAATTAAAATTCAAAGTCTTGACTTGCCTTTAAAAAAAACAAAATTTAAATTCAAAGTCTTGACTTGCCTTCAAAATAAACAAAATTTAAAGTCAAAGTCCTGACTTGACTTCAAAAAAAACAAAATTTCATTCCAAGTGCCGACTTGACTTCAAAAAAAACAAAATTTAAATTCATAATCTTTAGTTGCCTTCAAAAAAAACAAAATTTAAATTCCAAGTGCCGACTTGACTTTAACATAAACAAAACTTAAATTCAAAGTGCTGACTTGACTTCAAAAATAACAAAATTTAAATTAAAAGCGCTGACTTGACTTCAAAATAAACAAAATTTTAATCAAAATCCTAACTTGACTTCAAATAAAAAAATATTTAAGTTAAAGTCTTGACTTGACTTCAAAATAAACAAAATTTAAAGTCAAAGTCTTGACTTGACTTTAAAATAAACAAAACTTAAATTGAAAGTGCTGACTTGACTTCAAAATAAACAAAATTTAAATTCAAAGTCTTTACTTGCCTTTAAAATAAACAAAATTTAAATTCAAAGTCTTTACTTGCCTTTAAAATAAAAAAAATTTAATTTCAAAGTCTTGACTTGCCTTTAAAAAAAACAAAATTTAAATTCAAAGTCTTGACTTGCCTTCAAGATAAACAAAATTTAAAGTCAAAGTCCTGACTTGACTTCAAAAAAAACAAAATTTTAATCAAAATCCTAACTTGACTTCAAATAAAACAATATTTAAGTTAAAGTCTTGACTTGACTTCAAAATAAACAAAATTTAAATTCAAAGTCTTTACTTGCCTTTAAAATAAACAAAATTTTAATTCAAAGTCTTTACTTGCCTTTAAAATAAAAAAAATTTAATTTCAAAGTCTTGACTTGCCTTTAAAAAAAACAAAATTTAAATTCAAAGTCTTGACTTGCCTTCAAGATAAACTAAATTTAAAGTCAAAGTCCTGACTTGACTTCAAAAAAAACAAAATTTTAATCAAAATCCTGACTTGCCTTCAAAATAAACAAAATTTAAATTCAAAGTGCTGACTTGACTTCAAAATAAACAAAATTTAAATTCAAAGTCTTTACTTGCCTTTAAAATAAACAAAATTTAAATTCAAAGTCTTTACTTGCCTTTAAAATAAAAAAAATTTAATTTCAAAGTTTTGACTTGCCTTTAAAAAAAACAAAATTTAAATTCAAAGTCTTGACTTGCCTTCAAGATAAACAAAATTTAAAGTCAAAGTCCTGACTTGACTTCAAAAAAAACAAAATTTTAATCAAAATCCTGACTTGCCTTCAAAATAAACAAAATTTAAAGTCAAAGTCTTGACTTGACTTTAAAATAAACAAAACTTAAATTGAAAGTGCTGACTTGACTTCAAAATAAACAAAATTTAAAGTCAAAGTCTTGACTTGACTTTAAAATAAACAAAACTAAAATTCAAAGTGCTGACTTGACTTCAAAAATAACAAAATTTAAATTAAAAGCGCTGACTTGACTTCAAAATAAACAAAATTTTAATCAAAATCCTAACTTGACTTCAAATAAAACAATATTTAAGTTAAAGTCTTGACTTGACTTCAAAATAAACAAAATTTAAATTCAAAGTCTTTACTTGCCTTTAAAATAAACAAAATTTAAATTCAAAGTCTTTACTTGCCTTTAAAATAAAAAAAATTTAATTTCAAAGTCTTGACTTGCCTTTAAAAAAAACAAAATTTAAATTCAAAGTCTTGACTTGCCTTCAAGATAAACAAAATTTAAAGTCAAAGTCCTGACTTGACTTCAAAAAAAACAAAATTTTAATCAAAATCCTGACTTGCCTTCAAAATAAACAAAATTTAAAGTCAAAGTCTTGACTTGACTTTAAAATAAACAAAACTTAAATTCAAAGCGCTGACTTGGCTTCAAAAAAAACAAAATTTAAATTCAAAGTGCTGACTTGACTTCAAAAATAACAAAATTTAAATTAAAAGCGCTAACTTGACTTCAAAATAAACAAAATTAAAATATAAAGCGCTGACTTGGCTTCAAAATAAACAAAATTTAAAGTCAAAGTCTTGACTTGACTTTAAAATAAACAAAACTTAAATTCAAAGGGCTGACTTGACTTCAAAAAAAACAAAATTTAAAGTCAAAGTCTTGACTTGACTTTAAAATAAACAAAACTTAAATTCAAAGCGCTGACTTGACTTCAAAATAAACAAAATTTAAAGTCAAAGTCTTTACTTGCCTTTAAAATAAACAAAATTTAAATTCAAAGTCTTTACTTGCCTTTAAAATAAACAAAATTTAATTTCAAAGTCTTGACTTGCCTTTAAAAAAAACAAAATTTAAATTCAAAGTCTTGACTTGCCTTCAAAATAAACAAAATTTAAAGTCAAAGTCCTGACTTGACTTCAAAAAAAACAAAATTTTAATCAAAATCCTAACTTGACTTTAAAATAAACGAAACTTAAAGTCAAAGTCCTGACTTGAATTCAAAAAAAACAAAATTTAAATTCAAAGTGCTGACTTAACTTCAAAAAAAACAAAATTTAAATTCAAAGTCTTGACTAGCCTCTAAAATAAACAAAATTTAAAGTCAAAGTCTTTACTTGACTTTAAAATAAACAAAATTTAAATTCAAAGCGCTGACTTTACTTCAAAAAAAACAAAATTTAAGTAAAAATACTGACTTGACTTCAAAAAAAAACAAAATTTAAATTAAAAGCGCTGACTTGGCTTCAAAAAAAACAAAATTTAAATTCAAAGTGCTGACTTGACTTCAAAAATAACAAAATTTAAATTAAAAGCGCTGACTTGACTTCAAAATAAACAATATTTTAATCAAAATCCTAACTTGACTTCAAATAAAACAATATTTAAGTTAAAGTCTTGACTTGACTTCAAAATAAACAAAATTTAAATTCAAAGTCTTTACTTGCCTTTAAAATAAAAAAAATTTAAATTCAAAGTCTTTACTTGCCTTTAAAATAAACAAAATTTAAATTCAAAGTCTTGACTTGCCTTTAAAAAAATCAAAATTTAAATTCAAAGTCTTGACTTACCTTCAAAATAAACAAAATTTTAATCAAAATCCTGACTTGCCTTCAAAAAAAACAAAATTTAAAGTCAAAGTCTTGACTTGACTTTAAAATAAACAAAACTTAAATTCAAAGTGCTGACTTGCCTTTAAAAAAAACAAAATTTAAGTCAAATTCCTGACTTGCCTTCAAAATAAACAAAATTTAAATTCAAAGTCTTTACTTGCCTTTAAAATAAACAAAATTTTAATTAAACAAAATAAAAACGATTGAAGTTTTTTTTTACAAAAAACTTTTATTTAAAAAATATAAAATTTTTAAATATATATACAAAATTATTGTCTATGTCGACGCGTTTCGGCAATATTTTGCCTTCTTCAGGACAATCTAAAAGAAAAAATCAATTTTTTAGTTTTTTTACACAAAAAATTTTTTTCTAAAAAATATATTTCCACATTTTTTCAAAATAAATTATAAATAAATAAATTTTATTTTCATTTCAAAGAAGAATTAATTTAACTTTACAAACAACATTGTTTATTAAATTAATTTAATTTTAATTGTTTACAAAAAGGATAATGTTTTTATGAATTGATAATTAGGTATTTTTTGGTTAATTAAAGGAATTTTTAAACAATTGAATAAATGTATTAATTCAGTCTCTACTGATTTTCTAATTGAATCATCAATTAGATTACTTTTGAAAATAACAAAAACAAAGTCATGTGTATCATGATCTACTTTACCAAAATGGTTTGCTATCTCTGAGTTAGAGTCAAAATTTTCAAGACTTTTTACAATGTTTTTTCTAAACCGTGCAATGTTATTCAAATGTTGATAAATTCTTGTTTTACAATTTTTACTTGTTTCACCTACATAAAACAAATTACATTTTTTACACTTGATTATATAAACACAACCTACTGAATTACAATCACTGTTACTTTTAATAGGTATATACACATTAGAAAATTTTAAATAATAAGATTCAAATAAGAAACAACAAATTTTACAATTTAAATTAGAACACTTTTTACAAAAAAACTTTTCATTTTTTGATTCAAATTTAAAATTATGAATTAAAATTGACCCTAGATTTTGATTTATTTTGTTTACAAACAACAAATTTTTATTCTTAAAAAACTCACAATAATCTGAATCTATTTTAATTTTAAAAAATGAATCATTTACAATTTTTTTGAAATTAAATAAATTTTTATCAAAATTAAAAAACATTTTTAACTTAGTATTTGCTTCGTTTTTTTCTTTGTTTTTATACGGTAGTAAAGCTGAACGGTCTAATTCTCCAACTTGTCTAGCAATACCGCTTATTTTCTTATAACAATAGCCCTTTTTCAACAAATGGATTAACAAATTGCGCGAATTAGACAAATAGTCGATTAATGACGAACAAATCCTCCGAATACGAATAAACAGTGACGTTGGAATATTATCGAAAATGTGACTCGGGTGGTTAGATGATGTTAAAAGATATGGTTGACAATTTGTTGGTTTAATATACAAATCAGACTTAATTAAACACAAAAAAGGATCGAAACTTAATTTTAAGTCCAAAAATATAACACTGTTACCTTTGATTATGTTTAATTTTAAATAAATAAATTGTTTTTCCAAGTCTTCCAGATTTATTTCAAATGCTGAAATAATCAAAATGTCGTCAATGAAACGTTTATATAAAATTACTGAATTTAAACTAAGCCAATTCTTTTCTAAAAGATACAGATAAAAGTTCGCGACGGTTGGTCCGCATTTACAACCCATTGGAAGACCAATAGTTTGTTTGAAATTTTGCTCTTGAAATTTAAATATCCCATTGTTAAAAACTAATAACATTATTTCTCTGAAACCAATTAAATCCAAATGTAAATTAAACTCATAACTTGAATTTGAAAAAAATTCACAAATTGTATTTGTTGCATGTAATGGATTTATGTTGGTATAAAGTGATTCGAAGTCGCACGAGTATAGATAGACATTTTTACTATTATTAATTTGAAAATTTTCCAATATTTGCAAGACCTCCTGGGAGTCTCTAATCACTGTACCACAATTTTTCACCAACGGTTGTAAAAAAATATCTATAAATTCACTCAAAATACCAGTTGGATGCTTAATAGAATTAATTATTGGTCTAATTCCGAATTTTGATTTATGTATTTTCGCAAGAATGCGAAAGTTGCCACTCTTGTATTCACCGTGTAATTTAAACTTTTTAAATAACTTGTCTGAAATATTTCCATTTTTAAATAGTTGGGTTAATTTCGAATTAATCGTGTCTATAGTTGTTTCAAGTGGGTCAAAATTTAAAGTTTCATACGTTGAATTATTATTCAGATGTTGGGTGCATAACTGATGACAATCTTCATTGGACATTAAAATTGTACCCACATTTTTATCACACTGAGTGATTTTGAACGGTTTGATTTTGATGAATTTTTGAAGAGAGCTAATTTGAGAATCGGTTAAATTAACATTATTTGGATTAAATTCTGATTGACTTGCAAAATTGCTTATTATATTTCTTTTTAATTCATTTGACTCTCTTTGAATCGGGATATTTTGTTTATTCCTTTTGACATAACTTTTCCTGTTTGTTAAATAATCTTCGAAAATACGATTAAAATTTAAAACATGAATGTCTTGACTACTGTCATCATTTGAAGCAAAACTATCACTATCAACATGTGTAGTTGAATTATCTTCATCAAAATCTTTATCGATATTTTGATTTGTTTTAAAATTTTTTAGTTTATTTATAAAAATATCAAAATTAAAGTTTGAAATACTACAATCGATTTGATATAAAAGATAAGAATAAAATTCAAAATTATCATTTATTAAACAAGGAGAAAATTTTAAGCCTAAATTTAAAATTGTACATACATCATATAATAATTGATGAGAATCATCTATTGTACCATAACTAAATACCAAGTTCAATAATTTAAAAATAGGCTTATTTGACTCAATTGTTAAAATTTCCGATCGTTCATAAATGTCCGACGAAAATTTAGCGGTCTTTGGTGATGTTGATATCTATTATTGTTGAACGATTGTCTAAATTGACCTTGACACTCACCACGATCACTCAATTCAGCGTTATATTGCTGTTGGTAACTCTTGTAATTTTCTCTTGTTTTGAAATTATTAAAAAAATTTTTTCTATGAAAATTTTGTTTATGATAATTTTTATGAAAACTTTGTCTTTCTAAATTAGTATTACGACAATTATACGAAAAATTGTTTGAAAAATTGTTTGAATAATTACTAAATTGACCAAAATTTCTATAATAACATCTTTTGTTTTTGTTTTTGTTTTGATACACATGGTTTTGATTAGCTCTATGATTCGAGTTTGTTTCAATGTTTTGAATATTGTTATTTTGAATTTTGACTTCACTAAACCTTGTGTTTTTAACCACTTTATTATTTTGATTATTTGTTTTTTGATCTCGTACATTAATTATTTTCTCTGTATTTGATTTAAAATTTTGATTTTTAGATTTTACCAATTTGCTTTTTCTCGCTTTAACTTCACCGTCAAAAATAATATCAGACTCAATTTCCTTTTTTTTCGGATCAGATTCTTTTTTCGACTGTTTTACAACAAATGGTCTTGCCACAATACGTTTCGCTTTTTCATCGGCCTTGATGAAGTCGTTTTTGAAAATTTCGATCTGTTTTTTTTCTAACTCACTCAACAATTCATTAATTTTTTCAATATTATTTTCACAAATATTTTTTACAAGCTCATTTTTATGCTTTAATTGATTTTCTTTTAACAAATTAACTTGTTCAGATAATCTTGTAATTGATAGATTGATCATACCTTTTTGAGTTTCATGAATAAAATTGTTATATCGTTCTATAAAAATACTATCATGACTCAAAAATGGCTCTGGAAAATTCTTGTAAAACAATTTACTTGGAGTTGTATCATTGTTAAGATGAAATTGAAGAATCTTAATATCATTTTCCTTCTTTTCAATTCGTCCAATTAGAGATCGTATACGTTTATAATTAAAATCTTTTTTAACCGATTCTACATCGAAGTTATTTTCTTCATTAATGATTGTATCATTTACTATTCTACTATCTAAATTTGGTGTTTGAATATCCAAATTAGTACTTGTATACGGAGCAATAACTTTTTCTTTGACTCGATTAAATTTTTCCAAAATGATATTTGATGGTATACCAGCTCCACTTAAATTTGGCTTTTTTGTTGTGATTATTTCTAACAATTTAAAACTAGAATTTTTTATAAATGTTGGTTCAAGTTTTTCATAAATTGTTGATAAAGCATGAAGTAAATTGGACGTTTTAATTTCTAAACCATACACTGATTTGATCGATTTATAACACGCTTCATGATGATTCTTAAACGAACCCAATTGATGGCTAGAAAAATGTTCTAAATTTTCATTTGATTTATCGAGGATAAATGAAGTAAGTTAAACAAAATAAACAAAATTTAAAGTCAAAGTCTTGACTTGACTTTAAAATAAACAAAACTAAAATTCAAAGTGCTGACTTGACTTCAAAAATAACAAAATTTAAATTAAAAGCGCTGACTTGACTTCAAAATAAACAAAATTTTAATCAAAATCCTAACTTGACTTCAAATAAAACAATATTTAAGTTAAAGTCTTGACTTGACTTCAAAATAAACAAAATTTAAATTCAAAGTCTTTACTTGCCTTTAAAATAAACAAAATTTAAATTCAAAGTCTT
Organism: Brachionus asplanchnoidis; assembly: GCA_025491095.1. Classification (NCBI taxonomy): domain Eukaryota; kingdom Metazoa; phylum Rotifera; class Eurotatoria; order Ploima; family Brachionidae; genus Brachionus; species Brachionus asplanchnoidis. The sequence goes on from JAILYF010000058.1 coordinate 264,179, forward strand.
TACTTGCCTTTAAAATAAAAAAAATTTAATTTCAACGTCTTGACTTGCCTTTAAAAAAAACAAAATTTAAATTCAAAGTCTTGACTTGCCTTCAAGATAAACAAAATTTAAAGTCAAAGTCCTGACTTGACTTCAAAAAAAACAAAATTTTAATCAAAATCCTGACTTGCCTTCAAAATAAACAAAATTTAAAGTCAAAGTCTTGACTTGACTTTAAAATAAACAAAACTTAAATTCAAAGCGCTGACTTGGCTTCAAAAAAAACAAAATTTAAATTCAAAGTGCTGACTTGACTTCAAAAATAACAAAATTTAAATTAAAAGCGCTAACTTGACTTCAAAATAAACAAAATTAAAATATAAAGCGCTGACTTGGCTTCAAAATAAACAAAATTTAAAGTCAAAGTCTTGACTTGACTTTAAAATAAACAAAACTTAAATTCAAAGGGCTGACTTGACTTCAAAAAAAACAAAATTTAAAGTCAAAGTCTTGACTTGACTTTAAAATAAACAAAACTTAAATTCAAAGCGCTGACTTGACTTCAAAATAAACAAAATTTAAAGTCAAAGTCTTTACTTGCCTTTAAAATAAACAAAATTTAAATTCAAAGTCTTTACTTGCCTTTAAAATAAACAAAATTTAATTTCAAAGTCTTGACTTGCCTTTAAAAAAAACAAAATTTAAATTCAAAGTCTTGACTTGCCTTCAAAATAAACAAAATTTAAAGTCAAAGTCCTGACTTGACTTCAAAAATAACAAAATTTAAATTAAAATCCTGACTTGACTTTAAAATAAACAAAACTTAAATTCAAAGTCTTGACTTGCCTTTAAAAAAAAACAAAATTTAAATTCAAAGTCTTGACTTGCCTTTAAAAAAAACAAAATTTAAGTCAAATTCCTGAATTGCCTTAAAAATAAACAAAATTTAAAGTCAAAGTCCTGACTTGAATTCAAAAAAAACAAAATTTAAATTCAAAGTGCTGACTTAACTTCAAAAAAAACAAAATTTAAATTCAAAGTCTTGACTAGCCTCTAAAATAAACAAAATTTAAAGTCAAAGTCTTTACTTGACTTTAAAATAAACAAAATTTAAATTCAAAGCGCTGACTTTACTTCAAAAAAAACAAAATTTAAGTAAAAATACTGACTTGACTTCAAAAAAAACAAAATTTAAATTAAAAGCGCTGACTTGGCTTCAAAAAAAAACAAAATTTAAATTCAAAGTGCTGACTTGACTTCAAAAATAACAAAATTTAAATTAAAAGCGCTGACTTGACTTCAAAATAAACAATATTTTAATCAAAATCCTAACTTGACTTCAAATAAAACAATATTTAAGTTTAAGTCTTGACTTGACTTCAAAATAAACAAAATTTAAATTCAAAGTCTTTACTTGCCTTTAAAATAAAAAAAATTTAAATTCAAAGTCTTTACTTGCCTTTAAAATAAACAAAATTTAAATTCAAAGTCTTGACTTGACTTCAAAAAAAACAAAATTTTAATCAAAGTCCTGACTTGACTTCAAAAAAAACAAAATTTTAATCAAAATCCTGACTTGACTTCAAAATAAACAAAATTTAAATTCAAAGTCTTTACTTGCCTTTAAAATAAACAAAATTTAAATTCAAAGTCTTTACTTGACTTCAAAAATAACAAAATTTAAATTAAAAGCGCTAACTTGACTTCAAAATAAACAAAATTAAAATATAAAGCGCTGACTTGGCTTCAAAATAAACAAAATTTAAAGTCAAAGTCTTGACTTGACTTTAAAATAAACAAAACTTAAATTCAAAGGGCTGACTTGACTTCAAAAAAAACAAAATTTAAAGTCAAAGTCTTGACTTGACTTTAAAATAAACAAAACTTAAATTCAAAGCGCTGACTTGACTTCAAAATAAACAAAATTTAAAGTCAAAGTCTTTACTTGCCTTTAAAATAAACAAAATTTAAATTCAAAGTCTTTACTTGCCTTTAAAATAAACAAAATTTAATTTCAAAGTCTTGACTTGCCTTTAAAAAAAACAAAATTTAAATTCAAAGTCTTGACTTGCCTTCAAAATAAACAAAATTTAAAGTCAAAGTCCTGACTTGACTTCAAAAATAACAAAATTTAAATTAAAATCCTGACTTGACTTTAAAATAAACAAAACTTAAATTCAAAGTCTTGACTTGCCTTTAAAAAAAACAAAATTTAAATTCAAAGTCTTGACTTGCCTTTAAAAAAAACAAAATTTAAGTCAAATTCCTGAATTGCCTTAAAAAAAAACAAAATTTAAATTCAAAGTCTTGACTAGCCTCTAAAATAAACAAAATTTAAAGTCAAAGTCTTTACTTGACTTTAAAATAAACAAAATTTAAATTCAAAGCGCTGACTTTACTTCAAAAAAAACAAAATTTAAGTAAAAATACTGACTTGACTTCAAAAAAAAACAAAATTTAAACTAAAAGCGCTGACTTGGCTTCAAAAAAAACAAAATTTAAATTCAAAGTGCTGACTTGACTTCAAAAATAACAAAATTTAAATTAAAAGCGCTGACTTGACTTCAAAATAAACAATATTTTAATCAAAATCCTAACTTGACTTCAAATAAAACAATATTTAAGTTTAAGTCTTGACTTGACTTCAAAATAAACAAAATTTAAATTCAAAGTCTTTACTTGCCTTTAAAATAAAAAAAATTTAAATTCAAAGTCTTTACTTGCCTTTAAAATAAACAAAATTTAAATTCAAAGTCTTGACTTGCCTTTAAAAAAATCAAAATTTAAATTCAAAGTCTTGACTTACCTTCAAAATAAACAAAATTTTAATCAAAATCCTGACTTGCCTTCAAAAAAAACAAAATTTAAAGTCAAAGTCTTGACTTGACTTTAAAATAAACAAAACTTAAATTCAAAGTGCTGACTTGCCTTTAAAAAAAACAAAATTTAAGTCAAATTCCTGACTTGCCTTCAAAATAAACAAAATTTAAATTCAAAGTCTTTACTTGCCTTTAAAATAAACAAAATTTAAATTCAAAGTCTTTACTTGCCTTTAAAATAAACAAAATTTAATTTCAAAGTCTTGACTTGCCTTTAAAAAAAACAAAATTTAAATTCAAAGTCTTGACTTGCCTTCAAAATAAACAAAATTTAAAGTCAAAGTCCTGACTTGACTTCAAAAATAACAAAATTTAAATTAAAATCCTGACTTGACTTTAAAATAAACAAAACTTAAATTCAAAGTCTTGACTTGCCTTTAAAAAAAACAAAATTTAAATTCAAAGTCTTGACTTGCCTTTAAAAAAAACAAAATTTAAGTCAAATTCCTGAATTGCCTTAAAAATAAACAAAATTTAAAGTCAAAGTCCTGACTTGAATTCAAAAAAAACAAAATTTAAATTCAAAGTGCTGACTTAACTTCAAAAAAAACAAAATTTAAATTCAAAGTCTTGACTAGCCTCTAAAATAAGCAAAATTTAAAGTCAAAGTCTTTACTTGACTTTAAAATAAACAAAATTTAAATTCAAAGCGCTGACTTTACTTCAAAAAAAACAAAATTTAAGTAAAAATACTGACTTGACTTCAAAAAAAACAAAATTTAAATTAAAAGCGCTGACTTGGCTTCAAAAAAAACAAAATTTAAATTCAAAGTGCTGACTTGACTTCAAAAATAACAAAATTTAAATTAAAAGCGCTGACTTGACTTCAAAATAAACAATATTTTAATCAAAATCCTAACTTGACTTCAAATAAAACAATATTTAAGTTTAAGTCTTGACTTGACTTCAAAATAAACAAAATTTAAATTCAAAGTCTTTACTTGCCTTTAAAATAAAAAAAATTTAAATTCAAAGTCTTTACTTGCCTTTAAAATAAACAAAATTTAAATTCAAAGTCTTGACTTGCCTTTAAAAAAATCAAAATTTAAATTCAAAGTCTTGACTTACCTTCAAAATAAACAAAATTTTAATCAAAATCCTGACTTGCCTTCAAAAAAAACAAAATTTAAAGTCAAAGTCTTGACTTGACTTTAAAATAAACAAAACTTAAATTCAAAGTGCTGACTTGCCTTTAAAAAAAACAAAATTTAAGTCAAATTCCTGACTTGCCTTCAAAATAAACAAAATTTAAATTCAAAGTCTTTACTTGCCTTTAAAATAAACAAAATTTTAAATTCAAAGCGCTGACTTGGCTTCAAAAAAAACAAAATTTAAATTCAAAGTGCTGACTTGACTTCAAAAATAACAAAATTTAAATTAAAAGCGCTAACTTGACTTCAAAATAAACAAAATTTTAATCAAAATCCTAACTTGACTTCAAATAAAACAATATTTAAGTTAAAGTCTTGACTTGACTTCAAAATAAACAAAATTTAAATTCAAAGTCTTTACTTGCCTTTAAAATAAAAAAAATTTAAATTCAAAGTCTTTACTTGCCTTTAAAATAAACAAAATTTAAATTCAAAGTCTTGACTTGCCTTTAAAAAAATCAAAATTTAAATTCAAAGTCTTGACTTACCTTCAAAATAAACAAAATTTTAATCAAAATCCTGACTTGCCTTCAAAAAAAACAAAATTTAAAGTCAAAGTCTTGACTTGACTTTAAAATAAACAAAACTTAAATTCAAAGTGCTGACTTGCCTTTAAAAAAAACAAAATTTAAGTCAAATTCCTGACTTGCCTTCAAAATAAACAAAATTTAAATTCAAAGTCTTTACTTGCCTTTAAAATAAACAAAATTTTAAATTCAAAGCGCTGACTTGGCTTCAAAAAAAACAAAATTTAAATTCAAAGTGCTGACTTGACTTCAAAAATAACAAAATTTAAATTAAAAGCGCTAACTTGACTTCAAAATAAACAAAATTTTAATCAAAATCCTGACTTGCCTTCAAAATAAACAAAATTTAAGTCAAATTCCTGAATTGCCTTTAAAATAAACAAAATTTAAATTCAAAGCGCTGACTTTACTTCAAAAAAAACAAAATTTAAGTAAAAATACTGACTTGACTTCAAAAAAAACAAAATTTAAATTAAAAGCGCTGACTTGGCTTCAAAAAAAAACAAAATTTAAATTCAAAGTGCTGACTTGACTTCAAAAATAACAAAATTTAAATTAAAAGCGCTGACTTGACTTCAAAATAAACAATATTTTAATCAAAATCCTAACTTGACTTCAAATAAAACAATATTTAAGTTAAAGTCTTGACTTGACTTCAAAATAAACAAAATTTAAATTCAAAGTCTTTACTTGACTTCAAAATAAACAAAATTTAAAGTCAAAGTCTTGACTTGATTTTAAAATAAACAAAACTTAAATTCAAAGTGCTGACTGGACTTCAAAAAAAACAAAATTTAAATTCAAAGTCTTTACTTACCTTCAAAATAAACAAAATTTTAATCAAAATCCTGACTTGCCTTCAAAAAAAACAAAATTTAAAGTCAAAGTCTTGACTTGACTTTAAAATAAACAAAACTTAAATTCAAAGTGCTGACTTGCCTTTAAAAAAAACAAAATTTAAGTCAAATTCCTGACTTGCCTTCAAAATAAACAAAATTTAAATTCAAAGTCTTTACTTGCCTTTAAAATAAACAAAATTTCAAATTCAAAGCGCTGACTTGGCTTCAAAAAAAACAAAATTTAAATTCAAAGTGCTGACTTGACTTCAAAAATAACAAAATTTAAATTAAAAGCGCTAACTTGACTTCAAAATAAACAAAATTTTAATCAAAATCCTAACTTGACTTCAAATAAAACAATATTTAAGTTAAAGTCTTGACTTGACTTCAAAATAAACAAAATTTAAATTCAAAGTCTTTACTTGCCTTTAAAATAAACAAAATTTAATTTCAAAGTCTTCACTTGCCTTTAAAAAAAACAAAATTTAAATTCAAAGTCTTGACTTGCCTTCAAAATAAACAAAATTTAAAGTCAAAGTCCTGACTTGACTTCAAAAAAAACAAAATTTAAATTCAAAATCCTGACTTGCCTTCAAAATAAACAAAATTTAAGTCAAATTCCTGAATTGCCTTCAAAATAAACAAAATTTAAAGCCAAAGTCCTGACTAGACTTCAAAATAAACAAAATTTAAATTCAAAGTCTTGACTTGCCTCTAAAAAAAACAAAATTTAAATTAAAAGCGCTGACTTGACTTCAAAATAAACAATATTTTAATCAAAATCCTAACTTGACTTCAAATAAAACAATATTTAAGTTAAAGTCTTGACTTGACTTCAAAATAAACAAAATTTAAATTCAAAGTCTTTACTTGCCTTTAAAATAAAAAAAATTTAAATTCAAAATCTTTACTTGCCTTTAAAATAAACAAAATTTAAATTCAAAGTCTTGACTTGCCTTTAAAAAAATCAAAATTTAAATTCAAAGTCTTGACTTACCTTCAAAATAAACAAAATTTTAATCAAAATCCTGACTTGCCTTCAAAAAAAACAAAATTTAAAGTCAAAGTCTTGACTTGACATTAAAATAAACAAAACTTAAATTCAAAGTGCTGACTTGCCTTCAAGATAAGCAAAATTTAAAGTCAAAGTCCTGACTTGACTTCAAAAAAAACAAAATTTTAATCAAAATCCTGACTTGCCTTCAAAATAAACAAAATTTAAAGTCAAAGTCTTGACTTGACTTTAAAATAAACAAAACTTAAATTGAAAGTGCTGACTTGACTTCAAAATAAACAAAATTTAAAGTCAAAGTCTTGACTTAACTTTAAAATAAACAAAATTTTAAATTCAAAGCGCTGACTTGGCTTCAAAAAAAACAAAATTTAAATTCAAAGTGCTGACTTGACTTCAAAAATAACAAAATTTAAATTAAAAGCGCTAACTTGACTTCAAAATAAACAAAATTTTAATCAAAATCCTAACTTGACTTCAAATAAAACAATATTTAAGTTAAAGTCTTGACTTGACTTCAAAATAAACAAAATTTAAATTCAAAGTCTTTACTTGCCTTTAAAATAAACAAAATTTAATTTCAAAGTCTTGACTTGCCTTTAAAAAAAACAAAATTTAAATTCAAAGTCTTGACTTGCCTTCAAAATAAACAAAATTTAAAGTCAAAGTCCTGACTTGACTTCAAAAAAAACAAAATTTAAATTCAAAATCCTGACTTGCCTTCAAAATAAACAAAATTTAAGTCAAATTCCTGAATTGCCTTCAAAATAAACAAAATTTAAAGCCAAAGTCCTGACTAGACTTCAAAATAAACAAAATTTAAATTCAAAGTCTTGACTTGCCTCTAAAAAAAACAAAATTTAAATTAAAAGCGCTGACTTGACTTCAAAATAAACAATATTTTAATCAAAATCCTAACTTGACTTCAAATAAAACAATATTTAAGTTAAAGTCTTGACTTGACTTCAAAATAAACAAAATTTAAATTCAAAGTCTTTACTTGCCTTTAAAATAAAAAAAATTTAAATTCAAAATCTTTACTTGCCTTTAAAATAAACAAAATTTAAATTCAAAGTCTTGACTTGCCTTTAAAAAAATCAAAATTTAAATTCAAAGTCTTGACTTACCTTCAAAATAAACAAAATTTTAATCAAAATCCTGACTTGCCTTCAAAAAAAACAAAATTTAAAGTCAAAGTCTTGACTTGACTTTAAAATAAACAAAACTTAAATTCAAAGTGCTGACTTGCCTTCAAGATAAGCAAAATTTAAAGTCAAAGTCCTGACTTGACTTCAAAAAAAACAAAATTTTAATCAAAATCCTGACTTGCCTTCAAAATAAACAAAATTTAAAGTCAAAGTCTTGACTTGACTTTAAAATAAACAAAACTTAAATTGAAAGTGCTGACTTGACTTCAAAATAAACAAAATTTAAAGTCAAAGTCTTGACTTGACTTTAAAATAAACAAAAATTAAATTCAAAGCGCTGACTTGGCTTCAAAAAAAAACAAAATTTAAATTCAAAGTGCTGACTTGACTTCAAAAATAACAAAATTTAAATTAAAAGCGCTAACTTGACTTCAAAATAAACAAAATTTTAATCAAAATCCTAACTTGACTTCAAATAAAACAATATTTAAGTTAAAGTCTTGACTTGACTTCAAAATAAACAAAATTTAAATTCAAAGTCTTTACTTGCCTTTAAAATAAACAAAATTTAATTTCAAAGTCTTGACTTGCCTTCAAAAAAAACAAAATTTAAATTCAAAGTCTTGACTTGCCTCTAAAAAAAACAAAATTTAAGTCAAAGTCCTTACTTGACTTCAAAATAAACAAAATTTACAGTCAAAGTCTTTACTTGACTCTAAAATAAACAAAATTTAAATTCAAAGCGCTGACTTTACTTCAAAAAAAAACAAAATTTAAGTAAAAATCCTGACTTGACTTCAAAAAAAACAAAATTTAAATTAAAAGCGCTGACTTGGCTTCATAAAAAACAAAATTAAAATTAAAAGCGCTGACTTGGCTTCAAAATAAACAAAATTTAAAGTCAAAGTCTTGACTTGACTTTAAAATAAATAAAACTTAAATTCAAAGTGCTGACTTGACTTCAAAAAAAACAAAATTTAAAGTCAAAGTCTTGACTTGACTTTAAAATAAACAAAACTTAAATTCAAAGCGCTGACTTGACTTCAAAATAAACAAAATTTAAAGTCAAAGTCTTGACTTGATTTTAAAATAAACAAAACTTAAATTCAAAGTGGTGACTTGACTTCAAAAAAAACAAAATTTAAAGTCAAAGTCTTGACTTGACTTCAAAATAAACAAAATTTAAATTCAAAGTCTTTACTTGCCTTTAAAATAAACAAAATTTAAATTCAAAGTCTTGACTTGCCTTTAAAAAAAACAAAATTTAAATTCAAAGTCTTGACTTGCCTTTAAAAAAAACAAAATTTAAGTCAAATTCCTGAATTGCCTTCAAAATAAACAAAATTTAAAGTCAAAGTCCTGACTTGACTTCAAAAAAAACAAAATTTAAATTAAAAGTCTTGACTTGCTCCTAAAAAAAACAAAATTTAAGTCAAAGTCCTGACTTGACTTCAAAATAAACAAAATTTAAATTCAAAGTCCTTACTTGACTTCAAAATAAACAAAATTTACAGTCAAAGTCTTTACTTGACTTTAAAATAAACAAAATTCAAATTCAAAGCGCTGACTTTACTTCAAAAAAAAACAAAATTTAAGTAAAAATCCTGACTTGACTTCAAAAAAAACAAAATTTAAATTAAAAGCGCTGACTTGGCTTCAAAAAAAACAAAATTTAAATTAAAAGCGCTGACTTGGCTTCAAAAAAAACAAAATTTAAATTCAAAGTGCTGACTTGACTTCAAAAATAACAAAATTTAAATTAAAAGCGCTAACTTGACTTCAAAATAAACAAAATTTTAATCAAAATCCTAACTTGACTTCAAATAAAACAATATTTAAGTTAAAGTCTTGACTTGACTTCAAAATAAACAAAATTTAAAGTCAAAGTCTTGACTTGACTTTAAAATAAACAAAAATTAAATTCAAAGCGCTGACTTGGCTTCAAAAAAAAACAAAATTTAAATTCAAAGTGCTGACTTGACTTCAAAAATAACAAAATTTAAATTAAAAGCGCTAACTTGACTTCAAAATAAACAAAATTTTAATCAAAATCCTAACTTGACTTCAAATAAAACAATATTTAAGTTAAAGTCTTGACTTGACTTCAAAATAAACAAAATTTAAATTCAAAGTCTTTACTTGCCTTTAAAATAAACAAAATTTAATTTCAAAGTCTTGACTTGCCTTCAAAAAAAACAAAATTTAAATTCAAAGTCTTGACTTGCCTCTAAAAAAAACAAAATTTAAGTCAAAGTCCTTACTTGACTTCAAAATAAACAAAATTTACAGTCAAAGTCTTTACTTGACTCTAAAATAAACAAAATTTAAATTCAAAGCGCTGACTTTACTTCAAAAAAAAACAAAATTTAAGTAAAAATCCTGACTTGACTTCAAAAAAAAACAAAATTTAAATTAAAAGCGCTGACTTGGCTTCATAAAAAACAAAATTAAAATTAAAAGCGCTGACTTGGCTTCAAAATAAACAAAATTTAAAGTCAAAGTCTTGACTTGACTTTAAAATAAATAAAACTTAAATTCAAAGTGCTGACTTGACTTCAAAAAAAACAAAATTTAAAGTCAAAGTCTTGACTTGACTTTAAAATAAACAAAACTTAAATTCAAAGCGCTGACTTGACTTCAAAATAAACAAAATTTAAAGTCAAAGTCTTGACTTGATTTTAAAATAAACAAAACTTAAATTCAAAGTGGTGACTTGACTTCAAAAAAAACAAAATTTAAAGTCAAAGTCTTGACTTGACTTCAAAATAAACAAAATTTAAATTCAAAGTCTTTACTTGCCTTTAAAATAAACAAAATTTAAATTCAAAGTCTTGACTTGCCTTTAAAAAAAACAAAATTTAAATTCAAAGTCTTGACTTGCCTTTAAAAAAAACAAAATTTAAGTCAAATTCCTGAATTGCCTTCAAAATAAACAAAATTTAAAGTCAAAGTCCTGACTTGACTTCAAAAAAAACAAAATTTAAATTAAAAGTCTTGACTTGCTCCTAAAAAAAACAAAATTATAGTCAAAGTCCTGACTTGACTTCAAAATAAACAAAATTTAAATTCAAAGTCCTTACTTGACTTCAAAATAAACAAAATTTACAGTCAAAGTCTTTACTTGACTTTAAAATAAACAAAATTCAAATTCAAAGCGCTGACTTTACTTCAAAAAAAAACAAAATTTAAGTAAAAATCCTGACTTGACTTCAAAAAAAACAAAATTTAAATTAAAAGCGCTGACTTGGCTTCAAAAAAAACAAAATTTAAATTAAAAGCGCTGACTTGGCTTCAAAAAAAACAAAATTTAAATTCAAAGTGCTGACTTGACTTCAAAAATAACAAAATTTAAATTAAAAGCGCTAACTTGACTTCAAAATAAACAAAATTTTAATCAAAATCCTAACTTGACTTCAAATAAAACAATATTTAAGTTAAAGTCTTGACTTGACTTCAAAATAAACAAAATTTAAAGTCAAAGTCTTGACTTGACTTTAAAATAAACAAAACTTAAATTCAAAGCGCTGACTTGGCTTCAAAAAAAACAAAATTTAAATTCAAAGTGCTGACTTGACTTCAAAAATAACAAAATTTAAATTAAAAGCGCTAACTTGACTTCAAAATAAACAAAATTTTAATCAAAATCCTAACTTGACTTCAAATAAAACAATATTTAAGTTAAAGTCTTGACTTGACTTCAAAATAAACAAAATTTAAATTCAAAGTCTTGACTTGCCTTTAAAAAAAACAAAATTTAAATTCAAAGTCTTGACTTGCCTTCAAAATAAACAGAATTTAAAGTCAAAGTCCTGACTTGACTTCAAAAAAAACAAAATTTTAATCAAAATCCTGACTTGCCTTCAAAATAAACAAAATTTAAGTCAAATTCCTGAATTGCCTTCAAAATAAACAAAATTTAAAGCCAAAGTCCTGACAAGACTTCAAAAAAAACAAAATTTAAATTCAAAGTCTTGACTTGCCTTTAAAAAAAACAAAATTTAAATTCAAAGTCTTGACTTGCCTTCAAAATAAACAGAATTTAAAGTCAAAGTCCTGACTTGACTTTAAAATAAACAAAACTTAAATTCAAAGTGCTGACTTGACTTCAAAAAAAACAAAATTTAAAGTCAAAGTCTTGATTTGAATTCAAAATAAACAAAATTTAAAGTCAAAATCTTGACTTGACTTTAAAATAAACAAAACTTAAATTCAAAGTGCTGACTTGACTTCAAAAAAAACAAAATTTAAAGTCAAAGTCTTGACTTGACTTTAAAATAAACAAAACTTAAATTCAAAGCGCTGACTTGACTTCAAAATAAACAAAATTTAAAGTCAAAGTCTTGACTTGATTTTAAAATAAACAAAACTTAAATTCAAAGTGCTGACTGGACTTCAAAAAAAACAAAATTTAAAGTCAAAGTCTTGACTTGAATTCAAAATAAACAAAATTTAAATTCAAAGTCTTGACTTGCCTTTAAAAAAAAACAAAATTTAAGTCAAATTCCTGAATTGCCTTTAAAATAAACAAAATTTAAAGTCAAAGTCCTGATTTGAATTCAAAATAAACAAAATTTAAAGTCAAAATCTTGACTTGACTTTAAAATAAACAAAACTTAAATTCAAAGTGCTGACTTGACTTCAAAAAAAACAAAATTTAAAGTCAAAGTCTTGACTTGACTTTAAAATAAACAAAATTCAAATTCAAAGCGCTGACTTTACTTCAAAAAAAAACAAAATTTAAGTAAAAATCCTGACTTGACTTCAAAAAAAACAAAATTTACAGTCAAAGTCTTTACTTGACTTTAAAATAAACAAAATTTAAATTCAAAGTCTTGACTTGCCTTCAAAATAAACAGAATTTAAAGTCAAAGTCCTGACTTGACTTCAAAAAAAACAAAATTTTAATCAAAATCCTGACTTGCCTTCAAAATAAACAAAATTTAAGTCAAATTCCTGAATTGCCTTCAAAATAAACAAAATTTAAAGCCAAAGTCCTGACAAGACTTCAAAAAAAAACAAAATTTAAATTCAAAGTCTTGACTTGCCTTTAAAAAAAACAAAATTTAAATTCAAAGTCTTGACTTGCCTTCAAAATAAACAGAATTTAAAGTCAAAGTCCTGACTTGACTTTAAAATAAACAAAACTTAAATTCAAAGTGCTGACTTGACTTCAAAAAAAACAAAATTTAAAGTCAAAGTCTTGATTTGAATTCAAAATAAACAAAATTTAAAGTCAAAATCTTGACTTGACTTTAAAATAAACAAAATTTAAATTCAAAGTCTTGACTTGCCTTCAAAATAAACAGAATTTAAAGTCAAAGTCCTGACTTGACTTCAAAAAAAACAAAATTTTAATCAAAATCCTGACTTGCCTTCAAAATAAACAAAATTTAAGTCAAATTCCTGAATTGCCTTCAAAATAAACAAAATTTAAAGCCAAAGTCCTGACAAGCCTTCAAAAAAAAACAAAATTTAAATTCAAAGTCTTGACTTGCCTTTAAAAAAAACAAAATTTAAATTCAAAGTCTTGACTTGCCTTCAAAAAAAACAGAATTTAAAGTCAAAGTCCTGACTTGACTTTAAAATAAACAAAACTTAAATTCAAAGTGCTGACTTGACTTCAAAAAAAACAAAATTTAAAGTCAAAGTCTTGATTTGAATTCAAAATAAACAAAATTTAAAGTCAAAATCTTGACTTGACTTTAAAATAAACAAAACTTAAATTCAAAGTGCTGACTTGACTTCAAAAAAAACAAAATTTACAGTCAAAGTCTTTACTTGACTTTAAAATAAACAAAATTCAAATTCAAAGCGCTGACTTTACTTCAAAAAAAAACAAAATTTAAGTAAAAATCCTGACTTGACTTCAAAAAAAACAAAATTTAAATTCAAAGTCTTGACTTGCCTTTAAAAAAAACAAAATTTAAATTCAAAGTCTTGACTTGCCTTCAAAATAAACAGAATTTAAAGTCAAAGTCCTGACTTGACTTCAAAAAAAACAAAATTTTAATCAAAATCCTGACTTGCCTTCAAAATAAACAAAATTTAAGTCAAATTCCTGAATTGCCTTCAAAATAAACAAAATTTAAAGCCAAAGTCCTGACAAGACTTCAAAAAAAACAAAATTTAAATTCAAAGTCTTGACTTGCCTTTAAAAAAAACAAAATTTAAATTCAAAGTCTTGACTTGCCTTCAAAATAAACAGAATTTAAAGTCAAAGTCCTGACTTGACTTTAAAATAAACAAAACTTAAATTCAAAGTGCTGACTTGACTTCAAAAAAAACAAAATTTAAAGTCAAAGTCTTGATTTGAATTCAAAATAAACAAAATTTAAGGTCAAAATCTTGACTTGACTTTAAAATAAACAAAACTTAAATTCAAAGCGCTGACTTTACTTCAAAAAAAAACAAAATTTAAGTTAAAGTCTTGACTTGACTTCAAAATAAACAAAATTTAAATTCAAAGTCTTGACTTGCCTTTAAAAAAAACAAAATTTAAATTCAAAGTCTTGACTTGCCTTCAAAATAAACAGAATTTAAAGTCAAAGTCCTGACTTGACTTCAAAAAAAACAAAATTTTAATCAAAATCCTGACTTGCCTTCAAAATAAACAAAATTTAAGTCAAATTCCTGAATTGCCTTCAAAATAAACAAAATTTAAAGCCAAAGTCCTGACAAGCCTTCAAAAAAAACAAAATTTAAATTCAAAGTCTTGACTTGCCTTTAAAAAAAACAAAATTTAAATTCAAAGTCTTGACTTGCCTTCAAAAAAAACAGAATTTAAAGTCAAAGTCCTGACTTGACTTTAAAATAAACAAAACTTAAATTCAAAGTGCTGACTTGACTTCAAAAAAAACAAAATTTAAAGTCAAAGTCTTGATTTGAATTCAAAATAAACAAAATTTAAAGTCAAAATCTTGACTTGACTTTAAAATAAACAAAACTTAAATTCAAAGTGCTGACTTGACTTCAAAAAAAACAAAATTTAAAGTCAAAGTCTTGACTTGACTTTAAAATAAACAAAACTTAAATTCAAAGCGCTGACTTGACTTCAAAATAAACAAAATTTAAAGTCAAAGTCTTGACTTGATTTTAAAATAAACAAAACTTAAATTCAAAGTGCTGACTGGACTTCAAAAAAAACAAAATTTAAAGTCAAAGTCTTGACTTGAATTCAAAATAAACAAAATTTAAATTCAAAGTCTTGACTTGCCTTTAAAAAAAAACAAAATTTAAGTCAAATTCCTGAATTGCCTTTAAAATAAACAAAATTTAAAGTCAAAGTCCTGACTTGAATTCAAAAAAAACAAAATTTAAATTCAAAGTACTGACTTAACTTCAAAAAAAACAAAATTTAAATTCAAAGTCTTGACTTGCCTCTAAAATAAACAAAATTTAAAGTCAAAGTCTTTACTTGACTTTAAAATAAACAAAATTTAAATTCAAAGTCTTGACTTGCCTTTAAAAAAAACAAAATTTAAATTCAAAGTCTTGACTTGCCTTTAAAAAAAACAAAATTTAAGTCAAATTCCTGAATTGCCTTCAAAATAAACAAAATTTAAATTAAAAGTCTTGACTTGCTCCTAAAAAAAACAAAATTTAAGTCAAAGTCCTGACTTGACTTCAAAATAAACAAAATTTAAAGTCAAAGTCTTGACTTGATTTTAAAATAAACAAAACTTAAATTCAAAGCGCTGACTTTACTTCAAAAAAAAACAAAATTTAAGTAAAAATCCTGACTTGACTTCAAAAAAAACAAAATTTAAATTAAAAGCGCTGACTTGGCTTCAAAAAAAACAAAATTTAAATTAAAAGCGCTGACTTGGCTTCAAAAAAAACAAAATTTAAATTCAAAGTGCTGACTTGACTTCAAAAATAACAAAATTTAAATTAAAAGCGCTGACTTGACTTCAAAATAAACAAAATTTTAGTCAAAATCCTAACTTGACTTCAAAAAAAACAATATTTAAGTTAAAGTCTTGACTTAACTTCAAAATAAACAAAATTTAAATTCAAAGTCTTTACTTGCCTTTAAAATAAACAAAATTTAAATTCAAAGTCTTGACTTGCCTTTAAAAAAAACAAAATTTAAATTCAAAGTCTTGACTTGCCTTTAAAAAAAACAAAATCTAAGTCAAATTCCTGAATTGCCTTTAAAATAAACAAAATTTAAAGTCAAAGTCCTGACTTGAATTCAAAAAAAACAAAATTTAAATTCAAAGTGCTGACTTAACTTCAAAAAAAACAAAATTTAAATTCAAAGTCTTGACTTGACTTTAAAATAAACAAAACTTAAATTCAAAGCGCTGACTTGACTTCAAAATAAACAAAATTTAAAGTCAAAGTCTTGACTTGATTTTAAAATAAACAAAACTTAAATTCAAAGTGCTGACTTGACTTCAAAAAAAACAAAATTTACAGTCAAAGTCTTTACTTGACTTTAAAATAAACAAAATTCAAATTCAAAGCGCTGACTTTACTTCAAAAAAAAACAAAATTTAAGTAAAAATCCTGACTTGACTTCAAAAAAAACAAAATTTAAATTAAAAGCGCTGACTTGGCTTCAAAAAAAACAAAATTTAAATTAAAAGCGCTGACTTGGCTTCAAAAAAAACAAAATTTAAATTCAAAGTGCTGACTTGACTTCAAAAATAACAAAATTTAAATTAAAAGCGCTGACTTGACTTCAAAATAAACAAAATTTTAGTCAAAATCCTAACTTGACTTCAAAAAAAACAATATTTAAGTTAAAGTCTTGACTTAACTTCAAAATAAACAAAATTTAAATTCAAAGTCTTTACTTGCCTTTAAAATAAACAAAATTTAAATTCAAAGTCTTGACTTGCCTTTAAAAAAAACAAAATTTAAATTCAAAGTCATGACTTGCCTTTAAAAAAAACAAAATCTAAGTCAAATTCCTGAATTGCCTTTAAAATAAACAAAATTTAAAGTCAAAGTCCTGACTTGAATTCAAAAAAAACAAAATTTAAATTCAAAGTGCTGACTTAACTTCAAAAAAAACAAAATTTAAATTCAAAGTCTTGACTTGACTTTAAAATAAACAAAACTTAAATTCAAAGCGCTGACTTGACTTCAAAATAAACAAAATTTAAAGTCAAAGTCTTGACTTGATTTTAAAATAAACAAAACTTAAATTCAAAGTGCTGACTTGACTTCAAAAAAAACAAAATTTAAAGTCAAAGTCTTGACTTGAATTCAAAATAAACAAAATTTAAATTCAAAGTCTTGACTTGCCTTTAAAAAAAAACAAAATTTAAGTCAAATTCCTGAATTGCCTTTAAAATAAACAAAATTTAAAGTCAAAGTCCTGACTTGAATTCAAAAAAAAACAAAATTTAAATTCAAAGTACTGACTTAACTTCAAAAAAAACAAAATTTAAATTCAAAGTCTTGACTTGCCTCTAAAATAAACAAAATTTAAAGTCAAAGTCTTTACTTGACTTTAAAATAAACAAAATTTAAATTCAAAGTCTTGACTTGCCTTTAAAAAAAACAAAATTTAAATTCAAAGTCTTGACTTGCCTTTAAAAAAAACAAAATTTAAGTCAAATTCCTGAATTGCCTTCAAAATAAACAAAATTTAAATTAAAAGTCTTGACTTGCTCCTAAAAAAAAACAAAATTTAAGTCAAAGTCCTGACTTGACTTCAAAAAAAACAAAATTTACAGTCAAAGTCTTTACTTGACTTTAAAATAAACAAAATTCAAATTCAAAGCGCTGACTTTACTTCAAAAAAAAACAAAATTTAAGTAAAAATCCTGACTTGACTTCAAAAAAAAACAAAATTTAAATTAAAAGCGCTGACTTGGCTTCAAAAAAAAACAAAATTTAAATTAAAAGCGCTGACTTGGCTTCAAAAAAAACAAAATTTAAATTCAAAGTGCTGACTTGACTTCAAAAATAACAAAATTTAAATTAAAAGCGCTGACTTGACTTCAAAATAAACAAAATTTTAGTCAAAATCCTAACTTGACTTCAAAAAAAACAATATTTAAGTTAAAGTCTTGACTTAACTTCAAAATAAACAAAATTTAAATTCAAAGTCTTTACTTGCCTTTAAAATAAACAAAATTTAAATTCAAAGTCTTGACTTGCCTTTAAAAAAAACAAAATTTAAATTCAAAGTCTTGACTTGCCTTTAAAAAAAACAAAATCTAAGTCAAATTCCTGAATTGCCTTTAAAATAAACAAAATTTAAAGTCAAAGTCCTGACTTGAATTCAAAAAAAACAAAATTTAAATTCAAAGTGCTGACTTAACTTCAAAAAAAACAAAATTTAAATTCAAAGTCTTGACTTGCCTCTAAAATAAACAAAATTTAAAGTCAAAGTCTTTACTTGACTTTAAAATAAACAAAATTTAAATTCAAAGCGCTGACTTTACTTCAAAAAAAACAAAATTTAAGTAAAAATACTGACTTGACTTCAAAAAAAACAAAATATAAATCAAAAGCGCTGACTTGGCTTCAAAAAAAACAAAATTTAAATTCAAAGTGCTGACTTGACTTCAAAAATAACAAAATTTAAATTAAAAGAGCTGACTTGACTTCAAAATAAACAATATTTTAATCAAAATCCTAACTTGACTTCAAATAAAACAATATTTAAGTTAAAGTCTTGACTTGACTTCAAAATAAACAAAATTTAAATTCAAAGTCTTTACTTGCCTTTAAAATAAAAAAAATTTAAATTCAAAGTCTTTACTTGCCTTTTAAATAAACAAAATTTAAATTCAAAGTCTTTACTTGCCTTTAAAATAAACAAAATTTATATCAAAGCCTTGACTTGACTTTAAAATAAACAAAACTTAAATTCAAAGTGCTGACCTGACTTCAAAATAAACAAAATTTAAAGTCAAAGTCTTGACTTGACTTTAAAATAAACAAAACTTAAATTCAAAGTGCTGACTTGACTTCAAAAAAAACAAAATTTAAAGTCAAAGTCTTGACTTGACTTCAAAATAAACAAAATTTAAATTCAAAGTCTTTACTTGCCTTTAATATAAACAAAATTTAAATTCAAAGTCTTGACTTGCCTTTAAAAAAAACAAAATTTAAATTAAAAGTCTTGACTTGCTCCTAAAAAAAACAAAATTTAAGTCAAAGTCCTGACTTGACTTCAAAAAAAAACAAAATTTAAATTCAAAGTCCTTACTTGACTTCAAAATAAACAAAATTTACAGTCAAAGTCTTTACTTGACTTTAAAATAAACAAAATTCAAATTCAAAGCGCTGACTTTACTTCAAAAAAAAAACAAAATTTAAGTAAAAATCCTGACTTGACTTCAAAAAAAACAAAATTTAAATTAAAAGCGCTGACTTGGCTTCAAAAAAAACAAAATTTAAATTAAAAGCGCTGACTTGGCTTCAAAAAAATAAAATTTAAATTCAAAGTGCTGACTTGACTTCAAAAATAACAAAATTTAAATTAAAAGCGCTGACTTGACTTCAAAATAAACAAAATTTTAGTCAAAATCCTAACTTGACTTCAAAAAAAACAATATTTAAGTTAAAGTCTTGACTTAACTTCAAAATAAACAAAATTTAAATTCAAAGTCTTTACTTGCCTTTAAAATAAACAAAATTTAAATTCAAAGTCTTGACTTGCCTTTAAAAAAAACAAAATTTAAGTCAAATTCCTGAATTGCCTTCAAAATAAACAAAATTTAAAGTCAAAGTCCTGACTAGACTTCAAAAAAAACAAAATTTAAATTCAAAGTCTTGACTTGCCTCTAAAAAAAACAAAATTTAAGTCAAAGTCCTGACTTAACTTCAAAAAAAAACAAAATTTAAATTCAAAGTCTTGACTTGCCTCTAAAATAAACAAAATTTAAAGTCAAAGTCTTTACTTGACTTTAAAATAAACAAAATTTAAATTCAAAGCGCTGACTTTACTTCAAAAAAAACAAAATTTAAGTAAAAATACTGACTTGACTTCAAAAAAAAACAAAATATAAATTTAAAGCGCTGACTTGGCTTCAAAAAAAACAAAATTTAAATTCAAAGTGCTGACTTGACTTCAAAAATAACAAAATTTAAATTAAAAGAGCTGACTTGACTTCAAAATAAACAATATTTTAATCAAAATCCTAACTTGACTTCAAATAAAACAATATTTAAGTTAAAGTCTTGACTTGACTTCAAAATAAACAAAATTTAAATTCAAAGTCTTTACTTGCCTTTAAAATAAAAAAAATTTAAATTCAAAGTCTTTACTTGCCTTTAAAATAAACAAAATTTAAATTCAAAGTCTTTACTTGCCTTTAAAATAAACAAAATTTAAATTCAAAGTCTTGACTTGCCTTTAAAAAAAACAAAATTTTTATCAAAATCCTGACTTGCCTTCAAAATAAACAAAATTTATATCAAAGCCTTGACTTGACTTTAAAATAAACAAAACTTAAATTCAAAGTGCTGACCTGACTTCAAAATAAACAAAATTTAAAGTCAAAGTCTTGACTTGACTTTAAAATAAACAAAACTTAAATTCAAAGTGCTGACTTGACTTCAAAAAAAACAAAATTTAAAGTCAAAGTCTTGACTTGACTTCAAAATAAACAAAATTTAAATTCAAAGTCTTTACTTGCCTTTAATATAAACAAAATTTAAATTCAAAGTCTTGACTTGCCTTTAAAAAAAACAAAATTTAAGTCAAATTCCTGAATTGCCTTCAAAATAAACAAAATTTAAAGTCAAAGTCCTGACTAGACTTCAAAAAAAACAAAATTTAAATTCAAAGTCTTGACTTGCCTCTAAAAAAAACAAAATTTAAGTCAAAGTCCTGACTTAACTTCAAAAAAAAACAAAATTTAAATTCAAAGTCTTGACTTGCCTCTAAAATAAACAAAATTTAAAGTCAAAGTCTTTACTTGACTTTAAAATAAACAAAATTTAAATTCAAAGCGCTGACTTTACTTCAAAAAAAACAAAATTTAAGTAAAAATACTGACTTGACTTCAAAAAAAAACAAAATATAAATTTAAAGCGCTGACTTGGCTTCAAAAAAAAACAAAATTTAAATTCAAAGTGCTGACTTGACTTCAAAAATAACAAAATTTAAATTAAAAGAGCTGACTTGACTTCAAAATAAACAATATTTTAATCAAAATCCTAACTTGACTTCAAATAAAACAATATTTAAGTTAAAGTCTTGACTTGACTTCAAAATAAACAAAATTTAAATTCAAAGTCTTTACTTGCCTTTAAAATAAAAAAAATTTAAATTCAAAGTCTTTACTTGCCTTTAAAATAAACAAAATTTAAATTCAAAGTCTTTACTTGCCTTTAAAATAAACAAAATTTAAATTCAAAGTCTTGACTTGCCTTTAAAAAAAACAAAATTTTTATCAAAATCCTGACTTGCCTTCAAAATAAACAAAATTTATATCAAAGCCTTGACTTGACTTTAAAATAAACAAAACTTAAATTCAAAGTGCTGACCTGACTTCAAATTAAACAAAATTTAAAGTCAAAGTCTTGACTTGACTTTAAAATAAACAAAACTTAAATTCAAAGTGCTGACTTGACTTCAAAAAAAACAAAATTTAAAGTCAAAGTCTTGACTTGACTTCAAAATAAACAAAATTTAAATTCAAAGTCTTTACTTGCCTTTAATATAAACAAAATTTAAATTCAAAGTCTTGACTTGCCTTTAAAAAAAACAAAATTTAAGTCAAATTCCTGAATTGCCTTCAAAATAAACAAAATTTAAAGTCAAAGTCCTGACTAGACTTCAAAAAAAACAAAATTTAAATTCAAAGTCTTGACTTGCCTCTAAAAAAAACAAAATTTAAGTCAAAGTCCTGACTTGACTTCAAAATAAACAAAATTTAAATTCAAAGTCCTTACTTGACTTCAAAATAAACAAAATTTACAGTCAAAGTCTTTACTTGACTTTAAAATAAACAAAATTTAAATTCAAAGCGCTGACTTTACTTCAAAAAAAAACAAAATTTAAGTAAAAATCCTGACTTGACTTCAAAATAAACAAAATTTAAATTCAAAGTCTTTACTTGCCTTTAATATAAACAAAATTTAAATTCAAAGTCTTGACTTGCCTTTAAAAAAAACAAAATTTAAGTCAAATTCCTGAATTGCCTTCAAAATAAACAAAATTTAAAGTCAAAGTCCTGACTAGACTTCAAAAAAAACAAAATTTAAATTCAAAGTCTTGACTTGCCTCTAAAAAAAACAAAATTTAAGTCAAAGTCCTGACTTGACTTCAAAATAAACAAAATTTAAATTCAAAGTCCTTACTTGACTTCAAAATAAACAAAATTTACAGTCAAAGTCTTTACTTGACTTTAAAATAAACAAAATTTAAATTCAAAGCGCTGACTTTACTTCAAAAAAAAACAAAATTTAAGTAAAAATCCTGACTTGACTTCAAAATAAACAAAATTTAAATTCAAAGTCTTTACTTGCCTTTAATATAAACAAAATTTAAATTCAAAGTCTTGACTTGCCTTTAAAAAAAACAAAATTTAAGTCAAATTCCTGAATTGCCTTCAAAATAAACAAAATTTAAAGTCAAAGTCCTGACTAGACTTCAAAAAAAAACAAAATTTAAATTCAAAGTCTTGACTTGCCTCTAAAAAAAACAAAATTTAAGTCAAAGTCCTGACTTGACTTCAAAATAAACAAAATTTAAATTCAAAGTCCTTACTTGGCTTCAAAATAAACAAAATTTAAAGTCAAAGTCTTGACTTGACTTTAAAATAAACAAAACTTAAATTCAAAGTGCTGACTTGACTTCAAAAAAAACAAAATTTAAAGTCAAAGTCTTGACTTGACTTTAAAATAAACAAAACTTAAATTCAAAGTGCTGACTTGACTTCAAAAAAAAACAAAATTTAAAGTCAAAGTCTTGACTTGACTTCAAAAAAAACAAAATTTAAATTAAAAGTCTTGACTTGCTCCTAAAAAAAACAAAATTTAAGTCAAATTCCTGAATTGCCTTTAAAATAAACAAAATTTAAAGTCAAAGTCCTGACTTGAATTCAAAAAAAAAACAAAATTTAAATTCAAAGTACTGACTTAACTTCAAAAAAAACAAAATTTAAATTCAAAGTCTTGACTTGCCTCTAAAATAAACAAAATTTAAAGTCAAAGTCTTTACTTGACTTTAAAATAAACAAAATTTAAATTCAAAGTCTTGACTTGCCTTTAAAAAAAACAAAATTTAAATTCAAAGTCTTGACTTGCCTTTAAAAAAAACAAAATTTAAGTCAAATTCCTGAATTGCCTTCAAAATAAACAAAATTTAAATTAAAAGTCTTGACTTGCTCCTAAAAAAAACAAAATTTAAGTCAAAGTCCTGACTTGACTTCAAAAAAAACAAAATTTACAGTCAAAGTCTTTACTTGACTTTAAAATAAACAAAATTCAAATTCAAAGCGCTGACTTTACTTCAAAAAAAAAACAAAATTTAAGTAAAAATCCTGACTTGACTTCAAAAAAAACAAAATTTAAATTAAAAGCGCTGACTTGGCTTCAAAAAAAACAAAATTTAAATTAAAAGCGCTGACTTGGCTTCAAAAAAAACAAAATTTAAATTCAAAGTGCTGACTTGACTTCAAAAATAACAAAATTTAAATTAAAAGCGCTGACTTGACTTCAAAATAAACAAAATTTTAGTCAAAATCCTAACTTGACTTCAAAAAAAACAATATTTAAGTTAAAGTCTTGACTTAACTTCAAAATAAACAAAATTTAAATTCAAAGTCTTTACTTGCCTTTAAAATAAACAAAATTTAAATTCAAAGTCTTGACTTGCCTTTAAAAAAAACAAAATTTAAATTCAAAGTCTTGACTTGCCTTTAAAAAAAACAAAATCTAAGTCAAATTCCTGAATTGCCTTTAAAATAAACAAAATTTAAAGTCAAAGTACTGACTTGAATTCAAAAAAAACAAAATTTAAATTCAAAGTGCTGACTTAACTTCAAAAAAAAACAAAATTTAAATTCAAAGTCTTGACTTGCCTCTAAAATAAACAAAATTTAAAGTCAAAGTCTTTACTTGACTTTAAAATAAACAAAATTTAAATTCAAAGCGCTGACTTTACTTCAAAAAAAACAAAATTTAAGTAAAAATACTGACTTGACTTCAAAAAAAACAAAATATAAATCAAAAGCGCTGACTTGGCTTCAAAAAAAAACAAAATTTAAATTCAAAGTGCTGACTTGACTTCAAAAATAACAAAATTTAAATTAAAAGAGCTGACTTGACTTCAAAATAAACAATATTTTAATCAAAATCCTAACTTGACTTCAAATAAAACAATATTTAAGTTAAAGTCTTGACTTGACTTCAAAATAAACAAAATTTAAATTCAAAGTCTTTACTTGCCTTTAAAATAAAAAAAATTTAAATTCAAAGTCTTTACTTGCCTTTTAAATAAACAAAATTTAAATTCAAAGTCTTTACTTGCCTTTAAAATAAACAAAATTTATATCAAAGCCTTGACTTGACTTTAAAATAAACAAAACTTAAATTCAAAGTGCTGACCTGACTTCAAAATAAACAAAATTTAAAGTCAAAGTCTTGACTTGACTTTAAAATAAACAAAACTTAAATTCAAAGTGCTGACTTGACTTCAAAAAAAACAAAATTTAAAGTCAAAGTCTTGACTTGACTTCAAAATAAACAAAATTTAAATTCAAAGTCTTTACTTGCCTTTAATATAAACAAAATTTAAATTCAAAGTCTTGACTTGCCTTTAAAAAAAACAAAATTTAAATTAAAAGTCTTGACTTGCTCCTAAAAAAAACAAAATTTAAGTCAAAGTCCTGACTTGACTTCAAAAAAAACAAAATTTAAATTCAAAGTCCTTACTTGACTTCAAAATAAACAAAATTTACAGTCAAAGTCTTTACTTGACTTTAAAATAAACAAAATTCAAATTCAAAGCGCTGACTTTACTTCAAAAAAAAACAAAATTTAAGTAAAAATCCTGACTTGACTTCAAAAAAAAACAAAATTTAAATTAAAAGCGCTGACTTGGCTTCAAAAAAAACAAAATTTAAATTAAAAGCGCTGACTTGGCTTCAAAAAAATAAAATTTAAATTCAAAGTGCTGACTTGACTTCAAAAATAACAAAATTTAAATTAAAAGCGCTGACTTGACTTCAAAATAAACAAAATTTTAGTCAAAATCCTAACTTGACTTCAAAAAAAACAATATTTAAGTTAAAGTCTTGACTTAACTTCAAAATAAACAAAATTTAAATTCAAAGTCTTTACTTGCCTTTAAAATAAACAAAATTTAAATTCAAAGTCTTGACTTGCCTTTAAAAAAAAACAAAATTTAAGTCAAATTCCTGAATTGCCTTCAAAATAAACAAAATTTAAAGTCAAAGTCCTGACTAGACTTCAAAAAAAACAAAATTTAAATTCAAAGTCTTGACTTGCCTCTAAAAAAAACAAAATTTAAGTCAAAGTCCTGACTTAACTTCAAAAAAAAACAAAATTTAAATTCAAAGTCTTGACTTGCCTCTAAAATAAACAAAATTTAAAGTCAAAGTCTTTACTTGACTTTAAAATAAACAAAATTTAAATTCAAAGCGCTGACTTTACTTCAAAAAAAAACAAAATTTAAGTAAAAATACTGACTTGACTTCAAAAAAAAACAAAATATAAATCAAAAGCGCTGACTTGGCTTCAAAAAAAACAAAATTTAAATTCAAAGTGCTGACTTGACTTCAAAAATAACAAAATTTAAATTAAAAGAGCTGACTTGACTTCAAAATAAACAATATTTTAATCAAAATCCTAACTTGACTTCAAATAAAACAATATTTAAGTTAAAGTCTTGACTTGACTTCAAAATAAACAAAATTTAAATTCAAAGTCTTTACTTGCCTTTAAAATAAAAAAAATTTAAATTCAAAGTCTTTACTTGCCTTTTAAATAAACAAAATTTAAATTCAAAGTCTTTACTTGCCTTTAAAATAAACAAAATTTATATCAAAGCCTTGACTTGACTTTAAAATAAACAAAACTTAAATTCAAAGTGCTGACCTGACTTCAAAATAAACAAAATTTAAAGTCAAAGTCTTGACTTGACTTTAAAATAAACAAAACTTAAATTCAAAGTGCTGACTTGACTTCAAAAAAAACAAAATTTAAAGTCAAAGTCTTGACTTGACTTCAAAATAAACAAAATTTAAATTCAAAGTCTTTACTTGCCTTTAATATAAACAAAATTTAAATTCAAAGTCTTGACTTGCCTTTAAAAAAAACAAAATTTAAATTAAAAGTCTTGACTTGCTCCTAAAAAAAACAAAATTTAAGTCAAAGTCCTGACTTGACTTCAAAAAAAAACAAAATTTAAATTCAAAGTCCTTACTTGACTTCAAAATAAACAAAATTTACAGTCAAAGTCTTTACTTGACTTTAAAATAAACAAAATTCAAATTCAAAGCGCTGACTTTACTTCAAAAAAAAACAAAATTTAAGTAAAAATCCTGACTTGACTTCAAAAAAAACAAAATTTAAATTAAAAGCGCTGACTTGGCTTCAAAAAAAACAAAATTTAAATTAAAAGCGCTGACTTGGCTTCAAAAAAATAAAATTTAAATTCAAAGTGCTGACTTGACTTCAAAAATAACAAAATTTAAATTAAAAGCGCTGACTTGACTTCAAAATAAACAAAATTTTAGTCAAAATCCTAACTTGACTTCAAAAAAAACAATATTTAAGTTAAAGTCTTGACTTAACTTCAAAATAAACAAAATTTAAATTCAAAGTCTTTACTTGCCTTTAAAATAAACAAAATTTAAATTCAAAGTCTTGACTTGCCTTTAAAAAAAACAAAATTTAAGTCAAATTCCTGAATTGCCTTCAAAATAAACAAAATTTAAAGTCAAAGTCCTGACTAGACTTCAAAAAAAACAAAATTTAAATTCAAAGTCTTGACTTGCCTCTAAAAAAAACAAAATTTAAGTCAAAGTCCTGACTTAACTTCAAAAAAAAACAAAATTTAAATTCAAAGTCTTGACTTGCCTCTAAAATAAACAAAATTTAAAGTCAAAGTCTTTACTTGACTTTAAAATAAACAAAATTTAAATTCAAAGCGCTGACTTTACTTCAAAAAAAACAAAATTTAAGTAAAAATACTGACTTGACTTCAAAAAAAACAAAATATAAATTTAAAGCGCTGACTTGGCTTCAAAAAAAACAAAATTTAAATTCAAAGTGCTGACTTGACTTCAAAAATAACAAAATTTAAATTAAAAGAGCTGACTTGACTTCAAAATAAACAATATTTTAATCAAAATCCTAACTTGACTTCAAATAAAACAATATTTAAGTTAAAGTCTTGACTTGACTTCAAAATAAACAAAATTTAAATTCAAAGTCTTTACTTGCCTTTAAAATAAAAAAAATTTAAATTCAAAGTCTTTACTTGCCTTTAAAATAAACAAAATTTAAATTCAAAGTCTTTACTTGCCTTTAAAATAAACAAAATTTAAATTCAAAGTCTTGACTTGCCTTTAAAAAAAACAAAATTTTTATCAAAATCCTGACTTGCCTTCAAAATAAACAAAATTTATATCAAAGCCTTGACTTGACTTTAAAATAAACAAAACTTAAATTCAAAGTGCTGACCTGACTTCAAAATAAACAAAATTTAAAGTCAAAGTCTTGACTTGACTTTAAAATAAACAAAACTTAAATTCAAAGTGCTGACTTGACTTCAAAAAAAACAAAATTTAAAGTCAAAGTCTTGACTTGACTTCAAAATAAACAAAATTTAAATTCAAAGTCTTTACTTGCCTTTAATATAAACAAAATTTAAATTCAAAGTCTTGACTTGCCTTTAAAAAAAACAAAATTTAAGTCAAATTCCTGAATTGCCTTCAAAATAAACAAAATTTAAAGTCAAAGTCCTGACTAGACTTCAAAAAAAAACAAAATTTAAATTCAAAGTCTTGACTTGCCTCTAAAAAAAACAAAATTTAAGTCAAAGTCCTGACTTAACTTCAAAAAAAAACAAAATTTAAATTCAAAGTCTTGACTTGCCTCTAAAATAAACAAAATTTAAAGTCAAAGTCTTTACTTGACTTTAAAATAAACAAAATTTAAATTCAAAGCGCTGACTTTACTTCAAAAAAAACAAAATTTAAGTAAAAATACTGACTTGACTTCAAAAAAAAACAAAATATAAATTTAAAGCGCTGACTTGGCTTCAAAAAAAACAAAATTTAAATTCAAAGTGCTGACTTGACTTCAAAAATAACAAAATTTAAATTAAAAGAGCTGACTTGACTTCAAAAAAATAAAATTTAAATTCAAAGTGCTGACTTGACTTCAAAAATAACAAAATTTAAATTAAAAGCGCTGACTTGACTTCAAAATAAACAAAATTTTAGTCAAAATCCTAACTTGACTTCAAAAAAAACAATATTTAAGTTAAAGTCTTGACTTAACTTCAAAATAAACAAAATTTAAATTCAAAGTCTTTACTTGCCTTTAAAATAAACAAAATTTAAATTCAAAGTCTTGACTTGCCTTTAAAAAAAACAAAATTTAAGTCAAATTCCTGAATTGCCTTCAAAATAAACAAAATTTAAAGTCAAAGTCCTGACTAGACTTCAAAAAAAACAAAATTTAAATTCAAAGTCTTGACTTGCCTCTAAAAAAAACAAAATTTAAGTCAAAGTCCTGACTTAACTTCAAAAAAAAACAAAATTTAAATTCAAAGTCTTGACTTGCCTCTAAAATAAACAAAATTTAAAGTCAAAGTCTTTACTTGACTTTAAAATAAACAAAATTTAAATTCAAAGCGCTGACTTTACTTCAAAAAAAACAAAATTTAAGTAAAAATACTGACTTGACTTCAAAAAAAACAAAATATAAATTTAAAGCGCTGACTTGGCTTCAAAAAAAACAAAATTTAAATTCAAAGTGCTGACTTGACTTCAAAAATAACAAAATTTAAATTAAAAGAGCTGACTTGACTTCAAAATAAACAATATTTTAATCAAAATCCTAACTTGACTTCAAATAAAACAATATTTAAGTTAAAGTCTTGACTTGACTTCAAAATAAACAAAATTTAAATTCAAAGTCTTGACTTGCCTCTAAAATAAACAAAATTTAAAGTCAAAGTCTTTACTTGCCTTTAAAATAAACAAAATTTAAATTCAAAGTCTTTACTTGCCTTTAAAATAAACAAAATTTAAATTCAAAGTCTTGACTTGCCTTTAAAAAAAACAAAATTTTTATCAAAATCCTGACTTGCCTTCAAAATAAACAAAATTTATATCAAAGCCTTGACTTGACTTTAAAATAAACAAAACTTAAATTCAAAGTGCTGACCTGACTTCAAAATAAACAAAATTTAAAGTCAAAGTCTTGACTTGACTTTAAAATAAACAAAACTTAAATTCAAAGTGCTGACTTGACTTCAAAAAAAACAAAATTTAAAGTCAAAGTCTTGACTTGACTTCAAAATAAACAAAATTTAAATTCAAAGTCTTTACTTGCCTTTAATATAAACAAAATTTAAATTCAAAGTCTTGACTTGCCTTTAAAAAAAACAAAATTTAAGTCAAATTCCTGAATTGCCTTCAAAATAAACAAAATTTAAAGTCAAAGTCCTGACTAGACTTCAAAAAAAACAAAATTTAAATTCAAAGTCTTGACTTGCCTCTAAAAAAAACAAAATTTAAGTCAAAGTCCTGACTTAACTTCAAAAAAAAACAAAATTTAAATTCAAAGTCTTGACTTGCCTCTAAAATAAACAAAATTTAAAGTCAAAGTCTTTACTTGACTTTAAAATAAACAAAATTTAAATTCAAAGCGCTGACTTTACTTCAAAAAAAACAAAATTTAAGTAAAAATACTGACTTGACTTCAAAAAAAAACAAAATTTAAATTAAAAGCGCTGACTTGGCTTCAAAAAAAACAAAATTTAAATTCAAAGTGCTGACTTGACTTCAAAAATAACAAAATTTAAATTAAAAGCGCTGACTTGACTTCAAAATAAACAATATTTTAATCCAAATCCTAACTTTACTTCAAATAAAACAATATTTAAGTTAAAGTCTTGACTTGACTTCAAAATAAACAAAATTTAAATTCAAACTCTTTACTTGCCTTTAAAATAAACAAAATTTAAATTCAAAGTCTTTACTTGCCTTTAAAATAAACAAAATTTAAATTCAAAGTCTTTACTTGCCTTTAAAATAAACAAAATTTAAATTCAAAGTCTTGACTTGCCTTTAAAAAAAACAAAATTTTTATCAAAATCCTGACTTGCCTTCAAAATAAACAAAATTTATATCAAAGCCTTGACTTGACTTTAAAATAAACAAAACTTAAATTCAAAGTGCTGACCTGACTTCAAAATAAACAAAATTTAAAGTCAAAGTCTTGACTTGACTTTAAAATAAACAAAACTTAAATTCAAAGTGCTGACTTGACTTCAAAAAAAACAAAATTTAAAGTCAAAGTCTTGACTTGACTTCAAAATAAACAAAATTTAAATTCAAAGTCTTTACTTGCCTTTAATATAAACAAAATTTAAATTCAAAGTCTTGACTTGCCTTTAAAAAAAACAAAATTTAAATTCAAAGTCCTGAATTGCCTTCAAAATAAACAAAATTTAAAGTCAAAGTCCTGACTAGACTTCAAAAAAAACAAAATTTAAATTCAAAGTCTTGACTTGCCTCTAAAAAAAACAAAATTTAAGTCAAAGTCCTGACTTGACTTCAAAATAAACAAAATTTAAATTCAAAGTCCTTACTTGACTTCAAAATAAACAAAATTTACAGTCAAAGTCTTTACTTGCCTTTAATATAAACAAAATTTAAATTCAAAGTCTTGACTTGCCTTTAAAAAAAACAAAATTTAAGTCAAATTCCTGAATTGCCTTCAAAATAAACAAAATTTAAAGTCAAAGTCCTGACTAGACTTCAAAAAAAACAAAATTTAAATTCAAAGTCTTGACTTGCCTCTAAAAAAAACAAAATTTAAGTCAAAGTCCTGACTTAACTTCAAAAAAAACAAAATTTAAATTCAAAGTCTTGACTTGCCTCTAAAATAAACAAAATTTAAAGTCAAAGTCTTTACTTGACTTTAAAATAAACAAAATTTAAATTCAAAGCGCTGACTTTACTTCAAAAAAAACAAAATTTAAGTAAAAATACTGACTTGACTTCAAAAAAAAACAAAATTTAAATTAAAAGCGCTGACTTGGCTTCAAAAAAAACAAAATTTAAATTCAAAGTGCTGACTTGACTTCAAAAATAACAAAATTTAAATTAAAAGCGCTGACTTGACTTCAAAATAAACAATATTTTAATCCAAATCCTAACTTTACTTCAAATAAAACAATATTTAAGTTAAAGTCTTGACTTGACTTCAAAATAAACAAAATTTAAATTCAAACTCTTTACTTGCCTTTAAAATAAACAAAATTTAAATTCAAAGTCTTTACTTGCCTTTAAAATAAACAAAATTTAAATTCAAAGTCTTTACTTGCCTTTAAAATAAACAAAATTTAAATTCAAAGTCTTGACTTGCCTTTAAAAAAAACAAAATTTTTATCAAAATCCTGACTTGCCTTCAAAATAAACAAAATTTATATCAAAGCCTTGACTTGACTTTAAAATAAACAAAACTTAAATTCAAAGTGCTGACCTGACTTCAAAATAAACAAAATTTAAAGTCAAAGTCTTGACTTGACTTTAAAATAAACAAAACTTAAATTCAAAGTGCTGACTTGACTTCAAAAAAAACAAAATTTAAAGTCAAAGTCTTGACTTGACTTCAAAATAAACAAAATTTAAATTCAAAGTCTTTACTTGCCTTTAATATAAACAAAATTTAAATTCAAAGTCTTGACTTGCCTTTAAAAAAAACAAAATTTAAATTCAAAGTCCTGAATTGCCTTCAAAATAAACAAAATTTAAAGTCAAAGTCCTGACTAGACTTCAAAAAAAACAAAATTTAAATTCAAAGTCTTTACTTGCCTTTAAAATAAACAAAATTTAAATTCAAAGTCTTTACTTGCCTTTAAAATAAACAAAATTTAAATTCAAAGTCTTGACTTGCCTTTAAAAAAAACAAAATTTTTATCAAAATCCTGACTTGCCTTCAAAATAAACAAAATTTATATCAAAGCCTTGACTTGACTTTAAAATAAACAAAACTTAAATTCAAAGTGCTGACCTGACTTCAAAATAAACAAAATTTAAAGTCAAAGTCTTGACTTGACTTTAAAATAAACAAAACTTAAATTCAAAGTGCTGACTTGACTTCAAAAAAAACAAAATTTAAAGTCAAAGTCTTGACTTGACTTCAAAATAAACAAAATTTAAATTCAAAGTCTTTACTTGCCTTTAATATAAACAAAATTTAAATTCAAAGTCTTGACTTGCCTTTAAAAAAAACAAAATTTAAATTCAAAGTCCTGAATTGCCTTCAAAATAAACAAAATTTAAAGTCAAAGTCCTGACTAGACTTCAAAAAAAACAAAATTTAAATTCAAAGTCTTGACTTGCCTCTAAAAAAAACAAAATTTAAGTCAAAGTCCTGACTTGACTTCAAAATAAACAAAATTTAAATTCAAAGTCCTTACTTGACTTCAAAATAAACAAAATTTACAGTCAAAGTCTTTACTTGACTTTAAAATAAACAAAATTTAAATTCAAAGCGCTGACTTTACTTCAAAAAAAAACAAAATTTAAGTAAAAATCCTGACTTGACTTCAAAATAAACAAAATTTAAATTCAAAGTCTTTACTTGCCTTTAATATAAACAAAATTTAAATTCAAAGTCTTGACTTGCCTTTAAAAAAAACAAAATTTAAGTCAAATTCCTGAATTGCCTTCAAAATAAACAAAATTTAAAGTCAAAGTCCTGACTAGACTTCAAAAAAAAACAAAATTTAAATTCAAAGTCTTGACTTGCCTCTAAAATAAACAAAATTTAAGTCAAAGTCCTGACTTGACTTCAAAATAAACAAAATTTAAATTCAAAGTCCTTACTTGGCTTCAAAATAAACAAAATTTAAAGTCAAAGTCTTGACTTGACTTTAAAATAAACAAAACTTAAATTCAAAGTGCTGACTTGACTTCAAAAAAAACAAAATTTAAAGTCAAAGTCTTGACTTGACTTTAAAATAAACAAAACTTAAATTCAAAGTGCTGACTTGACTTCAAAAAAAACAAAATTTAAAGTCAAAGTCTTGACTTGACTTCAAAAAAAACAAAATTTAAATTAAAAGTCTTGACTTGCTCCTAAAAAAAACAAAATTTAAGTCAAAGTCTTTACTTGCCTTTAAAATAAACAAAATTTAAATTCAAAGTCTTGACTTGCCTTTAAAAAAAACAAAATTTAAGTCAAATTCCTGAATTGCCTTCAAAATAAACAAAATTTAAAGTCAAAGTCCTGACTTGACTTAAAAAAAAACAAAATTTAAATTAAAAGTCTTGACTTGCTCCTAAAAAAAACAAAATTTAAGTCAAAGTCTTTACTTGCCTTTAAAATAAACAAAATTTAAATTCAAAGTCTTGACTTGCCTTTAAAAAAAACAAAATTTAAGTCAAATTCCTGAATTGCCTTCAAAATAAACAAAATTTAAAGTCAAAGTCCTGACTTGACTTCAAAAAAAAACAAAATTTAAATTAAAAGTCTTGACTTGCTCCTAAAAAAAACAAAATTTAAGTCAAAGTCCTGACTTGACTTCAAAATAAACAAAATTTAAATTCAAAGTCTTTACTTGCCTTTAAAATAAACAAAATTTAAATTCAAAGTCTTGACTTGCCTTTAAAAAAAACAAAATTTAAATTCAAAGTCTTGACTTGCCTTTAAAAAAAACAAAATTTAAGTCAAATTCCTGATTTGCCTTCAAAATAAACAAAATTTAAAGTCAAAGTCCTGACTTGAATTAAAAAAAAACAAAATTTAAATTCAAAGTGCTGACTTAACTTCAAAAAAAACAAAATTTAAATTCAAAGTCTTGACTTGCCTCTAAAATAAACAAAATTTAAAGTCAAAGTCTTTACTTGACTTTAAAATAAACAAAATTTAAATTCAAAGCGCTGACTTTACTTCAAAAAAAACAAAATTTAAGTAAAAATACTGACTTGACTTCAAAAAAAAACAAAATTTAAATTAAAAGCGCTGACTTGGCTTCAAAAAAAACAAAATTTAAATTCAAAGTGCTGACTTGACTTCAAAAATAACAAAATTTAAATTAAAAGCGCTGACTTGACTTCAAAATAAACAATATTTTAATCCAAATCCTAACTTTACTTCAAATAAAACAATATTTAAGTTAAAGTCTTGACTTGACTTCAAAATAAACAAAATTTAAATTCAAACTCTTTACTTGCCTTTAAAATAAACAAAATTTAAATTCAAAGTCTTTACTTGCCTTTAATATAAACAAAATTTAAATTCAAAGTCTTGACTTGCCTTTAAAAAAAACAAAATTTAAATTCAAAGTCTTGACTTACCTTCAAAATAAACAAAATTTAAAGTCAAAGTCTTTACTTGCCTTTAAAATAAACAAAATTTAAATTCAAACTCTTTACTTGCCTTTAAAATAAACAAAATTTAAATTCAAAGTCTTTACTTGCCTTTAAAATAAACAAAATTTAAATTCAAAGTCTTTACTTGCCTTTAAAATAAACAAAATTTAAATTCAAAGTCTTTACTTGCCTTTAAAATAAACAAAATTTAAATTCAAAGTCTTTACTTGCCTTTAAAATAAACAAAATTTAAATTTAAAGTCTTGACTTGCCTTTAAAAAAAACAAAATTTAAATTCAAAGTCCTGACTTGACTTCAAAAAAAACAAAATTTTAATCAAAATCCTGACTTTCCTTCAAAATAAACAAAATTTAAAGTCAAAGTCTTGACTTGCCTTTAAAAAAAAACAAAATTTAAGTCAAATTCCTGACTTGCCTTCAAAATTAACAAAATTTAAGAAAAAATCCTGACTTGACTTCAAAAAAAACAAAATTTAAGTAAAAGTCCTGACTTGACTTCAAAATAAACAAAATTGTAGTCAAAATCCTAACTTGACTTCAAAAAAAACAAAATTTAAATTAAAGTCTTGACTTGACTTCAAAATAAACAAATTTTAAATTCATAATCTTTACTTGCCTTTAAAATAAACAAAATTTAAATTCAAAGTCTTGACTTGCCTTTAAAAAAAACAAAATTCAAATTCAAAGTCTTGACTTGCCTTCAAAATAAACAAAATTTAAAGTCAAAGTCCTGACTTGACTTCAAAAAAAACAAAATTTTAATCAAAATCCTGACTTTCCTTCAAAATAAACAAAATTTAAAGTCAAAGTCTTGACTTGACTTTAAAATAAACAAAACTTAAATTCAAAGTGCTGACTTGACTTCAAAAAAAGCAAAATTTAAAGTCAAAGTCTTGACTTGACTTTAAAATAAACAAAACTTCAATTCAAAGTGCTGACTTGACATCAAAAAAAACAAAATTTAAATTCAAAGTCTTGACTTGCCTTTAAAAAAAACAAAATTTAAGTCAAATTCCTGACTTGCCTTCAAAATTAACAAAATTTAAGAAAAAATCCTAACTTGACTTCAAAAAAAAACAAAATTTAAGTAAAAGTCCTGACTTGACTTCAAAATAAACAAAATTTAAGTTAAAGTCTTGACTTGACTTCAAGATAAACAAATTTTAAATTCATAATCTTTACTTGCCTTTAAAATAAACAAAATTTAAATTCAAAGTCTTGACTTGCCTTTAAAAAAAACAAAATTCAAATTCAAAGTCTTGACTTGCCTTCAAAATAAACAAAATTTAAAGTCAAAGTCCTGACTTGACTTCAAAAAAAACAAAATTTAAATTCAAAGTGCTGACTTGACTTCAAAAAAAACAAAATTTTAATCAAAATCCTGACTTGCCTTCAAAATAAACAAAATTTTAGTCAAAATCCTAACTTGACTTCAAAAAAAAACAAAATTTAAGTTAATGTCTTGACTTGACTTCAAAATAAACCAAATTTAAATTCATAATCTCTACTTGCCTTTAAAATAAACAAAATTTAAATTCAAAGTCTTAACTTGCCTTTAAAATAAACAAAATTTAAATTCAAAGTCTTGACTTGCCTTTAAAAATAACAAAATTTAAATTCAAAGTCTTGACTTGCCTTCAAAATAAACAAAATTAAAAGTCAAAGTCCTGACTTGACTTCAAAAAAAACAAAATTTAAATTCCAATTGCCGACTTGACTTCAAAAAAAACAAAATTTAAATCAAAATCCTGACTTGCCTTCAAAAAAAACAAAATTTAAATTCCAAGTGCCGACTTGACTTTAACATAAACAAAACTTAAATTCAAAGTGCTGACTATACTTCAAAAAATACAAAATTTAAATTCAAAGTCTTGACTTGCCTCTAAAAAAAACAAAATTTAATTCAAAGTCCTGACTTGACTTCAAAATAAACAAAATTTTAGTCAAAATCCTAACTTGACTTCAAAAAAAACAAAATTTAAGTTAATGTCTTGACTTGACTTCAAAATAAAAAAATTTTAAATTCATAATCTTTACTTGCCTTTAAAATAAACAAAATTTAAATTCAAAGTCTTGACTTGCCTTTAAAAAAAACAAAATTCAAATTCAAAGTCTTGACTTGCCTTCAAAATAAACAAAATTTAAAGTCAAAGTCCTGACTTGACTTCAAAAAAAACAAAATTTTAATCAAAATCCTGACTTGCCTTCAAAATAAACAAAATTTTAGTCAAAATCCTAACTTGACTTCAAAAAAAACAAAATTTAAGTTAATGTCTTGACTTGACTTCAAAATAAACAAAATTTAAATTCATAATCTCTACTTGCCTTTAAAATAAACAAAATTTAAATTCAAAGTCTTAACTTGCCTTTAAAATAAACAAAATTTAAATTCAAAGTCTTGACTTGCCTTTAAAAATAACAAAATTTAAATTCAAAGTCTTGACTTGCCTTCAAAATAAACAAAATTAAAAGTCAAAGTCCTGACTTGACTTCAAAAAAAACAAAATTTAAATTCCAATTGCCGACTTGACTTCAAAAAAAACAAAATTTAAATCAAAATCCTGACTTGCCTTCAAAAAAAACAAAATTTAAATTCCAAGTGCCGACTTGACTTTAACATAAACAAAACTTAAATTCAAAGTGCTGACTATACTTCAAAAAATACAAAATTTAAATTCAAAGTCTTGACTTGCCTCTAAAAAAAACAAAATTTAATTCAAAGTCCTGACTTGACTTCAAAATAAACAAAATTTTAGTCAAAATCCTAACTTGACTTCAAAAAAAAACAAAATTTAAGTTAATGTCTTGACTTGACTTCAAAATAAAAAAATTTTAAATTCATAATCTTTACTTGCCTTTAAAATAAACAAAATTTAAATTCAAAGTCTTGACTTGCCTTTAAAAAAAACAAAATTCAAATTCAAAGTCTTGACTTGCCTTCAAAATAAACAAAATTTAAAGTCAAAGTCCTGACTTGACTTCAAAAAAAACAAAATTTTAATCAAAATCCTGACTTTCCTTCAAAATAAACAAAATTTAAAGTCAAAGTCTTGACTTGACTTTAAAATAAACAAAACTTAAATTCAAAGTGCTGACTTGACTTCAAAAAAAGCAAAATTTAAAGTCAAAGTCTTGACTTGACTTTAAAATAAACAAAACTTCAATTCAAAGTGCTGACTTGACATCAAAAAAAACAAAATTTAAATTCAAAGTCTTGACTTGCCTTTAAAAAAAACAAAATTTAAGTCAAATTCCTGACTTGCCTTCAAAATTAACAAAATTTAAGAAAAAATCCTAACTTGACTTCAAAAAAAACAAAATTTAAGTAAAAGTCCTGACTTGACTTCAAAATAAACAAAATTTAAGTTAAAGTCTTGACTTGACTTCAAGATAAACAAATTTTAAATTCATAATCTTTACTTGCCTTTAAAATAAACAAAATTTAAATTCAAAGTCTTGACTTGCCTTTAAAAAAAACAAAATTCAAATTCAAAGTCTTGACTTGCCTTCAAAATAATCAAAATTTAAAGTCAAAGTCCTGACTTGACTTCAAAAAAAACAAAATTTTAATCAAAATCCTGACTTTCCTTCAAAATAAACAAAATTTAAAGTCAAAGTCTTGACTTGACTTTAAAATAAACAAAACTTAAATTCAAAGTGCTGACTTGACTTCAAAAAAAGCAAAATTTAAAGTCAAAGTCTTGACTTGACTTTAAAATAAACAAAACTTCAATTCAAAGTGCTGACTTGACATCAAAAAAAACAAAATTTAAATTCAAAGTCTTGACTTGCCTTTAAAAAAAACAAAATTTAAGTCAAATTCCTGACTTGCCTTCAAAATTAACAAAATTTAAGAAAAAATCCTAACTTGACTTCAAAAAAAACAAAATTTAAGTAAAAGTCCTGACTTGACTTCAAAATAAACAAAATTTAAGTTAAAGTCTTGACTTGACTTCAAGATAAACAAATTTTAAATTCATAATCTTTACTTGCCTTTAAAATAAACAAAATTTAAATTCAAAGTCTTGACTTGCCTTTAAAAAAAACAAAATTCAAATTCAAAGTCTTGACTTGCCTTCAAAATAAACAAAATTTAAAGTCAAAGTCCTGACTTGACTTCAAAAAAAACAAAATTTAAATTCAAAGTGCTGACTTGACTTCAAAAAAAACAAAATTTTAATCAAAATCCTGACTTGCCTTCAAAATAAACAAAATTTTAGTCAAAATCCTAACTTGACTTCAAAAAAAAACAAAATTTAAGTTAATGTCTTGACTTGACTTCAAAATAAACAAAATTTAAATTCATAATCTCTACTTGCCTTTAAAATAAACAAAATTTAAATTCAAAGTCTTAACTTGCCTTTAAAATAAACAAAATTTAAATTCAAAGTCTTGACTTGCCTTTAAAAATAACAAAATTTAAATTCAAAGTCTTGACTTGCCTTCAAAATAAACAAAATTAAAAGTCAAAGTCCTGACTTGACTTCAAAAAAAACAAAATTTAAATTCCAATTGCCGACTTGACTTCAAAAAAAACAAAATTTAAATCAAAATCCTGACTTGCCTTCAAAAAAAACAAAATTTAAATTCCAAGTGCCGACTTGACTTTAACATAAACAAAACTTAAATTCAAAGTCTTGACTTGCCTTTAAAAATAACAAAATTTAAATTCAAAGTCTTGACTTGCCTTCAAAATAAACAAAATTAAAAGTCAAAGTCCTGACTTGACTTCAAAAAAAACAAAATTTAAATTCCAATTGCCGACTTGACTTCAAAAAAAACAAAATTTAAATCAAAATCCTGACTTGCCTTCAAAAAAAACAAAATTTAAATTCCAAGTGCCGACTTGACTTTAACATAAACAAAATTTAAATTCAAAGTCTTGACTTGCCTTTAAAAATAACAAAATTTAAATTCAAAGTCTTGACTTGCCTTCAAAATAAACAAAATTAAAAGTCAAAGTCCTGACTTGACTTCAAAAATAACAAAATTTAAATTCCAATTGCCGACTTGACTTCAAAAAAAACAAAATTTAAATCAAAATCCTGACTTGCCTTCAAAAAAAACAAAATTTAAATTCCAAGTGCCGACTTGACTTTAACATAAACAAAACTTAAATTCAAAGTGCTGACTTGCCTTTAAAAATAACAAAATTTAAATTCAAAGTCTTGACTTGCCTTCAAAATAAACAAAATTAAAAGTCAAAGTCCTGACTTGACTTCAAAAAAAACAAAATTTAAATTCCAATTGCCGACTTGACTTCAAAAAAAACAAAATTTAAATCAAAATCCTGACTTGCCTTCAAAAAAAAACAAAATTTAAATTCCAAGTGCCGACTTGACTTTAACATAAACAAAATTTAAATTCAAAGTCTTGACTTGCCTTTAAAAATAACAAAATTTAAATTCAAAGTCTTGACTTGCCTTCAAAATAAACAAAATTAAAAGTCAAAGTCCTGACTTGACTTCAAAAATAACAAAATTTAAATTCCAATTGCCGACTTGACTTCAAAAAAAACAAAATTTAAATCAAAATCCTGACTTGCCTTCAAAAAAAACAAAATTTAAATTCCAAGTGCCGACTTGACTTTAACATAAACAAAACTTAAATTCAAAGTGCTGACTATACTTCAAAAAATACAAAATTTAAATTCAAAGTCTTGACTTGCCTCTAAAAAAAACAAAATTTAATTCAAAGTCCTGACTTGACTTCAAAATAAACAAAATTTTAGTCAAAATCCTAACTTGACTTCAAAAAAAACAAAATTTAAGTTAATGTCTTGACTTGACTTCAAAATAAAAAAATTTTAAATTCATAATCTTTACTTGCCTTTAAAATAAACAAAATTTAAATTCAAAGTCTTGACTTGCCTTTAAAAAAAACAAAATTCAAATTCAAAGTCTTGACTTGCCTTCAAAATAAACAAAATTTAAAGTCAAAGTCCTGACTTGACTTCAAAAAAAACAAAATTTTAATCAAAATCCTGACTTTCCTTCAAAATAAACAAAATTTAAAGTCAAAGTCTTGACTTGACTTTAAAATAAACAAAACTTAAATTCAAAGTGCTGACTTGACTTCAAAAAAAGCAAAATTTAAAGTCAAAGTCTTGACTTGACTTTAAAATAAACAAAACTTCAATTCAAAGTGCTGACTTGACATCAAAAAAAACAAAATTTAAATTCAAAGTCTTGACTTGCCTTTAAAAAAAACAAAATTTAAGTCAAATTCCTGACTTGCCTTCAAAATTAACAAAATTTAAGAAAAAATCCTAACTTGACTTCAAAAAAAACAAAATTTAAGTAAAAGTCCTGACTTGACTTCAAAATAAACAAAATTTAAGTTAAAGTCTTGACTTGACTTCAAGATAAACAAATTTTAAATTCATAATCTTTACTTGCCTTTAAAATAAACAAAATTTAAATTCAAAGTCTTGACTTGCCTTTAAAAAAAACAAAATTCAAATTCAAAGTCTTAACTTGCCTTTAAAATAAACAAAATTTAAATTCAAAGTCTTGACTTGCCTTTAAAAATAACAAAATTTAAATTCAAAGTCTTGACTTGCCTTCAAAATAAACAAAATTAAAAGTCAAAGTCCTGACTTGACTTCAAAAAAAGCAAAATTTAAAGTCAAAGTCTTGACTTGACTTTAAAATAAACAAAACTTCAATTCAAAGTGC
Source organism: Brachionus asplanchnoidis (assembly GCA_025491095.1). Lineage (NCBI taxonomy): Eukaryota > Metazoa > Rotifera > Eurotatoria > Ploima > Brachionidae > Brachionus > Brachionus asplanchnoidis. The sequence continues at coordinate 304,912 of JAILYF010000058.1, forward strand.
TGACTTGACATCAAAAAAAACAAAATTTAAATTCAAAGTCTTGACTTGCCTTTAAAAAAAACAAAATTTAAGTCAAATTCCTGACTTGCCTTCAAAATTAACAAAATTTAAGAAAAAATCCTAACTTGACTTCAAAAAAAACAAAATTTAAGTAAAAGTCCTGACTTGACTTCAAAATAAACAAAATTTAAGTTAAAGTCTTGACTTGACTTCAAGATAAACAAATTTTAAATTCATAATCTTTACTTGCCTTTAAAATAAACAAAATTTAAATTCAAAGTCTTGACTTGCCTTTAAAAAAAACAAAATTCAAATTCAAAGTCTTGACTTGCCTTCAAAATAAACAAAATTTTAGTCAAAATCCTAACTTGACTTCAAAAAAAACAAAATTTAAGTTAATGTCTTGACTTGACTTCAAAATAAACAAAATTTAAATTCATAATCTCTACTTGCCTTTAAAATAAACAAAATTTAAATTCAAAGTCTTAACTTGCCTTTAAAATAAACAAAATTTAAATTCAAAGTCTTGACTTGCCTTTAAAAATAACAAAATTTAAATTCAAAGTCTTGACTTGCCTTCAAAATAAACAAAATTAAAAGTCAAAGTCCTGACTTGACTTCAAAAAAAACAAAATTTAAATTCCAATTGCCGACTTGACTTCAAAAAAAACAAAATTTAAATCAAAATCCTGACTTGCCTTCAAAAAAAACAAAATTTAAATTCCAAGTGCCGACTTGACTTTAACATAAACAAAACTTAAATTCAAAGTGCTGACTATACTTCAAAAAATACAAAATTTAAATTCAAAGTCTTGACTTGCCTCTAAAAAAAACAAAATTTAATTCAAAGTCCTGACTTGACTTCAAAATAAACAAAATTTAAATTCATAATCTTTACTTGCCTTTAAAATAAACAAAATTTAAATTCAAAGTCTTAACTTGCCTTTAAAATAAACAAAATTTAAATTCAAAGTCTTGACTTGCCTTTAAAAAAAACAAAATTTAAATTCAAAGTCTTGACTTGCCTTCAAAATAAACAAAATTTAAAGTCAAAGTCCTGACTTGACTTTAAAATAAACAAAATTTTAGTCAAAATCCTAACTTGACTTCAAATAAAACAATATTTAAGTTAAAGTCTTGACTTGACTTCAAAATAAACCAAATTTAAATTCAAAGTCTTTACTTGCCTTTAAAATAAACAAAATTTTAGTCAAAATCCTAACTTGACTTCAAAAAAAACAAAATTTAAATTCATAATCTTTACTTGACTTCAAAATAAACAAATTTTAAATTCATAATCTTGACTTGCCTTCAAAATAAACAAAATTTAAGATCAAAGTCCTGACTTGACTTCAAAAAAAACAAAATTTAAATTCAAAGTCCTGACTTGACTTCAAAAAAAACAAAATTTAAATTCAAAGTCTTGACTTGCCTCTAAAAGAAACAAAATTTAAGTCAAAGTCCTGACTTGACTACAAAAAATACAAATATTAAATTCAAAGTGCTGACTTTACTTCAAAAAAACAAAATTTAAGTCAAAGTCCCGACTTGACTTCAAAAAAAACAAAATTTTAAGTCAAAGTTCTTACTTGATTTCAAAAAAAACAAAATTTTAAGTCTGTAACACCCCCTCTACCCCAGCCCCTTCCTCCTGGGTCTCTGCTTCCTTTTATTATCTATATATATTTATTTAGCTTTTAATTTGAAGTTTAGTTTTTAGTTTCAGTTTTTTCAATAAAGTTGTGAAGAAATTAAAATTCTTTTATTTAGTAGCGCCACGCTATTAAATTGGTGATAGCGGTAAAAATTTTTGTCTTATACGAGATAAGCCAAAATTTTTTAAAAACTACCACGTGCTGTGTTCTGTGTGCTTAGTCCTGTTTTTTTTAAATAAAATTTGGAAAATGTCAATTTTCGAATGGTTCCGCACCGTATTTTTAATACACAGTGGCGTGTTATATTTAGGATTATGGATGTTGGTTGATAAGTATGGTATGGATGTAGTGGCGAAGAGTGCTGGAGGCTTAGGTTTTCTGATAATGGGCGCTTTTGCGATGTCTTACCTCACAAATGTGTTGGAAAAGAAGAAGAAAACGGATGGCGAGGCTGAATCTGTGTGTAGCGGACCGAAACCAACTCCGAATGATGCAAAGTTTGGTAAGCTTGCATTGGGTAGTAAAATGGTGACACCAGAATGTGTTGGAGAATTGAAGCAGCCCTGTTTTGGAACCCTTGGGGGTGATGAAAAAGGATATAGATTCGGAAACAGGGAATCGACGCGAGCATGTGAGAGGGGTTTTGATGATTTTAACGAGAGTGAAGCGCCAACGAGTACACGTGATGATGTTAAGCAAAATTTTACACGTGCCGAGGTTAATCCGATGATAACACGTGATAATGAAAAGCATGCAAACACGATGTTTCAACCAAAGGGAAACGTATATGATGGTTATACAAGTAGCGAGTCGACTACAAGTGTGTATGGAGTGAAGGAAAGGATCATGTCAAAAAAGAGGTGCTATATTTCGAAGTCAAGGCGAGATGCATGTTCGACTAAGGTAGACGACACTCCACAATTATTAGATTTTGGTATCTCTAGGAGAAAAGAGCTAAATGGCCCAGAAGTAGCACAATCGGAAAGGTTAGTTGATAATGAAGAGCCAGCTATGTATGATAAAATACCATCTACAACACATGGGTTCCGCAGAACCGAATTCAGACACGAAGGCATCCATGATCACGCTGTTGGAAAACACATAGACCTTTTCGATACTCTTCATCGTTCAGAATGTTCTGGCCTTCCTTATTTAAGCTCAATCAATACTGCACCTGCCCCAGAAATGTACATCAAAGACTCGGTCTTCAAACCAGCCCAGTTTAATCGAAGAACGGATTTGGAAACCTGGTGGAAGCGTTTTGAATTATATATTAGCTCTACGAAGGTTTCGTCGGCTAACTTACGCAATACCCTACTTGTTTTCCTTGACGATGATTGTATGGCTATGTTTGACTATTGCACCCCGATAACACTGATGTGTATGACAGATTTGTTCCAACACATGAAAAGGGTTTTTGGTATGACAGAACCAGTGAACATCGACGCAAAAGGTATTTTTTATACACGAGTGCAGAAACCTAATGAAGATGTGAGAGCCTTTTTCACGAGTCTGTGGAAATTAGCAAAGAGCGCATTCAAAACGGATGCTACAGTGTTCAATGATGATGGTATGGTTAAAGAAAGATTCATAAATGGTTTGAACGACCCGTACCTCATCATGCAGCTCACTTCGAACAAGATGTTCACGAAGACCAGTTTCGAAGCGCTGGAAGCCACTTTGGAGCTCGTTAACAGGTTGGAGTCTTGGAAAACAAACAGTCAGGTCATAATGTCACCAATGACTCAGCGAAAACAAGTTGGATTTCACGACGAGCTTTTAAACAAAGCCCACGAAACGCCAGTTAGTGAAGACATGAGAGTGTGCTTCATATGTAGAAAACCCGGCCACAAAGCTGCTTACTGTAGAGAGAATAGAAACCCTTCTGCCCCAACTTCACAGCCACGCACGATTACAAATGCTGTAATTAACAACGTAATGATGAATGAAAGCATTAATGGAAAGTGTTTTGTGAATGGTAATCCAGTACACTTTTTATTCGATACTGGTACAGTGAAAACTATTATCATGGATCGGATCTGGAGGCAGTGCAAGAAGGTCGATAGCAAATTGATCCCAAACAAAAGTACAATTGAAACTTGTAGTAGTGGCCCGATTGAGGTAATCGGCACTGGAAAATGTGAATTACAGTTACACAACTTCAAAGGTGAAGTTGAGATGATTGTGGTTAAGAAACTAATCTACGACTGCTTGTTGGGTTTAGACATGGCGTTTAAACTATCAGATATTAAGGAATATCTGGATAAGATCAAGGCGGCCTTAGGGGGAAAAACATTAGAAGTAAAAAAGAAGGCAAAAACCCCGTTAAAAGCCACACTGCCGGAGATTTACAGTAGTCAAGCGTCAGTTAACGCAACAAATTTCAAAGAGTTACCTTTGGCAAACCGGGATCCTGAAGAGCCAGCCCTAGATGAAGATGAAAAGAAGAAAGTCGAAGCCTACTCCATGATTTTACATGATGAATTTGAAGAGATAGTCGCACAAGGGTTGCAAAGTTTGACTCAAACAAATGTTAGTGAACATGTCGTAAACACATTGAGCGAGACGCCAATTAAGCAGCCGGTGAGGAGAATACCTTATACAATGCGTGAAGAAGTCAAGAGGCAAATTGACGAGATGCTTAAGGCTGAACTAATCAGAGACAGTGATTCACCTTGGGCATCGCCTATTGTGTTGGTGAGAAAGTCAAACGGAGCGTTGCGAATCTGTGTCGATTATCGGCGTCTAAATGAAGTGACTATAAAGGATTGCTATCCTTTACCAAAAATCGAAGATATTTTGGTAATGTTAGGAAAAGCTAAATATTTTACGACACTGGATCTGGCATCGGGTTATCATCAAATCCGAATTCAAGAAAGAGATAAAGAAAAAACCGCATTTGTAACTGAATTCGGTCTTTTCGAATATAATGTGATGCCGTTTGGTTTGACAAACGCCCCAGCCAAGTTCCTGCGTATGAAAAAGCAAGTTTTGAAAGGCCTTATTGGCGAGATCTGTTTCGTGTACCTAGACGATACAATCATTTTCTCTACAACAATTGAAGAACATTACGTTAATGTTAGAACCGTCTTAGTTCGAATTAAAATGGCGCTCCTTAAGATTGAATGGAAAAAATGTAAGTGGTTTCAGTTGTCAATCGAATATCTTGGTCACATGGTCTGTAACGGTGAAGTCCGACCGGCCCCTAGTAAAGTTGAAGTGCTTTTCCACTATACGCGACCGCGAACAATACGTCAGCTCCAAAGCTTTTTAGGACTAGCAAACTATTATAGAAAGTTCATCAAAGCGTTCGCGCAAATTGCTTGTCCACTACACAAAGCCACAGAAAAAGGAAAAAAAAATTCAAAATGGAAAGTGTTGAATTTAAATGTTTCCAGGTACCAATGGAAATTAGAGTAGACTACCTAAAAGACAATCATGAAGAGAAACACGAATTGTTTCTCTTCATTCAAACCAATGGTGGAACAGAACATGGCGGAATAGGGCGTCAGCGCTTTGTAAAGTCAAGGAAGCACCCAGGGGAAGGTTCATTGTTTATGGGTATGGTATTCCCAGCTTAAAACGGCTGGCTTTTGGACACTATCAACCACCGAGCCATCAACAAAAAGTCCTATCGGGCTTTTGAAGAGGGCCGAATAGTAGTTGGCGCTCCCATCAGTGGCGTTACAATGCCAACGCCCAGTAACGTCCAAGCAGCTGGCCATCTGTTACATCCTTTTTTAGCCACTCTGGACGTTACTCCGACCTCTGCCGCCCATGTACGAGCTTCAGCACCAGTCGATCGAGCTTCAGCACCAGTCAATCGAGCTCCAGCACGAGTCGATCGAGCTCCATAACCAGTCATAAATGTGTACCCGCGAGTAGTGGTTCAGCTCGACAGTGAGAATATATTTAGATGCCTGAACCTTGGACGTGGTTGAACTCTGCACCGCTCGGCAATCGAGCTCAGAAAACATGATAATGCCCCGGTACAAACGCCAGCTCCTGCACCGGAAGATTACGTGGATGTTGCGGAAGAACTCTAAAAAAAAAAAAAAAAAAAAGAAGGTTTTGGTTTTGTTTTTTTTTTTTTATTTTTTTTGTGTTTTTTTTTGTTTGTTTGTTATTATTGTTTTTGTATTTTTTTTGGGAAAAGTCTCCAGGAGGAAACTTAATTTTAAGGGGGGACTAATGTAACACCCCCTCTACCCCAGCCCCTTCCTCCTGGGTCTCTGCTCCCTCTTATTATCTATATATATTTGTTTGGCTTTTAATTTGAAGTTTAGTTTTTAGTTTTAGTTTTTTCAATAAAGTTGTGAAGAAATTAAAATTCTTTTATTTAGTAGCGCCACACTATTAAAAGTCAAAGTGCTGACTTTACTTCAAAAAAAACAAAATTTAAATTCAAAATGCTGACTTGACTCCAAAAAAAACAAAATTTAATCCAAAGTGCTGACTTGACTTCAACAAAATACAAATATTAAATTCAAAGTGCTGACTTTACTTCTAAAAAACAAAATTTAAGTCAAAGTGCCGACTTGACTTCAAAAATAACAAAATTTAAAGTCAAAGTTCTGACTTGATTTCAAAAAAAACAAAATTTAAGTCAAAGTCCTGACTTGACTCCAAAAAAAACAAAATTTTTCAAAATTTTTTTTGAAACATCCAACGTTCAAAGAGGAGGTGCCATTTTACAATAAAGTAACCAGGAATTAACACTCCAATTTATGCAAGTAGGAAAAATTCTTTTGGTGTAATAATAGCACCAGATGAAGCTTACCGAGCTTTTGGCAAACTTTATACGGATGATGGTGAATCTAATGACTCTATCAGCAGCAATAAGTTTAATATGATTGAATATAGCTTTGCACATATCAATACGGGGAGCGTTATTGATATTATTGTCACAAATAATGGACATCCTTTCAATAACAAATCAGATTGTATGTTGTTAAGTTTATGCCAAGTGAATTTTGGGTTGATAATGTTAAATTGTCAAATGTTAAATATAACTATGATAGTTTGGATTTGTCTCTTGAAATTCAAAATTTGAATTTGACAATGGATGATAATCATAAGATTGTGATTTAGTTTTAGGTTCATGAAAAAAAATTAAAATGGTTCAAAAAATATCGAATTATTAATTTATTAATTAATTTTTAATTAATTTGCTCAAATAAAAAAGTATTTTAAATCGCATTATAAAAAATTTTTTTCTTCAAAACTTTTTGTCATTTTGTTAGAGAAAAATTATAAATAAAGAAATGAGTTTTAAATATCAATAAAGCAATTTTAGCGTCTTTGTATTTTCAATATATTTTACAGATTTTTTATCAAACGAAAAAAAAATCAACACTCAATTTTTCAATTTAACAATCAATTTTTTTTGGACGATAATTAGTACACTCTAAAAAATAATTAGTTGCATGTATAAAATACTAACTTTATTGTAAAAAAATAAATTGCATTAATTAAGTACAAATTGTGTTTTTTTAGAATAATTAATTTCTTGCTAAAAAAATAACATATGCAAAAATACTAAGTTTATTGAAAAAAATAATTAGTTGCATGAATAAAATACTAACTTTACAAGTAAAAAAATAGAAATCTTGATCATTATGTCTAAAAAATATGATAAATCTTGGAAGTCACTCAACTTGATTGCTGAGTGCAGAAACTAAAACTGAATACGTTTAGAAAAAGAATGGCTTTTAGTGTATTTTTAACCAATGCTTATTCTACTGTCAGTAACTGGTAAATGGACACAGTAAAAGAAAAAATATTTTGCGATGAGTACGATATTAGTGGTGAAGGTTGGTCATTAGCGTATAGTTTCTTAACAGTTAATGATCGAGTAATTAAAAAAGTACCAAATTCTACAACCTTTCTTTTAACAAAAAAAGAATTTAAAGATGAGCTAAATATGAATTATGCAAAAGGCTTATATAGTAAGCTTACTAACGATTTTGACCAGCTGGTTGCTCTATTTAAAATGTTAGGATTATAAAATCTAATAAAGACTCCTGGGTATGTTCAAGTTGTACCTGCAGCAATTATCTAAGAAACTTTTTTTGTTATCATTTAATAGTAGTAGCCGTAGTGGAAAAGTTAGTTGAAATTCCAAATAAATACAAAAATGTTCAATCGAACCGAGGGCTAAACGTGGTCGAAAAGCCAATGATGCTAAAGCATTAGTAAGGCAATAAAAATTGTTAATGTAAATTTTTAAAATTAATAAATTTTATAATTTTTTATCGAATTTTTTTTACAATAAAATAATTATTTTTTACAATAAAGTTATTATTTTTTAGATAAAGTTAGTATTTTTTTACAATAAATTAGCAATTTATACATAATCATTTATTAGTTAGCATTTTTAGCAATAAACTAATTATTTTTTACAGGTAAATAATTTTTTTTTGGTTTTTTTTACAGGTAAATAATTATTTATTAGGGTCAACTGATTTTTCCCCATTTTTTTTTTAAATATGTGAATAGTGGAATATTTTATTTTTGTTTCAAAAAAGCACTTTGAAGAGAAAATTCAAGAATGCATTAAATTTTATTAAAAAAATATAATTTTAAATTAGTAAAATATAATTTTAAATTAATAAAATATAGTTTTAAAATATAAAATTAAATTTTTATTCATTTTTATGTCAAGAGATATTCATTTCCAATAAATATTTGGCTAGTATATTTTTTCAAATTGAAGAATGTCGAATTTAATTAACGACATCATATTATCGTATTGAAATTGAGATATTGGACGCTTTATTTGATAAATGCGGTCATGAAATATTAAATTTTTGGTTTTTCAATTTAAATTCAAATTAAATTTATTCTATCTCAATGATTTTGTTCTATGAATTTATTATTTTTAATTTTTTTATTAATTAAATCATTCTAGTATTTTTTTTTGTATCTTCAAGTAGCTCAAGTAATTTTAATTTAATTTTTTAAATAAACAATGCAAATGGTGCTTTAATTATTAAAAAAAATAAAGCAGCTTTTTTTAACATTTTTTTCGATTTGACAAAATGTTTTCTAAATTATTAAAGGCCTACGTTTTATTTATAACTAATTTAACTTCACCTGTATAAATTGATAACTCAATAAAAATGAAGTCTGGACTTGGACTTTTTTTTAATGACTTGACTTCAATTTGGGACTTTTAAGCAACTCTGCTCTGTTTTAAAAAGTTAGCTTTTGAAACTAACCCTATTCTAAAACTTGAAGTCCATTAATTTGTAAAGATATCATTTAACTAGCCAGAAATTTGGAATCTACCTAGGATTTTAATTTTAGCATAAGACATGAAAATCGGAAATTCAAAACTCAAACGCTGTCAAAACTTTTCAATTTTGATATAAGATATGGGTCCAAAAGCAAAACATGTATTTTAAGATTTTCCAAAAAGATTGAGCCTTCTCTACTTTTATAAATCGAGAGTAAGTTAGTCATTTCTTATCGACATCTCAGCTAAAGGACGATCATTGTTCTTCGCCATTTTTGAGCTAAAATTTCAAAAATTTATTTAGTTTTATCTATCTTGACTCATTTGTGAGTTCAAGCTTAAAACTCGTTGGAGCTTTAGCTTTTTATTTGAATAATTTAAAATAAATTAATAAATTAATTTTGATTTATTTCATTTTTTTTATTTCATTTTATTACATCATTTAAATGTTAACATGATATGTGATATGATATGTGATATGATACACCAAAATTTACGATTTTTTTAAAATTGATTTTTCATTTGAATACTCGAAATTAAGCAAATTTAAATCGAGAAAAGTGTGCTATTTTTTTGATAATAAAGTCTTTTCATTTAATTGCTGAATTTGGTTATTAAAATAGTTATTTTAATTTAAAAATTAATTATTTTTCAATCTCAATTTATAAAAATTGGAACGAAATTATATTTTTAGGCAAATTAATCAATAAAACAATGATAAAATGATAAATTAAAAAAAATGTTTTTTTTTTTTTAATAATTAAAAATCTAAAAGAAATAATTTTATTGTTATTTATTAGATTAAAGTTTGTTTTTAATTTTAATTAAATTTTTAATTTGAAAAAAATCAACCGTTGAAAACCAGTAGAATTTTTCACAAAACTTATTATTTTTGCGAGGAACGAGCATCGCGACGAGCTAACCAGATGTGTACATGGGAAAATCTAGGATACTGAGCGTTTTTCAATTCAAGAATTGAAACCCTGAATTCTGATTCGAAGAATATTTCAGCGAAACTAATGGCTATCGGTTTTGATTAATAATAGAATCTAATACTTTAGCATTAAAACAGACTTGCACAAAAGTCAGAATAAAAAGTCATTTTAAAGTCAAGTCATTTGATCTGACTTTTTTTTTCTTAAAAAAAGTATATTATCATGACTTAAAATTAAAAAAAAAAGTCTTTTACCTTGACTTGAATTTTTTTTTCCGAAAAAAGTCGTTTCAAAACCTTTGAATTTCAAAGTTTGAAATAAAAATGGAGGCCTTAATTACTTAATGGAACGGCAAAAAATTCGTATGGCCGCCTTAAATAGTACAAGACACGACACAAGACTTTAAAAAAAAAAATTTTAAGACAATCAAGCCAAGTCAAAAGACTTTTTTAAAAAATAAAAAATTTTAAGTAAAATAAAAAGATTTGGTGTAAAAAAATCCGGTCTGAAAAAAATCTGGTTAAAAAAAAATTCACTGACAAAAATATGTTAGAAAAAAATCAGATGTAAAATAATCCGGTCTGAAAAAATATATATATATACCGAGTATAAATTGTCAACAATTGATTTTTTCAACTGTATATTTTATCAACAATCAATTTATCAACTGTATAATATTCCAATTTTTTTTTTACTAACAGTATAATTTGTCAACAATAAAAAAATAAAAAAAATAACAAAATAGTACAATTTGTCAACTTTTATTTAATTGAAGAAATTAAAAGCTAATTAATATAACATAATAATTGGGATTCTAGTTACCCTAATCTAAACAGATTCTTGGCGAGAAGGTGCTAAAATAATGCACTCTATCTTAGGAACATGCTCTTTATTTCTGGCTTATAAAAACCCTTGATTTAAACAAATTAACTTAAATTTAACTTTAAAATTAAAATTAAAAAAAATGCCTTTGAAATTTATCCAAGGAAATACTGGTAAGAGCATTTTGTCTTTTGAAAATAACCTTTATTATAGGCAAAGGCAAAATTACTGGATTTGCTCGGTCAAAAAATGTGGTGTTACAATCAAAACAAGTGGTGAGACAGTGGAAGATGAAGTCACAGTCGGGCCAAAAAGAATTCACGCCAATGATCAATATTTTAAGGAAAATTGTATCGTTTACGACAATTTGAACAATGAAAGATATTTGGAAGATCTTCGTCCAATTTTCAAGAAAATCAAGAAAGCTACAAAACAAGCTGGGCGCTTCATTATCAACGCAATTCAAATACCAAAACAAGAAGGAAGCAATGATTGTGGTTTTTGCAATAGCTTATGCATACGATTTGTGTCGCAAAATTTCCCCGGCAACGTTTAAATACAACCAAAGTGAAATGCGAAACCATTTTAACAAATGTGTCAATGAGCAATGCCTTACCGTCTTTCCGTCAGTACCAATAACAACTGAGTCAGAATGTAAAACCGTAAAATTCAATATAAAAGCTTAATTTTCCCTTTTTTTAATTAATTATTTAGTTAGCTGATAAATTATGTTTTCTTTTTCTTTTATTTATCTATTAATAAAAAATGTTGACAAATTATACTATTGACTTTTTATACTGTTGAAAGATTATATTTTTTTAAGATAGTTGATAATTTAATTGTTATCAATTTATACTGTTGATAAATCAATTAGTGACAATAAAGTTCGCCGGATTATTTTAAGTTCGCCCGTAAAATAATCAGGTCTGAAAAAAATCCAGTAGAAAAAAATCAATTAGAATATTATTCGTTTTATAAATTTAATTGATACCTATGCTAATTTCGCATAAATTGTAATTGATAGGCTTAGTATATCTTTTAGAGAATAATCTTAAATAATTTGCTTTATAAAATATCTAAGTTCTAAACCCTTGACTAAATTACTCTGACCCAATGCCCTGCTTCTATAAAATGGCATTGAGAATTTACCTAATATTTTGAAATAAATGGAACAAGAATACCCTATCTTTAGTTACCAAAACGATGAAAAAAAACATCGGCACAGTATAAGGCAGTTAAGTTTAAAATAGTTAAAAATTAAGAGATTTAATTTTGACGGTTATTTGCAAAAAAATATTTTAAATGAGTTTGAATCGTGGATTGTTCGAGAAAAACCGCGAGAACTATTAGATTTAATAGTTTAATTTTCTTTTTTTTTTTATTTGCATTAATTATCTTAATTTTTCTCAATAAACTATAACTAAAAAATTATTGTTTTTTTTTTATTTTTTCTTAAAACCGGTCAAATTTACCCTGATTCGTTTCAGACCGAATTATTTTACACCTGATTTTTTTCAAAGCAGATTTTTTTACAAATTACCAAATAAAAATTTTTATTTTCGCATTTTGGAACTTATCCCATCAGTGTTTCAACACATTTGTTAATAAATAACGGCTCGTTACTCGCATACATAAAGCTCTGCTTCTCTATCTTATTTTAAAGTTTTTTTTTATTTGCTTTATTTTATCTTTGTGTGATTTTAAAATAAGCATCAATATATCAAGGCATTCAAAATTATTGAAATAATTTTAATTTCAAAATAGAAATCAAAATTTTTTTAAAGATATTCCTTTTTTTAAATAAAAAAGAATTTAATCTAATTTTAATTAATCAAGAATTTTTGTTGAATAATACTGCAACTGCAACATAGTGCATCATACTTTGTTGCACCGTTTTTACCTAAAATCAAATTTTTATTTTCTTTGAAATCATAACCTATGATTATTGAAATCAAATCAATAATCCATTTAAATCTCATTGATTCTATATATTTTGTCATTTTTACATGAGAAATTTTTTTTTGGTAAAAAAAGGTTGCAATATTTTTGCTAAATTTTTAATAACTTTAGTTTTATTTTATTAAAAAATGACGAATTTTTAGAGTCTAATCGGTTAGGTGAACTATGGTTCATCTTTTAATGGAACAATTCTTGTTCTCAGTATTTTGAACTATTAGTTCACCTAATCCAAAAATTGTTCACATATTTTTGATATTTTTTCATCTATTAAGAAAAAAAACTAAATGTCAAAAAATAATAATTCAATTGATAAATAAAAATTTGGGCGGAGTAGGTAAATTTTGCAAAAAAGATGAATCGACATTTCCCAAAGTCAAGCAAAGTCTGAAAGTTTTCCACCAAATTCTATTTTGGTCAACTTTACGTAAACAAAAAAATTAGGTGAACTTATTGTGCACATAACCCGAGAACAAGAATTGTTCTCATAAAAGGTCAAATTTCCAAATAAAAATTTAAATCATTCTATTTCACTAAAGAGTTTAATTTCAAATATGAAAATGCTTGCAAAATTAACTGAAAATTATTTTTTTATTTGAAACTGAAAAAATATTTGAAACATCGCTCTTTTTCAATGTTATTTTAACCTTGGATACATTTTGTAATTCAAACACAAAAAATTAAACCATATTGAAATGAAATTAATTAATTGATATTCGAATTAGTCAATTGAAAAAGAAGATAAATCAAGTATTAATTTTTACATTTTAGAGGTCTGTCTCTTTTTCTCTTTTCTTCAAAATACGTATTGAGTTACCTCTTGCATGTGCATTATTAGCAATATGTTCATTTTTATGAAAACAAACTTTTGAAAAAATTAAAACTTAAAAATTTTTTTATTCTTCAATATGAAATTACATAAAATTTAAAATTTTAATGTTTATGTTAGAAGATTATTATTATTAAATGTCAAAATAAATAAATAAACATAAAAGCCCAAAGTGGGTTCAAAAACCCACTTACATTTTTGGTTTATTTGGCACATCTAAAATAATAATTACTTACAATTTTTATTTTTAATTTTATAATATAAAATATGTAACAAAAAATTAAACTTTATTGATTAAAAAAACTTAAATTTGACTTAATTATAGCCGAATTTGAAAGTGGGTTTAAAAAACCCACTTTGGGCTTTTACGGTATTAAAAAAATTGGCCTTTCTAGTGTTAAAAAGATAAAAATTTTTAATTTAAAAAAATAAAATTTTTTAATTTAAGAAAAAAATTAATTACTTTAAGTAAAAGGGCAGCAATGTGCACATTCATTTCATCATAATAAAACGCCTGGTTGGAGTCTATTTTATCACGGTAGGTCTTTTTGAGCTTGGCACTGGCCGACTTGCGAAAAATCATCAAAGCATTAATTCCTTCAGAGGCCACCTTATCCATAAGACTCATAATAGGCGCTGGGAGCCGTCAATTGGTGGCTGAATACGGACAACAAATTTTCTCCAGCTTAACGCCAAACAAATGCGCTCTTTTCAGCTTGTGGTACAATGGCCTAAGAGTGGACGTAGCTATGCTAGAGCTAGTCGAAATGCTCTTCTTGGAAGATTTAGATGTGTCAGTAAAACCCTGATGCACATGATGCAGACTGTTGCTTCTGATTGAATTGATGTAAGTTTTGCTTTCTCTATTTTTTTTGGGCAACAAAACTCCGTCCAGGTCCAAAAGTGAGTCCAAATTGCGGTTGGATGAAGAGTTCTTGTTCCAGAACATCTTTTTTCTCAGCCTGTACAGCTTGTCAGTATCTAAAAAAATTCCTTAAGCTTAATTTTGAGCCTGATTGTTGACTTACCATTAGGCGCAGCACTGACTCCTTTGGGTGGTGCACTGGATTTTGCCTGCATGTCATTGGAATACTTTTTGTTGTCAATTAGAACAAATTTGTAGTTGGTGTCGTTTTCTTCGATCAAAATGGCTCCGGTTTCTCTCAGCGAGTTCATTTTGATGGCAAAGGGAAACTCGTGTTCTGCAAAAGAATCAATTAATTGATCATTCAAAAAGAGTCAAATACTCGCACCTATCAGAGGTATCAGTGGCTCATTAGCAGATATCTTGAGCCAAATTTGATGCCTGTTGTCTCCAATGTCACTGTCTAGATTGAACAAACGTTTGCATCTGGCCACTAAATGCAGCGCTGGTTCGTCAGGCTTCACTTGGACTGTTTTGGTCTGATATGGTGGGAAAAAAATGTAGAGAAAAGATTGGTGAAAAAGAGAGTTTGTTACATAGCACTGGGAAAACTTGGTGGGAGCTGTGGTGCTCGAGTTGTCCGTGTTGTAGCTGATTTTTATGTTCAAAATTGTGTTTTGCTCTTTTTCTTTTTGAATTTGTGTCAGACTTGAATAAATTTTGAGTAAGATTTTTTCTCTAGTCTCTTATTTTATTACTTTTTCAGCTTTTCCAGCCACAAATGTTTATTTTCGGCGTTCCTGAAGTCTAGGATGTAGTTGGTAGCAGGCGGCCAGCCTATCACTATTGATGTACTTGCTTTGTATTGCCAATAAATAGCGTCGAAGCAATCGCCTAGCCAGATATCGCTGAGCCAAACTTTATACTTAATCTTAAAATTGTTTTCGTTCCTTTCGAAAATGACATAAAAAAAATTAAATTTTTCTTTTTGCAAACAATGATAAGGAATTTAGAAAAATGCTTTTTAGGTTATTCGTGATATCATTCTTTTTTTTTTTAAAGTAAAAAATACAGTTTTTGATAAATAAATCAATGAAAATTTTCAAAAATATTTCAATTATTTTTTATTTTAATGGCCCAAAAATAGTGATTAAGATTTAATTAGATGAAAAAATAATGAGATTTTTTACTATTAATAGTTGAAAATATTGAGTTCCACTCTTTATTTTTTAAGGACCCCAGTTTAACTAGATTGGCGTTTATTAAAAAATAGAATAAGTAAAAAGACATGGTGTTTAATAATTAGTTTAGGATGATGTATCAATTCATCGAAAAACTAATTTATAGATAATTAATAAAATTTAACAAAACTCAACAAATTTTTGTAGAAAAATATTTCATAGAATTTTTTTTTTTTTAATTATACAAAAAAACTTTAATAAAATATTTAAGAATTAAAATTAATTAAAATTTTTTTATTCGAAAAGTTTTTAAATGTATTTACGCTTTATTTACTCTTTAAATAATTTTTTTTCAATTAAATTTTTGTTTTGTTGTAGATTAAAGGAAAATTTGAATATTTTTTCAATTTGTTGTCAAAGAAAAATTAAAAGAGATTGTTATTTTTAAAAGAAAAAGATCAATTTTTTGAATTATTTTTCTATGTTTAATCCCTTAAAAAAATTCTATAAAAATGACTCTATGAAATAATTTTACTAGGAAAAATAATCTATGAATTGAACGCTCATCTTAGATTAAATATCAAAATTTTATAATTTCAATAACAAATATTCTGATTATTCTCTTTTCCATGTATTTTTTTTGATTTTTTTTATATTTTTAAAATAATTAAATTAATTTATTTGCTTTGGAAAAAAAAAAAAAATTTAAATAAATTTAAATAACAACACATAATTTTAATGAAACTGTTTTTTAATATTATTTATTTAATAATAATTTCATCTTCATTGCAATTAATTTATAAATAAAAAAAAAATCAAAAAAAAATTAAACAAAAAGAGTTAAGATTGAAAATATTATAAAAAATAAGAAAATTGTAAATCTACATTCTTAAATCCTTTCAGATAATATATTTTAAAAAATTATTTTTGTATCTCAGAATTGATAAAAGCAAACATACTTCATGATTTTAACTAGCCTCACTTGAAAATCTGAAAGCTCTTAATCTAATACTTTACTTGTTGACCAAGATTCTGGACCAAACACAGAAAATTTGTATATTTTTCAGTTTTCTAGTAGACACTACTTTGTTTACCCATAATACCATTTTTTTAAACTTTGGCACGCATAAACTTCAGATTCCAAATTTATTTTTAGCCTCCAAAAGATCATTATTTAAATAAATTTACGCAAACTTACAAAAAAAAACTTATTTTTTCTAAATCAGATTGATTTATTCAATTATTATAACATTATTTTTTGGTTAACTAAATCTATGTAAAATAGTAAAAATTTTATTTTTTTTAAATTTAAGGTAAAAAAACAAAGATCTGGCCATAATTAAAACATTGGTATTTTGACATTCTGAAAATATATTATATATTTAAAATAGTATATTTAAAAAAGTGCTAGTAACCAAAAATCTTCAAAAAGTCCTTAATCTTGATTAAAAGCCTATGGTTAAAAACAGGTCTAATTTAAAATTCATTGGGGCATTGCTTAATTAGCATCGAAATGAATTGACAACTTTAAAATTTTTATTGTAACTTTTTTTTTCATTTAAAACTGAAATTTTTTTTTTAAATAAAAAAGTTATTTGACAGAAATGACAAAAAAATCTTAAATCTAATTTTAGTATAAACTTAAAAAATTTTATCTGTGAAAAAGACGTCCTAATTGAATCTAGATTAAAAATGATGAGAAATCCTGAATATCAAATTGAAAAAAATAATACATTCATTTTTTATAAATTTTTATTTTTTTTGAAAACTTGAAAAATGATTAAAAAATAATTAATCAGCATAATGAATGTTTTGTTGAATTTAGTCTTTGTTTTTCTAAGTAACATAGTATATTTGATTTAAAAATAAAGTGCACCATTGTCATCTGCAAGTCCTTGAATCTGACAAATCACTTGAATAAATATTTCTGAATATCTAACCTGATAATTAAATTATTAAAAGCCAATAATTAAAAATCCAATTTGTAGATGACTCACAGACCTTGAGCGAAAAAACTTTGAAAATTTTTATCAAATTTATAAAATAAATCGGTGTAAAATCTGTCACTTAAAAAACAATGGAATTATAGAAATTATAGTCAAAAGAATTTATTTTGAAGGCATTATTATAGGTCAGCGTTTTTTTCATTTGAAAAATTAAATCATGCAAAAGTAATCTCAAAGTTGATCACTTAATTATTTTCTTTAGTTTTGACAGATTTTACAACCATTCTTCTTAAAAAATACACTTCAAGTGTTCTTAACAGCTTAACAATTTAAAAGTTTATTTTAAATATAAATTTTTCTGATGGGACTTTTTTTTTATATTTTACTAGTGCAAATAATACAAAATTATTCACAATTGATTAGATTGACAATTGAAATCAATGACTGTAATTTAAGACAACAAAAATTCACTCCTTATCAAGAATTCATTTTATTATTTATTTATTTGTTTTTTTAGAATTTCTTAATCATGTGTTTTAAATTAGAACTTGTTTACAATGTAACACAATATTCCACCACTAATCAAAAAAAGATCACGGAAATGTGGATCACAAGTGGGGATTAGATCTAAATTTCAAAATATTTACTTTTGTTTGGCTATTATCAATAGATCAGTGAATAGAAATAAATGTCTCTCTTGTTTGTCGTATTGCTTTTAATAAACAAATCCGGTCAAAGAAATGAATCTTGCATTCAAAAGAAGAACACTTGCTTCCATTAGCAAGTCTCTGGATGCCTTCAAACTACTCAACTCGTCCAAATCTAAATAAAAAATAAAAAATTAAAATTATTTTTTTTCTCTAATTTATTAAATTTTTTCAATTTTAACAAAATTAATACTAAATTAAAATTTTGAAAAAAAAATTTTTTTTTACCCAGTTTTTTGTCTGAAGTAATCGAAGAAGAAAGAGATCTTTTGTCATATTTTTTAGGATAAGTAGAATTTATAATGTTGCTTAGTAAATCCAAGTTTATGATGTTATGAATAGTCCGGCGTCTCTGGACCAAGAGATGTTTGTTGACAAACGAGCTTTTGCCACTGGACACGACACCGCCTCCACTGTTGCTGGTAGTCGGTCGTTTGGTTACAATGGGTGTTTGCTGCACTGCCGAATTCAGCCTCTCGTTGATCAAATTTACATTGCCAGTTGACGAAAGCTCCAAGTTTGAGCCGATTAAATGAGATTTGTTCGACTCTGATCTAAATTGCTTAAAAAATAAATTTTTTAAAAGTTCATTTTAAAAAAAAATCATATTTTATACAACTTCTAAATTTTTGAATTTATTATTTTATTTTTTTTATTAGTTTATTTGTGCCAAGCTAAAAACTCCTTTGGTTTAAAAAATAAAATAAAAAATTAAAAGTAAAATATTATGAAAAAAATGAAACAAACATTGACAGGTGAAAGATGTTTAAGTATTCTTTGGTTAAGGGAAAGAAGAATTTGTGGAATTTTTAATTTTTATTTATACCGAATAATTGACAGCTAAATTAAGTGATTTTAGACCTTATTTAATTAGTTTCTAAAATTAAATTTTCCTTCAACTAAAATCTGAATGAGCTTTTAATAAATAAAAAAAAATGGAAAAATAAAAAAATAATTTACGGTAATTCAAAATGTAAAATCATAATTTTGTACTTAAAAATCATCTCATCAATTTAAAAATTAATTGAATCCATATTTAATTATTAAATTTGTTTCTTATTAATCGATCTCAAAAGATCAAAAGATGATGCTAAAAGAAAATGTTCATCTATGAAGAATTTTATATCCAAATTGCAAAGCTTTTTATTTTTGTCTGATCAAGCTCCTTCAGATAGCTGAATTTTAAAAAATAAAGGAAAATTAAAATACAGTGATCAATTTATTCAATTTTAATTTCTTTCATTAATTTTTTAAGAATAAAGTTTCATAAGATTTAAACCCTCTTGACAATTAGGCAAAAAATCGAATCACAATTAAAAATTTACGATATTTTTTCCTAAAATAAAAAAATCGTCATAATTAATGTTAAAATTTATAAAAATAAAAATTTCCCATATTTTAAAGGCTAATTTTCTATAATTTTTTACAATTTAATGTGGGTGATGGCCTTTTTGCACGGCGAGTCCACCACATACGTCTGATCCATGTTGTTTTTATCCTCGTTTTTGAGCAAAGTAACAGTATTTTGTTTGTGCAGCTTTTGAGCAGTCTGAAACTGCTGTGACACCTGCATGCTTTTTTTGAACGAGTTGACAAACTCACTGCAATTGTCTTTGTTTACGAACATTGTTGACTTGGTCGCGTTCAAATTGACATGATTAAGAAAATTTTTTTCTGGGCTGACTGCATCACCAGCTGCTTGGGCGCAAAACTTAAATTGTTCAATTTTTTTCGCTGTTTTTCTTTGAGTTCCATCTCTTTGGCCTTGTGTTCGGCGTCTTCCTTTAGCTTTTGCTTGGCCTCCTTCACTTTTTTGAGCTTTTCGTCGCGTTTCCTCTTAGCTTCATTCAGCTTCTCTTGTTTCAGTCTGTCCAATTCGGCCAAACGCTCCTTGTCCCTCTGTTCTTTGAGCATCCAGTCGACCTTCTTTTTCTCGTCAATCTCTGTCCTTGTGAGCTTGGACGGCGTGTACAGATGTTGGCTGGTCAAATTTCTATACGAGCCGAACATGGGCTTGCTAGAAGTGGCCTTGATGGCGGATGTGGACACCGCCGACTTCAAGTTCACTGGCCTGTACTGCGACAAAACGCGTGAGTTAAGCACCATCTTATTGCTAAATCGTTGCTCACTTTTTTCCATCATTTTTCCGGCAATGTTTGCCGACACACTCTTTGGCTGGGTCAAACTGGCAGGCATTTTGGCCAGCACCAGCTGTGGACTCTTGCTCATCGTGTCACTGACCAGACTCTTTTCTTGCTCAGTTTTAGCATTGATCGAGATGCAATTGTCGTTCTGGTCTGTGAGCACCAGTTTAGAGTCTTTCAAATCGCTTAGAAACGCTTTCACTTGCTTCTCTGACTTTCGCTTGGCAGCCAATTTGGACAGTAACCAATTGCTCTTGCGTTTGCTGATGGTCTTTTGGATGAACGATTTAGGCAGCAGTATGCGCTCGGCTTGCGGAGTGGGAAGTTTGAGTTTATTGGCCATTGTTTTGACGTGGCCGTTTTGGGTGGACTTGACAGCGGGTAGCGCGGCCGCAGCTCTCCTCGTCAGCGGCTTTGACTTGACTGGTTTTTTGATCGAAAAACGAATGGGGATTCGATTGCTGAGACGATTGGTCATGGGAGTTTTGGGCACTAGTTTGTTGAGGCGGGCGAGACTGGCCGATTCCAGTTGGCTTTTTTTTTTCTCGTCCAGTCTGGCCTTTTTGGACGGATTGTGCTGTTGGTTGGTGTCAGTCTCTTCTTCTTCTTCTTCTTCTTTTGGCTTGGCTCCTTTGGTCTTTTTATTTTTTTTGGTCGTTTTTTTTGTCTTTTTGACCTTGGTGTTTTTGTGGATGGGTAGCGGTAGGGCTTCTTCGGCCGTTCGCTTTTTGGACCGGTTCGACTCGGAGCTGGACGCCTGGGTCTCCTTCGGTATGGCCGAGTAGGTGCGTGTGTCAAATGGAGTCTTGTATTTTTCGGCGAGCATGTTTAATTTGGCCAGTGTCTGGCCCCCGGACGTTGACGAGCGTTTCTGCTCCAGCATTTGTTTCAGATCTTGTTTGAGGCGTTCGAATTTTTGGTCGATTATGTCATAGGCCGAAAAGTCTGAAACGAGCCGGAATTCTTTTTCGGCTGAATAGAAAAACATTGTTGATTCACCGTATTCGCCATTGCGGATTTTTTCTTCCAGCTCGTATTTATTTATATTCATTCTATAGCTTTTAAATTGATTTTAAATTAGTTTTTTTTGTTGATTCGAATTTGTGTATTAATGAACAACTAACAAGTCGACTAGTCGACTTAATTTTAGTTAACTAAAAACTAGTCGGCTAAAAATTAGTTAGCTAAAAATTAGTCGACTTATTTTTAGTTAACTAATTTAGCAGACCTTGATATTAGATGCAACTTTGAATGTTGCACTTTATTACATTTACAGAATTAAGTTTAAACCTTAAGAAAAAAGTATTTCAATTTTTTTACATTTTTTTCTGTTCATTTTATCATTTTGTACTAAATTGTACTCATTTATTCAATTTTTCAACTTTTGAATTAATCAATCTTAAATTTATACTAACCTTTTATTTTTCTTAAAGAGTTTTAAATCCTTTAAATTTTTATATTTTTAATCCATAAAGTTCTTTAAAAAACCTTAAACTAATTCATCTCAATATTACAATTTAAGGTTTTTTGTTGAATTTTTGTAAAGACTATTTTCTATTTTTTTTCTATAAAATCTAACTAATTTCATAATTCCATAAAAAACTCAAAGCTATTTTATCTTCAAAATAATTATTTTCTTTTAAGTCTTTTCTACGAATTGATTTTTAAAGGAAAAGAAAATTTAATTTCTAGATAAATGAAATCGAAATGAAAAAATGAATAATAATTTTGTTGAATTAAAAAAAAAAAAAAAAAAAAATAACAGTTCTCTTATATATTTATTTAGAAACTATCTAATTTTTTGTCTTTTTTTTTTCGTTTTTTTTTAATCTTATAACTTTACATCGCCTTCAAGGCGTACAGTGAAATAAATAAATAAATAAATAAAATAAATATTAATTACATTAGTAATTAAAATAAATTTAAAATTGTTACTTTGGATAAAATTTTTTAAATTAGACTTACTTCTATGGATTGTCTGAAAGCCGAAGGAAGTCGACTAACTGAGGCAAGACATGGATGCAATTCCAAGAGATACAAATTTATAAGTGTTTGTCCATAAATGTTTGAACTAAAATTAACAGGTCTTTTCTTGTTTACACTCAGTGGTAAACCAAAGCTAGAATCTTCGACTTTTTCCAACTAATTTCGCATTTCATCAATCATTTTGTCCAGAATTAGCTTGAGAATGCGACACTGCTTGTACAAGCATGATACCTCTAATCTGTATGAATGCGAAAAATAATTTGCTTGTAAGTCAAAACTCAAAACGAACACGCTGGTGCATTATGTTGGTAATCACTTGAGCCACGTTTCGCTTCTCATTTTTATCAAATATGTTCTGATAAACTTCAATATAAATATCAAATAGCTAAAAAATATTTATTTAATTTTTTAATTTATTTAAAATAGAAAAAAAACATTTTTTTTCATCTGCAAAAAATTGACTTCATTGATCCAAATGTCTAAAAGTACCGAAAATCGATCCACATTTTGATGTGAATACAAGCCCACATTTATGGACTCATCCTGGTTCTTGGCAGATTTAGAGCCAAATGTTTCTTTATCTTTAGCAATGTAATAGGAAGCAACCATTAAAAGTTTATTTTCTAGTTTTCTATAAAAAAGAATTAAAAATTTTGGTAAACTTCTTTTTGTTACTTAAGTCATTTATAGCAGAGTCATTAATGATGAAGTATCCACGCTAAAATAAAAGTACATCATAATAATAAAATAATAAAATCCACGGTAAAATTTTATTAAACAAAAGATATTTAATGAAACGTTTGGAAAAGATAAAATATAAAAACAAATTATGATTTGGAGCATTTTTTGATTTTTGATACAATCAAAAAAACCCAGTATATTAAAAAAAATTTTAAAACAAAACAAATTTTAAGTAAAAGAAACTCAATTTTAAAATAACCATATTATTATTACACCTGGTGTTATGTCGAATACTTGAACAGCACCGCCAGCAAACGCTCTTAAACAACTTACTTCAAAATTTCCGAAGAAACTCGCATTTTTGCCACTCTCAATGAAATGCACATTTTTTATCAGCACTTGTAAATTAGTCCTTTTGTATGACACCTGAAAAGTACAAGTGACTTTGGACACAGATAGCTTGAAGACAGTCAAAAGATATTTTTTGCAAAAAAAATTAATGCATTGCTGAATTTTGTAGAAAAAAAGATTTAAGGACCACATAAATTACACTTCGTAAATAAAAAAATTTTTAAACTTTTTTTCTTATTTTACAAAAACGGTTCTATATTTTAAAAATTTGTACAAAAGATTTATAAATTTCATAATTAACTTTTCTTAAAAAGAAAAGCATGTATTAAATATTGTTAAAAACAACTATTTTATATTGTTAAGTTTAAACTTTTTATTTTTCTAAACGAATTTAAACAAGATTTCTCCTTTTTTAATGAAAAAATCATCGCAAACTTTGCATCTTAAATTTATACTAACCTTTTATTTTTCTTAAAGAATTTTAAATCCTTTAAAATAGCTAAAAAGTGAGAAATCTTGTTTAAATTCGTTAAGAAAAATAAAAAGTTTATAACTTAACATTATTTAATACATGCTTTTCTCTTAAACAAAAGAGTGGATTAGAAAAAAAAAATAAAGCTAATAATTATTGGAGTTTTCAAAAGAAAAATATTAAACTAAAAAAGACAATTTGACGTCATATTAACTGAGGCAACTCACCATTCCAACTCGTCTTGCTTGTTGTTGAACAAACTTCGCCAAAGACACAATGTTAATTCAAATTTTCAGATTTTGGATTTTTAAAGAAATCAGCATTCACACTTATTGATCAATTGTTCATTGACCGAACCATTAGTTGGTAAATTTGATTTAATTTAATTTAGAATAAAATGTGAGATAAAAAAATCATTCATTCAATTGATTTAACTTTGTTTTTTGGTTGATTTTCAATTAAAACCTTTTTGTTTTTATTTAATTATTTTCTCTTTTTATCTCATTTTATTAACTTTAACTTTAATTTTATTTTTATTTTATTTTTATTTTAGTTTTTTTTTTTTTACCTTATTCTGAAAGAGCTCTAGCTCTGTCCAGAAAACAAATAAATAAATAAATAATAATTTATTCTCTATTTAAAATTCTAGAGCTAAAAAAATCTCAAAATTAAAGAAATAAGACATTTTCTTGAAACCAATTTATTGCCATCTTTGAGTCTAATCAACATGAGCTTATCAAAACACTTGAGCAATATGAGAAAAAATTTCTGGAACATAAGCAAAGATTGGATGAAGTTCGTGAGGAAAAGGCTAAAAGAAAAGAAAGAGAAATGATGGATGAATTTGACGATGAAAATAGACACCGGGATGATTTATCCATGTCCGAAATTAGCAATTCTACATTTGACACAATAATAAAATTGCAATTGTTTAAACATTAAATAAAATTGTCGATGAATTTTGATAAAATCTACTCAAATCATAAAATATTTTCCAAACAACAATAAAAAGATAAAATAATTTTTTATTTGTTTCGTTTATCGTTCGAAACAAAGTTCTTAAGTTCAAAGTTTCTACAAATAAAAAAAATCAATAAATTTTTGATTTTTTTATTATTTTGTGGAATTTATTATTAGAGTTGATTTTAATTAAAAAAATTAAGTGAATAATTTAAGCAATATAGAATTTTAAAAATTAGTGGAGTTTCAAGAAGAGTCAAATATTGGATGGATTTATATTTTCAGAAAATTTGTCTATTGTTAGCTAAATTTTCTGGCAGTGTTCTGAATTACTTTAAGGACATAAATGATGAAGCCTGAACCTGAATCAATAAGAATGAAAAATTATAACAAATTTTCTAATAAATTAATTTAAAAAAATTTGTTTAAAATTTTTAATCAAAATGTCAACAGAATCAAGAGTAAGGGTACTTTTAAGGTCAGATGATGACACATCAAATTATATAGAATCGATAGGGGATTACACTTAGGAACATTTTCATAGGCACAACAAAATTTATTGTACTAATAAAATAATTTATTTTCAATTTCAGAATAGATCCTAAAGTATAGCAAAAGTCAAGAGACAAATAATTAAATAGCTATGAAACTCTTTTCACTGAATTTTCAAGACAATCATAATATTCACCTTCATTTCTTATAAAAAGGCGATTGCCACTAAAAGCGGAAAACGGAATTGCCTCAACATGTTTTCCACAACTTTTTTTATCGAAATTCCGTGTTTTAGGTACTTTTAAAAAATTTACGCAAAACTTGACAAAAAACGGAAAGATTTAACGAAAATCTAATTAATTAAAGATAAGATATCTATTAGTGGAAAAGATTTAATAATAAATTTTTTATATAAATTTCTAAAATAAAGAAAGTAGTTTTTGTGTTTACAATTCTTATAGCGGTCTGAAAAAGTATCTTTAATTTAAAATAATTAATCTGCTGAACTTTTCAAGCCATATTTGTTAACTTTCAATTTTAAAATCAATTTTAAGCGTTTTTAAAAATCATTTTGATCCAGGATATTTTCTACTAACGACATTTGAAGTGTTTAAAAAAAAAGGGGAATACAATTTTAAATTTCCATTTTTTCGAAAAATATCATAAAATAGGAATCTTCAAAGATTTTTGTATTTGTTTATAGGGTAGACAAAATTTTAACTAATGTAAAATTTATTTTGCAATTTAGTTAATAATTAACTTCGTTAGATACCAATTTGGCACAAAAAATATCTTTAATTGGAATAATATTTCTAGTCAATGTAATAATTAATGAAAAAAATGGATCGATTTATTGTAATGTTTTATTATTGCGAGGAACGAGCATCATAAGCAAATATGTAAGCGAATAAAAAAAAACATCTATGCATGGAAAAAATTATTCGAATACCGTTATGCCGTACAAAAAAACAGAAAAAAACGACCAACTAATTGATTAATTGGTCCAAATAAAAAAACTTAAAAATAACTTTGCTAATTATCTGAGGTGTTAGAAGTATAAATAGTTTGTTTTGTTTTCCCTACTCTTGAAAATTGTAAGTTGATTAAATATTTTATCCTGAATATTTTGTTTTATTAAACCTTTAAAATTTTTTTAAAATTTTATTGAGACAAATTAAAAAGTCTTATATAATAAAAAATAATTAAAATAATAAAAATGTCGAACATTTTTAATGTCTTTGCTTTGCTTTGTATTTTTTTAATATAGATTTTCGTTTCATTTTGTTTTAATATGATTTAATTTGATTCACTTCAATAAAAATATATAAAAAACATAAAAAACTTTAATGGCTCCTATCAAAAAGATTATTGCTGCTAAATGCAAAGATGCTTGCTTGAAGTCTATACAAAGACTAATAAATAATGAAAAAAATTACACCAGAGCATTTATGAAGCTAAAATCAGAAGAAAAAGCAATTGAAATTAAATTAGCAAATTTAAAAAATAAAAGAGATAGTAATAAAGCTGAACGATTAAGCAAATGTGATTTGGTAATATTTAATTTTGTTTTTTTATCCTTTGTTCTTTTCTAAAATGTAATGCTTTTAAAATAATAACATTATAGTTGAATGCACAAAACGCAATATTAAATGAAATTGATGAGGATGAAAGACTTGACGATCAGCTTTTGAATGATTCGATTGATTCATATTTTGCTAATGGAGAAAATATGTCTAAAGAAGTGAATGAACGAAAAAGTGAGGAATTCAGGGTACCATACGAAGTTAAATCAACAGAAATTAAATCCAGAGTTTCAAAAGCTACCAAAAAAACAAAAACTATTAAAAAACCAACAAATAGGAAAAAATTAAACTAAACTAAAGAAAAATATGTTTTATTAAAATTGTAATAAACTTAAATAAAAATTAAAATAAACTAATATAAAAATTGTAACAAAATAAAATAAATTAAAAAAAATCTTAAAATTATCTAAAATAAAAAGTAAAAAAATACTTTATAATAAAATATATATAAAATCAATGAATTTGACTTCGATGGACTATGTTCTTTAACATTTGCGTCACTATTTCCACTGGGTTTAGCTGACCCAACTAAAAAAGCTAGATTAGTTGATAAAATATATAAAATATAATATAAATTATAATCAAGTTAATAAAATACTTAAATTTTAAGTGACAAGAATTAGTCCTAAACAAGTATCTGCTTTATTTGAGCCACAAATAATTCTTATTAAACCTCAAAAACGTAAACAACCAGATTTAAGTCCAGCGTCTTTAGATATTAGAAGAATTGAAGAGAAAGAACGTAGTCAAAAAAGAAGAACTGATAAATTAGCAAATAAACCACAAAGCGAACATGAGCCGATTTATATTGAAATTAACAACGAAATGAAAAATATATATGAACTTAATTTATGCGACTTAAAACAAATTCTAAAGAATAAAAATGTTAAAAATATATCTAATCTAAACAAAAGAGGCTTGATTGATATGTTAAAAAAGGTATTTTACTAATTATTTATTTTTAGCAAGAAGAAATTAATATTAAAAAAAAATTCAACAAAAAAGTTCCTGGATGTATCTAATCAAGTTGACGTAATTAATAATAAGATTTCTGATAGTATTAGACTACGATCATATCGTGAAAACATGACACCAGAACAAAAAGAAAAGGAAACAAATAGATCAAAAAATAGAGCCAGTAATAAAACCCCAACACAAATCATTCAATCGCAAGAATCACAACAACGATATAGGAAAAATATGACTTCTGAATTAGCTAAAATAGAAAAAAATAGATTAGCTGAATTAAATAAAAATAAGTTATCTTTTAATAGAAATCGAAATATACCAAAAAAAAAATATTTAGAAGAATTTAACTCTAGAATAAACGCCGAACTAAATGAACAAGATTGGGTTGGACCAGAAATGGACAAATTTCATAAAAAAATGAGGCAACTTAACAATTATCATTGCCCTAACTGCAAAGAATTATGGCCTTCGCTAATACCTAAATGTTCACAATGCAACATTAATGATCATAAGAAATTCATTAAATATTCTAAACAGAATGATATGTTACCTAGTTTTGACGATATTCCGATTGAAATAAAAAAGTTATTTGAAGAACTCACAATGATCGAAGAAATGTTAATTGCGCCTATTTTAGCTGTAATGCAAATATACCGTCTACCAGGTGGACAACTCATTTCAAGAGGTTATGTTGCAAATTTTTCACAAGATATCACATCATTATGTAAAGCTTTACCAAGAAAAACAAGTGAAATTCCGATTTTGATTATAAAAAAAACTAATCAAAATAATGAATCCAAAGAATTTAAAGTTAATAAATATAGAGTTGAAAATGTGCTAAGATTTTTATGCAAACATAATCCTGATTGGATCAATAAAGGAATCACCATTGATAAAAATAATTTAGAAGAATTACCTGTCGATAGTATACCAACTGATTTAAATGAAATTGCAGATGGAGACCTTGCAGCATCAACCTTTGACCAAGTTATCATTGAAACTGGCCCATCAATTGTTCAAGATGATTTGGTAACTGATGATTTTATTCAAACCACTGTCGAATCCAATCTGGATCAACCATTCCAAATCCAACGTGTAGAAAATTTCATTAAATGTGATTGGCCTCAAGCAGATAATACACCAATCAATGAATTTGACTTCGATGGACTTTGTTCTTTAACATTTCCGTCACTATTTCCACTGGGTTTAGCTGACCCAACTAAAAAAGCTAGATTAGTTGAAGTATCTGAAACTGATGGATTTAAACATCTGCTTAAATTTGCAACAGAACATACATCTAATCACGAAATGTATTACCCGTTTGTAAAACATCCACGGTTTAAATTCTGGGCATACGATCGTGTGAGGAGACATAGAGCATTAGAGCAAAGCAAAGTTTACCTTAAACAAAATATAGGTAAAACCTTAAAATTATACAAACATTTATAAAATTAAAATTTAAAATTAAAAATAATATTAAGGTGATGCTAACCTTACTATTCAGCAGTTAAAAGATCACTTGAAAGACGGAAATGCAGATCAAATAATGAAACGTATGACAGCTTACTCTTCCAATATTACCGGCTCTGATTCGTATTGGTAAAAATCATCATTAAAATTAACAAAGTTTAATAATCTAAAATTAATTTATTAAAAGATATAATGTTATCAAAATGTGCTAAATAATCCACATTTAGTCGACTGGTATTTCACTTTTCGTCTTAATGAGTTTCTTAAGGTTGTTTTTGACGGAATTCTAGATTGTGAATGGCGCTGGCATCGATATGAGTGGCAATCAAGGTATAATAATTTAATAATAAACTGATTAAGTATAATTAATAATAAAACTGAAAAATTTACTTAAAAGATCTACTATACATGCTCACGGTGCAGCTAAATTTAAAAACGATCCAGGTCTGCGTGATTTAACTACTAAAGTTTACCAAGGTAGAATGGCGGAAAAACAAATACTAACAGATGATATATCTCCAGCATCTAAAAATGGAGTAAATGAGTTAATTTATATTGGTAAAAAATCCGAAAAAATATTAATCGATTATACAAATACATTACTAACAGCTATGAATCCACGAACTAATGTACAAGAAGCATATGTGCCAAATCCTCATCCATGTAGTCTTGATCAAAACCTAATTAAACAAGAAGATAAAAACGAGTTTTATGAAACTATAATTAATTGCTGTCAAAGACATCAATGTAGATTAGAAAATTATTGTAAATCAACTAATAAAAAAACATGTCGCTTTAATTACCCTATGGAAATATGTGAAGCTACACACATTGAATTTATAGAAATTGGTAATTCAGTTAGAGCTCAAATTTTTTTAAAAAGAAACGATACTCAGATGAATGTGCATAACAGAATAATCTGTCAAAACTGGTGTGCAAATGTCGACATGCAAATTATACTTGACCAAGAAGCGGCAATAGCATATATGGTAAAATATGCAACGAAAGCTGAAAAAGCAGGATCATCATTAACCGATTTATATAAAACAGTTATTTTAAATGCCAAAGAGGATGATAACACTCTTACTAAGCTTAGATCATTAATGCTAAAAACAGTAACAGGCAAAAGAGATCTGGGACAATGCGAAGTAAATAAAAAAAAACTAAATACATAATACTTTATAGATTATTATAAATTTTTTCCTAAAATAATAGGTTTGCAGATTGCTAATGTCCGAACCTTTATATAGTAGTTCATTTGAATATGTCACCCAGTCTTTAGATCTAAATCAATCGAAAGAAATTAAAAGTTTAATTAAAAATGGACCTCAATTAGAAGCAACTAATGAAACTCTAATGGATTTCTATGCTTATAGAGCTAAACACTTCGAATTAATTAAAAAAATCAGACAGAATGAAGATTCTAAATTAAATCGACAGAGCTTAAATGAGAAAGATAATTTAGAAACATCATTCAATCAATTTGTGACTCTATATAAATGTGTTAAAAGAGAACTCAAAATTAGAATTAATAGTGATAAAGTAATTATAGTCACATATCCTAAAGTTAGATATAATCCGAAAATAACAGAAAATTACAAAGAATACTGTTTTTACCAAATAATAAAATATAGCAATTGGACTATTAATGATATCTCAATTATTAATAACAAAGAAACTGCTATTAAACGTTTTGAAGAATTTATAGTAAAAACAACACCTGAAATAATAGAAACAATGAAGTAATAATTGATAAAATATAAAGTAATCATCCGAATTGAGTGACATGTCTTTAAAATAGAGTACTCTATTTTAGTCAGTAAATTCGGATAATTACGTTAATTACTTAAATTAATATTAAATTAAAATATAAAAAATTAAGGTTTACTCACGGAATTGCTGATAATAAAATTAAACGAAATTATGAAATTAATAATGAAGGTGAATTTGAAGAAAAAGAAGATTATATCCAAACACCATGGATGTCTTGTGCAAACACCATGCCAAAAACTAAAATACAAAACGAAATAGAAAGTTTAATTAATCTTAATTACAATTGGCAAATTGTTAGAGAAAAATATACAGATGAACAACTAAAACAAATGCCTAATTGGCTTAATATTGAAAAAGAAAAAGATCAAGATCTTAACGAAGAAGCGATAATTGACGATGTTAATCCTGATCAACTAAATATTTGTCAACGATTTACATATGATTTGATAGATAAGTTTAATAAAGAAAAAAAACAAATGCTTATGATTTTACTCGGTACAGCTGGTACAGGCAAATCTTTCACTGTTTCTGCTATATCCAAACTAAAAATTGGTCAAATTAAAAGAGCATGTCCTACTGCAAAAGCAGCATTTATCATCAAAGGTACAAACTCTTATTTATTTTAAATTAAATAATATATTATTAAAACTCTAAATTAAAAGGCGACACATTGCACAGTTTATTGAAAATACCTGTTGTTAAAAGTGAAAAAGAAACATTTATCGATCTTGAGAATGAACCATTAGCTCAATTACAATCTGATTTTGAAAAAATTGATTTATTAATAATAGACGAATTTTCTCTACTTGGTCAAATAATGTTTGGTAAAATTGATAGAAGATTACGTCAAGCTAAAAATAATGATCAATTATTAGGTGGCATTTCAGTTATATTAATTGGTGATCCTGGTCAACTATTACCAGTTGGTCAATCTCCTTTGTATGACACTATATTAAAAGATAATATATCACAGACAGGCTTTATAGCTTATCAACAATTTAAAATAGTAATTACCTTAGAAGCTGTAATGAGACAACAAAATCTTGACAACGATGCAACACAAGCCCAATTTATTGATCTATTACCACGACTTAGAGATGGAACATCAACTATAGATGATTGGAAGTTATTACAAACTCGAAATCCGACCGCTGAGAAATTAATTGGTTTTGAAAATGCTATATCAATATTCAACGATAATGATTCTGTTGATAAAATAAATTTAGCGCAATTAAAAAAAAAAAAAGAGCCAATTACTGAAATTAGAGCTATTAATTCATCAAACAAAGCCCAATGCATAGCATCTTCTCATTTTAATAATTTAGAAAATTCGATAATTGTTGCTAAAGGTTGTGTAATTAGCATAATTTCAAATCTATGGAAAAAAAAAGGTTTATAATTTAATTATTTAATTAAAATCAAGTCATAAAAATAAAATAAAAAATAATAAAAAAAAAAAAAAACTTTAAGGTGTTGTGAACGGTGCTATTGGAACTATTAAGGACATTATTTATGCTGACAAAACAAAAACAACAGGAAATATGCCAGAAGTTATTATTATCTACATAGAACAATATTCTGGGCCACAGTTTTTTAGTGAATTCCAAAATAAAAATTGTTTACCTATACCTGCTACTACTCAATATTCTAAAACAGCATGTGCTACACGTAAACAATTTCCAATTCGATTGGCATACGCCATAACAACCCATAAAGTAAATTAATTCTAAAATCAAAAAATAATTTTACACATAATATAAAAAAAATAATTTTAAGGTACAGGGCTCAACTTTAGACAAAGGAATAGTCGATTTAGGGAAATCTGAAAGACATTTAGGAACCACATTTGTACAACTCTCGAGATTTAAAAAATTGACGGATTTTTTAATAAAACCATTTCCTTATTCTCGATTGCAAATAATTGCTAAAAGTGATTCACTTCCTTCAAGAATTAGAGAAGAAAAAAGGTTGAATAATTTAAGCAAACAAACTAAATTAAAATATAAATTTATTCAAAATTAAAAAAAAATTAAAAAAAAAATAAATTGAATGTAAGTATAAATAACTTAAATTATGTTATGGTGTGGCGGTAAATTAAAAAAAATTTAAAATTCTATAAATAAATTTTCTAAAAATAAATATTTATATTTTTTTCAAAAATAATTTAACTTTTAATTTTTATAATCAAAAATATACATAAAAGAAAAATTAAAATAAATAAGAAGTATAACGGACCGTTACGAGCTTATAATCTGAAAGATCTCTATTTTTATAAATGTTGGATTAAAAGTAAATTATTCATGTCTATGATTATACAGACCAATTTTTAAATATGTGAACGGTTAAGTGTAATACAAAATTGTATATTTTCATTAATATTTAACTAAAAAAAAAAGTTTAAAAATATTTTTTTTTAAAAATCAATTCTTTACCCAAACAACTGTGAAAGTAACAAAAATTTCATTCATTTGCCACAGTTCAATCAATCGTGGAAAAAAAAGCAAACAAAAAAAAGATATAATCTCAAAAAAAAAGAAAAACTTACGATTCTTGAATATTTCTTTAAAAAATTTTTTTTTTTGTCAAAATTCAAAATCGATTTGAAAAATTGGAAAAAAAACCGAAAATTTATAATCTTTATTGAACAAATAGATTTAAATTTCAATTAGTTAGAAAATAAAGCAAACAAAACTAGTTAACAAAAAAAAAACATATTTTTTCCGGCAAAAAATTTCAAAAAAAAGTTTGATTTATGTGGCCAAAAAAAATGGAAAAATTCTAAATAATGGCCGTACATTAATCTAAATAAACTCAAGCTATAATGGAAAATATTTACAAATTAGCGAAAACGAAATGAAAAAAAAAAAGAAACATGGAAAAATTTGTGATTGATTGTTTAAATTTGTTTAAAATGACATCGATTTAAAAATTTAACTCAATTAAGATTAATAAAAAATCTCTTCATGTTTGCCAAGTTGTTTAACAAAGAAACTCTAACATCAATCTCAAAAATTAAAATTAATAATATTAATCATGTAAATTAGATGAGATGGTCGGCAAGAGGAAAAACAACCTGTTCACCCTTATTTTTTAAAAATAAAATGCCTAAAATGCTTAAAATTCATCTTTTTTTCTAGTTTTTAAAGTGCTTTAAAAAACCCAACAAAATGCCAAGAAAAAAAAATTGAACAAAAATAATTTAAAAATGGTCACAAATATGCAAATATGTAAGCGAATAAAAAAAAACATCTATGCATGGAAAAAATTATTCGAATACCGTTATGCCGTACAAAAAAACAGAAAAAAACGACCAACTAATTGATTAATTGGTCCAAATAAAAAAACTTAAAAATAACTTTGCTAATTATCTGAGGTGTTAGAAGTATAAATAGTTTGTTTTGTTTTCCCTACTCTTGAAAATTGTAAGTTGATTAAATATTTTATCCTGAATATTTTGTTTTATTAAACCTTTAAAATTTTTTTAAAATTTTATTGAGACAAATTAAAAAGTCTTATATAATAAAAAATAATTAAAATAATAAAAATGTCGAACATTTTTAATGTCTTTGCTTTGTTTTGTATTTTTTTAATATAGATTTTCGTTTCATTTTGTTTTAATATGATTTAATTTGATTCACTTCAATAAAAATATATAAAAAACATAAAAAACTTTAATGGCTCCTATCAAAAAGATTATTGCTGCTAAATGCAAAGATGCTTGCTTGAAGTCTATACAAAGACTAATAAATAATGAAAAAAATTACACCAGAGCATTTATGAAGCTAAAATCAGAAGAAAAAGCAATTGAAATTAAATTAGCAAATTTAAAAAATAAAAGAGATAGTAATAAAGCTGAACGATTAAGCAAATGTGATTTGGTAATATTTAATTTTGTTTTTTTATCCTTTGTTCTTTTCTAAAATGTAATGCTTTTAAAATAATAACATTATAGTTGAATGCACAAAACGCAATATTAAATGAAATTGATGAGGATGAAAGACTTGACGATCAGCTTTTGAATGATTCGATTGATTCATATTTTGCTAATGGAGAAAATATGTCTAAAGAAGTGAATGAACGAAAAAGTGAGGAATTCAGGGTACCATACGAAGTTAAATCAACAGAAATTAAATCCAGAGTTTCAAAAGCTACCAAAAAAACAAAAACTATTAAAAAACCAACAAATAGGAAAAAATTAAACTAAACTAAAGAAAAATATGTTTTATTAAAATTGTAATAAACTTAAATAAAAATTAAAATAAACTAATATAAAAATTGTAACAAAATAAAATAAATTAAAAAAAATCTTAAAATTATCTAAAATAAAAAGTAAAAAAATACTTTATAATAAAATATATATAAAATCAATGAATTTGACTTCGATGGACTATGTTCTTTAACATTTGCGTCACTATTTCCACTGGGTTTAGCTGACCCAACTAAAAAAGCTAGATTAGTTGATAAAATATATAAAATATAATATAAATTATAATCAAGTTAATAAAATACTTAAATTTTAAGTGACAAGAATTAGTCCTAAACAAGTATCTGCTTTATTTGAGCCACAAATAATTCTTATTAAACCTCAAAAACGTAAACAACCAGATTTAAGTCCAGCGTCTTTAGATATTAGAAGAATTGAAGAGAAAGAACGTAGTCAAAAAAGAAGAACTGATAAATTAGCAAATAAACCACAAAGCGAACATGAGCCGATTTATATTGAAATTAACAACGAAATGAAAAATATATATGAACTTAATTTATGCGACTTAAAACAAATTCTAAAGAATAAAAATGTTAAAAATATATCTAATCTAAACAAAAGAGGCTTGATTGATATGTTAAAAAAGGTATTTTACTAATTATTTATTTTTAGCAAGAAGAAATTAATATTAAAAAAAAATTCAACAAAAAAGTTCCTGGATGTATCTAATCAAGTTGACGTAATTAATAATAAGATTTCTGATAGTATTAGACTACGATCATATCGTGAAAACATGACACCAGAACAAAAAGAAAAGGAAACAAATAGATCAAAAAATAGAGCCAGTAATAAAACCCCAACACAAATCATTCAATCGCAAGAATCACAACAACGATATAGGAAAAATATGACTTCTGAATTAGCTAAAATAGAAAAAAATAGATTAGCTGAATTAAATAAAAATAAGTTATCTTTTAATAGAAATCGAAATATACCAAAAAAAAAATATTTAGAAGAATTTAACTCTAGAATAAACGGCGAACTAAATGAACAAGATTGGGTTGGACCAGAAATGGACAAATTTCATAAAAAAATGAGGCAACTTAACAATTATCATTGCCCTAACTGCAAAGAATTATGGCCTTCGCTAATACCTAAATGTTCACAATGCAACATTAATGATCATAAGAAATTCATTAAATATTCTAAACAGAATGATATGTTACCTAGTTTTGACGATATTCCGATTGAAATAAAAAAGTTATTTGAAGAACTCACAATGATCGAAGAAATGTTAATTGCGCCTATTTTAGCTGTAATGCAAATATACCGTCTACCAGGTGGACAACTCATTTCAAGAGGTTATGTTGCAAATTTTTCACAAGATATCACATCATTATGTAAAGCTTTACCAAGAAAAACAAGTGAAATTCCGATTTTGATTATAAAAAAAACTAATCAAAATAATGAATCCAAAGAATTTAAAGTTAATAAATATAGAGTTGAAAATGTGCTAAGATTTTTATGCAAACATAATCCTGATTGGATCAATAAAGGAATCACCATTGATAAAAATAATTTAGAAGAATTACCTGTCGATAGTATACCAACTGATTTAAATGAAATTGCAGATGGAGACCTTGCAGCATCAACCTTTGACCAAGTTATCATTGAAACTGGCCCATCAATTGTTCAAGATGATTTGGTAACTGATGATTTTATTCAAACCACTGTCGAATCCAATCTGGATCAACCATTCCAAATCCAACGTGTAGAAAATTTCATTAAATGTGATTGGCCTCAAGCAGATAATACACCAATCAATGAATTTGACTTCGATGGACTTTGTTCTTTAACATTTCCGTCACTATTTCCACTGGGTTTAGCTGACCCAACTAAAAAAGCTAGATTAGTTGAAGTATCTGAAACTGATGGATTTAAACATCTGCTTAAATTTGCAACAGAACATACATCTAATCACGAAATGTATTACCCGTTTGTAAAACATCCACGGTTTAAATTCTGGGCATACGATCGTGTGAGGAGACATAGAGCATTAGAGCAAAGCAAAGTTTACCTTAAACAAAATATAGGTAAAACCTTAAAATTATACAAACATTTATAAAATTAAAATTTAAAATTAAAAATAATATTAAGGTGATGCTAACCTTACTATTCAGCAGTTAAAAGATCACTTGAAAGACGGAAATGCAGATCAAATAATGAAACGTATGACAGCTTACTCTTCCAATATTACCGGCTCTGATTCGTATTGGTAAAAATCATCATTAAAATTAACAAAGTTTAATAATCTAAAATTAATTTATTAAAAGATATAAAAGAAGAACAGAACTGGAAGCAACATTTGAACAGAAAGGTTGTGCTACTGTTTTCTTTACCTTTTCATATGCTGACAATCATTGGCATGATCTTCATCGATTAATGCCTGGACAATTTACTTTAGACAAAAACAAACGTTATCAAAATGTGCTAAATAATCCACATTTAGTCGACTGGTATTTCACTTTTCGTCTTAATGAGTTTCTTAAGGTTGTTTTTGACGGAATTCTAGATTGTGAATGGCGCTGGCATCGATATGAGTGGCAATCAAGGTATAATAATTTAATAATAAACTGATTAAGTATAATTAATAATAAAACTGAAAAATTTACTTAAAAGATCTACTATACATGCTCACGGTGCAGCTAAATTTAAAAACGATCCAGGTCTGCGTGATTTAACTACTAAAGTTTACCAAGGTAGAATGGCGGAAAAACAAATACTAACAGATGATATATCTCCAGCATCTAAAAATGGAGTAAATGAGTTAATTTATATTGGTAAAAAATCCGAAAAAATATTAATCGATTATACAAATACATTACTAACAGCTATGAATCCACGAACTAATGTACAAGAAGCATGTGTGCCAAATCCTCATCCATGTAGTCTTGATCAAAACCTAATTAAACAAGAAGATAAAACGAGTTTTATGAAACTATAGTTAATTGCTGTCAAAGACATCAATGTAGATTAGAAAATTATTGTAAATCAACTAATAAAAAAACATGTCGCTTTAATTACCCTATGGAAATATGTGAAGCTACACACATTGAATTTATAGAAATTGGTAATTCAGTTAGAGCTCAAATTTTTTTAAAAAGAAACGATACTCAGATGAATGTGCATAACAGAATAATCTGTCAAAACTGGTGTGCAAATGTCGACATGCAAATTATACTTGACCAAGAAGCGGCAATAGCATATATGGTAAAATATGCAACGAAAGCTGAAAAAGCAGGATCATCATTAACCGATTTATATAAAACAGTTATTTTAAATGCCAAAGAGGATGATAACACTCTTACTAAGCTTAGATCATTAGTGCTAAAAACAGTAACAGGCAAAAGAGATCTGGGACAATGCGAAGTAAATAAAAAAAAACTAAATACATAATACTTTATAAATTATTATAAATTTTTTCCTAAAATAATAGGTTTGCAGATTGCTAATGTCCGAACCTTTATATAGTAGTTCATTTGAATATGTCACCCAGTCTTTAGATCTAAATCAATCGAAAGAAATTAAAAGTTTAATTAAAAATGGACCTCAATTAGAAGCAACTAATGAAACTCTAATGGATTTCTATGCTTATAGAGCTAAACACTTCGAATTAATTAAAAAAATCAGACAGAATGAAGATTCTAAATTAAATCGACAGAGCTTAAATGAGAAAGATAATTTAGAAACATCATTCAATCAATTTGTGACTCTATATAAATGTGTTAAAGGAGAACTCAAAATTAGAATTAATAGTGATAAAGTAATTATAGTCACATATCCTAAAGTTAGATATAATCCGAAAATAACAGAAAATTACAAAGAATACTGTTTTTACCAAATAATAAAATATAGCAATTGGACTATTAATGATATCTCAATTATTAATAACAAAGAAACTGCTATTAAACGTTTTGAAGAATTTATAGTAAAAACAACACCTGAAATAATAGAAACAATGAAGTAATAATTGATAAAATATAAAGTAATCATCCGAATTGAGTGACATGTCTTTAAAATAGAGTACTCTATTTTAGTCAGTAAATTCGGATAATTACGTTAATTACTTAAATTAATATTAAATTAAAATATAAAAAATTAAGGTTTACTCACGGAATTGCTGATAATAAAATTAAACGAAATTATGAAATTAATAATGAAGGTGAATTTGAAGAAAAAGAAGATTATATCCAAACACCATGGATGTCTTGTGCAAACACCATGCCAAAAACTAAAATACAAAACGAAATAGAAAGTTTAATTAATCTTAATTACAATTGGCAAATTGTTAGAGAAAAATATACAGATGAACAACTAAAACAAATGCCTAATTGGCTTAATATTGAAAAAGAAAAAGATCAAGATCTTAACGAAGAAGCGATAATTGACGATGTTAATCCTGATCAACTAAATATTTGTCAACGATTTACATATGATTTGATAGATAAGTTTAATAAAGAAAAAAAACAAATGCTTATGATTTTACTCGGTACAGCTGGTACAGGCAAATCTTTCACTGTTTCTGCTATATCCAAACTAAAAATTGGTCAAATTAAAAGAGCATGTCCTACTGCAAAAGCAGCATTTATCATCAAAGGTACAAACTCTTATTTATTTTAAATTAAATAATATATTATTAAAACTCTAAATTAAAAGGCGACACATTGCACAGTTTATTGAAAATACCTGTTGTTAAAAGTGAAAAAGAAACATTTATCGATCTTGAGAATGAACCATTAGCTCAATTACAATCTGATTTTGAAAAAATTGATTTATTAATAATAGACGAATTTTCTCTACTTGGTCAAATAATGTTTGGTAAAATTGATAGAAGATTACGTCAAGCTAAAAATAATGATCAATTATTAGGTGGCATTTCAGTTATATTAATTGGTGATCCTGGTCAACTATTACCAGTTGGTCAATCTCCTTTGTATGACACTATATTAAAAGATAATATATCACAGACAGGCTTTATAGCTTATCAACAATTTAAAATAGTAATTACCTTAGAAGCTGTAATGAGACAACAAAATCTTGACAACGATGCAACACAAGCCCAATTTATTGATCTATTACCACGACTTAGAGATGGAACATCAACTATAGATGATTGGAAGTTATTACAAACTCGAAATCCGACCGCTGAGAAATTAATTGGTTTTGAAAATGCTATATCAATATTCAACGATAATGATTCTGTTGATAAAATAAATTTAGCGCAATTAAAAAAAAAAAAAGAGCCAATTACTGAAATTAGAGCTATTAATTCATCAAACAAAGCCCAATGCATAGCATCTTCTCATTTTAATAATTTAGAAAATTCGATAATTGTTGCTAAAGGTTGTGTAATTAGCATAATTTCAAATCTATGGAAAAAAAAAGGTTTATAATTTAATTATTTAATTAAAATCAAGTCATAAAAATAAAATAAAAAATAATAAAAAAAAAAAAAAACTTTAAGGTGTTGTGAACGGTGCTATTGGAACTATTAAGGACATTATTTATGCTGACAAAACAAAAACAACAGGAAATATGCCAGAAGTTATTATTATCTACATAGAACAATATTCTGGGCCACAGTTTTTTAGTGAATTCCAAAATAAAAATTGTTTACCTATACCTGCTACTACTCAATATTCTAAAACAGCATGTGCTACACGTAAACAATTTCCAATTCGATTGGCATACGCCATAACAACCCATAAAGTAAATTAATTCTAAAATCAAAAAATAATTTTACACATAATATAAAAAAAATAATTTTAAGGTACAGGGCTCAACTTTAGACAAAGGAATAGTCGATTTAGGGAAATCTGAAAGACATTTAGGAACCACATTTGTACAACTCTCGAGATTTAAAAAATTGACGGATTTTTTAATAAAACCATTTCCTTATTCTCGATTGCAAATAATTGCTAAAAGTGATTCACTTCCTTCAAGAATTAGAGAAGAAAAAAGGTTGAATAATTTAAGCAAACAAACTAAATTAAAATATAAATTTATTCAAAATTAAAAAAAAATAAAAAAAAAAATAAATTGAATGTAAGTATAAATAACTTAAATTATGTTATGGTGTGGCGGTAAATTAAAAAAAATTTAAAATTCTATAAATAAATTTTCTAAAAATAAATATTTATATTTTTTTCAAAAATAATTTAACTTTTAATTTTTATAATCAAAAATATACATAAAAGAAAAATTAAAATAAATAAGAAGTATAACGGACCGTTACGAGCTTATAATCTGAAAGATCTCTATTTTTATAAATGTTGGATTAAAAGTAAATTATTCATGTCTATGATTATACAGACCAATTTTTAAATATGTGAACGGTTAAGTGTAATACAAAATTGTATATTTTCATTAATATTTAACTAAAAAAAAAAGTTTAAAAATATTTTTTTTTAAAAATCAATTCTTTACCCAAACAACTGTGAAAGTAACAAAAATTTCATTCATTTGCCACAGTTCAATCAATCGTGGAAAAAAAAGCAAACAAAAAAAAGATATAATCTCAAAAAAAAAGAAAAACTTACGATTCTTGAATATTTCTTTAAAAAATTTTTTTTTTTGTCAAAATTCAAAATCGATTTGAAAAATTGGAAAAAAAACCGAAAATTTATAATCTTTATTGAACAAATAGATTTAAATTTCAATTAGTTAGAAAATAAAGCAAACAAAACTAGTTAACAAAAAAAAAACATATTTTTTCCGGCAAAAAATTTCAAAAAAAAGTTTGATTTATGTGGCCAAAAAAAATGGAAAAATTCTAAATAATGGCCGTACATTAATCTAAATAAACTCAAGCTATAATGGAAAATATTTACAAATTAGCGAAAACGAAATGAAAAAAAAAAAGAAACATGGAAAAATTTGTGATTGATTGTTTAAATTTGTTTAAAATGACATCGATTTAAAAATTTAACTCAATTAAGATTAATAAAAAATCTCTTCATGTTTGCCAAGTTGTTTAACAAAGAAACTCTAACATCAATCTCAAAAATTAAAATTAATAATATTAATCATGTAAATTAGATGAGATGGTCGGCAAGAGGAAAAACAACCTGTTCACCCTTATTTTTTAAAAATAAAATGCCTAAAATGCTTAAAATTCATCTTTTTTTCTAGTTTTTAAAGTGCTTTAAAAAACCCAACAAAATGCCAAGAAAAAAAAATTGAACAAAAATAATTTAAAAATGGTCACAAATATGCAAATATGTAAGCGAATAAAAAAAAACATCTATGCATGGAAAAAATTATTCGAATACCGTTATGCCGTACAAAAAAACAGAAAAAAACGACCAACTAATTGATTAATTGGTCCAAATAAAAAAACTTAAAAATAACTTTGCTAATTATCTGAGGTGTTAGAAGTATAAATAGTTTGTTTTGTTTTCCCTACTCTTGAAAATTGTAAGTTGATTAAATATTTTATCCTGAATATTTTGTTTTATTAAACCTTTAAAATTTTTTTAAAATTTTATTGAGACAAATTAAAAAGTCTTATATAATAAAAAATAATTAAAATAATAAAAATGTCGAACATTTTTAATGTCTTTGCTTTGTTTTGTATTTTTTTAATATAGATTTTCGTTTCATTTTGTTTTAATATGATTTAATTTGATTCACTTCAATAAAAATATATAAAAAACATAAAAAACTTTAATGGCTCCTATCAAAAAGATTATTGCTGCTAAATGCAAAGATGCTTGCTTGAAGTCTATACAAAGACTAATAAATAATGAAAAAAATTACACCAGAGCATTTATGAAGCTAAAATCAGAAGAAAAAGCAATTGAAATTAAATTAGCAAATTTAAAAAATAAAAGAGATAGTAATAAAGCTGAACGATTAAGCAAATGTGATTTGGTAATATTTAATTTTGTTTTTTTATCCTTTGTTCTTTTCTAAAATGTAATGCTTTTAAAATAATAACATTATAGTTGAATGCACAAAACGCAATATTAAATGAAATTGATGAGGATGAAAGACTTGACGATCAGCTTTTGAATGATTCGATTGATTCATATTTTGCTAATGGAGAAAATATGTCTAAAGAAGTGAATGAACGAAAAAGTGAGGAATTCAGGGTACCATACGAAGTTAAATCAACAGAAATTAAATCCAGAGTTTCAAAGCTACCAAAAAAACAAAAACTATTAAAAAACCAACAAATAGGAAAAAATTAAACTAAACTAAAGAAAAATATGTTTTATTAAAATTGTAATAAACTTAAATAAAAATTAAAATAAACTAATATAAAAATTGTAACAAAATAAAATAAATTAAAAAAAATCTTAAAATTATCTAAAATAAAAAGTAAAAAAATACTTTATAATAAAATATATATAAAATCAATGAATTTGACTTCGATGGACTATGTTCTTTAACATTTGCGTCACTATTTCCACTGGGTTTAGCTGACCCAACTAAAAAAGCTAGATTAGTTGATAAATATATAAAATATAATATAAATTATAATCAAGTTAATAAAATACTTAAATTTTAAGTGACAAGAATTAGTCCTAAACAAGTATCTGCTTTATTTGAGCCACAAATAATTCTTATTAAACCTCAAAAACGTAAACAACCAGATTTAAGTCCAGCGTCTTTAGATATTAGAAGAATTGAAGAGAAAGAACGTAGTCAAAAAAGAAGAACTGATAAATTAGCAAATAAACCACAAAGCGAACATGAGCCGATTTATATTGAAATTAACAACGAAATGAAAAATATATATGAACTTAATTTATGCGACTTAAAACAAATTCTAAAGAATAAAAATGTTAAAAATATATCTAATCTAAACAAAAGAGGCTTGATTGATATGTTAAAAAAGGTATTTTACTAATTATTTATTTTTAGCAAGAAGAAATTAATATTAAAAAAAAATTCAACAAAAAAGTTCCTGGATGTATCTAATCAAGTTGACGTAATTAATAATAAGATTTCTGATAGTATTAGACTACGATCATATCGTGAAAACATGACACCAGAACAAAAAGAAAAGGAAACAAATAGATCAAAAAATAGAGCCAGTAATAAAACCCCAACACAAATCATTCAATCGCAAGAATCACAACAACGATATAGGAAAAATATGACTTCTGAATTAGCTAAAATAGAAAAAAATAGATTAGCTGAATTAAATAAAAATAAGTTATCTTTTAATAGAAATCGAAATTTACCAAAAAAAAAATATTTAGAAGAATTT
Organism: Brachionus asplanchnoidis; assembly: GCA_025491095.1. NCBI lineage: Eukaryota > Metazoa > Rotifera > Eurotatoria > Ploima > Brachionidae > Brachionus > Brachionus asplanchnoidis. Next base: position 349,407 of record JAILYF010000058.1, read on the forward strand.
AACTCTAGAATAAACGGCGAACTAAATGAACAAGATTGGGTTGGACCAGAAATGGACAAATTTCATAAAAAAATGAGGCAACTTAACAATTATCATTGCCCTAACTGCAAAGAATTATGGCCTTCGCTAATACCTAAATGTTCACAATGCAACATTAATGATCATAAGAAATTCATTAAATATTCTAAACAGAATGATATGTTACCTAGTTTTGACGATATTCCGATTGAAATAAAAAAGTTATTTGAAGAACTCACAATGATCGAAGAAATGTTAATTGCGCCTATTTTAGCTGTAATGCAAATATACCGTCTACCAGGTGGACAACTCATTTCAAGAGGTTATGTTGCAAATTTTTCACAAGATATCACATCATTATGTAAAGCTTTACCAAGAAAAACAAGTGAAATTCCGATTTTGATTATAAAAAAAACTAATCAAAATAATGAATCCAAAGAATTTAAAGTTAATAAATATAGAGTTGAAAATGTGCTAAGATTTTTATGCAAACATAATCCTGATTGGATCAATAAAGGAATCACCATTGATAAAAATAATTTAGAAGAATTACCTGTCGATAGTATACCAACTGATTTAAATGAAATTGCAGATGGAGACCTTGCAGCATCAACCTTTGACCAAGTTATCATTGAAACTGGCCCATCAATTGTTCAAGATGATTTGGTAACTGATGATTTTATTCAAACCACTGTCGAATCCAATCTGGATCAACCATTCCAAATCCAACGTGTAGAAAATTTCATTAAATGTGATTGGCCTCAAGCAGATAATACACCAATCAATGAATTTGACTTCGATGGACTTTGTTCTTTAACATTTCCGTCACTATTTCCACTGGGTTTAGCTGACCCAACTAAAAAAGCTAGATTAGTTGAAGTATCTGAAACTGATGGATTTAAACATCTGCTTAAATTTGCAACAGAACATACATCTAATCACGAAATGTATTACCCGTTTGTAAAACATCCACGGTTTAAATTCTGGGCATACGATCGTGTGAGGAGACATAGAGCATTAGAGCAAAGCAAAGTTTACCTTAAACAAAATATAGGTAAAACCTTAAAATTATACAAACATTTATAAAATTAAAATTTAAAATTTAAAATAATATTAAGGTGATGCTAACCTAACTATTTAGCAGTTAAAAGATCACTTGAAAGACGGAAATGCAGATCAAATAATGAAACGTATGACAGCTTACTCTTCCAATATTACCGGCTCTGATTCGTATTGGTAAAAATCATCATTAAAATTAACAAAGTTTAATAATCTAAAATTAATTTATTAAAAGATATAAAAGAAGAACAGAACTGGAAGCAACATTTGAACAGAAAGGTTGTGCTACTGTTTTCTTTACCTTTTCATATGCTGACAATCATTGGCATGATCTTCATCGATTAATGCCTGGACAATTTACTTTAGACAAAAACAAACGTTATCAAAATGTGCTAAATAATCCACATTTAGTCGACTGGTATTTCACTTTTCGTCTTAATGAGTTTCTTAAGGTTGTTTTTGACGGAATTCTAGATTGTGAATGGCGCTGGCATCGATATGAGTGGCAATCAAGGTATAATAATTTAATAATAAACTGATTAAGTATAATTAATAATAAAACTGAAAAATTTACTTAAAAGATCTACTATACATGCTCACGGTGCAGCTAAATTTAAAAACGATCCAGGTCTGCGTGATTTAACTACTAAAGTTTACCAAGGTAGAATGGCGGAAAAACAAATACTAACAGATGATATATCTCCAGCATCTAAAAATGGAGTAAATGAGTTAATTTATATTGGTAAAAAATCCGAAAAAATATTAATCGATTATACAAATACATTACTAACAGCTATGAATCCACGAACTAATGTACAAGAAGCATGTGTGCCAAATCCTCATCCATGTAGTCTTGATCAAAACCTAATTAAACAAGAAGATAAAACGAGTTTTATGAAACTATAGTTAATTGCTGTCAAAGACATCAATGTAGATTAGAAAATTATTGTAAATCAACTAATAAAAAAACATGTCGCTTTAATTACCCTATGGAAATATGTGAAGCTACACACATTGAATTTATAGAAATTGGTAATTCAGTTAGAGCTCAAATTTTTTTAAAAAGAAACGATACTCAGATGAATGTGCATAACAGAATAATCTGTCAAAACTGGTGTGCAAATGTCGACATGCAAATTATACTTGACCAAGAAGCGGCAATAGCATATATGGTAAAATATGCAACGAAAGCTGAAAAAGCAGGATCATCATTAACCGATTTATATAAAACAGTTATTTTAAATGCCAAAGAGGATGATAACACTCTTACTAAGCTTAGATCATTAGTGCTAAAAACAGTAACAGGCAAAAGAGATCTGGGACAATGCGAAGTAAATAAAAAAAAACTAAATACATAATACTTTATAAATTATTATAAATTTTTTCCTAAAATAATAGGTTTGCAGATTGCTAATGTCCGAACCTTTATATAGTAGTTCATTTGAATATGTCACCCAGTCTTTAGATCTAAATCAATCGAAAGAAATTAAAAGTTTAATTAAAAATGGACCTCAATTAGAAGCAACTAATGAAACTCTAATGGATTTCTATGCTTATAGAGCTAAACACTTCGAATTAATTAAAAAAATCAGACAGAATGAAGATTCTAAATTAAATCGACAGAGCTTAAATGAGAAAGATAATTTAGAAACATCATTCAATCAATTTGTGACTCTATATAAATGTGTTAAAGGAGAACTCAAAATTAGAATTAATAGTGATAAAGTAATTATAGTCACATATCCTAAAGTTAGATATAATCCGAAAATAACAGAAAATTACAAAGAATACTGTTTTTACCAAATAATAAAATATAGCAATTGGACTATTAATGATATCTCAATTATTAATAACAAAGAAACTGCTATTAAACGTTTTGAAGAATTTATAGTAAAAACAACACCTGAAATAATAGAAACAATGAAGTAATAATTGATAAAATATAAAGTAATCATCCGAATTGAGTGACATGTCTTTAAAATAGAGTACTCTATTTTAGTCAGTAAATTCGGATAATTACGTTAATTACTTAAATTAATATTAAATTAAAATATAAAAAATTAAGGTTTACTCACGGAATTGCTGATAATAAAATTAAACGAAATTATGAAATTAATAATGAAGGTGAATTTGAAGAAAAAGAAGATTATATCCAAACACCATGGATGTCTTGTGCAAACACCATGCCAAAAACTAAAATACAAAACGAAATAGAAAGTTTAATTAATCTTAATTACAATTGGCAAATTGTTAGAGAAAAATATACAGATGAACAACTAAAACAAATGCCTAATTGGCTTAATATTGAAAAAGAAAAAGATCAAGATCTTAACGAAGAAGCGATAATTGACGATGTTAATCCTGATCAACTAAATATTTGTCAACGATTTACATATGATTTGATAGATAAGTTTAATAAAGAAAAAAAACAAATGCTTATGATTTTACTCGGTACAGCTGGTACAGGCAAATCTTTCACTGTTTCTGCTATATCCAAACTAAAAATTGGTCAAATTAAAAGAGCATGTCCTACTGCAAAAGCAGCATTTATCATCAAAGGTACAAACTCTTATTTATTTTAAATTAAATAATATATTATTAAAACTCTAAATTAAAAGGCGACACATTGCACAGTTTATTGAAAATACCTGTTGTTAAAAGTGAAAAAGAAACATTTATCGATCTTGAGAATGAACCATTAGCTCAATTACAATCTGATTTTGAAAAAATTGATTTATTAATAATAGACGAATTTTCTCTACTTGGTCAAATAATGTTTGGTAAAATTGATAGAAGATTACGTCAAGCTAAAAATAATGATCAATTATTAGGTGGCATTTCAGTTATATTAATTGGTGATCCTGGTCAACTATTACCAGTTGGTCAATCTCCTTTGTATGACACTATATTAAAAGATAATATATCACAGACAGGCTTTATAGCTTATCAACAATTTAAAATAGTAATTACCTTAGAAGCTGTAATGAGACAACAAAATCTTGACAACGATGCAACACAAGCCCAATTTATTGATCTATTACCACGACTTAGAGATGGAACATCAACTATAGATGATTGGAAGTTATTACAAACTCGAAATCCGACCGCTGAGAAATTAATTGGTTTTGAAAATGCTATATCAATATTCAACGATAATGATTCTGTTGATAAAATAAATTTAGCGCAATTAAAAAAAAAAAAAGAGCCAATTACTGAAATTAGAGCTATTAATTCATCAAACAAAGCCCAATGCATAGCATCTTCTCATTTTAATAATTTAGAAAATTCGATAATTGTTGCTAAAGGTTGTGTAATTAGCATAATTTCAAATCTATGGAAAAAAAAAGGTTTATAATTTAATTATTTAATTAAAATCAAGTCATAAAAATAAAATAAAAAATAATAAAAAAAAAAAAAAACTTTAAGGTGTTGTGAACGGTGCTATTGGAACTATTAAGGACATTATTTATGCTGACAAAACAAAAACAACAGGAAATATGCCAGAAGTTATTATTATCTACATAGAACAATATTCTGGGCCACAGTTTTTTAGTGAATTCCAAAATAAAAATTGTTTACCTATACCTGCTACTACTCAATATTCTAAAACAGCATGTGCTACACGTAAACAATTTCCAATTCGATTGGCATACGCCATAACAACCCATAAAGTAAATTAATTCTAAAATCAAAAAATAATTTTACACATAATATAAAAAAAATAATTTTAAGGTACAGGGCTCAACTTTAGACAAAGGAATAGTCGATTTAGGGAAATCTGAAAGACATTTAGGAACCACATTTGTACAACTCTCGAGATTTAAAAAATTGACGGATTTTTTAATAAAACCATTTCCTTATTCTCGATTGCAAATAATTGCTAAAAGTGATTCACTTCCTTCAAGAATTAGAGAAGAAAAAAGGTTGAATAATTTAAGCAAACAAACTAAATTAAAATATAAATTTATTCAAAATTAAAAAAAAATAAAAAAAAAAATAAATTGAATGTAAGTATAAATAACTTAAATTATGTTATGGTGTGGCGGTAAATTAAAAAAAATTTAAAATTCTATAAATAAATTTTCTAAAAATAAATATTTATATTTTTTTCAAAAATAATTTAACTTTTAATTTTTATAATCAAAAATATACATAAAAGAAAAATTAAAATAAATAAGAAGTATAACGGACCGTTACGAGCTTATAATCTGAAAGATCTCTATTTTTATAAATGTTGGATTAAAAGTAAATTATTCATGTCTATGATTATACAGACCAATTTTTAAATATGTGAACGGTTAAGTGTAATACAAAATTGTATATTTTCATTAATATTTAACTAAAAAAAAAAGTTTAAAAATATTTTTTTTTAAAAATCAATTCTTTACCCAAACAACTGTGAAAGTAACAAAAATTTCATTCATTTGCCACAGTTCAATCAATCGTGGAAAAAAAAGCAAACAAAAAAAAGATATAATCTCAAAAAAAAAGAAAAACTTACGATTCTTGAATATTTCTTTAAAAAATTTTTTTTTTTGTCAAAATTCAAAATCGATTTGAAAAATTGGAAAAAAACCGAAAATTTATAATCTTTATTGAACAAATAGATTTAAATTTCAATTAGTTAGAAAATAAAGCAAACAAAACTAGTTAACAAAAAAAAAACATATTTTTTCCGGCAAAAAATTTCAAAAAAAAGTTTGATTTATGTGGCCAAAAAAAATGGAAAAATTCTAAATAATGGCCGTACATTAATCTAAATAAACTCAAGCTATAATGGAAAATATTTACAAATTAGCGAAAACGAAATGAAAAAAAAAAAGAAACATGGAAAAATTTGTGATTGATTGTTTAAATTTGTTTAAAATGACATCGATTTAAAAATTTAACTCAATTAAGATTAATAAAAAATCTCTTCATGTTTGCCAAGTTGTTTAACAAAGAAACTCTAACATCAATCTCAAAAATTAAAATTAATAATATTAATCATGTAAATTAGATGAGATGGTCGGCAAGAGGAAAAACAACCTGTTCACCCTTATTTTTTAAAAATAAAATGCCTAAAATGCTTAAAATTCATCTTTTTTTCTAGTTTTTAAAGTGCTTTAAAAAACCCAACAAAATGCCAAGAAAAAAAAATTGAACAAAAATAATTTAAAAATGGTCAAGCGTATACTGTTTTCTAGTGCGATGGCTTGTTTTGTCTTGACAGTGGAATGTGCTCGCCGGGCTTTGTCAACTCATGTCCAAACGAACAGCAGTGCATGCAAAAATAGTCCAGGCAATGTTCATTGCGGCAAAAATAGACCGATTTGGCATCACATTTGGAACACTTGTCATCATCTAGATACGGGTCGATTTGGATTGTTTTCTCAAATCTAGGACTTGGGTCATTGGGCTCCAAATTGGCGCGTATTGTCAAAAATCTTGACTTTATGGCCTTGACATAGGCGTCCCGATTGCGGAACGTGACACGACCGCTTTCAATCGGATACTTGAATTTGTCGGTGTCCAGACCGGCGTGAATCACCTCGCCGAATATCTCGGTCATGACTTTGCCGAGTCCCTGGGCGTTGAGCATGCCGTGCAGAGCGCCGACAAAACTTGTCGACTTGGGATCAATTTTGGACGGCAAATTTTGCTTGGACGGCACAAAACTGGTGTCATCCTGGTTCCATGGTATCAGCTCTACCTCTTTGGTTTTGCCGCGTTTGTTGAAGTTAAAATTTCCCGGGTAAACACTCGGCATCAAAATGTTGTAGTAGTAGTGTTCGCCGCCATTTTCTCTTTTCGGCAATCGCCGAGCAGTCTTTGCACAGCGGACTCGTGGTCAAAAATGATGTACACATATCCAGGCGTAGACCTTTCTTGCATTTTGTTGATGTGAGAGACGCGCGGGTGCTTCAAGTCCTTGCCAGGTATTTCTAGCTTAACACTGCCGTATTTGTGCAGAAGCTGCAGTAGATACTGCTGATTGACGTCCCAGGGTAAGCCTTCCAAGAAAACTTTGCGCGAAAAAAGCGAGGTTATTTGGTAGACCTTGGGTGGAAGTCGGCCTGTCCAAATGGCGGACACGTTTTGGCCCGCATTGGGGTAAATGGGTGATCGTGCGCCTGAGACTAGAGTTTGGTCGAATTGAAGTGTGTCCTCACATTTAGATCATAGTTGAATTTTGAGGCCACATTTTGGTTCATGGTGGAGGCCAAATTTGAGCCAACATAGTTCGAAAAGTCTTTTTGGTATGTTAATTTTGAGTTGTGTTCACATCGTTTGTTCAGTTTCTGATTTTTCTCCTCTAAAAAAAATTTTTTATTATCAGTTGTTTGTGTGCGTGTAAAATGAAAGTGTGCTTTATCTTTGCCACAAAGAGGAAGTCATGATGCGATTTGAGAATTTAGTAGGCACATTTTACTAAACTCAAAAATATTATACCAAATGAATGAAAAAAAAGGGCAGTGTGACAAAATATAGAAAGACAAAATGTAGAAAACGATTTTTTATTGGATAATATAGAATTTACCTGGAAAAAAAAATGTAGAAAAAAAAATAGTCTAATTAATTTTATTTCAATTTTTTTCTTTGTCAATTAGTAAATTATTTCCTAAACCTTCTAAAAATGCTTCAATATTCTCACTTTTATAATCTGTCACTAATTAATACAAAGTAAAAGTCTCAAATATATTATTATAATAATATAATTAAAATTTTCTATATTTTTTTACATATACCGTATTTCCTCAAATAAAAGAAAGTTCGGTCATCAAAGGGTTTCTTTTATTCGAAAATTTTTCTCTAAAAAAAAGTGACTCAATTAAAAGAAATTTATCCATTTTTTTTCTTCTAATAGAGACAAAAAAATGCATGTTTTACATGACAAATGACTGGTGAATTTTCTTTTAATCGAGACTCATTTTTTGAGAAAAACAACTCAAATAGAGGCAAATTTTTGCCCCAATTAGTAGCAACTTTCTTCTATTTGTGGTTACTTCTATTTGAGGTAATACGGTAGTACTATTCTATATTTTGTCTTTCTATATTTTGGAGAAAATTCTACATTTTGTCTTTCTATATTTTGTCTTCTTCCCAAAAAAGGTGTTTAATATTAAAAAAATAATGAATTCGGAAGATTTTTTTAAAATTTAAAATAATGACATAATTTTTTTAATTTTTTATACCTTTTGAGCCTATTTAAATAAAATTAACAATTATTGACAAATTAAACTCTTTTTTTTTATTGTCTTGAATTTGATATCCTTACATAATAGTTTAAATATTTTGTGAGGAAATTTATCTCCGCGTTAAACAAAACTACCGTATTGCATCGAATAGAAGAAACCACAAATAGAAGAAACTTGCTGGTATTTGAGTCAAAAATTTGCCTTTATTTGAGTTGTTTTTCTCAAAAAAATGTGTCTCGATTAAAAGAAAATTCACCAGTCAATTGTCATGTAAAGCATGTATTTTTTGTTTCTAATAGAAGGAAAAAAAATGGATAAATTTCTTTTAATTGAGTCACTATTTTTTAGAGAAAAATTTTCGAATAGAAATAACCCTTTGATGACCGAACTTTCTTTTATTTGAGGTAATACGGTAAATCGTGTCCTATTTGAAATCCGAAACTTGAAATAATAATAATGATCATTTAGACAATTTTGGAAATTTTAGATGATTACTTTTTATGCTATAAATAGTTTTTAAAATTCTAGAATTTTTTTTTAAAGATGATTTTTGAAAGATTTCTAGTTTAATTTTTTTCTTTCTTTTTTTTAAACTAGACTAAAGAAATAAACAGTCAATATTTATTTTGTTTTTTTATTAAAATTAAAATGATCAAACCAGAAGAATTAAATAAATTCCAGAGGGAAAGAGAAGAGCTACCAAAATAATTTCAGAACTGAAGAAAATGAGTAAAAAACCAAAATTTAAATTCTTCGTCAATAAACAAAATTTATTTATAAAATAGATTATAGCAGTTTTTGTGGTATCACTGGACTCTCATTTCATGTTCTTAAAATTCATTCCCATAAAAATATAAGAATTAACTACATACTAAAATTAATTAAGCCATTTAAGGTTTGATTGTTTAATAAAATCTTTAGACAATTATTCACTTGACTAGTTTGCATTTATGCAAATAATCATTAAATTTTAAACTACTAGAAAAGAATTAACAAAATTTTTTAAGTTTTACTTAAAAAATTTCACAAAATTTTGCTGTCTTTTTTTAAAATTTGATCTTGATTTTTGATAATGAGATAGGACTCGGAAAAATTTATTAAAATTAATTACTATCTTTAAAGATTACAGATAGGAAAGTCGGAATTTATTCTTTCCAATAACTGTGATAAACTGCACATGATTGAAATTAAGGAAACATAATTTTCATAATTTTTTTTGGGGGCAGTGAATTTTGGAGCTTAACTTAAAAAACTTAAAACAAAGCAAAAATTTTTTTTAATTTAAATGATAATTTTGAAAAATCTTAAAAATTTTAACATGAAATTAAAAAATTTTCAATTAGTACTGTTTCTATCTATATTCGATCATATTTTTTGCTTTTGTTTAGGTTGAACAAATTATGTTTAAAATTTTTTAACATTAATTTTTAGAATAATTGCAAAAAATTGAAATAAAACTGCTGTTAAATTTAACAAAACATATTTTGATACAGTTTTTGCTCCAAACTTCACCACTGCATTTTATTTTCAAATGTATTTTTAAAGATATTGCCAATTAAGTAAATAAATAATTTACTTCCCTTGTAATTTTCAAAAATCAAGCTTGGAGCATTTCCGGTTTAGTGAAGTTCAGTACAAAAGAACAGAACAAAGTGCAAAAAAAATTGAATAACTTTTTTTCTAAAGGTTTAAACTTAATTCTGTAAATGCAACATAGTTCAACATTCAAAGTTGCATCAACTGTAAAAGTCTGCTAATGATGTGCAAAATCTTTGCAAAATGCACTCCGCTCGATTATATTGAAATTTAATTTTTGCTTGACTCGCCAAATTTAGCAGACCTTGATATTTGATGCATTTTTGAATGCTGCACTATGTTGCATTTACAGAATTAAGTTTAGCAGACTTTTATAAAAGTAACAAGTCACAAGTCAAGTGCAAGGCAAGACTTGTTTCAAAAATTAAAAAAAAACAAGTCAATATTTTTACTAATTTTAAGAATAGAATTAAAATATAAAAAAAATTATAAGCCTTGAATTCTTTTATTCAGGAAATATAAAATTATTTATTTAAATTTCTTTTTCAAGGCAAAAATTGAAATATGATTTTTTAAACAATTCACAAAACCGTCATATTCTTATTAAGTGAATTTTTTAATAAAAAACGAAAAAATATTTGTGCTTCAAAAAAGTTTAGAAATAAATTAAACAAGATAAAAAAAAATTTATAAAAAATATATAAAAAATGAGCATATTAAAAAATTTATGACTTGTAATTTTTGTATTTTCTAAACAAGTCAAAGTCCTGACATGTTTATTTTTAATTCTTGAAAAAAGTCGAGACTTTTTATTTTTTAAAAAATATGTTTTCAAGTCCAAGTCATACTTTGACTTGTTTTTACATGTTGATACTTTTTTTTCCTTTTTTTTATACAAGTCTGGTTTAAAACTTTTGAAAAAAAGTTATTCAATTTTTCTACATTTTTTCTGTTGGTTTTATCATTTTGTACTGAATTTCACAAAACCAGCATTTCCAATTTTATTCATCTGCGTTTAAAATTCTCTTTTAGATTCTTTATATATTTGTTTGAAAAAAATTTAAACAATGCTCCAAACTTTACAAAATAAGCCTTAAATTAACTTTAATTTTTCATTGAATTCATAGTGCAAACACAAACAAGTTAATTTCACTATAGATATTTTTTAAGATTATTTCATTTTAAAATTTGAATAAAAAAAATTTTTTTTTTATTTTTTTGAATCTAAATTTGAAAAAAATTTCCACTCACCATTTTTGTGATGTTTATTTGAGTCGACAGTGTTCAATGAACAACTAGAAAATGTACTTTGAGCGCCAAGTCCAATTTTGTCACTAGAATCATCATGCTTGGCTTTGTTATCAGTTTTAATCTTGTCAAAAATAGATGGAGTGGACGCAGCTTTCTGCAAATTAACAGCAGCAGATCCACTAGTCGACACTGGTGAACAAGAAGATAAATTACTTGGTGAATTGTTCGAGCTGATGCTAATTTCTTGTATGGCTAAATTGCTGGGCTTGGTGAAGCGTTTTGAACGCCTAGTGTTCAGGTTACGATAAAAATCGTTCTGAGAATTGTTATTAATTCAAAATATATTTCTCTATGTTTTGAACTAGCTCTAATGTACCCCCTCCATCGCCATATGATACTCGAATTTTATTTTAAAGCTTAAAATTTTATATTTTTTCCAATATAGATAATAATCAATAATTTATAAAGATTGGGAGTAATGATCGAGCCCAATGACACTGATCAATCATCATCTCCTCAACAGCCCAGCACTGGGACTCAACCAGCAAGCATTGCCGACCATGTCGCATTTATAAACTATCTCAGACATTCATTCCAGCTCTTTTGGACGCGAATTTGGTCTCGTTGCCAGAACTTGAAAAGTGTTTTAATGAAAAATCAAGCATTGAATGTATCAAGTAGAGCCAATGTAGAACGCTGATAATCCAAAGATTTACACTCAAAGATGAGGAAGAATCGGAGCAGAACTCGGACGAGGCCTTGATCAGTCAATTTGATAATCAATTAATGTTCAATATTGATCTAAAGTAAAGAGTGAGCAAAAAGGCCACAAATGTCAACAGATTGAATGAGAGCATGTTTATAATTGAGGATTGATTTGCGCCTGCTGATTCAGTCTGCACAGATAATCAAGTCGAACAGACTCGAATTGGAAATGTCACTGCTGATGTTGATGTTGTTGTGGTGATGACGCATCAATTCACTTAGGTCCGTGATGCTGTACGCGTTTGTTTTGCTAATGAACAAAATGGACAGCAAAAAAACGCACAGATTAACACGATTGCGTTCACAATGGACTTTACACGAAACAAAATCAAAGTGAAAAGAAGCGGCCAAAAAAACAAATATCAACTCGATGGATTTAAGGTTGTAGAACAAATGAAAGAGAGAGAGAACAAAGCCGATGAAGAGAGATATGTCGTCTAGTTGAAATATGCCAAAAGTGCTTTTGTTGTTCTGGTGTTGTTTGAGCTGATTGTGCTGAGATTGATTGTACTTCATCAATTATGTGTAGTAGTTGAAATAATAATTTTTGTTTAGGTTGCACTTGGAGTCGTAGAGAGCTTTTTGTTGCAGTTTTTTCCAATTTTTTCCAAAATTGATGCTGTTTTTTTTGTTTCATCAAGCCGACCTAACACCAACACCAGCACACACAACAGAATAAAAAAGTGCACAAATATGGCGTATGAGTCGTGCACAATTTCGTTTGGCTTTTGAATGAAACAATTTTGACAAAATTGATAGCCGAACACAAAGTTGAGGACAATGCTGGCTAGTTTTGTGAACACACGATTTGTGATCTTTTTGAGCATTGAGCAAAGCTTTTTGCTGTTCGACGAAGAAAAGTGAGAGGCCGTGGTGATCGACGCCAGCGACTCTCTGTCCACTGTGTCTTTGTCCAGTTGATTTGTGGCCCCCATGTCGTAGTCGTACAAGCTGATCGCCCATCGATGATACTTGAGCTGAAACTTGATCAAATAGCTGAGAATAAAACAAACAAAAAAGACGAATACGACCAGGATTTGCAGCGTCAAATACGACTGACTCATAAAGAAAATTTAGTCAAGAAAAAAACATCTGCTTTAGAAGGAAGAAACGCTGATAAAAAATCTGATAAACGCATCTTAGATTTGTCCAATGTTAGTTTTGATTCACAAATGCCGGATTTAAAAAAAATTTGTGAGGACCACTTTCAAGAAAAAGTGATGAAAAACTGTCATCAGGACACTTCTATTATCAGAGTGAATTTTTTGCAGACGAATAAAAAGTATCGTGGTTCAAATAGACCTGATATGTTAAAAGTATGCCAGGATAAATTCAATGAGGTGATAATAAAGACTGAGAGAAAGGAAATCAAAATCGGTAAAGAAACTAGCGTTCTTGGAAGAGAATTTTCTCGAGATTCCAAACAAACAATTTATTTATAATTCAATTTAGTTAAATATTTTTTTTATAATTCACTAAAATTTAATTATTTTCTAATTTTTATAGAAAGTTAATTTTTTTAATATTATCAATTAATTGCCTTAATAAAAATTTAATTTTATGTCAATTTTTTTTTATTAGAGTTAACATGCTTTCTCAAATTCAGATGTTTTCTATTTTAAATAGAAAAAGTTTGTTTTGCTCATTAAATCTGGAAGAATCAAAATGCTCTTATTTCATTATTTCTTTAAAAATTTATTCTGCAATTATTTTTTTCTTATTTTTTTATTTTTTTTTTGTTTTATTTTTTTCCATCTCTTACAAAGCGTGCATTCAAATAAATAAAAATAATAATAAAAAATTTTGGGATTTTATTAAAAATTATTAATAAAATCTAAACAAATAATGTTTAATAAAATACAAAGCGGGAAATAGATTTTTTTATCATATTTTATCGAATTTTTATTATTTTTAAACAGTTTTATTATTCTCTCTTTATTAAAGAAATTTTTTGCCGGTAATTACTATTACCGATTACTTATTCTTGGAGACTTTGCACATTAGCAATTAATCCCGTTTCTGTTTATTTAATAGTCATACTTATTTTTATTATTTTAACCTTTGACGCTAGCAAAATTTTATCAAAAGAGATTATTCATTAATGAATGAAAAAATCTTATTATTTATTTATTTTCTTTTTTAAACATCTGCAAGTAATAAAGAAATACAAAATGTTTGCTTTTTAAAACCAAGGAAGTAGATTACTTATAATAATATTTATTTGAATTAAAAAACGTTGGTTGAATTTTATAAATTTCTGATTGCATTTTATTTTAAGTTCTGAATTCTTAAAAGTTTCATAAAATTTTCCTATTTATCTTAAGTATTAAATGTAATTAATTTTCAATATAAAATTATAAAAAAAAAATATTTGATTATTGAAAATAGCTAGTCTTTAATTAATTTCAATTCATTTCAAAAAAGACTAAATTGTTAGGACTGTTTAAAGAAATTTTTTTATTTTTTAAATTTTTACTTAATAGTTAGCAATACTTAAATAAATTAAAAAAAATATTAAGAACAAATTGTCTAATTTAATCTCGTGGTACTAATAATTTCTATTGTTTATTGTTGGAATATTACGAATCCAGCAATAATAATCAAACTATAAAGAGATTAAACTATTAGATTATTTAAAATAAATTTTAGGTTATCCCTAAAATAACGATCCGGATCGCCGAATTAGGTACCTATAACACGGATTTTTTTCCCGATATTTTAATGCTTAAAATACGGATCCGAACTCTAAAAAATAGCCTAAAACACAATAAACAATAAATTTAAAGAATTATTGCGAAATAACTTTTTATTTTGACGGTCGTTCAGAAAAAATTCAGAAATTTATTTAAGTTTTTTAATTTTTTTCTGCATTTTACACTTCCTTGTTAATTTTTCATTCAAATTCTGTTGCTCCTTCAGACAATATTCCACTTCAGATTTGGGTGAGGTAGAAAAAAACATAAAAAGAGAGAAAAAACATAAAATCAATTTTACTAATTTTAGCTAAATATAATGAGTGAAAAAAGCATCGTTCAGAAGTACACGGAAAAAGGCCCTAATGGATTCAAAACTTACATCAAAATAATGGATATAGAAACTGATTGTTTAAATATTAAAAGAAAATTTTCGGTCACCTCAGCATCTTATTGTACCATCAAAAAAATTTTGGAAAAATTTGACATCGAAATTGGATCGGTCGTTAATCTTGAGCAAGCATGGCTAGCAGCTCAAAATAAATCAATTCAAGCAGTTTCCAATAGCAGAAGTTTAGAATGTCCACTTTGTTTAAAAAATTTTAAATCTGATGAAGCTGATGAACATTTCACAAGTTGTCACAAGGCTAATTTGAACCGATTCAGTGGTCCAGACAAAATTAATTCTGCAATTTTCAATAAATGCAATTTTCTAAGTTTTGCAGAATTAGTATATCGGTGGTTTAAAAAAGTCTTTACAAAAATTCAACAAAAAACCTTTAATTGTAATATTGAGATGAATTAGTTTTAAGGTTTTTTAAATAACTTGGTGGATTAGAAAGAGCTTTAAAAATTATTAAAAATAATTGTTTGTTAATGTTGATGACAAAAAAAATATGTGATTTGTGATTGTGACTCAGATCACAAAGTTTAAATAAAACCCAGGTATGGTTGACCAGTTTAGAAAGTAGAAACTTTGAATTTTTAGGATAAAATAATTTCAATATTTTCAATAATAATATTTACTCTTTTTATCTCATTTTATTAACTTAAATTTTATTTTTATTTTAGTTTTTTTTTTATTTTTTACCTTATTCTGAAGGAGCTCTAGCTTGGTACAGAAAACAAATAAATAAATAAATAATAATTTATTCTCTATTTAAAATTCTAGAGCTAAAAATTCAATTTTAAATTTCATACCAGTAAGTAATTTTTTGTTTAATATTTTTCTTTTGAAAACTCCAATAATTATTAGCTTTATTTTTTTTTCTAATCCACTCTTTTGTTTAAGAGAAAAGCATGTATTAAATAATGTTAAGTTATAAACTTTTTATTTTTCTTAACGAATTTAAACAAGATTTCTCACTTTTTAGCTATTTTAAAGGATTTAAAATTCTATAAGAAAAATAAAAGGTTAGTATAAATTTAAGATGCAAAGTTTGCGATGATTTTTTCATTAAAAAAGGAGAAATCTTGTTTAAATTCGTTTAGAAAAATAAAAAGTTTAAACTTAACAATATAAAATAGTTGTTTTTAACAATATTTAATACATGCTTTTCTTTTTAAGAAAAGTTAATTATGAAATTTATAAATCTTTTGTACAAATTTTTAAAATATAGAACCGTTTTTGTAAAATAAGAAAAAAAGTTTAAAAATTTTTTTATTTATGAAGTGTAATTTATGTGGTCCTTAAATCTTTTTTTCTACAAAATTCAGCAATGCATTAATTTTTTTTGCAAAAAATATCTTTTGACTGTCTTCAAGCTATCTGTGTCCAAAGTCACTTGTACTTTTCAGGTGTCATACAAAAGGACTAATTTACAAGTGCTGATAAAAAATGTGCATTTCATTGAGAGTGGCAAAAATGCGAGTTTCTTCGGAAATTTTGAAGTAAGTTGTTTAAGAGCGTTTGCTGGCGGTGCTGTTCAAGTATTCGACATAACACCAGGTGTAATAATAATATGGTTATTTTAAAATTGAGTTTCTTTTACTTAAAATTTGTTTTGTTTTAAAATTTTTTTTAATATACTGGGTTTTTTTGATTGTATCAAAAATCAAAAAATGCTCCAAATCATAATTTGTTTTTATATTTTATCTTTTCCAAACGTTTCATTAAATATCTTTTGTTTAATAAAATTTTACCGTGGATTTTATTATTTTATTATTATGATGTACTTTTATTTTAGCGTGGATACTTCATCATTAATGACTCTGCTATAAATGACTTAAGTAACAAAAAGAAGTTTACCAAAATTTTTAATTCTTTTTTATAGAAAACTAGAAAATAAACTTTTAATGGTTGCTTCCTATTACATTGCTAAAGATAAAGAAACATTTGGCTCTAAATCTGCCAAGAACCAGGATGAGTCCATAAATGTGGGCTTGTATTCACATCAAAATGTGGATCGATTTTCGGTACTTTTAGACATTTGGATCAATGAAGTCAATTTTTTGCAGATGAAAAAAAATGTTTTTTTTCTATTTTAAATCAATTAAAAAATTAAATAAATATTTTTTAGCTATTTGATATTTATATTGAAGTTTATCAGAACATATTTGATAAAAATGAGAAGCGAAACGTGGCTCAAGTGATTACCAACATAATGCACCAGCGTGTTCGTTTTGAGTTTTGACTTACAAGCAAATTATTTTTCGCATTCATACAGATTAGAGGTATCATGCTTGTACAAGCAGTGTCGCATTCTCAAGCTAATTCTGGACAAAATGATTGATGAAATGCGAAATTAGTTGGAAAAAGTCGAAGATTCTAGCTTTGGTTTACCACTGAGTGTAAACAAGAAAAGACCTGTTAATTTTAGTTCAAACATTTATGGACAAACACTTATAAATTTGTATCTCTTGGAATTGCATCCATGTCTTGCCTCAGTTAGTCGACTTCCTTCGGCTTTCAGACAATCCATAGAAGTAAGTCTAATTTAAAAAATTTTATCCAAAGTAACAATTTTAAATTTATTTTAATTACTAATGTAATTAATATTTATTTTATTTATTTATTTATTTATTTCACTGTACGCCTTGAAGGCGATGTAAAGTTATAAGATTAAAAAAAAACGAAAAAAAAAAGACAAAAAATTAGATAGTTTCTAAATAAATATATAAGAGAACTGTTATTTTTTTTTTTTTTTTTTTTAATTCAACAAAATTATTATTCATTTTTTCATTTCGATTTCATTTATCTAGAAATTAAATTTTCTTTTCCTTTAAAAATCAATTCGTAGAAAAGACTTAAAAGAAAATAATTATTTTGAAGATAAAATAGCTTTGAGTTTTTTATGGAATTATGAAATTAGTTAGATTTTATAGAAAAAAAATAGAAAATAGTCTTTACAAAAATTCAACAAAAAACCTTAAATTGTAATATTGAGATGAATTAGTTTAAGGTTTTTTAAAGAACTTTATGGATTAAAAATATAAAAATTTAAAGGATTTAAAACTCTTTAAGAAAAATAAAAGGTTAGTATAAATTTAAGATTGATTAATTCAAAAGTTGAAAAATTGAATAAATGAGTACAATTTAGTACAAAATGATAAAATGAACAGAAAAAAATGTAAAAAAATTGAAATACTTTTTTCTTAAGGTTTAAACTTAATTCTGTAAATGTAATAAAGTGCAACATTCAAAGTTGCATCTAATATCAAGGTCTGCTAAATTAGTTAACTAAAAATAAGTCGACTAATTTTTAGCTAACTAATTTTTAGCCGACTAGTTTTTAGTTAACTAAAATTAAGTCGACTAGTCGACTTGTTAGTTGTTCATTAATACACAAATTCGAATCAACAAAAAAAACTAATTTAAAATCAATTTAAAAGCTATAGAATGAATATAAATAAATACGAGCTGGAAGAAAAAATCCGCAATGGCGAATACGGTGAATCAACAATGTTTTTCTATTCAGCCGAAAAAGAATTCCGGCTCGTTTCAGACTTTTCGGCCTATGACATAATCGACCAAAAATTCGAACGCCTCAAACAAGATCTGAAACAAATGCTGGAGCAGAAACGCTCGTCAACGTCCGGGGGCCAGACACTGGCCAAATTAAACATGCTCGCCGAAAAATACAAGACTCCATTTGACACACGCACCTACTCGGCCATACCGAAGGAGACCCAGGCGTCCAGCTCCGAGTCGAACCGGTCCAAAAAGCGAACGGCCGAAGAAGCCCTACCGCTACCCATCCACAAAAACACCAAGGTCAAAAAGACAAAAAAAACGACCAAAAAAAATAAAAAGACCAAAGGAGCCAAGCCAAAAGAAGAAGAAGAAGAAGAAGAGACTGACACCAACCAACAGCACAATCCGTCCAAAAAGGCCAGACTGGACGAGAAAAAAAAAAGCCAACTGGAATCGGCCAGTCTCGCCCGCCTCAACAAACTAGTGCCCAAAACTCCCATGACCAATCGTCTCAGCAATCGAATCCCCATTCGTTTTTCGATCAAAAAACCAGTCAAGTCAAAGCCGCTGACGAGGAGAGCTGCGGCCGCGCTACCCGCTGTCAAGTCCACCCAAAACGGCCACGTCAAAACAATGGCCAATAAACTCAAACTTCCCACTCCGCAAGCCGAGCGCATACTGCTGCCTAAATCGTTCATCCAAAAGACCATCAGCAAACGCAAGAGCAATTGGTTACTGTCCAAATTGGCTGCCAAGCGAAAGTCAGAGAAGCAAGTGAAAGCGTTTCTAAGCGATTTGAAAGACTCTAAACTGGTGCTCACAGACCAGAACGACAATTGCATCTCGATCAATGCTAAAACTGAGCAAGAAAAGAGTCTGGTCAGTGACACGATGAGCAAGAGTCCACAGCTGGTGCTGGCCAAAATGCCTGCCAGTTTGACCCAGCCAAAGAGTGTGTCGGCAAACATTGCCGGAAAAATGATGGAAAAAAGTGAGCACCAATTTAGCAATAAGATGGTGCTTAACTCACGCGTTTTGTCGCAGTACAGGCCAGTGAACTTGAAGTCGGCGGTGTCCACATCCGCCATCAAGGCCACTTCTAGCAAGCCCATGTTCGGCTCGTATAGAAATTTGACCAGCCAACATCTGTACACGCCGTCCAAGCTCACAAGGACAGAGATTGACGAGAAAAAGAAGGTCGACTGGATGCTCAAAGAACAGAGGGACAAGGAGCGTTTGGCCGAATTGGACAGACTGAAGCAAGAGAAGCTGAATGAAGCTAAGAGGAAACGCGACGAAAAGCTCAAAAAAGTGAACGAGGCCAAGCAAAAGCAAAAGGAAGACGCCGAACACAAGGCCAAAGAGATGGAACTCAAAGAAAAGCAACGTTTAGAAAATGAAAGAATAAAAAAATTGAACAATTCAAGTGTTGCGCCCAAGCAGTTGGTGATGCAGTCGGCCCAAAAAAAAAATGTTCTCAACCAGATCAATTTGAACGCGACCAAGTCAACAATGTTCATAAACAAAGACAATTGCAGTGAGTTTGTCAACTCGTTCAAAAAAAGCATGCAGATGTCACAGCAGTTTCAGACTGCTCAAAAGCTGCACAAACCAAATACTGTTACTTTGCTTAAAGACGAGGATAAAAACAACATGGAGCAGACGTATGTGCTGGACTCACCGTGCAAAAAGGCCATCAACCACTCGAGCTATGACTGCACGCCGCTGCAGGCGCCCAAGCTCAAGGACAATGACAACTATGACGTGAGCGATATTCGCTCAGACGACGACACTGATGACGAGGACGAGCCCAGCAAGCCGATTCCCAGCTGGGCCAAGGAGCCCATGCTCAGCCAGAAAGCCCAGGACCAGTGTCAAAAGGGAATTAATTTTACGCGTTTGTTCAAGATGGCGTGCCAGACCGAGATTAATCTTGAGAACATTTTTAAGACCAGGCGACGCAAGTTTGTGGAAAGGTCGTCCAGTGCCATCTGGACTACTGCGCCCGTTTGGAGCACGAATGGAATTAATGGCGAAGAGTCGTTCATGCAGTTGAGAAAAAATCTTTGAAATATTGTTTATAAAGTACCATTGTTATTTAGATTTTTCCTTGATGGTGTTGGGTCGTTTGCGGGCTAGGGCTTTTCTTTATATGATCATGATTCAAATAAGTTGATTGACAAAAAATTGTAATTTTTCTTTCTGTAATGTTTATTTTT
Organism: Brachionus asplanchnoidis; assembly: GCA_025491095.1. NCBI lineage: Eukaryota > Metazoa > Rotifera > Eurotatoria > Ploima > Brachionidae > Brachionus > Brachionus asplanchnoidis. The sequence goes on from JAILYF010000058.1 coordinate 370,039, forward strand.
TTTTAATTTTATAACAAAAAATGTCTATTTTTAAAGTGATTGTCAACTTTTCATTTAAAATAAATAAAATTTCTAACTACAATTTTTAATACTGATTTCAGAATTTTGGATATTAATGATGTTAAGTAAAATTTGATAAAATCAAAGACGTTGTGGTCATTACGTAAAAATCTTAAATAAATGACATTTAAAGTTCAAAGAAACCGATAAAAATTTTGGTTATAAAAGTTTAGTTTGAGACAATTCTATTGCTTTAAAAATACTAAATTTTAAATTTTTAGTTAAAATTTAAAATTTAACTTTAATCTAAAAAATAAATTATTAAAGAAAGACTTATATTTTTTGATAGTAAAAAAATTATTTTTCTGCTTAAAAATAAAATTTAATAAATTTAACACCTTGATTAATAAAAAAAAATAAACGATGTTCAAATATTCTTTTAAAGTACCAATTTTGTTTTTTGTTACAAAATAAATTAATTACAATACGATAACAAAAAGTGTAAATCTATTTAATCGATTAGGGAGGATATCTATGAATTTCCAAAATGGCTATGCAAAATTTCAAAGAAAAATATGAAAGAAAAAATCCATGTGTGAACATATTGTTGTTATTGCTTGACACATAAGTCAAATAGTCAAATTTTTATTCGTCAAATTGAAAAAGGCCAAAACAATCACTTCCAGATACAACCAACTATTGTAAAAATTCCTACTGAAAAACATGCTGAAAATCCAGTTTAAGCTAGTTTTGGTCAACTGAAATTCCAACAAAACCCAATAATTTAAAACAATAAAATAAATGATTAAAGAAATGAGAAAAAGGATTCATTAGAAATTATTTATTAGATAATTAAATTAATAGTATTGATTAATTGTTGGATTTTAACATTTTTACCAATTAAAATTGTAATATTGTATTTAATAATAGAGAAAAAATAAATTTTTTCCAAAATAATTACTTGAATGCCATTTAAAATTTATTTTCATATTTAAAATTATAAAATGTCTTTTTTATATATCTTTAATAGGTTTAAATTTTTTAATTATTTTATTGAAAACTTACTTTTAAAGACAAAAAATTTAATGTAATAAAATTTATAATTTATTTAAGTGGAAAAATGAAATTAATTTTGTTTGAATGAATGGATATAAAAGTTAAATATGAATTTGTGAATTAACTTAACCTGAATTATTTCAATTGTTGATTGATTTTGTTAAATAAATTAGATATAAATAATTTTGATGTAAATTTGATTTTGACAAAATACTGTTACTTTGTTCAAAGGCGAGGATAAAAACAACATGGAGCAGACGTATGTGCTGGACTCGCCGTGCAAAAAGGCAATCAACGACTCGAATCACCTAACAGAATTTTTTTTTGCAGAATCAGAAACCGCATAAAATTCTGAACTAAATTTTGAACTCACTTTTTTTAACCTTAGACTTTTAAGTCCGTAAAATTTTTATCATAAAGTTTACAGCGGTTCTCCCAAAAACGTAATGCAAAAAAGACGAATCCAAAAGACGGACAATGCGTCGGTCCGTCCTGGCCCATTTGCGTCTCAGACCCATCCGATCTATCTAGCCTTACAAACAGACCCATCTAGCCTTACAAACAGACCCATCTAACGAATCAATTTTAAGTTTTCAATTAAAATAGATAGTTATAATTTATTAATTTAAAAAAAAAATGGTCGGATATGATATCCGACCATTTTATTTTAATATTTTGAAATTTTTTTCATAGCAAAAAGAAAATATTTTGAAAGTGTTTTTTTAACATTAAATAAAAAAATCTTTAAGAAAAAAGTTTCTAACAAATTTATTTGCTATTAAAATAAGTTAAACATGTTAATTAAACTTAATTCTTAAAAAATATATTTTCAAAATATTTTTTTTATCAAAAAAATTTAAGATAAGTTAAATTTAAATTTGAAATAAATAAATTTAAAATGAATAAATTACTACTATAACAATTACTTGAAAACTTGAATTTGATTTTTTATTTTAAATAAAATTGATGAGTCGGGTTTAGGTTCTTAAAGGTCGGTTGGATAACGGCTTGGCAAGATCATTCAGATAGGTCGGTCGTGTAGTTCGGAAGGGTCAGCTAGGAAAAAATTAATGTAATTACCATTTTCTTAATTAATTAGAAAAAATAAAAAATTTCAATTTTTTTTTTAAATTTACACTTTTTGGTCAAAAATTATGGACTTATAAGTGAAAAATTACAAAAAGTGAACTTAACAATTTGTTCGGAATTTTGTCGGGTTTTTGATTCTGCAAAAAAAAATTCGAATTATAGGGTAAACAAAGGACGAAATACAAAAATATTTAAAAACTCGAAAAATTTTCGTCTTCGATTAATTTTACCTGTCAAAACTTATTTTTTTAAAAACAAATGAAAACACCATTTTGTAGCTTAAAAAAAAGCTTTAAAAATCTGTACATTATAAAATAAATATTCTTACAAAATTAATATAGACTTTAGAACTTTGAGGGTAGACATGAAAAATATATTTTTAACCCCTCTAAAAATTTGTCTTTTCTAGAATCCCATATATGTATTAAAAGTTTTTGATAAAAAAAAATTCAGATAGTGCTTTAGTTCTTTGAATTTAAATTCAATAATTTTTTGTCCTTAATTCAAACTCAAATTAAAAAATTAATTTAATCATTTAAAAGTTAATTCAAATGCTATTTATTTGCCAAAAAAAAAAAAACTATTGATTATTTTTTTAAAATAAAAATAAGACAAACAAAATGTCTATTTCAATTCAGTATGTTATTTGTTTTCAAGACGAATTTTCAAATAATGGCGCTTTAATTTAATCCTAAAAAAAATATTCTTCAAGCTTATTAATCACAAATTATTTTCTCCATACATTCATCTCAAAAAATTTTCATATTTCTTATAGCAGTGCTTTTTATTTTAAAAAACCAAAAAATGAATGAACAAATGAATGAAAAAGCAATACCAGTCAAGGTAGCACTGCGCATTCGGCCATTAAATCAGCGCGAACAAAGTGACGCATGCTCGGAATGTCTGCGCACAATTTGCAACGAGCCTCAAGTGATAATCGGCAAGGACAAGTCGTTCAGATACGACTATGTATTTGGCAAAAATACGCCTCAGATAGACATCTACGAAGCGTCCGTGAAGCCACTGCTAGACGCTCTTTTCAAGGGATACAATGCCACAGTGTTGGCCTATGGACAAACGGGCAGCGGTAAAACGTTCACAATGGGCTCGGGATACTCAGCGCTCTCGTCAGCCATGGCCAGTGTGCCCAGTGTCGACATTCAATCCAGCTCCATTCTCAACCTCAGCGACCTGGACGAAGTAGGAGTCATTCCACGCGTCCTTAACGACCTATTCACTCGTATTGACGACGAACAAAACTCAAATAAAGATTTGAATTTCAACGTAAAAGTTTCATTTGTGGAAGTGTATAATGAAGAGATAAAGGATTTATTCAGTTTGAAGGGAACAAACGAGTCGCTAAGCATCTATGAGGAAAACAACACAATCCGAGTGATGAATCTGTCCGAGATCGAAGTAAAAAACTCGATCAGCACAATCCAGCTGCTTGAGCGAGGCTCGCAGGGACGAGTTGTTGGAGGCACGGCCATGAACGATCAATCGTCCAGAAGTCATGCAATTTTTACAATTACCCTAGAGCAGAGTGGGTCGAATTCGGACAATGGTCGCTTAATCAAGAGCAAGTTTCACTTGGTGGATTTGGCCGGCTCGGAAAGACAGAGCAAGACGAAGGCAGAGGGAATTCGTCTAAAGGAGGGAATTAACATAAATTTTGGCTTATTTACACTAGGTAAAGTGATCAGTGTTCTGGGAGAGGAAAACCCCGGAAACAAGGCCAAGCATGTGCCGTATAGGGAGAGCAAATTGACCAGGCTGTTACAGGACAGTTTGGGCGGCAATTCTCACACTGTCATGATTGCCTGTGTTAGTCCGGCTGATTCCAATATGGAGGAAAGCTTGAACACGCTAGGATATGCGGACAGGGCAAGAAAAATTAAAAATAAACCCATTGTAAACATTGATCCTCAGATGGCCGAAATGAATAGCTTGAGGCAGCAGGTCCAAGAGCTCAAGGCTTATGTTTACCATTTGACTGGCGGCACCGGAGTCTATCCAACTCCACATAAAGTGTAAGTTTTTATTTTATTGTTGTAATTGTATTTTAATTTTTTTCTTAATTAAAGACAAGAAAACTCAACCGAATTGGCCAATATTAAAGATGAATATGAACAGCTCATAGTAAATTTTATCTATTTTTTTTTTGATTTTTTTTTCAAATAAAATTATCAATTTTTTTTTAAATCCAATTTAGATTGAAAACAAATCACTTTTGGTTGAATTGCAAAGAATTACTATTTCAAATCGGACGAATTATGAAAGATACATGCAGGTATGTTGTAGAAATTTTTTAATAGAAAAAAATATTAAAAAAATTAAAAATTAATATTCAGCCAAGCAGATTAGTGCGTAAGTCAAAAATTTAAGTCCTTTCAAGTTGTTTTTTACTTAAGAAATATTTTATTAATTATGATCTGTGTTTTAAAAAATTACTAAATTAAAAATTACTATAAAAATCATAGCCTTAAATTTCTAGTTCACAATAAATTCATAATAAAATTTACTCTACTTTAAAAAATTAGGTTTTTTGTGTTTATATTTTAAAATAAAATTTCTTTAAATATTCAAGTCAATCGATTAATTTAAAACAAAAATTGGTTAATTTAATTTTTTTTAAATAAAAATTTTAATTCTTAGCCAAATTTGAGTTAATGATCAAGATTTTCTAATCAAGAACACAGGAAAAGAATTAAAATTTTTATTTAAAAAAAATTAAAATTTTAATTCTTAGCCAAATTTGAGTTAATGATCAAGATTTTCTAATCATGCTCAAAAAATGAACTAAAACTTTTTAAGTACTTTTTGTTCATTAATTTAATTTTATTCTAAATAGAAAGTTGTTCTAAAACCATGATGTTTTTTAAGTCTTAAGTCAAAGTCGGTGACTTTTTTTTTCAAAGTCAGGACAATGGATTTAATTTTAGTGATATTAAGACATGTATGTTTGTAACCACAACCAAGCATTGTGAATAAATCTAAATAAAATTCACATGATTTTTGGTTCCTTTATTTTTTTCTATTATTTAACCCTAAACCTTTTCGGTAAAAAAAAATTGGTTCTTCTAGTGTTATTAAAGCATTGAAAATTTAAACTGTAAATTCAAAGGCTAAAAATTTGTAAAATTTAAGATTTAATTTCATGAATTTTCAGTTTAAAACATTAAGAAAATAAATTGTCATTTTCATACCTAATGTTCCTGTGTTGATTTATTTGTCACTAAATTACTTTATCATTTTTTTTGTATTTATTTCTTAATAACATTTTTAGCAATAATTTTCTTTGGTATTAATTTCATTTTTTTTTGACAATAAAATAATTTAACATTTATCCTTATCTTTAAATTCATTTTGCATTTCCAATTTTTTGCAATTTTTCGAGGTTTTCTAATCAATTTTCACAAGCTCTAAATTTTAATAAATTAGAACAAAATTTAAAAAAAACTAGAGAACCCATTTCTCTGTAAACGATATGGACAATGATATAGGATTAATTTTGTAATTAGAAATTTAGAGCATTTATTTTTAGTATCAAAATTTTTATTCTAAGTGAATAGCTTACTCATGTCATTTTTATATCATAAAAAACTATGGGATATGGTAAAACCTACCATAAATCCTTGCAAATCCTCTCGAAGGATGAAAAAATTGAAAATGATATAAGCTTAAACAATGCAAAGTTTTTTTTTCACATTTAAATCCATGTCAAAAAATGCTCTTTAATCTATTTAATATTCCATTTTTTAAAATTTTAATGTTTATTTTTGAACTCACAGTACTTAAATCCCAATCTAAAATTACCAATTTTTTTAGTTAAGTCCACTAAATAAAATACACAATTTTAAAATTATCCCCAGTTAAATTTTATTAATTTAAAAAAAAAAATTTAAAATATTTATTAACTTATTATATTAACTCAACCATTTTACACCTAAACCTCATGGGTTAGTATGCAAGGTTTTACAGAATTAACAAGGAAATTTTACATTCTAAAATGACAATGCCTGTTAAATAATTTCTAATGTTGTTTTATTAATTAGGTTTTAAATTTTTGAACGGACAATTTTCAGAAATAAATATTCCTTTTAATATTGACCCTTGAAATTTTTTATTTTTTTTAAAGGAATTATTAAAATTAAATATTAATTTGTTTATTTTCTTACCAAGATAAAGCTATTTCAGTATAAAATAATAAAAAAAATCAAAACAAAGTTTAATTTATTTTTTTTGTTAGTGAAATAAAGAAAAAAAACAATTAATCAATGTGTCAAATTTTTTGTTTTATAGTTAAAACTTACCGTCAGTTAATTGACCGTGGAAATTTTTTTTTCTTATGGTTAGCTAAATTTTTCACATCATGTTAAATGATTGGGTACATTGAAAAAAAAATCGGTCTTTTTTAAATATAAGATTCAAATTAAAAAATCATTTAGAATTAAAAAAAAAAAAATTAAAAATTAAAAAAAATTTCAAATTAAAAAAAAAATTAAGAAAAAAATTAAATTTTATAAAAAAATGCAAAATTAAAAAAAAAATTCAAAATCTAAAAAAATTTTTTTTCCTAGCTCGAGACTGAGCGCGATGACCAAAAAAAGAAATTTGAAGAAATAAAGCTCGCATTTCAAAAGATGATGCGCGAAACTGAAGAAAATGCTGCCAACCAGACTCTGCAATCGAATCTTGACCAAACATTTTCACAAAACAAGACGCTTTTCAACGAACTTCAAAGTAAAATGCAAGAATTTGAGCAAATCAAGAAGAACTCAAGCGAAATAGAGAACGAGCCAGAGGTGTCGGACTTAAACGAGCCGATGGAGAAAGACTACGCCCTGAGACAAGCTAAGATGCAGTGTCAATTGAGCGAGTACGACACCGAGCTGGCCAGGAAAGAGACCCTTTTCCAGAAAATGGTGGAAAACACAGTGAGCATGCGCTACGAGGCTCAGCTCGACGAGTTCAAGCAAAAAATTGAAGCACTACAAAAAGAAAAAGAAGATTTGATCATGAACAAAAGTTCGGAGAGCAAAAAGCCTGCCGAAGTGCGCAAAGAAAGACTCAAGCAGCTTGAGGACGAAGTTCACGAGTTGAAAAAAAAAGAAAAAGACTTTGTCAGATTGATTCGCTTTAAAGAAGAAAACGAAAAGCAATGTGAAAAACTTCGACTCGAAATTCAAAACATCAAGGCCGAGAGGGTCAAACTAATGAAGCAAATGAAGGTCGAAACGGACACGTTCCGCAAATATCGCCAGCAAAAGGAAAAAGAAGTGAACCAGCTGAAGGCAGTAGAAAGAAAACGTCTTGTGGAAATCACCAAACTTCAAGAAGGAAATAACAGACAAGAGGCTGTGCTCAAGCGAAAGAACGAAGAGATAACTCGCATTCAAAAGCAGCTTAAAGAGACTCTGGAAAAACTAAAGCAAGTGGCTGAAAAGAGACAGCAAAATTTTGAACGCAAGGACTCGTCTCATTTGGGCGATCAACTTCGCAACTGGGTAACTCAAGAACTTGATCTGAGTGTGGACATTGCCGTGGCTAGAATAAACTTGAACAATTTGATCGAAGAGCGCAAGGAGTCTGCCACTGAGCTCATTTGTCTTCAGGAAAAGCTCAAGGAACTGGAAGATTTTGCCAAAGAAGCGCCTGGATCCAAGCGAAAATTTATGGCCAATTATTCTGATGAAGAATACGAAAGTCCCATGCAACTGGAGGAAAAAATTGAACGCATCAAAGAGGACATCGAAGGAAAAAGTCTTCAGATAAATGAAATTCAGCAAATGGTGATTGAGGGTGAACAAGAAGACAGGTCAAAATACATTTTTAAGACTGTCCATGGTCTTATGGAGGCCAAAGTGCTGCTCAAACATTTGTACAACTCGGGCGTTCAGTATTTGCTCGATCTAAAGCTCAATCAAATTCAATACGAATCAGCCTCAAACAGTAATTTTTTTTTTATTATTCAAATATATTTTTTTAAACCTAACTAACTTTTGTTTCCTTTTTTTTTTCTTTCTCTAAAGTTTAACCGTAAGTTTATTTATTTAGTTGTAGAAATTTTTAGACATCTTAGCAGTAGCTGTAGATTTTTTTTAAAGAGTGAATTTTAGATTAAATTTTTTTAATTATTTGTTTTAATTTATCAATTGAATTAACTTTTTCTTTAGGAGAAGTAAATTTTAAAATTGAAAAAAAGGGCAGTTTGAAGTTTATGATCAATTTTTGATGTTCAAAATGATCAAATCAAATCAAACTTAAACTATTAAATAAATTGCTGTTTCATAATACTTAACTTAACTTTTTTTTTCTTTTTTTTTTTTGTCTATGAGGCTTAAATAAAAAAAAATAATAATAATAATGATAGAAATAATGCAGAGATACATTTTGGATTTAACATACTATGTTAAATAAAAAGATAATTTCTGCAATATCAAAATGCACATTACAGAGTTCACATTATTAAAATGTTGCTATTTTAAGTGGATACTTTTTTGCAGGCTCTTGCAGATTTCACCTTTGGATTTAACAAAGTATGTTAAAACCAAAGTTTACCTCTGCACTAATTCTATTAAAAAATTAAAATTTATTCAATTTTTTTTTAATATGATTTGATCATTTTGAGCATCAGAAATTGATCATAAACTTCAACTTGTCAAAAAAAGGCAGAAAAATTTTAAATATTAAATTAGATTACATAAAAATACAAAAATTTCAGTCGAAAATGAAAAAAAATTATTTATTTACATAATTTAGTTGAAAAGTAAAAAAGCAAAGGTAGAAAAATAAGATGATCATATCAAGTTTTGTTTATGAAATAAATATTTATTCCTTAATAGAATTAATGTAGAAGTACATTTTTGAGTATTGTGAATTTAAAAATACAAACTAAGCAAAAATTTTTCCTTTTTTGGTAAATTAAAGATAAAGATAATAAAATGTGCTTTGAAAAAATATTATTATTATTATTATTATTATTATTATTATTATTATTATTATTATTATTTATTTCAGTGACGCCTTTAAGGCGATGCTTAAAAAAATATTAAAAAAGAATAAATGAGATAAACAGTTTTAAAGAGATTAAAGACAAATATTTGAAATCATACTAAATAATTATTGTAAAAAATGTTAATTAAACTAGTTTGGTTAAATATTATTCAAAAATTTCTTTTATTTATTTATTTTCTTCAATCCAGGAGGCAGAATTACAAAAATATTGTTAATTAGTGCAAAATATTTTGTTGCACCTTTTTTAGCCGAAAATAATTTATTTTTTCTTAATGGTGATTTATTTATTGTCATATTTTAAACTTACTTAGAAAAATTAGTTTAGCTAAAAAATTACTTACTTAAAATAACATCGTATAGCTAAATGCAATTTGTGTTTTTAAAGAAATTACAATTTATTTCAAAATAAAAACTTGAATTGATCATTTTTGAGCAACAAAAAATTATCAAGAACTTCAAAGTGTCTCTTTTTAGTCATTTTTACTCAAAAGAAAAAAACTGAGCAAATTTTGAGAAAATTTTATTTTTAAAAATTAAAATTGGCTCGGTCAAATCAAGAGACTTAACTTTAATTTCGTGTTTTGAATTAAAATTTTTTTTCTGAATTTAATAGGTTTAAAAATTTTTTTTAGATAATCTTTAATTCAAAATTGTATTTTAAATAACGCGTATTTATTTTTAATTTCTTTTATTCAAATTTTTTTCACATTTTGAATCACGTTACTCCTTTTCGTGCTCCTTTAAGTCCCATAATTCTCATCCGCATTCTATTCTAAAATGAAAATTAAAGTTAAATAATTTAAATTGATTTAACCAAATAGTTTGGAATACAGTGAATTTTTATGCTAAAATTTATCTCTACTTATCTTTTACTTGGGCACCATTAACTTATTTTAATCAATAATTTTAATATTTTTTCAAATTTATAGTCTTGACTTAATTCAAAAATTAAAAAATTATCAAGATTTTGACTTATTTTAAAAATAGAATTAAGAAAATATAAAAAATTATTATAATTGCCAAAAAAAGAGTCTTAAAATTTTATTCCGAAGTAAATGAAATTATTAGTCTTAATATCTTTTTTAGTGTAAAAATTCAAAAAAATTTTTTAAACAATGCACATTATCAATTTATTTAAAGTGAATTTATGAATAAAAAAAAATAAATAAATTTATGTTTCAAAAAAAATTTAGAAATAAATTAAACACTTTTATTAAATAAATTTATGACTTGTAATTTTTAAATTTTTGAAGTCCTTGAATTAAATTAGAAAATAATATTATTAGACAATAATTCCATGTATATAAAAAAGGCATAGGATTAATTATAATAGATTAAAAGATGAAATTTACAAGATATTTTTATTAACTAATAGATAAAAAGACAAAACACTATATAAAAATATTTTTTACTTGATAAAGAAATTATTTGATAGACAAGAAAAAAATAAAAAACTATATAAAAAAATGATTACTTATTTTATATTGAGTGCCTTGAAAATTGTTGACACATTTTTTTGGTCTACCACAACCACGTTTGGGTTGAGTTGTTTCTACACCAGCTGGAATTCTTCATGAGGCTTTTAATAAACTAAAATTACAACAGTCTCGAATCGGCTTTTGAATTGAGTGAGAGATATGTTGGGACATGACTGAGTCATTCTATTCCATTGGTTGTAAGACTGGTGAAGGAATACAAACAAGGTTTCGAATCAAGATATATTGAATACCCAACTCCATTGTGTAATTGCTACCTTACTATTTCTTCTTTTTTTCCTGAAACTTGAACTATTTAAACATGTACTACATGTAACAATCTATTCCTATTTATGTCTTTTCAACTTTCATTTTTTTAAGCTCATTTACTTTATTTTGATTCTTTTTTTTTATCTCATTTTGTTAACTTTAATTTAATTTTATTTTTATTTTATTTTTTTTTATTATTTTTTTATTATTTTTTTAACTTATTCTGAAGGAGCTCTAGCTCGGTACAGAAAACAAATAAATAAATAATTTATATAGTAAGTTCATCTTTTTATATAGTATACATTATTATTGTGTGTATAAAAAATGCTCTCCTTCAATTTTGAATTTTTTTTTTTTTTTTTGTTTTTAATTAATTAATCTTAATTTTTCAAGGTGTCAACCAAGAACTAAGAGATTTGAAGAAGAAATATGAGTCGACAGAAAAAGAACTAATCAAAACAAAAAAAAATTCAAGCAGAGAAAAAAACGATTTGCAGATCTACTATGAGCAAATAGTAAGTAACATTTATTTTTTTTTGTTGAGAATTTAACATTTTTATTTTAGATTTTATGCTTTTTGAACACAGCGATGAATGACTTGAACAAATCGGACGCTGACCGCTACAAAATCATCTACGACACACTTCAAAATATGGAGAAGCGTTTTGAAGCTAATAATGTCCACAAATTTGCTGAACCAAATCCGGTCAAGAAACGAGTAAAATTAAAATTAAATGTTAAATATAAAATTAAATATTTATTAAGGAAATTGCTGGTGATATGACCAACAAAGATGACTGCAGGAGAGTTCAAAAAATCAAAAAAGATCGTCGAAGAACAAGAGTCATTCATCATAATCCAACAAGTCCTGACGATAATGATTCCAAAAATCCTGATTGGTCCAAGACTCCAATTATCCGCCGAGCGCAAAGAAAAAGCCTAGGCAGAAAGTCAGTGATTGGACGGCGTCGTTCAAAACTTATAAAAAATTCAATGATTAACTCATTCAAATCTGGTGAGATCGAAGCTTCTTAAACAGACTAATTTTTTTTCTTCAAACAGCCCAATTCCTTAATTTAAGTATTTTTTCAATTTTATGACAAAAATTTTATATGTATTGTATTTTTATTTGCAATTTTGTAACACAGGAATAATAAATTAATTTTTCTACTTAATAATTTTCAAAATAATTTTTTTTAACAATTATTAAGTAAAGTATTAAAGTTTAGTAATTTATTATTAAAAAATGTAAAAAACAAAACCTTTTTATTTAAATCAAAAACTAAAAATTTTGATTTTATTTTTATATTTGATCATGAACTTCCATTTGCCTTTAATAATTTTAATATTTTCATTTAAAAAAAATCCAATAATAAGGAGTTTTTTAATTTTGAGTTAGAAAATTTTTATTTAATAGGATCTGCATTGACATTTTTTTCTAAGATTGACTTTTGACTCTTGAAACTAGTAAATTACTCCATCTTATTTAAAAAAAAAATACTCTAGTTTTTTATTCAAAATTGGTTTAGGTAAATTGAAACTTCATTCTTTAAAATTTATTGATTCTATCATATAAATTGATTTTTTTTATTTTGTTATTAACTAAAAAAAAATATATAAGTTCTAGAATTTTCAAACGTTTTCATGTTCGTCTACTAAGATCAAATTTATTTTTTATTTTGTTTACTTTTTACTTTTTTAATTTATTTAAATAAACTCTCAGACCATAGAAACGAATTGTTTAGAAAATTTGGGTCTTGCTGCTTATATGGCCAATTGGCCAGGCCAATTAACTTTTTGTCAATTAGTGGCCAAAAAAAATTTATTGAAAAAATAAAAAAAATTTCCTGTCCAAATAAAAAATTTCGTGTCCAATCAAAAAAAAATATGGCCAATTTCAAACAAAATCATCTAATTTTTTCTTTTTCTTAAGTTATAATTTTTATGATTTATGCAACTATTGTCAGTCTCATTACATTGATCAGTTTTTATGTCTTCTTTTCTTGATATTCCTCGCCTTTTTTGTCCTCCGCTCTTTTTTACTCAACAACTTCTGAAACGACTTGATGTTCTTTGATGGAAATTGAGCTTACAGTTACCAAATCAGACGCTGTTGTTTTTCTCGCACTAGTACACGGAATTTTAACTACTTCAACTTCAACAATCAACTTAGCGATCAACTTAACTTAGGAATCAACTTGCGATCTTGCAACCATGAGATAGCTTCTAAATTATCTTTGGATTCAAAGATTTCATTTATTTTTGTCGGTTTATCTGATGAATTATTCATTTTTAAAATTTTTGTTCTCTAAGTTTTAATTTTTTCTTATTTTAAATAAAAAAGAAACAAACATTTCAGGTGCAAATTTAAGTTACAATTTTTTATTTAAAATGTTGTCATTTTTTGTGGCCAGATAAAAAAAAAAGCTGGCCAGGTAAAAAAATTGACGGCCAATAAATTAGGTTTTTTGGCCACTAATTGACAAAAAGTTAATTGGCCATATAAGCAACAAGACCCGAAAATTTAGAATAAAATTTACTTTTAATTTTTAAAGTTTAATCGAGTTTTTTATTTAAAACTGTTATAAATTTTAAGTTTTAATTTCCGTTTTCAATTTTTCTCCATAAACTTAGTTATTGATATAAAAATTCAATTAACAAATATAATCTTAAGTGTTAAATTATCATCATTAGTCAAAATACCCAAAGGATTATTCTAATTTAATGATATCAAATTATCAGTATCAAAATATAACAATATAAATTTTTATTATAATATTTTATTAAAATTGTTCTGAGTAAAGCTAAGTTTATGTATGTGATCGATTTATTGTCTCTTAGGATACGAAAAGTTTGGCTTTGTTTACTCTAAAGATAATTCTGTCCACTGTTTATTTAGATAATAAAAACTCTCTATCCAAAAACGATAATAAATTATTAAATTTTCAAAATGTTGCAAGCTTCAGTAAATTTTTAAAATTTTTTAATTTTTATTCTTATTCTAAAAATTTATCCAAGGTTATTAAAATTACCCCTTTCCTAGTAACATCTAGCTTTTTTTTGCTCAAATATCTTCGATATGTCCAAATAAACAATAATTACATCATTTTCAAATGTGCTCCTATCTTATCTTTGATTTTTTTTTGTTTTTCAAAATTTAAAAACAAGTCCCAAGTCTGACTATTCGAAGAGAATTTTGACCGGCCTAGTCTTGTCCGGTATTGACGATGCTTTGATCTGCTATAAAAAGTAAATGATCAAAAAAAGTTTAGTTAATTAAATTTAAAATTTAAATTTTAGGTTTTTTTTAGTAGCTGTAGCATTATTTGGTTTAGCTCATTTAATTTATATTTCTTCTTTTGGTTTTAAGTCATTGAGACTAAATATAGCATTTATTCTTGGCTTCATTGAGATTTGTTTGTCTTATTACTTAAACAACCGCATGTGGTAAAATTAAGTTTTTAATGAAAAAAAAAACATTTTTTAAAAAAAGAAAAAAATTGATTAAAAATTGGTTCAAAAATTCGATATTTTAAATACAAAATAAAATTTTAATTATTTCTAATTAAAACTTAATTTTACCGCATGCGGTTGTTTCGAAACTTTAATAAATTAAAATCGACCTATAACGGCATTTAAATGCTTATTTTAATTTTTATTTTCGCGGTTATGAATCAGTTTATGGTGCAATAAAACGACAAATTCTTGGGTTTACCACATGGTAATTACCGGATCCTGTCTTAGGCGCAAAAAATCTTTTTTATTCAATTTTAATTTTTTTTAACATGAAATGACTGGGATTAGCCGCATTGCGGTAGTATTAACTAGGCAGGGCTAGGTATTAACTGCTGCGCCTATGCGCAAGGGTTTACGGTATGTGGTTTTATTTATTATCTAGTTTTAAAACAAATTACAACCTGTTCAATTTTTTTTTAGTTTCATTCTTTATTAAGATTTAAACTAATTTAAAATTAATTTTATCGATTTCAAGAAATGAGATTTGTAAATTTCTTTAAATTTTTATCTAGAGATATATTATTGAAATAATTAAATATTTCAGCAAAAAATAAGAATACATCAATTTTGCTCTATTAACAAAGTAGATAATTCCAATTTTGAATGCACTTCTGTAGTAAAATTTGACATTTATTGACTCGGTAGCTAAAGTCTAGCACATTTAAGAATTTTAATTGAGCATTCAAAAATTAGCAGAAACCTCAATT
Organism: Brachionus asplanchnoidis; assembly: GCA_025491095.1. NCBI lineage: Eukaryota > Metazoa > Rotifera > Eurotatoria > Ploima > Brachionidae > Brachionus > Brachionus asplanchnoidis. The sequence goes on from JAILYF010000058.1 coordinate 385,169, forward strand.
TAATCAGATTTTACTAATTTTTCAGAATTAAAAATAAAATATTGTCATAGCCAAAAGTAGTATGAACTGACTGATACTTTACTAATTGTTCATAAAAAGCTATGAATCAAAGAATTTTATCATATTTTAGGTTTTTATGTTTTCCATTTGACACCTGAACAGAGTTGGTCAAAAATAAAAGTGAAAAAGTCAGAGTCATATTTGATTTTGGCTTTTAAATTTTTTACTCAAAGTCAAAGATAAACTTTAATTGGGACTTTAAATTTTGATTTTTATAGAAAAAATAAATAAATTGTTATTGTGGTTTTTAAAAATTCAAAATAAAATTTTATATTTTTTTAAGGTGAAGAAGTGAAATTCTTTATATGAAAAAAAACATAATTTCAGTTTTTAGTAATTCTTTAAATTTTTTATTTTCAAATTTATATAGTGAAACGTAAATTAATTCAAAAATAACATTTAAAAAGTAAAAGTAGACTTGGACGTGTAAAAATAAAAATTTTAAAAGAAATTAATTTTTTTTAATAATTATTTTATTTATTAATTATTGCCAATTTCCGGATTTAGTAATTTACGATAATTTACGCAATATAGTAAATTTACCAAATTTTACGTAAAATTTGGTAAATTTCTACATTTAAAGTAAATTTATGTAAAATAAAATGTCCAAAAAATTTAAATGAAATTGAACACCAAAAGCGCTATTTCATTTCTATGTCATTTCATTCGAAGTGCCAAATTATTTCAAACGTAAATTATTGTAGATTACAAAATCCGGAACACCACTATATAAGCTAATAAAAATATCTTTTTTTCTGAATTAATTTATCTTTTTTCATGATTAAAATTAGATACGAAAGAATATAAAAAATACATTCAATTTTAAATAATCAAAAAATGAGCAATTTTTGTTCAATTTGTATTTTAAATTGCCAACACCTTTCCAGACTAGAGTATCTATTTATTAAGGCTTTAAATCCTTAGGATTATTGATAATCAAATAAACAACAACAACAATAAAAAAGAGCATTTAATTTTTCGAAATTATATTTTCATCTTGTTAAATTTTTTTTCCAATTATTTTAAAAAATTAAAAAAGAATAAATTGATGACAAAAGAAGAAGTGAAAAAAAGTGCACATTTAAGCCTGAAAAATGCGAGAAAAAAAAAAATCTTAAACTTTACTATATACAGCACACAAAAAAAAAGAGAAAAAAAAAAGAATGGCTTATTTGAAATTGGATGTCGAGATTGAAGTGGTCAAAATGTGCAACACGGTCGCATTTCCTCAACCAACCAATTTTTCATACAATTAACAATAAAACTAAAATAATTGAATCATCGGCCATTTTCTTGTTCATGGGTCTCAGACTGTTTCTATTCGCAACCCATTCACACCATCAGCTAAGTGTACGGATGTGAGTGGTATTGCTGCGAGTTCTGACCGGGCGGAATCTGGTACGGATGATGCGGCAATCGCTGGCCCGAATTGTAGTTCGAATTCGGATGAGTTATCTTGTTGGCGCCATTGGACCGGCTCGGGTTGCCATGGCTCAGGGCCATGCCTTTGGCCGATGGTTTATTGTTGAGAAAAAATGGTTGACCTTGACCCTGAAACGAGCCGCGAGTGTCCATATTTTTTCTGTGACCAAAATTGGCGCACATCTCCGAGTCCATTCGGGACATTTGACTAGACAAAAAGTTGCTTGATATATTTGTGTCTTTGAGTCGATAGATGGAGCTGGACTCCATTTCGTTGACGTTGGGCGATCGGCTCGATCTCACTTGTTCGTTTATTAAATGAACTTTTTCTTTGTTCAGGTAGTCGTGGCGGGACGAGCTCGCCTTTTGAATTTTGTTGCTCGAGCCGACCAGGCTGTGGTGCCGGCTGCTTGTTCTCTGTTGGCTCGAACTCGCTGGTTGACTGGGCCGGTTTTTGTTCTGCTGCTGCTGTTGTTGCCACTGGTGCTGGTGGTGCTGGCGGGTCTTCGTCATCGGAGTCCAGAGTCAAGTCGATGACAACTTCTTTTGTGTTCGGTTTGTTTGGTTCGGTGATGGGTGCTTCAAATTTTTCTAGTTTGTTTGTGATTACATCCATGGAATCGTTTTCTTTTGGGGAAAAAAATTATTTTTTTTTTATTTTTATTTTAAAAAAATTGAATATTTAAAATTTTGAAAATTTTTTTTTTGCATTTTATCTAAATTTAATTTTTAGGAATTAATAATTTAATAAAGTTACTCTTTAAATTTTTATTCATGGTTTTTTTTGGCGTTAAAGTCGGGTTTCGAATTTTTGAATCACTAATTTAATTAATTTTTTTTTTATAAAAACTAGCTTTAAAAAAACATTTAATTTAGAAAAAGATGATGATGGTGCGAAATTCTGCTTTTTTGCCTAATTTTTTTCTCATTTTATTAATAAAATTATCTATAAAGAATTTGTCAGCTTTTTTTGTATTGAATTCAACTTTAAAAAGTCTGAAAAATTTTTATCTTTTTTTTGGGCGTTACAGTCAGATTTTGAATTTTTCGAATCACTAATTTAATGAATTTTTGAATAATTTAAATTTTTTAAATTTAATTTTTTTTTTTTAAAACTAGCTTTAAAAAAACATTTAATTTAGAAAAAGATGATGATGGTGCGAAATTCTGCTTTTTTGCCTAATTTTTTTCTCATTTTATTAATAAAATTATCTATAAAGAATTTTTCAGCTTTTTTTGTTTTGAATTCAACTTTAAAAAGTCTGAAAAATTTTTATCTTTTTTTTGGGCGTTACAGTCAGATTTTGAATTTTTCGAATCACTAATTTAATGAATTTTTGATTAATTTAACGCATCAATTCACTTAGGTCCGTGATGCTGTACGCGTTTGTTTTGCTAATGAACAAAATGGACAGCAAAAAAACGCACAGATTAACACGATTGCGTTCACAATGGACTTTACACGAAACAAAATCAAAGTGAAAAGAAGCGGCCAAAAAAACAAATATCAACTCGATGGATTTAAGGTTGTAGAACAAATGAAAGAGAGAGAGAACAAAGCCGATGAAGAGAGATATGTCGTCTAGTTGAAATATGCCAAAAGTGCTTTTGTTGTTCTGGTGTTGTTTGAGCTGATTGTGCTGAGATTGATTGTACTTCATCAATTATGTGTAGTAGTTGAAATAATAATTTTTGTTTAGGTTGCACTTGGAGTCGTAGAGAGCTTTTTGTTGCAGTTTTTTCCAATTTTTTCCAAAATTGATGCTGTTTTTTTTGTTTCATCAAGCCGACCTAACACCAACACCAGCACACACAACAGAATAAAAAAGTGCACAAATATGGCGTATGAGTCGTGCACAATTTCGTTTGGCTTTTGAATGAAACAATTTTGACAAAATTGATAGCCGAACACAAAGTTGAGGACAATGCTGGCTAGTTTTGTGAACACACGATTTGTGATCTTTTTGAGCATTGAGCAAAGCTTTTTGCTGTTCGACGAAGAAAAGTGAGAGGCCGTGGTGATCGACGCCAGCGACTCTCTGTCCACTGTGTCTTTGTCCAGTTGATTTGTGGCCCCCATGTCGTAGTCGTACAAGCTGATCGCCCATCGATGATACTTGAGCTGAAACTTGATCAAATAGCTGAGAATAAAACAAACAAAAAAGACGAATACGACCAGGATTTGCAGCGTCAAATACGACTGACTCATAAAGAAAATTTAGTCAAGAAAAAAACATCTGCTTTAGAAGGAAGAAACGCTGATAAAAAATCTGATAAACGCATCTTAGATTTGTCCAATGTTAGTTTTGATTCACAAATGCCGGATTTAAAAAAAATTTGTGAGGACCACTTTCAAGAAAAAGTGATGAAAAACTGTCATCAGGACACTTCTATTATCAGAGTGAATTTTTTGCAGACGAATAAAAAGTATCGTGGTTCAAATAGACCTGATATGTTAAAAGTATGCCAGGATAAATTCAATGAGGTGATAATAAAGACTGAGAGAAAGGAAATCAAAATCGGTAAAGAAACTAGCGTTCTTGGAAGAGAATTTTCTCGAGATTCCAAACAAACAATTTATTTATAATTCAATTTAGTTAAATATTTTTTTTATAATTCACTAAAATTTAATTATTTTCTAATTTTTATAGAAAGTTAATTTTTTTAATATTATCAATTAATTGCCTTAATAAAAATTTAATTTTATGTCAATTTTTTTTATTAGAGTTAACATGCTTTCTCAAATTCAGATGTTTTCTATTTTAAATAGAAAAAGTTTGTTTTGCTCATTAAATCTGGAAGAATCAAAATGCTCTTATTTCATTATTTCTTTAAAAATTTATTCTGCAATTATTTTTTTCTTATTTTTTTATTTTTTTTTTGTTTTATTTTTTTCCATCTCTTACAAAGCGTGCATTCAAATAAATAAAAATAATAATAAAAAATTTTGGGATTTTATTAAAAATTATTAATAAAATCTAAACAAATAATGTTTAATAAAATACAAAGCGGGAAATAGATTTTTTTATCATATTTTATCGAATTTTTATTATTTTTAAACAGTTTTATTATTCTCTCTTTATTAAAGAAATTTTTTGCCGGTAATTACTATTACCGATTACTTATTCTTGGAGACTTTGCACATTAGCAATTAATCCCGTTTCTGTTTATTTAATAGTCATACTTATTTTTATTATTTTAACCTTTGACGCTAGCAAAATTTTATCAAAAGAGATTATTCATTAATGAATGAAAAAATCTTATTATTTATTTATTTTCTTTTTTAAACATCTGCAAGTAATAAAGAAATACAAAATGTTTGCTTTTTAAAACCAAGGAAGTAGATTACTTATAATAATATTTATTTGAATTAAAAAACGTTGGTTGAATTTTATAAATTTCTGATTGCATTTTATTTTAAGTTCTGAATTCTTAAAAGTTTCATAAAATTTTCCTATTTATCTTAAGTATTAAATGTAATTAATTTTCAATATAAAATTATAAAAAAAAAATATTTGATTATTGAAAATAGCTAGTCTTTAATTAATTTCAATTCATTTCAAAAAAGACTAAATTGTTAGGACTGTTTAAAGAAATTTTTTTATTTTTTAAATTTTTACTTAATAGTTAGCAATACTTAAATAAATTAAAAAAAATATTAAGAACAAATTGTCTAATTTAATCTCGTGGTACTAATAATTTCTATTGTTTATTGTTGGAATATTACGAATCCAGCAATAATAATCAAACTATAAAGAGATTAAACTATTAGATTATTTAAAATAAATTTTAGGTTATCCCTAAAATAACGATCCGGATCGCCGAATTAGGTACCTATAACACGGATTTTTTTCCCGATATTTTAATGCTTAAAATACGGATCCGAACTCTAAAAAATAGCCTAAAACACAATAAACAATAAATTTAAAGAATTATTGCGAAATAACTTTTTATTTTGACGGTCGTTCAGAAAAAATTCAGAAATTTATTTAAGTTTTTTAATTTTTTTCTGCATTTTACACTTCCTTGTTAATTTTTCATTCAAATTCTGTTGCTCCTTCAGACAATATTCCACTTCAGATTTGGGTGAGGTAGAAAAAAACATAAAAAGAGAGAAAAAACATGAAAAAACGAGAAAAAAACATAAAATCAATTTTACTAATTTTAGCTAAATATAATGAGTGAAAAAAGCATCGTTCAGAAGTACACGGAAAAAGGCCCTAATGGATTCAAAACTTACATCAAAATAATGGATATAGAAACTGATTGTTTAAATATTAAAAGAAAATTTTCGGTCACCTCAGCATCTTATTGTACCATCAAAAAAATTTTGGAAAAATTTGACATCGAAATTGGATCGGTCGTTAATCTTGAGCAAGCATGGCTAGCAGCTCAAAATAAATCAATTCAAGCAGTTTCCAATAGCAGAAGTTTAGAATGTCCACTTTGTTTAAAAAATTTTAAATCTGATGAAGCTGATGAACATTTCACAAGTTGTCACAAGGCTAATTTGAACCGATTCAGTGGTCCAGACAAAATTAATTCTGCAATTTTCAATAAATGCAATTTTCTAAGTTTTGCAGAATTAGTATATCGGTGGTTTAAAAAAGTCTTTACAAAAATTCAACAAAAAACCTTTAATTGTAATATTGAGATGAATTAGTTTTAAGGTTTTTTAAATAACTTGGTGGATTAGAAAGAGCTTTAAAAATTATTAAAAATAATTGTTTGTTAATGTTGATGACAAAAAAAATATGTGATTTGTGATTGTGACTCAGATCACAAAGTTTAAATAAAACCCAGGTATGGTTGACCAGTTTAGAAAGTAGAAACTTTGAATTTTTAGGATAAAATAATTTCAATATTTTCAATAATAATATTTACTCTTTTTATCTCATTTTATTAACTTAAATTTTATTTTTATTTTAGTTTTTTTTTTATTTTTTACCTTATTCTGAAGGAGCTCTAGCTTGGTACAGAAAACAAATAAATAAATAAATAATAATTTATTCTCTATTTAAAATTCTAGAGCTAAAAATTCAATTTTAAATTTCATACCAGTAAGTAATTTTTTGTTTAATATTTTTCTTTTGAAAACTCCAATAATTATTAGCTTTATTTTTTTTTCTAATCCACTCTTTTGTTTAAGAGAAAAGCATGTATTAAATAATGTTAAGTTATAAACTTTTTATTTTTCTTAACGAATTTAAACAAGATTTCTCACTTTTTAGCTATTTTAAAGGATTTAAAATTCTATAAGAAAAATAAAAGGTTAGTATAAATTTAAGATGCAAAGTTTGCGATGATTTTTTCATTAAAAAAGGAGAAATCTTGTTTAAATTCGTTTAGAAAAATAAAAAGTTTAAACTTAACAATATAAAATAGTTGTTTTTAACAATATTTAATACATGCTTTTCTTTTTAAGAAAAGTTAATTATGAAATTTATAAATCTTTTGTACAAATTTTTAAAATATAGAACCGTTTTTGTAAAATAAGAAAAAAAGTTTAAAAATTTTTTTATTTATGAAGTGTAATTTATGTGGTCCTTAAATCTTTTTTTCTACAAAATTCAGCAATGCATTAATTTTTTTTGCAAAAAATATCTTTTGACTGTCTTCAAGCTATCTGTGTCCAAAGTCACTTGTACTTTTCAGGTGTCATACAAAAGGACTAATTTACAAGTGCTGATAAAAAATGTGCATTTCATTGAGAGTGGCAAAAATGCGAGTTTCTTCGGAAATTTTGAAGTAAGTTGTTTAAGAGCGTTTGCTGGCGGTGCTGTTCAAGTATTCGACATAACACCAGGTGTAATAATAATATGGTTATTTTAAAATTGAGTTTCTTTTACTTAAAATTTGTTTTGTTTTAAAATTTTTTTTAATATACTGGGTTTTTTTGATTGTATCAAAAATCAAAAAATGCTCCAAATCATAATTTGTTTTTATATTTTATCTTTTCCAAACGTTTCATTAAATATCTTTTGTTTAATAAAATTTTACCGTGGATTTTATTATTTTATTATTATGATGTACTTTTATTTTAGCGTGGATACTTCATCATTAATGACTCTGCTATAAATGACTTAAGTAACAAAAAGAAGTTTACCAAAATTTTTAATTCTTTTTTATAGAAAACTAGAAAATAAACTTTTAATGGTTGCTTCCTATTACATTGCTAAAGATAAAGAAACATTTGGCTCTAAATCTGCCAAGAACCAGGATGAGTCCATAAATGTGGGCTTGTATTCACATCAAAATGTGGATCGATTTTCGGTACTTTTAGACATTTGGATCAATGAAGTCAATTTTTTGCAGATGAAAAAAAATGTTTTTTTTCTATTTTAAATCAATTAAAAAATTAAATAAATATTTTTTAGCTATTTGATATTTATATTGAAGTTTATCAGAACATATTTGATAAAAATGAGAAGCGAAACGTGGCTCAAGTGATTACCAACATAATGCACCAGCGTGTTCGTTTTGAGTTTTGACTTACAAGCAAATTATTTTTCGCATTCATACAGATTAGAGGTATCATGCTTGTACAAGCAGTGTCGCATTCTCAAGCTAATTCTGGACAAAATGATTGATGAAATGCGAAATTAGTTGGAAAAAGTCGAAGATTCTAGCTTTGGTTTACCACTGAGTGTAAACAAGAAAAGACCTGTTAATTTTAGTTCAAACATTTATGGACAAACACTTATAAATTTGTATCTCTTGGAATTGCATCCATGTCTTGCCTCAGTTAGTCGACTTCCTTCGGCTTTCAGACAATCCATAGAAGTAAGTCTAATTTAAAAAATTTTATCCAAAGTAACAATTTTAAATTTATTTTAATTACTAATGTAATTAATATTTATTTTATTTATTTATTTATTTATTTCACTGTACGCCTTGAAGGCGATGTAAAGTTATAAGATTAAAAAAAAACGAAAAAAAAAAGACAAAAAATTAGATAGTTTCTAAATAAATATATAAGAGAACTGTTATTTTTTTTTTTTTTTTTTTTAATTCAACAAAATTATTATTCATTTTTTCATTTCGATTTCATTTATCTAGAAATTAAATTTTCTTTTCCTTTAAAAATCAATTCGTAGAAAAGACTTAAAAGAAAATAATTATTTTGAAGATAAAATAGCTTTGAGTTTTTTATGGAATTATGAAATTAGTTAGATTTTATAGAAAAAAAATAGAAAATAGTCTTTACAAAAATTCAACAAAAAACCTTAAATTGTAATATTGAGATGAATTAGTTTAAGGTTTTTTAAAGAACTTTATGGATTAAAAATATAAAAATTTAAAGGATTTAAAACTCTTTAAGAAAAATAAAAGGTTAGTATAAATTTAAGATTGATTAATTCAAAAGTTGAAAAATTGAATAAATGAGTACAATTTAGTACAAAATGATAAAATGAACAGAAAAAAATGTAAAAAAATTGAAATACTTTTTTCTTAAGGTTTAAACTTAATTCTGTAAATGTAATAAAGTGCAACATTCAAAGTTGCATCTAATATCAAGGTCTGCTAAATTAGTTAACTAAAAATAAGTCGACTAATTTTTAGCTAACTAATTTTTAGCCGACTAGTTTTTAGTTAACTAAAATTAAGTCGACTAGTCGACTTGTTAGTTGTTCATTAATACACAAATTCGAATCAACAAAAAAAACTAATTTAAAATCAATTTAAAAGCTATAGAATGAATATAAATAAATACGAGCTGGAAGAAAAAATCCGCAATGGCGAATACGGTGAATCAACAATGTTTTTCTATTCAGCCGAAAAAGAATTCCGGCTCGTTTCAGACTTTTCGGCCTATGACATAATCGACCAAAAATTCGAACGCCTCAAACAAGATCTGAAACAAATGCTGGAGCAGAAACGCTCGTCAACGTCCGGGGGCCAGACACTGGCCAAATTAAACATGCTCGCCGAAAAATACAAGACTCCATTTGACACACGCACCTACTCGGCCATACCGAAGGAGACCCAGGCGTCCAGCTCCGAGTCGAACCGGTCCAAAAAGCGAACGGCCGAAGAAGCCCTACCGCTACCCATCCACAAAAACACCAAGGTCAAAAAGACAAAAAAAACGACCAAAAAAAATAAAAAGACCAAAGGAGCCAAGCCAAAAGAAGAAGAAGAAGAAGAAGAGACTGACACCAACCAACAGCACAATCCGTCCAAAAAGGCCAGACTGGACGAGAAAAAAAAAAGCCAACTGGAATCGGCCAGTCTCGCCCGCCTCAACAAACTAGTGCCCAAAACTCCCATGACCAATCGTCTCAGCAATCGAATCCCCATTCGTTTTTCGATCAAAAAACCAGTCAAGTCAAAGCCGCTGACGAGGAGAGCTGCGGCCGCGCTACCCGCTGTCAAGTCCACCCAAAACGGCCACGTCAAAACAATGGCCAATAAACTCAAACTTCCCACTCCGCAAGCCGAGCGCATACTGCTGCCTAAATCGTTCATCCAAAAGACCATCAGCAAACGCAAGAGCAATTGGTTACTGTCCAAATTGGCTGCCAAGCGAAAGTCAGAGAAGCAAGTGAAAGCGTTTCTAAGCGATTTGAAAGACTCTAAACTGGTGCTCACAGACCAGAACGACAATTGCATCTCGATCAATGCTAAAACTGAGCAAGAAAAGAGTCTGGTCAGTGACACGATGAGCAAGAGTCCACAGCTGGTGCTGGCCAAAATGCCTGCCAGTTTGACCCAGCCAAAGAGTGTGTCGGCAAACATTGCCGGAAAAATGATGGAAAAAAGTGAGCACCAATTTAGCAATAAGATGGTGCTTAACTCACGCGTTTTGTCGCAGTACAGGCCAGTGAACTTGAAGTCGGCGGTGTCCACATCCGCCATCAAGGCCACTTCTAGCAAGCCCATGTTCGGCTCGTATAGAAATTTGACCAGCCAACATCTGTACACGCCGTCCAAGCTCACAAGGACAGAGATTGACGAGAAAAAGAAGGTCGACTGGATGCTCAAAGAACAGAGGGACAAGGAGCGTTTGGCCGAATTGGACAGACTGAAGCAAGAGAAGCTGAATGAAGCTAAGAGGAAACGCGACGAAAAGCTCAAAAAAGTGAACGAGGCCAAGCAAAAGCAAAAGGAAGACGCCGAACACAAGGCCAAAGAGATGGAACTCAAAGAAAAGCAACGTTTAGAAAATGAAAGAATAAAAAAATTGAACAATTCAAGTGTTGCGCCCAAGCAGTTGGTGATGCAGTCGGCCCAAAAAAAAATGTTCTCAACCAGATCAATTTGAACGCGACCAAGTCAACAATGTTCATAAACAAAGACAATTGCAGTGAGTTTGTCAACTCGTTCAAAAAAAGCATGCAGATGTCACAGCAGTTTCAGACTGCTCAAAAGCTGCACAAACCAAATACTGTTACTTTGCTTAAAGACGAGGATAAAAACAACATGGAGCAGACGTATGTGCTGGACTCACCGTGCAAAAAGGCCATCAACCACTCGAGCTATGACTGCACGCCGCTGCAGGCGCCCAAGCTCAAGGACAATGACAACTATGACGTGAGCGATATTCGCTCAGACGACGACACTGATGACGAGGACGAGCCCAGCAAGCCGATTCCCAGCTGGGCCAAGGAGCCCATGCTCAGCCAGAAAGCCCAGGACCAGTGTCAAAAGGGAATTAATTTTACGCGTTTGTTCAAGATGGCGTGCCAGACCGAGATTAATCTTGAGAACATTTTTAAGACCAGGCGACGCAAGTTTGTGGAAAGGTCGTCCAGTGCCATCTGGACTACTGCGCCCGTTTGGAGCACGAATGGAATTAATGGCGAAGAGTCGTTCATGCAGTTGAGAAAAAATCTTTGAAATATTGTTTATAAAGTACCATTGTTATTTAGATTTTTCCTTGATGGTGTTGGGTCGTTTGCGGGCTAGGGCTTTTCTTTATATGATCATGATTCAAATAAGTTGATTGACAAAAAATTGTAATTTTTCTTTCTGTAATGTTTATTTTTTTTTAATTTTATAACAAAAAATGTCTATTTTTAAAGTGATTGTCAACTTTTCATTTAAAATAAATAAAATTTCTAACTACAATTTTTAATACTGATTTCAGAATTTTGGATATTAATGATGTTAAGTAAAATTTGATAAAATCAAAGACGTTGTGGTCATTACGTAAAAATCTTAAATAAATGACATTTAAAGTTCAAAGAAACCGATAAAAATTTTGGTTATAAAAGTTTAGTTTGAGACAATTCTATTGCTTTAAAAATACTAAATTTTAAATTTTTAGTTAAAATTTAAAATTTAACTTTAATCTAAAAAATAAATTATTAAAGAAAGACTTATATTTTTTGATAGTAAAAAAATTATTTTTCTGCTTAAAAATAAAATTTAATAAATTTAACACCTTGATTAATAAAAAAAAATAAACGATGTTCAAATATTCTTTTAAAGTACCAATTTTGTTTTTTGTTACAAAATAAATTAATTACAATACGATAACAAAAAGTGTAAATCTATTTAATCGATTAGGGAGGATATCTATGAATTTCCAAAATGGCTATGCAAAATTTCAAAGAAAAATATGAAAGAAAAAATCCATGTGTGAACATATTGTTGTTATTGCTTGACACATAAGTCAAATAGTCAAATTTTTATTCGTCAAATTGAAAAAGGCCAAAACAATCACTTCCAGATACAACCAACTATTGTAAAAATTCCTACTGAAAAACATGCTGAAAATCCAGTTTAAGCTAGTTTTGGTCAACTGAAATTCCAACAAAACCCAATAATTTAAAACAATAAAATAAATGATTAAAGAAATGAGAAAAAGGATTCATTAGAAATTATTTATTAGATAATTAAATTAATAGTATTGATTAATTGTTGGATTTTAACATTTTTACCAATTAAAATTGTAATATTGTATTTAATAATAGAGAAAAAATAAATTTTTTCCAAAATAATTACTTGAATGCCATTTAAAATTTATTTTCATATTTAAAATTATAAAATGTCTTTTTTATATATCTTTAATAGGTTTAAATTTTTTAATTATTTTATTGAAAACTTACTTTTAAAGACAAAAAATTTAATGTAATAAAATTTATAATTTATTTAAGTGGAAAAATGAAATTAATTTTGTTTGAATGAATGGATATAAAAGTTAAATATGAATTTGTGAATTAACTTAACCTGAATTATTTCAATTGTTGATTGATTTTGTTAAATAAATTAGATATAAATAATTTTGATGTAAATTTGATTTTGACAAAATACTGTTACTTTGTTCAAAGGCGAGGATAAAAACAACATGGAGCAGACGTATGTGCTGGACTCGCCGTGCAAAAAGGCAATCAACGACTCGAATCACCTAACAGAATTTTTTTTTGCAGAATCAGAAACCGCATAAAATTCTGAACTAAATTTTGAACTCACTTTTTTTAACCTTAGACTTTTAAGTCCGTAAAATTTTTATCATAAAGTTTACAGCGGTTCTCCCAAAAACGTAATGCAAAAAAGACGAATCCAAAAGACGGACAATGCGTCGGTCCGTCCTGGCCCATTTGCGTCTCAGACCCATCCGATCTATCTAGCCTTACAAACAGACCCATCTAGCCTTACAAACAGACCCATCTAACGAATCAATTTTAAGTTTTCAATTAAAATAGATAGTTATAATTTATTAATTTAAAAAAAAAATGGTCGGATATGATATCCGACCATTTTATTTTAATATTTTGAAATTTTTTTCATAGCAAAAAGAAAATATTTTGAAAGTGTTTTTTTAACATTAAATAAAAAAATCTTTAAGAAAAAAGTTTCTAACAAATTTATTTGCTATTAAAATAAGTTAAACATGTTAATTAAACTTAATTCTTAAAAAATATATTTTCAAAATATTTTTTTTATCAAAAAAATTTAAGATAAGTTAAATTTAAATTTGAAATAAATAAATTTAAAATGAATAAATTACTACTATAACAATTACTTGAAAACTTGAATTTGATTTTTTATTTTAAATAAAATTGATGAGTCGGGTTTAGGTTCTTAAAGGTCGGTTGGATAACGGCTTGGCAAGATCATTCAGATAGGTCGGTCGTGTAGTTCGGAAGGGTCAGCTAGGAAAAAATTAATGTAATTACCATTTTCTTAATTAATTAGAAAAAATAAAAAATTTCAATTTTTTTTTTAAATTTACACTTTTTGGTCAAAAATTATGGACTTATAAGTGAAAAATTACAAAAAGTGAACTTAACAATTTGTTCGGAATTTTGTCGGGTTTTTGATTCTGCAAAAAAAAATTCGAATTATAGGGTAAACAAAGGACGAAATACAAAAATATTTAAAAACTCGAAAAATTTTCGTCTTCGATTAATTTTACCTGTCAAAACTTATTTTTTTAAAAACAAATGAAAACACCATTTTGTAGCTTAAAAAAAAGCTTTAAAAATCTGTACATTATAAAATAAATATTCTTACAAAATTAATATAGACTTTAGAACTTTGAGGGTAGACATGAAAAATATATTTTTAACCCCTCTAAAAATTTGTCTTTTCTAGAATCCCATATATGTATTAAAAGTTTTTGATAAAAAAAAATTCAGATAGTGCTTTAGTTCTTTGAATTTAAATTCAATAATTTTTTGTCCTTAATTCAAACTCAAATTAAAAAATTAATTTAATCATTTAAAAGTTAATTCAAATGCTATTTATTTGCCAAAAAAAAAAAAACTATTGATTATTTTTTTAAAATAAAAATAAGACAAACAAAATGTCTATTTCAATTCAGTATGTTATTTGTTTTCAAGACGAATTTTCAAATAATGGCGCTTTAATTTAATCCTAAAAAAAATATTCTTCAAGCTTATTAATCACAAATTATTTTCTCCATACATTCATCTCAAAAAATTTTCATATTTCTTATAGCAGTGCTTTTTATTTTAAAAAACCAAAAAATGAATGAACAAATGAATGAAAAAGCAATACCAGTCAAGGTAGCACTGCGCATTCGGCCATTAAATCAGCGCGAACAAAGTGACGCATGCTCGGAATGTCTGCGCACAATTTGCAACGAGCCTCAAGTGATAATCGGCAAGGACAAGTCGTTCAGATACGACTATGTATTTGGCAAAAATACGCCTCAGATAGACATCTACGAAGCGTCCGTGAAGCCACTGCTAGACGCTCTTTTCAAGGGATACAATGCCACAGTGTTGGCCTATGGACAAACGGGCAGCGGTAAAACGTTCACAATGGGCTCGGGATACTCAGCGCTCTCGTCAGCCATGGCCAGTGTGCCCAGTGTCGACATTCAATCCAGCTCCATTCTCAACCTCAGCGACCTGGACGAAGTAGGAGTCATTCCACGCGTCCTTAACGACCTATTCACTCGTATTGACGACGAACAAAACTCAAATAAAGATTTGAATTTCAACGTAAAAGTTTCATTTGTGGAAGTGTATAATGAAGAGATAAAGGATTTATTCAGTTTGAAGGGAACAAACGAGTCGCTAAGCATCTATGAGGAAAACAACACAATCCGAGTGATGAATCTGTCCGAGATCGAAGTAAAAAACTCGATCAGCACAATCCAGCTGCTTGAGCGAGGCTCGCAGGGACGAGTTGTTGGAGGCACGGCCATGAACGATCAATCGTCCAGAAGTCATGCAATTTTTACAATTACCCTAGAGCAGAGTGGGTCGAATTCGGACAATGGTCGCTTAATCAAGAGCAAGTTTCACTTGGTGGATTTGGCCGGCTCGGAAAGACAGAGCAAGACGAAGGCAGAGGGAATTCGTCTAAAGGAGGGAATTAACATAAATTTTGGCTTATTTACACTAGGTAAAGTGATCAGTGTTCTGGGAGAGGAAAACCCCGGAAACAAGGCCAAGCATGTGCCGTATAGGGAGAGCAAATTGACCAGGCTGTTACAGGACAGTTTGGGCGGCAATTCTCACACTGTCATGATTGCCTGTGTTAGTCCGGCTGATTCCAATATGGAGGAAAGCTTGAACACGCTAGGATATGCGGACAGGGCAAGAAAAATTAAAAATAAACCCATTGTAAACATTGATCCTCAGATGGCCGAAATGAATAGCTTGAGGCAGCAGGTCCAAGAGCTCAAGGCTTATGTTTACCATTTGACTGGCGGCACCGGAGTCTATCCAACTCCACATAAAGTGTAAGTTTTTATTTTATTGTTGTAATTGTATTTTAATTTTTTTCTTAATTAAAGACAAGAAAACTCAACCGAATTGGCCAATATTAAAGATGAATATGAACAGCTCATAGTAAATTTTATCTATTTTTTTTTTGATTTTTTTTTCAAATAAAATTATCAATTTTTTTTTAAATCCAATTTAGATTGAAAACAAATCACTTTTGGTTGAATTGCAAAGAATTACTATTTCAAATCGGACGAATTATGAAAGATACATGCAGGTATGTTGTAGAAATTTTTTAATAGAAAAAAATATTAAAAAAATTAAAAATTAATATTCAGCCAAGCAGATTAGTGCGTAAGTCAAAAATTTAAGTCCTTTCAAGTTGTTTTTTACTTAAGAAATATTTTATTAATTATGATCTGTGTTTTAAAAAATTACTAAATTAAAAATTACTATAAAAATCATAGCCTTAAATTTCTAGTTCACAATAAATTCATAATAAAATTTACTCTACTTTAAAAAATTAGGTTTTTTGTGTTTATATTTTAAAATAAAATTTCTTTAAATATTCAAGTCAATCGATTAATTTAAAACAAAAATTGGTTAATTTAATTTTTTTTAAATAAAAATTTTAATTCTTAGCCAAATTTGAGTTAATGATCAAGATTTTCTAATCAAGAACACAGGAAAAGAATTAAAATTTTTATTTAAAAAAAATTAAAATTTTAATTCTTAGCCAAATTTGAGTTAATGATCAAGATTTTCTAATCATGCTCAAAAAATGAACTAAAACTTTTTAAGTACTTTTTGTTCATTAATTTAATTTTATTCTAAATAGAAAGTTGTTCTAAAACCATGATGTTTTTTAAGTCTTAAGTCAAAGTCGGTGACTTTTTTTTTCAAAGTCAGGACAATGGATTTAATTTTAGTGATATTAAGACATGTATGTTTGTAACCACAACCAAGCATTGTGAATAAATCTAAATAAAATTCACATGATTTTTGGTTCCTTTATTTTTTTCTATTATTTAACCCTAAACCTTTTCGGTAAAAAAAAATTGGTTCTTCTAGTGTTATTAAAGCATTGAAAATTTAAACTGTAAATTCAAAGGCTAAAAATTTGTAAAATTTAAGATTTAATTTCATGAATTTTCAGTTTAAAACATTAAGAAAATAAATTGTCATTTTCATACCTAATGTTCCTGTGTTGATTTATTTGTCACTAAATTACTTTATCATTTTTTTTGTATTTATTTCTTAATAACATTTTTAGCAATAATTTTCTTTGGTATTAATTTCATTTTTTTTTGACAATAAAATAATTTAACATTTATCCTTATCTTTAAATTCATTTTGCATTTCCAATTTTTTGCAATTTTTCGAGGTTTTCTAATCAATTTTCACAAGCTCTAAATTTTAATAAATTAGAACAAAATTTAAAAAAAACTAGAGAACCCATTTCTCTGTAAACGATATGGACAATGATATAGGATTAATTTTGTAATTAGAAATTTAGAGCATTTATTTTTAGTATCAAAATTTTTATTCTAAGTGAATAGCTTACTCATGTCATTTTTATATCATAAAAAACTATGGGATATGGTAAAACCTACCATAAATCCTTGCAAATCCTCTCGAAGGATGAAAAAATTGAAAATGATATAAGCTTAAACAATGCAAAGTTTTTTTTTCACATTTAAATCCATGTCAAAAAATGCTCTTTAATCTATTTAATATTCCATTTTTTAAAATTTTAATGTTTATTTTTGAACTCACAGTACTTAAATCCCAATCTAAAATTACCAATTTTTTTAGTTAAGTCCACTAAATAAAATACACAATTTTAAAATTATCCCCAGTTAAATTTTATTAATTTAAAAAAAAAAATTTAAAATATTTATTAACTTATTATATTAACTCAACCATTTTACACCTAAACCTCATGGGTTAGTATGCAAGGTTTTACAGAATTAACAAGGAAATTTTACATTCTAAAATGACAATGCCTGTTAAATAATTTCTAATGTTGTTTTATTAATTAGGTTTTAAATTTTTGAACGGACAATTTTCAGAAATAAATATTCCTTTTAATATTGACCCTTGAAATTTTTTATTTTTTTTAAAGGAATTATTAAAATTAAATATTAATTTGTTTATTTTCTTACCAAGATAAAGCTATTTCAGTATAAAATAATAAAAAAAATCAAAACAAAGTTTAATTTATTTTTTTTGTTAGTGAAATAAAGAAAAAAAACAATTAATCAATGTGTCAAATTTTTTGTTTTATAGTTAAAACTTACCGTCAGTTAATTGACCGTGGAAATTTTTTTTTCTTATGGTTAGCTAAATTTTTCACATCATGTTAAATGATTGGGTACATTGAAAAAAAAATCGGTCTTTTTTAAATATAAGATTCAAATTAAAAAATCATTTAGAATTAAAAAAAAAAAAATTAAAAATTAAAAAAAATTTCAAATTAAAAAAAAAATTAAGAAAAAAATTAAATTTTATAAAAAAATGCAAAATTAAAAAAAAAATTCAAAATCTAAAAAAATTTTTTTTCCTAGCTCGAGACTGAGCGCGATGACCAAAAAAAGAAATTTGAAGAAATAAAGCTCGCATTTCAAAAGATGATGCGCGAAACTGAAGAAAATGCTGCCAACCAGACTCTGCAATCGAATCTTGACCAAACATTTTCACAAAACAAGACGCTTTTCAACGAACTTCAAAGTAAAATGCAAGAATTTGAGCAAATCAAGAAGAACTCAAGCGAAATAGAGAACGAGCCAGAGGTGTCGGACTTAAACGAGCCGATGGAGAAAGACTACGCCCTGAGACAAGCTAAGATGCAGTGTCAATTGAGCGAGTACGACACCGAGCTGGCCAGGAAAGAGACCCTTTTCCAGAAAATGGTGGAAAACACAGTGAGCATGCGCTACGAGGCTCAGCTCGACGAGTTCAAGCAAAAAATTGAAGCACTACAAAAAGAAAAAGAAGATTTGATCATGAACAAAAGTTCGGAGAGCAAAAAGCCTGCCGAAGTGCGCAAAGAAAGACTCAAGCAGCTTGAGGACGAAGTTCACGAGTTGAAAAAAAAAGAAAAAGACTTTGTCAGATTGATTCGCTTTAAAGAAGAAAACGAAAAGCAATGTGAAAAACTTCGACTCGAAATTCAAAACATCAAGGCCGAGAGGGTCAAACTAATGAAGCAAATGAAGGTCGAAACGGACACGTTCCGCAAATATCGCCAGCAAAAGGAAAAAGAAGTGAACCAGCTGAAGGCAGTAGAAAGAAAACGTCTTGTGGAAATCACCAAACTTCAAGAAGGAAATAACAGACAAGAGGCTGTGCTCAAGCGAAAGAACGAAGAGATAACTCGCATTCAAAAGCAGCTTAAAGAGACTCTGGAAAAACTAAAGCAAGTGGCTGAAAAGAGACAGCAAAATTTTGAACGCAAGGACTCGTCTCATTTGGGCGATCAACTTCGCAACTGGGTAACTCAAGAACTTGATCTGAGTGTGGACATTGCCGTGGCTAGAATAAACTTGAACAATTTGATCGAAGAGCGCAAGGAGTCTGCCACTGAGCTCATTTGTCTTCAGGAAAAGCTCAAGGAACTGGAAGATTTTGCCAAAGAAGCGCCTGGATCCAAGCGAAAATTTATGGCCAATTATTCTGATGAAGAATACGAAAGTCCCATGCAACTGGAGGAAAAAATTGAACGCATCAAAGAGGACATCGAAGGAAAAAGTCTTCAGATAAATGAAATTCAGCAAATGGTGATTGAGGGTGAACAAGAAGACAGGTCAAAATACATTTTTAAGACTGTCCATGGTCTTATGGAGGCCAAAGTGCTGCTCAAACATTTGTACAACTCGGGCGTTCAGTATTTGCTCGATCTAAAGCTCAATCAAATTCAATACGAATCAGCCTCAAACAGTAATTTTTTTTTTTATTATTCAAATATATTTTTTTAAACCTAACTAACTTTTGTTTCCTTTTTTTTTTCTTTCTCTAAAGTTTAACCGTAAGTTTATTTATTTAGTTGTAGAAATTTTTAGACATCTTAGCAGTAGCTGTAGATTTTTTTTTAAAGAGTGAATTTTAGATTAAATTTTTTTAATTATTTGTTTTAATTTATCAATTGAATTAACTTTTTCTTTAGGAGAAGTAAATTTTAAAATTGAAAAAAAGGGCAGTTTGAAGTTTATGATCAATTTTTGATGTTCAAAATGATCAAATCAAATCAAACTTAAACTATTAAATAAATTGCTGTTTCATAATACTTAACTTAACTTTTTTTTTCTTTTTTTTTTTTGTCTATGAGGCTTAAATAAAAAAAAATAATAATAATAATGATAGAAATAATGCAGAGATACATTTTGGATTTAACATACTATGTTAAATAAAAAGATAATTTCTGCAATATCAAAATGCACATTACAGAGTTCACATTATTAAAATGTTGCTATTTTAAGTGGATACTTTTTTGCAGGCTCTTGCAGATTTCACCTTTGGATTTAACAAAGTATGTTAAAACCAAAGTTTACCTCTGCACTAATTCTATTAAAAAATTAAAATTTATTCAATTTTTTTTTAATATGATTTGATCATTTTGAGCATCAGAAATTGATCATAAACTTCAACTTGTCAAAAAAAGGCAGAAAAATTTTAAATATTAAATTAGATTACATAAAAATACAAAAATTTCAGTCGAAAATGAAAAAAAATTATTTATTTACATAATTTAGTTGAAAAGTAAAAAAGCAAAGGTAGAAAAATAAGATGATCATATCAAGTTTTGTTTATGAAATAAATATTTATTCCTTAATAGAATTAATGTAGAAGTACATTTTTGAGTATTGTGAATTTAAAAATACAAACTAAGCAAAAATTTTTCCTTTTTTGGTAAATTAAAGATAAAGATAATAAAATGTGCTTTGAAAAAATACTATTATTATTATTATTATTATTATTATTATTATTATTATTATTATTATTTATTTCAGTGACGCCTTTAAGGCGATGCTTAAAAAAATATTAAAAAAGAATAAATGAGATAAACAGTTTTAAAGAGATTAAAGACAAATATTTGAAATCATACTAAATAATTATTGTAAAAAATGTTAATTAAACTAGTTTGGTTAAATATTATTCAAAAATTTCTTTTATTTATTTATTTTCTTCAATCCAGGAGGCAGAATTACAAAAATATTGTTAATTAGTGCAAAATATTTTGTTGCACCTTTTTTAGCCGAAAATAATTTATTTTTTCTTAATGGTGATTTATTTATTGTCATATTTTAAACTTACTTAGAAAAATTAGTTTAGCTAAAAAATTACTTACTTAAAATAACATCGTATAGCTAAATGCAATTTGTGTTTTTAAAGAAATTACAATTTATTTCAAAATAAAAACTTGAATTGATCATTTTTGAGCAACAAAAAATTATCAAGAACTTCAAAGTGTCTCTTTTTAGTCATTTTTACTCAAAAGAAAAAAACTGAGCAAATTTTGAGAAAATTTTATTTTTAAAAATTAAAATTGGCTCGGTCAAATCAAGAGACTTAACTTTAATTTCGTGTTTTGAATTAAAATTTTTTTTCTGAATTTAATAGGTTTAAAAATTTTTTTTAGATAATCTTTAATTCAAAATTGTATTTTAAATAACGCGTATTTATTTTTAATTTCTTTTATTCAAATTTTTTTCACATTTTGAATCACGTTACTCCTTTTCGTGCTCCTTTAAGTCCCATAATTCTCATCCGCATTCTATTCTAAAATGAAAATTAAAGTTAAATAATTTAAATTGATTTAACCAAATAGTTTGGAATACAGTGAATTTTTATGCTAAAATTTATCTCTACTTATCTTTTACTTGGGCACCATTAACTTATTTTAATCAATAATTTTAATATTTTTTCAAATTTATAGTCTTGACTTAATTCAAAAATTAAAAAATTATCAAGATTTTGACTTATTTTAAAAATAGAATTAAGAAAATATAAAAAATTATTATAATTGCCAAAAAAAGAGTCTTAAAATTTTATTCCGAAGTAAATGAAATTATTAGTCTTAATATCTTTTTTAGTGTAAAAATTCAAAAAAATTTTTTAAACAATGCACATTATCAATTTATTTAAAGTGAATTTATGAATAAAAAAAAATAAATAAATTTATGTTTCAAAAAAAATTTAGAAATAAATTAAACACTTTTATTAAATAAATTTATGACTTGTAATTTTTAAATTTTTGAAGTCCTTGAATTAAATTAGAAAATAATATTATTAGACAATAATTCCATGTATATAAAAAAGGCATAGGATTAATTATAATAGATTAAAAGATGAAATTTACAAGATATTTTTATTAACTAATAGATAAAAAGACAAAACACTATATAAAAATATTTTTTACTTGATAAAGAAATTATTTGATAGACAAGAAAAAAATAAAAAACTATATAAAAAAATGATTACTTATTTTATATTGAGTGCCTTGAAAATTGTTGACACATTTTTTTGGTCTACCACAACCACGTTTGGGTTGAGTTGTTTCTACACCAGCTGGAATTCTTCATGAGGCTTTTAATAAACTAAAATTACAACAGTCTCGAATCGGCTTTTGAATTGAGTGAGAGATATGTTGGGACATGACTGAGTCATTCTATTCCATTGGTTGTAAGACTGGTGAAGGAATACAAACAAGGTTTCGAATCAAGATATATTGAATACCCAACTCCATTGTGTAATTGCTACCTTACTATTTCTTCTTTTTTTCCTGAAACTTGAACTATTTAAACATGTACTACATGTAACAATCTATTCCTATTTATGTCTTTTCAACTTTCATTTTTTTAAGCTCATTTACTTTATTTTGATTCTTTTTTTTTATCTCATTTTGTTAACTTTAATTTAATTTTATTTTTATTTTATTTTTTTTTATTATTTTTTTATTATTTTTTTAACTTATTCTGAAGGAGCTCTAGCTCGGTACAGAAAACAAATAAATAAATAATTTATATAGTAAGTTCATCTTTTTATATAGTATACATTATTATTGTGTGTATAAAAAATGCTCTCCTTCAATTTTGAATTTTTTTTTTTTTTTTGTTTTTAATTAATTAATCTTAATTTTTCAAGGTGTCAACCAAGAACTAAGAGATTTGAAGAAGAAATATGAGTCGACAGAAAAAGAACTAATCAAAACAAAAAAAAATTCAAGCAGAGAAAAAAACGATTTGCAGATCTACTATGAGCAAATAGTAAGTAACATTTATTTTTTTTTGTTGAGAATTTAACATTTTTATTTTAGATTTTATGCTTTTTGAACACAGCGATGAATGACTTGAACAAATCGGACGCTGACCGCTACAAAATCATCTACGACACACTTCAAAATATGGAGAAGCGTTTTGAAGCTAATAATGTCCACAAATTTGCTGAACCAAATCCGGTCAAGAAACGAGTAAAATTAAAATTAAATGTTAAATATAAAATTAAATATTTATTAAGGAAATTGCTGGTGATATGACCAACAAAGATGACTGCAGGAGAGTTCAAAAAATCAAAAAAGATCGTCGAAGAACAAGAGTCATTCATCATAATCCAACAAGTCCTGACGATAATGATTCCAAAAATCCTGATTGGTCCAAGACTCCAATTATCCGCCGAGCGCAAAGAAAAAGCCTAGGCAGAAAGTCAGTGATTGGACGGCGTCGTTCAAAACTTATAAAAAATTCAATGATTAACTCATTCAAATCTGGTGAGATCGAAGCTTCTTAAACAGACTAATTTTTTTTCTTCAAACAGCCCAATTCCTTAATTTAAGTATTTTTTCAATTTTATGACAAAAATTTTATATGTATTGTATTTTTATTTGCAATTTTGTAACACAGGAATAATAAATTAATTTTTCTACTTAATAATTTTCAAAATAATTTTTTTTAACAATTATTAAGTAAAGTATTAAAGTTTAGTAATTTATTATTAAAAAATGTAAAAAACAAAACCTTTTTATTTAAATCAAAAACTAAAAATTTTGATTTTATTTTTATATTTGATCATGAACTTCCATTTGCCTTTAATAATTTTAATATTTTCATTTAAAAAAAATCCAATAATAAGGAGTTTTTTAATTTTGAGTTAGAAAATTTTTATTTAATAGGATCTGCATTGACATTTTTTTCTAAGATTGACTTTTGACTCTTGAAACTAGTAAATTACTCCATCTTATTTAAAAAAAAAATACTCTAGTTTTTTATTCAAAATTGGTTTAGGTAAATTGAAACTTCATTCTTTAAAATTTATTGATTCTATCATATAAATTGATTTTTTTTATTTTGTTATTAACTAAAAAAAAATATATAAGTTCTAGAATTTTCAAACGTTTTCATGTTCGTCTACTAAGATCAAATTTATTTTTTATTTTGTTTACTTTTTACTTTTTTAATTTATTTAAATAAACTCTCAGACCATAGAAACGAATTGTTTAGAAAATTTGGGTCTTGCTGCTTATATGGCCAATTGGCCAGGCCAATTAACTTTTTGTCAATTAGTGGCCAAAAAAAATTTATTGAAAAAATAAAAAAAATTTCCTGTCCAAATAAAAAATTTCGTGTCCAATCAAAAAAAAATATGGCCAATTTCAAACAAAATCATCTAATTTTTTCTTTTTCTTAAGTTATAATTTTTATGATTTATGCAACTATTGTCAGTCTCATTACATTGATCAGTTTTTATGTCTTCTTTTCTTGATATTCCTCGCCTTTTTTGTCCTCCGCTCTTTTTTACTCAACAACTTCTGAAACGACTTGATGTTCTTTGATGGAAATTGAGCTTACAGTTACCAAATCAGACGCTGTTGTTTTTCTCGCACTAGTACACGGAATTTTAACTACTTCAACTTCAACAATCAACTTAGCGATCAACTTAACTTAGGAATCAACTTGCGATCTTGCAACCATGAGATAGCTTCTAAATTATCTTTGGATTCAAAGATTTCATTTATTTTTGTCGGTTTATCTGATGAATTATTCATTTTTAAAATTTTTGTTCTCTAAGTTTTAATTTTTTCTTATTTTAAATAAAAAAGAAACAAACATTTCAGGTGCAAATTTAAGTTACAATTTTTTATTTAAAATGTTGTCATTTTTTGTGGCCAGATAAAAAAAAAAGCTGGCCAGGTAAAAAAATTGACGGCCAATAAATTAGGTTTTTTGGCCACTAATTGACAAAAAGTTAATTGGCCATATAAGCAACAAGACCCGAAAATTTAGAATAAAATTTACTTTTAATTTTTAAAGTTTAATCGAGTTTTTTATTTAAAACTGTTATAAATTTTAAGTTTTAATTTCCGTTTTCAATTTTTCTCCATAAACTTAGTTATTGATATAAAAATTCAATTAACAAATATAATCTTAAGTGTTAAATTATCATCATTAGTCAAAATACCCAAAGGATTATTCTAATTTAATGATATCAAATTATCAGTATCAAAATATAACAATATAAATTTTTATTATAATATTTTATTAAAATTGTTCTGAGTAAAGCTAAGTTTATGTATGTGATCGATTTATTGTCTCTTAGGATACGAAAAGTTTGGCTTTGTTTACTCTAAAGATAATTCTGTCCACTGTTTATTTAGATAATAAAAACTCTCTATCCAAAAACGATAATAAATTATTAAATTTTCAAAATGTTGCAAGCTTCAGTAAATTTTTAAAATTTTTTAATTTTTATTCTTATTCTAAAAATTTATCCAAGGTTATTAAAATTACCCCTTTCCTAGTAACATCTAGCTTTTTTTTGCTCAAATATCTTCGATATGTCCAAATAAACAATAATTACATCATTTTCAAATGTGCTCCTATCTTATCTTTGATTTTTTTTGTTTTTCAAAATTTAAAAACAAGTCCCAAGTCTGACTATTCGAAGAGAATTTTGACCGGCCTAGTCTTGTCCGGTATTGACGATGCTTTGATCTGCTATAAAAAGTAAATGATCAAAAAAAGTTTAGTTAATTAAATTTAAAATTTAAATTTTAGGTTTTTTTTAGTAGCTGTAGCATTATTTGGTTTAGCTCATTTAATTTATATTTCTTCTTTTGGTTTTAAGTCATTGAGACTAAATATAGCATTTATTCTTGGCTTCATTGAGATTTGTTTGTCTTATTACTTAAACAACCGCATGTGGTAAAATTAAGTTTTTAATGAAAAAAAAAACATTTTTTAAAAAAAGAAAAAAATTGATTAAAAATTGGTTCAAAAATTCGATATTTTAAATACAAAATAAAATTTTAATTATTTCTAATTAAAACTTAATTTTACCGCATGCGGTTGTTTCGAAACTTTAATAAATTAAAATCGACCTATAACGGCATTTAAATGCTTATTTTAATTTTTATTTTCGCGGTTATGAATCAGTTTATGGTGCAATAAAACGACAAATTCTTGGGTTTACCACATGGTAATTACCGGATCCTGTCTTAGGCGCAAAAAATCTTTTTTATTCAATTTTAATTTTTTTTAACATGAAATGACTGGGATTAGCCGCATTGCGGTAGTATTAACTAGGCAGGGCTAGGTATTAACTGCTGCGCCTATGCGCAAGGGTTTACGGTATGTGGTTTTATTTATTATCTAGTTTTAAAACAAATTACAACCTGTTCAATTTTTTTTTAGTTTCATTCTTTATTAAGATTTAAACTAATTTAAAATTAATTTTATCGATTTCAAGAAATGAGATTTGTAAATTTCTTTAAATTTTTATCTAGAGATATATTATTGAAATAATTAAATATTTCAGCAAAAAATAAGAATACATCAATTTTGCTCTATTAACAAAGTAGATAATTCCAATTTTGAATGCACTTCTGTAGTAAAATTTGACATTTATTGACTCGGTAGCTAAAGTCTAGCACATTTAAGAATTTTAATTGAGCATTCAAAAATTAGCAGAAACCTCAATTTAATCAGATTTTACTAATTTTTCAGAATTAAAAATAAAATATTGTCATAGCCAAAAGTAGTATGAACTGACTGATACTTTACTAATTGTTCATAAAAAGCTATGAATCAAAGAATTTTATCATATTTTAGGTTTTTATGTTTTCCATTTGACACCTGAACAGAGTTGGTCAAAAATAAAAGTGAAAAAGTCAGAGTCATATTTGATTTTGGCTTTTAAATTTTTTACTCAAAGTCAAAGATAAACTTTAATTGGGACTTTAAATTTTGATTTTTATAGAAAAAATAAATAAATTGTTATTGTGGTTTTTAAAAATTCAAAATAAAATTTTATATTTTTTTAAGGTGAAGAAGTGAAATTCTTTATATGAAAAAAAACATAATTTCAGTTTTTAGTAATTCTTTAAATTTTTTATTTTCAAATTTATATAGTGAAACGTAAATTAATTCAAAAATAACATTTAAAAAGTAAAAGTAGACTTGGACGTGTAAAAATAAAAATTTTAAAAGAAATTAATTTTTTTTAATAATTATTTTATTTATTAATTATTGCCAATTTCCGGATTTAGTAATTTACGATAATTTACGCAATATAGTAAATTTACCAAATTTTACGTAAAATTTGGTAAATTTCTACATTTAAAGTAAATTTATGTAAAATAAAATGTCCAAAAAATTTAAATGAAATTGAACACCAAAAGCGCTATTTCATTTCTATGTCATTTCATTCGAAGTGCCAAATTATTTCAAACGTAAATTATTGTAGATTACAAAATCCGGAACACCACTATATAAGCTAATAAAAATATCTTTTTTTCTGAATTAATTTATCTTTTTTCATGATTAAAATTAGATACGAAAGAATATAAAAAATACATTCAATTTTAAATAATCAAAAAATGAGCAATTTTTGTTCAATTTGTATTTTAAATTGCCAACACCTTTCCAGACTAGAGTATCTATTTATTAAGGCTTTAAATCCTTAGGATTATTGATAATCAAATAAACAACAACAACAATAAAAAAGAGCATTTAATTTTTCGAAATTATATTTTCATCTTGTTAAATTTTTTTTCCAATTATTTTAAAAAATTAAAAAAGAATAAATTGATGACAAAAGAAGAAGTGAAAAAAAGTGCACATTTAAGCCTGAAAAATGCGAGAAAAAAAAAAATCTTAAACTTTACTATATACAGCACACAAAAAAAAAGAGAAAAAAAAAAGAATGGCTTATTTGAAATTGGATGTCGAGATTGAAGTGGTCAAAATGTGCAACACGGTCGCATTTCCTCAACCAACCAATTTTTCATACAATTAACAATAAAACTAAAATAATTGAATCATCGGCCATTTTCTTGTTCATGGGTCTCAGACTGTTTCTATTCGCAACCCATTCACACCATCAGCTAAGTGTACGGATGTGAGTGGTATTGCTGCGAGTTCTGACCGGGCGGAATCTGGTACGGATGATGCGGCAATCGCTGGCCCGAATTGTAGTTCGAATTCGGATGAGTTATCTTGTTGGCGCCATTGGACCGGCTCGGGTTGCCATGGCTCAGGGCCATGCCTTTGGCCGATGGTTTATTGTTGAGAAAAAATGGTTGACCTTGACCCTGAAACGAGCCGCGAGTGTCCATATTTTTTCTGTGACCAAAATTGGCGCACATCTCCGAGTCCATTCGGGACATTTGACTAGACAAAAAGTTGCTTGATATATTTGTGTCTTTGAGTCGATAGATGGAGCTGGACTCCATTTCGTTGACGTTGGGCGATCGGCTCGATCTCACTTGTTCGTTTATTAAATGAACTTTTTCTTTGTTCAGGTAGTCGTGGCGGGACGAGCTCGCCTTTTGAATTTTGTTGCTCGAGCCGACCAGGCTGTGGTGCCGGCTGCTTGTTCTCTGTTGGCTCGAACTCGCTGGTTGACTGGGCCGGTTTTTGTTCTGCTGCTGCTGTTGTTGCCACTGGTGCTGGTGGTGCTGGCGGGTCTTCGTCATCGGAGTCCAGAGTCAAGTCGATGACAACTTCTTTTGTGTTCGGTTTGTTTGGTTCGGTGATGGGTGCTTCAAATTTTTCTAGTTTGTTTGTGATTACATCCATGGAATCGTTTTCTTTTGGGGAAAAAAATTATTTTTTTTTTATTTTTATTTTAAAAAAATTGAATATTTAAAATTTTGAAAATTTTTTTTTTGCATTTTATCTAAATTTAATTTTTAGGAATTAATAATTTAATAAAGTTACTCTTTAAATTTTTATTCATGGTTTTTTTTGGCGTTAAAGTCGGGTTTCGAATTTTTGAATCACTAATTTAATTAATTTTTTTTTTATAAAAACTAGCTTTAAAAAAACATTTAATTTAGAAAAAGATGATGATGGTGCGAAATTCTGCTTTTTTGCCTAATTTTTTTCTCATTTTATTAATAAAATTATCTATAAAGAATTTGTCAGCTTTTTTTGTATTGAATTCAACTTTAAAAAGTCTGAAAAATTTTTATCTTTTTTTTGGGCGTTACAGTCAGATTTTGAATTTTTCGAATCACTAATTTAATGAATTTTTGAATAATTTAAATTTTTTAAATTTAATTTTTTTTTTTTAAAACTAGCTTTAAAAAAACATTTAATTTAGAAAAAGATGATGATGGTGCGAAATTCTGCTTTTTTGCCTAATTTTTTTCTCATTTTATTAATAAAATTATCTATAAAGAATTTTTCAGCTTTTTTTGTTTTGAATTCAACTTTAAAAAGTCTGAAAAATTTTTATCTTTTTTTTGGGCGTTACAGTCAGATTTTGAATTTTTCGAATCACTAATTTAATGAATTTTTGATTAATTTAAATTTTTTAAATTTAAATTTTTTTTTTTTAAAACTAGCTTTAAAAAAACATTTAATTTAGAAAAAGATGATGATGGTGCGAAATTCTGCTTTTTTGCCTAATTTTTTTCTCATTTTATTAATAAAATTATCTATAAAGAATTTTTCAGCTTTTTTTGTTTTGAATTCAACTTTAAAAAGTCTGAAAAATTTTTATCTTTTTTTTGGGCGTTACAGTCAGATTTTGAATTTTTCGAATCACTAATTTAATGAATTTTTGAATAATTTAAATTTTTTAAATTTAAATTTTTTTTTTTTAAAACTAGCTTTAAAAAAACATTTAATTTAGAAAAAGATGATGATGGTGCGAAATTTTGCTTTTTTGCCTAGTTTTTTTCTCATTTTATTAATAAAATTATCTATAAAGAATTTTTCAGCTTTTTTTGTTTTGAATTCAACTTTAAAAAGTCTTAAAAATTTTTATTCTGTCCAGCTGAAAAGCATTTTTTTGAGCAATTATATTAAATAGATAAATAAAAGAAATTTTTGAATAATATTTAACCAAACTAGTTTAATTAACATTTTTTACAATAATTATTTAGTATGATTTCAAATATTTGTCTTTAATCTCTTTAAAACTGTTTATCTCATTTATTTTTTTTTTAATATTTTTTTTTAATATTTTTTTAAGCATCGCCTTAAAGGCGTCACTGAAATAAATAATAATAATAATAATAATATATATTTATTACAAAGATTTTTGAGTTAAAATTTTTAAACGTAATTGGCTTATTTATTTTAAATTTATGTTAAAAAATATTAAAAGTTTAACATTTTTGTTTTACAATAGATCAGATTTGTGAATTTTAAATACAAATTGAAAAAAAATTGTTCATTTTTTAATTTTTTAAAATTAAATTTACTAAAAAATACTGCAACATATCTTGTTACACCTTTTAAAACTAGATTTTTATTTTCCTTTTTTTTATTAAATAAAATCTATTATCTCTCTAAATCTTATTGATTCTTTATTTTTTGTCTTTTTTTACATGACAAAAATAATTTTTGGTAAAAAAGGTGCATCAAAGTATGCTGCACTATTTTTTCATATATTTTTTATTTAATTTTAATTTTGATAAATCAAAAAAAGAAGAATTTTTGTTCAATTTGTATTTGAAATTCATAATACAAATAGTTTTTAAATAAAAACTTCACAAAATTTCACTAAGATGTATCAAAATGGATTTAAATTCTAATTTGATTTTTTTATGATTTTTATACATATATTTTTTTAAATATTATTTTCTTTTTTAAATTATATTCAATCGACTTTTGGGCTAGACTCTATTCTCTTTGCTAAAACAAACTACTTTACTATATGTTACTGATAAATATTTGGATCAATAGAATAATTCGATTAAGACCTTAACTTTAATATGCTTCACCTAAATAAAAATCTTTAAATTTTTTTATTTATTTTTTAAAATTGTGTCCAATATTTTTTCAAATTTTAAAAATAAAAAAAAATTTAAAAAAAACATGCTTGATTGCACTTTTTTTTACAAAAAAAAAAATTTCTGGTGTAAAAGAGGACAAAAATAAAACATCATTAAGATTAAAATAGATTATTGATTTGATTTACCGAATAAAAAAGGATAATAAAAATTTTATCTTAGGTAAAAAAGATGCAAAAAAGTATGTTGCAAATTTTTTATTATTAAAGATAATAAAAAATTTGAATTTATCTAAAAATTAATAATTTTTGTTCAATTTGTAATTGAAATTCACATAGCCGTGACTGACAAATTTTCTTTTAACCGAGACATAGTTATTTGAGAAAAACAATTCAATGACAATTTTTTTCCTCAAATTATCAATCTTCTATTTTAAATTACATTATTTACTCAAATAAAAGAAAGTTCGGTCATCAAAGGGTTTCTTATACGCGAGAATTTTTTACTAAAAAAAGTGACTAAAAAAATATATATACTTTTTTTTTCTTCAACTAGAAACAAAAAAATGCACGTTTTACATGACAAGTGACTGGTAAATTTTGTATTAACCAGAACACATTTTTTTGAGAAAAAAAAATCAAATAAAGGCAATTTTTTTCCTCAAATCCTCAATCTTCTATTTGTAATTACTTCTATTTAATGAAATACAGTAAAAATTGCTAAAAAAAATAAAAAAATTTTTTTTTTCCCGTACCACACAAGACAAGTGTATCCAACAAAAATATCTAGTATCGGCATAAAAATTGTCTTACCGCAAATGTCAACAATGGACGTATCAATTTTATTACTTTCCTCCGCTTCGATCGATTTTCTGGGCGACACCTTGGCCTCTTCGCTCCTGACGCCACTTTTGTCCGCTCTAACAGTCTCACTCGGCTTGACAACCGACCATTCAGCCTCCGCATTTAACTGCACATCCTCAAAATCAGTACACTTTTTCAGTATGTCCTGAAACAACGAGTCTATAAACAAGCTATCAAACGGTGTGTGCTGATCGCACACCGGACACAACCAAGTCGGCTTCTTCTCATTCATCATTAAATACGACTCCAAGTCAAAACACTGTATGTGCTTACAGCTCACCGCCTTCGTCGGTATCTGAATGCGAAATTTCATCAACGGACACTGCAAACTAACCTTATAATAATTAGTCTCAATCTCAAAGTCCATAAATATCTTGTTGATAAGCGATGTCCTCATTGCTGAGGTGCCTGTTACACACAATTCACAGAATCAGCAATCCTCAAACCGCGTTGAATTCAGTCACAGAATTCTGCGTTGTACTGTGTCTACTACGGCTGCAGGTCAATCTCGAAGATTGGGGTATTACACACCGTCTCCCGTTTCTTGTGGTACGCCTGACGATCCCTCTTCAGGAAAGTAGCTGTTCGTAGTCCACTACGCGGAGGCACAGCGTATCTACCAGCTCTATAGGAGCCTCAGTAGATCATTTAAGCAAACCCTAGGACTCTAACTAATAACTTTACAATAGAACTTAATTAAAAAAAATAAATATATAAAAGAAATAAATAGAACATAATTCAATATATATAAAACTATTCAAATCGTTTGTATGGTCTTAATCGTTGGACATGAATCACAAATGACTTGCTAACTTTCTCTATTCTATAAGTCAAGTCACTTAGTTTCGCAAGTACCTTGTACGGGCCTTGCCAACTTGGAAGAAGTTTTTGAGTATAACCTTGTTTAGGTACTGGCCAATAAACCATAACTTCAGAGCCTATCTCAAAATTAACATTCTTATGGGTTTTATCATACCGATCTTTGTAATAATTCATTTGTTTTTCCCTATGTGTCTCTATATTCTCATAACTTTCTCTCAATCTATTCAATAATTTTACTTTATAATCGAATTTGTCTTCAGAATTATCAGGTTCTAAACTCCACGAAACACCAAACATTTCATCGGAAGGCAAAACTGCGTCTCTACCATATAATAGAAAGAAAGGTGTTTCTTTAATCGTCATGTTGATAGTAACTCTATACGCTAACAAAATATCATCAATTAGTTCATCCCAATTATGCTGTCTTTCATTCACCAACATTGCTAATGAATTGGACAAGAATCGATTAAATCTTTCTGTTTTGCCATTAGTTTGTGGATGTTTACTGCTACACTCTAATTTGTAAATCCCAAATTTTTTGCACAGTGTTTTGAAAAGATTCGAGGTAAACTGAGTACCTTGATCAGTCAATACTTTACTAGGACATCCATGGTGAGTAATAATAACACTATAAACATGCAGCTACCCATCTCCTTACATCCTCATACATTCCAGGCCAATAAAAATTTATTTTTTAGGTGGAAAAACATCTTATCCCTACCCACATGAGCCAGAGCATTATGATGGTAATGTTCGAGTAAAATAGGGATAAGTTGTTGAGGAACAACTATTAGATTTTGTTCACTTTGACCTTAAAATAAGGAATAGAATCTTTTATTGAAAATTTGGAAGAGTAACTGGAGTTTGGATCCTTTAAAATACTGTTATAAATTGAAAATAAATAGTGATCCTTAGCCTGTTCTTTTATAATTTTCAGATTTTGAAGTGGACTTTCCTC
This sequence comes from Brachionus asplanchnoidis, assembly GCA_025491095.1. NCBI lineage: Eukaryota > Metazoa > Rotifera > Eurotatoria > Ploima > Brachionidae > Brachionus > Brachionus asplanchnoidis. Next base: position 418,676 of record JAILYF010000058.1, read on the forward strand.
CCTTAATACATTGTCTCCCAATAAAAGATAAGAGTCTATATCTTTAATTTCCGGATCTTCTCTAAAAGGAACTAAACGAGACAAGGCGTCAGCATTTGAATTTTTCGAACCTCGTTTATGCCTTATTTCAAAATCGAATTCACTTAACCTTAAAGCCCATCTGACAATGCGCAGGGGTTTGTGCATCCATTTACCATTTTAAGGACTCATGATCGGTTTCAATTATAAATTTTGTCCCAATAACAAAAGGGCGAAATTGCTCACAAGCCCAAATAATTCCAGTAGTTTCCTTTTCTCTAACGGACCACTTTCTTTCAAAGGGCTGTAAGCTTCTGCTTATATACTCGATAACCCTTTCCTCTCCATTTATTATTTGGCACAATACAGCACCCAATCCTATATCACTAGCGTCTGTTTGGATTATAAAAGGGTAATTAAAATCAGGGTGTCTTAAAATAGGATATTTTGAAAGTAAACTTTTAAGCTTTTCAAAACTTTTCTGGTGCTCATCCCCCCAAACATATTCAGAAGTTTCACGCGTCAAATCATATAGACTAGCCGCAATTCTAGCAAAGTCTTCTTTAAATTTACGGTAATATCCACATAATCCTAAGAAAGTTCTTAAATCAGCTTTATTCTTTGGGATAATAATATCTAAAATAGCTTTAACTTTTTGTGGATCTGGGCTAATTTCAGCAGCAGTCACCTTGTGTCCCATAAAAATTAAGTCTTCTCTACAAAAAGAACATTTTGATCTTTTAATTTTTAAGTTATATTCTTTCATCCTATCGAAAACCAGCCTTAAATGCTCAACATGCTCCTCAAATGTTCTTGAAAAGATGATTATGTCATCTAGATAAATTAAACAACAAAACCACTTCAAGCCTGCAAATACAATGTCCATGTACCTTCGGAAAGTAGCAGGATCATTCGTCAGTCCAAAAGGCGTTACTTGAAACTCAAACAGTCCTGCATGACTTATAAATGCAGTCTTTTCTTTATCCTGAGGTGCTACAGGGATTTGGTAATAACCCGTTGTTAAATCCAAAGTTGAAAAGAAACTACATTTTCCAAGGCTTTTTAGTGTGTCATCAATCCTTGTTAATGGATACACATCTTTCTTAGTCAGTTTATTTAAATTACGATAATCTACACAAAACCTTATTGAACCGTCCTTTTTATTTACAAGTGTGACAGGAGACGCCCAAGGACTACGTGAAGGCTTGATTATATTCTTATCTAACATTTCCTTTACATGTTCATCTATGACCTGTTTCTCTCTTATACCCACTCTTCTGGGAGCACAACTCACTGGATTGTTTGTCTCTGTATTAATATTATGTCCTCCCCCTTTAGCTGAACCTGGATTCCCGAGACTATGACTAAATAAGCTCTTAAACTCAACCAAAATTTTTGTGAGCTGTGTCTTTTGATGGTCATCTAAAGTGGTACAAGAGAGATCTATTCCCTCAGGGGTCATTTCTTCCTCTATTATTTCTATGTTCTTAGATTCCTCGAGTGATTGTCCCATTTTTTCCTCAGCTAAAAAAAGAATGTCTTCAGCTTTAACCTCAACAATGTTTGCGATAATAGTCCCTTTCGGCAAACAAACAGTCCCTTTAGTTAAATTAGCTAAAAAACACATATCGCTATTATTCGAGATAATTCCTTTCCCAACATAAGCTCCAAATCTATCTACAAGTGGTGAATAACTACTAACGATCCCGTCTTCACTAAAAACTAAAAGATCCGTTCTTTAATACTGATACAACGGTCTGGCAAAAAGAAGGAATATAAACATTTTCTGATAAAGTCAGGTAGTTTTCTGGAATTTTATATCTGTTTGTTATTACCTGGTCTGGTTCAATTAATATTGTTTAAGAGGCGGGTCGGATCAACACATCATAAATTATAATAAAGTCCATCCCAAAAAGAACATCATATGTCAAACTTTCTAAAACTAATAAATCTAAGGGATAAGAGTCACCTTCAATTACAATTTCCAAATTTACTTTCACTTTACACTCGGTAAACGAAGAGTCACCCAATTTAATTTCTAAAGGTCTCGCTAATCTACTAAATTTAATGCTATTTCGATCCGCATTTCTTAAAGCAGGATTTACTTATTCAAGCAGGATTTACTTATCATACTTCTGCTGGCTCCTGTGTCAAGAACATTCGTTATTTCAACACCAAAGGCCTTAGCCGATAAATGGATTAAATTACTATTGGATAAGTCTAAAGAGATGGATTTGTGCAGGTTAATTTCATTTTTTTTTAAAGAGGTTGGTTCCATTACAGGACTGAATGGGTTGTGAAATAAGACAGGGTCAAAGAAAAGCTTCATACAAATTTCTAAACTTTTATTAAATTAGAGAACTGGTTAGTAGCTGTTATCACTCTATTAAGAGGTGAATTCGCGGATCTAACTTTGTTGGGGCAATAAAGTCTTATATGGCCAACTTGTTGACAATTGAAGCATTTCCTAGTCTCATTCGGGGAAGCAGGAGTTAACTTACCCTGACCTTGAACAGGTTCCGGATAATTTGTTTGCTGACCATTTGTATTGGTTGCGACTGGAGTAGTATCCATTTTGTTTCTGTAAAAATTCTTCTTGAAACGCTTGTTGTTGGGTTGCCAATTATAGTAGTTATGACGGCTGATTTTATCATTACGCATATTTCTCCAGGTTTGGATCTCAGTCATCAAATTTGAATAGTGTTGTTTCCCTTGGTTTACTTGTTTGTTTATTTTTTGAAATAAAGTTTACAAGTTGTTTTCCAAATTTTTAGAATCAACATTTGTCTTCTTTTTAGCATCAGCTCTTGAAGTGGATGGGTTTGTACTTTGTTTGTCACTACCTTCAGAATCAGGCTCTATCGATTTAATCTCATTGACATACAGTTGTTCCTTCTTTCTAGTCCCTTTATCAATTTCACAAATCTCAGCATAACGTAATCCCTCTTGCAGATCAGTAGGTTTTCTTACAAGAACCATTGCAGCCAATTCATTTGACAATCCTCTTAGAAAGTTTTCCAATTTCAATTTTTCCAGCACAATTGGATCGGCAATCATAGGATAAGCTTTCTTTACTATTTGAGCTATCTTCAAGCTGAAGAAAACCAAAGATTCGGAGGAGTTACTTTTAAGCTTAGTTAAATCTCACAAACAATGCTCAGGATTTGTCTTGCAAAAGCGTTTTCTCATCTCGAAACTTAATTGTCAAAAGTGTCCATATCTTGCTCATTAAGGCCTTCCATACATTCCCGTGCCTTAGATCCCTTAAAAGCTTTAAAGAGCTCCATCTTATAATTTTCACCAACTCTCGAGGTTTTGGTTTTGAATTCAGCAAGCCATTGTTCAAAATCTTATCCTGGTGTTCCATTATATAGCCGAATGTTAATATTTATTGGGTATTGTGAGCGAGTAGTCACAACAGTTTCTTCACCATCGACATCTTCCTCACAGACTTCTTCTCTTCTTGCAATTTTCTTCGTTTTTATGTTAGTTGGTTCATCCAGGACTGATTCGTCACTGTCGACATTTTCCTCGCAGACTTCCTCACTTATTGCCTTTTTCTTTGGTCTTCCAGGTCCTCTTTGTTTGTTTCCAATTGCACTTTCATTTCTTTCTCTCTCCGCGGTTCTTATAGTCGCAGTGCCAAGTTGTTGTAGTGTGGTTTTCTTCCTTTTATTCATAATTGTATCAAGGAAAGATTAGATTGTTTTGAATATCTTTATTTTCAAACAAACAAAATCACAATTAAACTTAAAATCTATTTCCTTTAAATACCATTGCCAATTCGTCTCGAAGCTATTAATTAGAGTTGCCTAGTAATACCAATTAATATAATATGTTAATTAACCACAATTAATATATCTATCAAACAAGTAGGGTAATGCTCAGCAACTGATCTTACTTAGTAAATCAGCCCTATAACAAAAGAAATTATTTAAATTTGATTAGTTTTAGATTTAATATTACTATTATTAGAGTCTAAAAAAGATATGTCCTGGGAAAAAAATATTTGAACGATTCGTTAAGACTAAACTATTTAACATTTTTGCAATGGAAAGATTGATTAGGTCTCAAACCCTTTGGCCAACAATTATCACAGACCCAATTATCACAACTTTGGCATGATAGCCATGAGTCTTGATATCTACTTGATCTCTAAGAAAATTTGCATCTAAAACATTTCTATGAATCCGAACTAATGACTTCATATGAATATTCGACTGGTTTCGGATTTGTATCATTTTTTTTAGAATGTTAGAATGAAAATCATCCTAGTTATCGGATCCAATAAAAAGTTTGTTTATCATAAAATGAGATTTTTAAAATGATCATATGAATCAGCTTTCTTTTGTCCTATTCTTAATTGAACAATTGAATAATTAAAATAGATAAAGAAAATAAATATTTATGAATAGTTTGTTGTGGTTAAATTTCACGCCAAGCATTCAAGAAACTTCAAAGTCGGGTGGACTATCCCACTGAACCCTTTTTGGGATCAAACATTACAAAAATGGATCTGGGATCATTAAACATATTACACAATATACACGTCTTTCACACAAATACGAAAACAGCCTATTTTTCTCTCGAATAGTCAATAGGTAATTTTTTTGTTGGTCCTAGAATTTTTATTTTGAATTTTGGAGGTACAGTTAAAAGTTGATGAAAGTTCTCTGAAGAGACCAGCTTTGATAACCCGCATCCTATGCAATTAATACACTTCAATTAGAGATTATTTCTGTTTTGTGACATGTCACTATTACGGTTACTATTTTTTAGTAAAAATTGATTTTTAGGGGTATTTTCGAGTTTTATGACATGTCATAAAACTCGAGTAATTACGTTAAGATGTTAAAATCGAAAAATGAGCAGGATAACCGAATATGCCGTGCATATTCAATGAAATTCAAAAGAGCCGCAATTAGGCGTTACGAAACATATATAAATTTAACTGATAGTTTTATCTTTAAATTTTATGTTAGATAATTGATGCTGTAAAAAGGGATTGATTGTTTTAATTAGTAACTAAACACGCCTTTGCATGAGAAGCTTTAATCAATTAAACTTTTTACTTTTATTTTTTCAAGGATTATCTAAGGAATTTTTTTAATTGGGTATGTGTAATTTCCTGTTCATGGAAAACTCTGAACATCCTGAATATAATTTAAATAAATTAAAAAAATTGTCCAGATTAACATGTAGAAATTTCCCGGTCGAATTTTTTTCCAGATTAACAGCTCCATCAAAGTCGCATATTTTTTAAAATAGTACTGGACTCAACATTTTTAAAATGCATAGCTCTTTTTAAATCTTGTTCCGAAAAAGGTGCTTGTTTTTCATGTGAAAAATGTAAAAACTGGATTTTTGGAAATTTTTGGCCAAAGAGCTTTAAACACAATTATTAATTTTATTGTCCAAACTGTAAATAGCATAAAAAATATTTTAAAATCTTTAGACAATAGCTTTTTGTAATTTTAAAGTCCAATTTCTGATTTATATTCTTGCGTAAAATTCGTTAAATAAAATTAAAATTTTCTTATTTGTTAAACACGTTCTCGTTATCCAGACAAAAACTAGTAACAAATAGCTTAATTACATAAAAAATCAGTTTCAAGACTTTTTTTTATACTATAGTGACATGTCGCTAAATTTTGTAAAAATCGTCATTTTAAGGCTTTTTTTGACTATAGTGACATGTCGCATTAGTCGAAAAAGGTCAAAATAAAAACCAGTGTTCGATACATAGTGACATGTCACTAAAATCGAGCAATTACGTTATTCCCTAAAATTGATATTCAAATAGCTAATAAATTTAGAAAATCCTTTTTAGGACTAGATAAATGAGCATTCTTTTATTTAAAAGTATTTAATTATAATTTGGAAATAAATGATCAGTAATTTAATTTTAATTTGAAAATCTTTTATTTGAAAATGCATATATTTGTTCTGACTTGATTTTAATTCACAAATTAAAAAAAAATCACTACTAAACATGATTTTAAATTATGAAATTAAAATCAGATTTGTTTAAAAGTCTCAAGTCAAGTTCCGACTTTTTTTTTTTCAAAAGTTTTAGTCCGGGATTTAAAATTTTGAGTACTGAAGAAGAATTTTGAAGACTTAAATGCCAAAATTCCAAGAAAATCCTGATATATGGCAAATCTTTTTGCATTAAACAACTTAAGAGTGTGTAAATTTATTTTATGAAGCCTGATCTAACAAACTTTAAAAAAAAAAAAAATTTAAGTCCGGACTTTGACTAAATTGTTTAAATTTAATAAATTTATGGGAAATTTAATGGGGTCCGGGGCGAAGCCCTTGTTTAGGGACTAGGGCAAGTAGAAGTCTAGATTCTTTTTCCTTGACTAATTTTAATTAAAATTCATTGACATACATAATTATTTTTTATATCACTAGTTTTGAAAACATTTTAAATATTTAAATAAGTACTGGTCTTTTTTTTTAATAATTTAATTTTAATTTATTTTGGATCATTTACTCTGATATCATATTAAAAAAGTACATTTACATGTTACTTAATTTTAAATTACTGTTTTTTTTATTTTAAATTTAGGGTTAATTTTGATTGATTTATATAAGTCCAGATTTAATATTAGATTTCCAAATTATTTTTGAGTCCAAATATACTAAAGTTGATATGCATTTTAGGCGATTTATTTTATAATTTCCATCTATGCTTATAGTTTTACTGCAATATTTATGTTTGCAATTTTTTGTATGATAAAAACTATTACATTTTTTGGAAAAAACCGAATTGATATTTTCATTTATCTCTTTATTATTCGTGTCAAGATCTTTCACGTAAAATGACTATATATTTATATTTTTATTATCTTAATGTTTTACTTTTAAATAATAAAATAGAAACAAACTTCAGTCAATCTTTTCCCTTGCAAAATTTCAACTTTTTCGTCTAAAACTTCTTGTTTTGCATTCATTGAATGGAAATAATTATACGAGTTAGTGTATGATTTAAAAGAAAAATGAGTAAACAAAATGTCGGATGTTAAATTATTTAAAAAAGCTTTATCAAATATCAATTCGTTAGAAAATGAAAAATAATCTGAATCAATGAAGTTTGAATAAAAATTTATCACTCTTTTTTCAGTACTATAAAAGAACGAACGTGTATGAATTAAAAAATTTAATTCACTATTTTGACAAAATATGCATTGTTTTTATGATAATAGTTTTTAAGATAATAGATAATTTTTTGATGATAATTTTTTTTTTTAATTTAGCCTCATAGGCCATCCTATATCCGAGTTGCACCCCATGTGCGTTTTTCAGGTATCTAAATAATTAAACTAAATTCTTCTTATTTTTCATATTTAATAATTCCGGCAGCGAAGCAATTGGTAAAACCTTGTTGTTTTTAATTGCTGGCAAACTGTTTAAATGAATTTTTTATTATAAAACTATCTAATTTTTACGAATTTTCAAAAAAAAATTCTGGATCAATTTTTGGGCAATCAGCATTTCTAGCATTGTAGCTTTCAATATCAGATATTTCATATTTCTGTCCTGTAAAGGTATTAAATAATTAAATAATATCTAATATCTTATAATTTTTTATATTTTCGAATAATTGATGATAAACCAGACTTGTTTTTAAGTCACAGTTTTAAGTCTAAGTCACAAAAATTTAAGTCAAAGTCATGACTTAAATTTTTTTTTTTTTTCAAGTCAATAAATATATTTAATTATCTTAAATTTTTATTTTTTTATGATCTTTTAACCTCTTTTATTTCATCGTTGGAGTCCAAAATTCTGGCTGCCGAGCTGAACTTCTAAATGACCGCCCGTCACAATGTTGACCGTATCATTGACTGCCCACTTTTTTTTTACCGATTTTTTAAACTGTCCAAAATTTTGACCGTCAAGCTGACCGGCTTTACTAAGCCTTTTTCTAAAAAAAAAATTTTAAGTCATTGACTTAACTTAAAAAAAAAAAAATTTAAGTCATTGACTTGACTTGACTTAAGACTTGTGACTTAAAAACAACTCTGTGATAAACCAACATATCCGATAGGTTAATAAATGGTTTAATTGAAAACATTTTTAATAAATCGTTTCTGTTTCAGTGGTAAAGCGTTTAATGTAAAGATTATTAAATAATATTTTGATTAATTTTTAACAGTTTTAATTGTTTTCGTATTCAAATTTATTTTACATTAACATTTTAAAGATATTTAAAAGAATATTAACTAACAATAAGTGATTGGTTTCGATTTATTGCCTTTTTATATTTTTATTTCATTGTTTTTTATTAAAAATTTAAATTTCATTGCTTTGTACAATTTATTATTTTTATTATTATTATTATTTTAAAAAAGCTACAGCAAGACTAGCTTGCGGAGGCGTCCCACATGAGAGGACGCCTATGGTAGCTCGTTGCACATAATGAGATATAACACTGATAGAAATATACAATCAAAATTTTAGGGCTAAAAAAAGTTAAATAATTTTTGCAAGAATAAAAAAAATAGAACTGATAAATAATAAAATTGTTTGTGGTGCCTATGGAACGGTAGTTAGGGTACAAGATCGGACGGCATCGTATCGGTTCTTGAACTGGTTTACCGAGGTGGCGTTGACGACGGAGGCAGGCAGGGCGTTCCATTCGTTAACCACTCTGTTCGTGAATGTATTGTCTCTTTGAAGACACTTGATGGAGGTCTGGCCGGACAGTCTTCTCGCATGACCTCTGATGCCTCTGGCCGGTCCGGTGAGGGTGAGTGAGTTTGCTAGAACCGGAGGGTTCACCCATTCAACTTCGTTGATGCCTTTGGCGAGCTTAAGCATCTGGATCAGGTCTCCACGTACCCGGCGCTCGTGGAGGGAAGTTAAACCTAAAACGGCATGGCGATCTTCGTAACGCCAGTTCTTGATACGGGGCACCAGTTTGGTGGCCCTCCTCTGCACCTGTTCCAGCATCTTGGCGTCTTTCTTGCTAGGGGGGGACCAGACAACAGCGGCGTATTCCAGGTGGGGTCTAACATAGGCACAGTAGAGGGTCCTACAAGTATCTAAGGTCCAGAACCTGAAAGATCTCTTCAACTGGCCGAGTATTCCTGTGGCTCTGTTGACTTGATTTTTAATGTGGATAGAAAATTTTAAGTTACGTGCGAATGTGACTCCCAGATCCTTTTCGGTGTCGACGAGAGCGAGCGCGCTCTTGGAATCATCCTCACCCATATGTAGTTCAGGCAGTGCGTGGTTGATCTTGCCAGACTTGCTGAAATCCATCGCCTTACATTTGCTCACATTGAAGAGCATTCGCCAAGTATTCGACCACTCGGATAAAGCGTCGAGGTCGAGTTGCAGTGTGGTTAGGTCGTTTGTGCTGCGTATCGTTGCGATCAGTTTGCTGTCGTCGGCGAATAGTTTGACTAGATGGCTGACTGCCGCGGGCGTATCGTTGATGAAGAAAACGAACAGGAGTGGACCGAAGACGCTGCCTTGGGGGACACCACTCGACACATCGACCCAATCGGCTGTATGCTGACCCATCACAACCCGCTGCTGCCTCCTGGACAGGAAATCAGTGACCCAGTCGACGATGCCAGGACAGAAGCCACAGGCTACCAACTTAGCTCTTAAAGACGCATGACAAACTCTATCGAAAGCCTTTGCGAAGTCGAGGAAGACCACTAGAACGTGGAATCCCTTGTCAATGCCATTACTAATACGGTCAACAGTTTCCAGAAGGTTCGTGACCACCGACTTCCTCAGGACAAAACCGTGCTGCTCGGGGACAATGACGTTGTTTCTGTAGAGGTGATCCATCATGACGTCTCTTACCATACGTTCCATCAACTTGCAGGGAATAGACGTCAGGGAGATAGGTCGGTAGTTACCAGGTTCTCTCCTGCAACCTCTTAGGCCATCCTATATCCGAGTTGCACCCCATGTGCGTTTTTCAGGTATCTAAATAATTAAACTAAATTCTTCTTATTTTTCATATTTAATAATTCCGGCAGCGAAGCAATTGGTAAAACCTTGTTGTTTTTAATTGCTGGCAAACTGTTTAAATGAATTTTTTATTATAAAACTATCTAATTTTTACGAATTTTCAAAAAAAAATTCTGGATCAATTTTTGGGCAATCAGCATTTCTAGCATTGTAGCTTTCAATATCAGATATTTCATATTTCTGTCCTGTAAAGGTATTAAATAATTAAATAATATCTAATATCTTATAATTTTTTATATTTTCGAATAATTGATGATAAACCAGACTTGTTTTTAAGTCACAGTTTTAAGTCTAAGTAACAAAAATTTAAGTCAAAGTCATGACTTAAATTTTTTTTTTTTTCAAGTCAATAAATATATTTAATTATCTTAAATTTTTATTTTTTTATGATCTTTTAACCTCTTTTATTTCATCGTTGGAGTCCAAAATTCTGGCTGCCGAGCTGAACTTCTAAATGACCGCCCGTCACAATGTTGACCGTATCATTGACTGCCCACTTTTTTTTTACCGATTTTTTAAACTGTCCAAAATTTTGACCGTCAAGCTGACCGGCTTTACTAAGCCTTTTTCTAAAAAAAAAATTTTAAGTCATTGACTTAACTTAAAAAAAAAAAAATTTAAGTCATTGACTTGACTTGACTTAAGACTTGTGACTTAAAAACAACTCTGTGATAAACCAACATATCCGATATGTTAATAAATGGTTTAATTGAAAACATTTTTAATAAATCGTTTCTGTTTCAGTGGTAAAGCGTTTAATGTAAAGATTATTAAATAATATTTTGATTAATTTTTAACAGTTTTAATTGTTTTCGTATTCAAATTTATTTTACATTAACATTTTAAAGATATTTAAAAGAATATTAACTAACAATAAGTGATTGGTTTCGATTTATTGCCTTTTTATATTTTTATTTCATTGTTTTTTATTAAAAATTTAAATTTCATTGCTTTGTACAATTTTTATTGCATTTTTATTTATTTCTTGTTCATTTTTTCCTTACTCTTTCAGATCTTCGTCGATTGTTTTTTTATGGATTTTTGGTCGGCCTCTTTTTTTCTTAAAACAGGTTTATGTTAAAAAATCATTTCCTCCTTCGTGATTTTGTTGTAAATCGTTTTTATCATTCTCTTCCGTTTTCTCACTTTGACTGGTAATTCTTGAAGATGTTCTTAAGTGCAGCGCCTTAGTGTGACTTTCCTGAGAACTCATAATCTTAAAATATTTGATTTAACGAAAGTTTGACTTTATTTTGTCAAATAAAACTTACGTTCAAAAATAATTATACAGAAAAGATAAATGCTATTGTTTATTTTCTACTTGTAATAAAATCGTTCTACTAAATAATTCAATATTCACATTTGTAAAAACAAATTCTGAGCTCTCAAACTCTTTTTGGACAATTGAAAAAAAAATATTTATTTTTTCTGTTATATGCAATGATTTTTGTAATAAAAATTCCTATGCCCTTTATTTTAAAACATAGATTTAAAAAAAAATATCAGTAAGTCTTAAAATTAAATTTAAATAGAAAATAAATTTATTATCTTATCTTGTAAGATCATTCTCTAACTATATTCAATCTATCTTATACAAGGACTTTTATCTTGACTTAAATTCAATCTTAGTTTAATTGAATATTTTGTTTTTATAACAGTTTCCGTACAATATTGTAAATTAAAAACTTTAAATATTTTAAGTAAAATATGATTATTTAATCAATTTTAATGATTTAAACAGGTATTATCTCATTAAGATTTTCCACTTGATTTTGTTCAACGTGTTGATCATTGTCGCTTAATCCTATAAATTGTAAAAATGAATCTAAATCTTAATTCCTTTCTAAATCATTTCTTGACTTTTCGTTGCTTTGATTTTGGGGGATATTGTTCAAATCGGTAGTCAAGTCTTTATCTTTATGAATATTATTACAAATTATTGTGCCTAAATTCAGCATAAATGCTGGAATTTTATATTCATCAACTGTATATCGTTCTATTGGATTTTCATTTGTTTTTAAATCTTCATTCATTAAAGAAAATTAATAAAAGACAATTTAATTGTTTTTTTACATTTTGAAAGGGTGATATAATTTTCCTCATTTTTGCATTCTGTTTTTCATAAATTTTTACTTAGTTGCATTTTCTTAAAAAATAGATCAATAATTGAAAAGAGAATTTAAAATATCTAAAAACTTAAATATAAATTTTTTGTTTTATCTATTTTTAAATATGGTCATTTTATCATAAGAACAATAATATTTAAATTATGCTTATACCTATCAAAACTTTAAAATTTATCTATTAATTTAATTTTTTTAATTTTAAATTTCACCTGTCAAATTATTAAAATTCATCACATTTATATTTAGCTTGTATAATATGTTGAACTAACACATGTTGACAACTAGATGACTCTTCACCTTAATTGTGATTGGGATGAATTCGAGGATTACAAAAATCACGAACCTTAACTATGTGTCATAGTACCCGATTTAGTCGATTTCAATAAAGGAAAATGTTCATGTAGATGGTACATCAAGAATAACATTTGCAAGCACTTAATTGGTATATCAAAAATTCTTAATATTCCTGAATGTGAAATACCATTATCAGCGAAAAATGTTCTTATCGGCAAAAAAAGAAAACCTGGAAGACCTGCAAAGGCAAAACAAGCCTTTATAATTCAGTAATTATTTTTGGTTTGATTTGTATTATTATTGGTTATAAAAACTATTATTTTGGTTGAAATAAATATTTTTTTGGTTTAAAATAATTAATAAATTTGGTGAAATATATATTTTTTGGTTCATTTTTTAATATTTTTTTGGTGATTTATTTTGGTGATTTATTTTGGTGAAGTATTAAATAATTACTTGGTGAAGTAGAAATTTAGTGCCGTTAATCAGCTCAAATTCTTTAGAAATAAAATTAAGAAAGATAAGTTCCTTCAGACAGTTATATGATTTTAATGTCTTTTTCTTAGTAAAAATAGACTAAATAAACATATAAAGAACAATAAAATACAAGTAAATTAAACTCTTAAATTGATACCAAAATCAAATAAAAGAAAAAAAATCAATTTTTAGTATTGAAAAAATTGTAAATAACTAAGAAGCAACCGCATAAGTTAAGACTTTCATAAATGTATTTTTCATTTAAATCAGAGAGACGATCAGCTATGATCAGCCATAATAGCTAAATTTATTTCTTAATCTCTAAGAAATAAATTTAGCTATTCGGAATAGCTCAATTTATTTCTTTTAGGCTAAATATTTTTTTTTTATTTAAAAATTAATTTTACATTTTTTTACCTTTACGAAATTTAGCTATCTTGAATTAGCTATTATAATCCGCTCCAAATACAGAAGTCTTGAAGAGCGTCAAATTCTCTATAATTCGAACTATATACAAGTAAAATAATTAATTTGGGATGTACATGTAGATACTCATGTTTTTTGGAAAAAAATCAAGTTAAAAAAAATTAAAACCAAAAGTTGATGGAACCAAACTAAAGCCTAATAGCCTAATATGCCGTCCTATATCCCAGATACACACCCATGTGTATTTTGGGGACATGTGCGTTTTTCAGGTATCCAAATAATTAAATTGAATTCTTCTTTTCTTTTTTTAATTTTTTAATATTCAGGCAGCGAAGCAACGGGTAAAATCTTGTTTAATTTAATTTTAATTGGTATATTGGTGAAAAAGAATATTTAGGAAAAGGAGTTGGTTCAGAAGCACTTAAAATTTTTCTTAAAAACCATATTTTCAACAATTTTAATTGCACTGCTTTCAAAATGGGTGTTTCAAATGTAGCAGCACAAAGATCTTACATAAAAAATGAATTTCAAGAGGTATTTAATGATGGATCTACAATTTTAATGATAAAAAAAAAATTAATTTGTTTAATGACCCCACTAGAGAATATATCTTTCGAATACAGACAATATACCAGAGAAGAATGGACTAAAGAATTTATTTAGCCAGTGGGGGAATCCGTTGGCTTTCAATCTTACCATACCGGAGTCAATATTATAATATTCAATCTCAAGTTCTCCAGCCATATCAAAGCCCAATCAAATAAAGCCATCTCTATCCTTGGACAGCTGAGAAGAACGTTCAAATTCTGGACTAACACCACCTTCATAACGCTATACTGCGCATATGTCAGGCCCCATTTAGAGTATGCAGCAGTGGTCTGGTCCCCCTACACTGCCAAGGACAGCAATATTCTTGAGAAAGTTCAAAGACGAGCAACCAAACTCATTCCAAGAATCCGTAACTTAAGCTACAGCGATCGCCTTTCCATCTTGGGTTTGCCCACTCTGAGCGAACGCAGGACAAGAGGAGACATGATCCAAATGTTCAAGATAAGAAGCGGCTTGAACAACATAGATTGGGTCAGACCTCCCCCGTATTGCAGCTCACTTTCCCAACCTGGACCAGCACAAGGTATTAGAGGGCACAAGAGGCGCCTGTCCGTCCAAGCACCTACCAACTGCGCCCAGCGTGAAAATTTTTTCACAAATCGTGTGATTAGAGTGTGGAACAGCCTCCCTAAGAAAGTAATCGATGCCTCGACTGTAAACCAGTTCAAGAATAGACTCGATGCATGGAAATATTCCGGTGGACTTGAGGAAATTTAAGGAGGTTATAAAGTTAAGGGTAGTTACTTTTTTGGATGATTGTGTGACGGATTGTTTTGTTCTCGATCTCGTTGTGTTTTTTTTAGTTTTTTCCCTTTCTTTTTATATATCTGTCTATTTTTAAATAGAAAACTATTAATAACTTTGTTTATGTAACTATATTTCAATGCATCTAGCTACCATAGATGTCTTCCTAGTAAGACGTCTCCGCAAGCATGCTTGCCGTAGCTTATTTTTTATTATTATTATTATTATTATTATTCAAATAAACTCCCCTTAAATAAATAATCTAATTATAAAATATTTTTTTAACTTGTTTTGATTAGGATCTTATTCCTATTCTACTCTATTCCGCAGGTTCCACCTGGTTTCTTCCAGTAATTTCTGTTTCACTTAATATCTACTCACACCTTTTATACTCAATTGAGATATTTTCTTTAAAAATAACGTTGAATGTAAGCCTCTATGTGATCGTCATTAAAATTTTGTATTTCTGATGGGCTGTTGTAAGTAAGCCCTCCTACGTAAAAAACATATGGTATTATTGGTTTCGTAAATTTATATATTTGCCCTAACTCGTTCGCCAACGTATCATATTTCTTAATTTTTTTAACTTTAACGGTTTATAGATTGTTTTGAGAGGTAATTCCAATAAATAAAATAATTTAATTATTAACTTTGCTATGGATAAACATGTCTGGATTATTATGCTTCACGGTAATATCTGATCGTATTGGGGCATCCACCTTAATTAATGCCCTGTTATTTTTAATTTTTTTAAATAGACAATATTTATTACTATTTACTTTATGAAAGCTTTTAAAAAACCAAAAATAGCCAAGCTCAGATTTTAAAATTTATTTTTCAGGCTCAATTGTCCTTTCACTAACTTTTGATTAATCTGTACTCAACACAGTTCCATTATTTTAATTAAGACTTTTGTTCATTGCTTTTTTAAATCATCACTTCCATTTGAATATATTTTAGATAGTGTTTCTAATAAATCTTTAGAACCGATACTTTCATCTTTTTCTTTATCACTACTATAAATAAATCCATTCAATTTGGTAGTAAATTTTAAGCCGTTATATGAACACCATTTGTATTTTTCTTCTTTTCTTACTCTAATTATAACCTTGCCTTTACTCTTTTCAATACACATATCACTTACAGGCTAAAGCAAATCGATTTTTAATCATTAAATTTCGATAGAACCGGATTTATAAGCATAATTTCAGGTTCTTTTGTGTTTTTAGCAGAAATGTAAAAAGTAAAGTTAACAGTGCTGCTTTTTCATAGAAACCAAAATCCATGACGATTTTTTGTAATTTGTAAAAATTTTGAAAAAGGACGGAATTTTGGATATAAATATTGATTACATGAGTACATACTATTTATTGAATGCCTAAGTGTCTAGAGACAATCGATACAAATGGAGAATAGTCCAAAAGGCTTATTAAACAATAATGTGATGAACAAAGCTTATGACTTTTGAATAAATTATTTAAATACCCTTATATCGGCTTCCATTTCCAGCAAGTGTCAAGGTAAAAAATAACTAAATTATATATATTTAATTATAAAAAGACCTTAATGTTCAATGCCTTATTATTTTACCTTCTTTAACCTCTTGTTTTAACAACAAGAAATTGCATTTGAAGGCAAAAAATTCTTGACAGTTCAGCAGAAAACCAATTCAGTCAAATATATTTTGTTTTGATATTGTTTTTTCTTCAAATTAAACCTGCAAATTAAATATATTTGATAATAGTTTGTCATCTAATTTTATAAGGGACTTGGTCTGCAGTGGAAGAATAAATTTCAGTAACAAAGTTCATAGAAACTTTTGACTCGGGTTGAGGGTTTTGGTGAATAGGAATCTTACAGAACTGGAGAGCAACACCCAATATCTATATATATTTCCTCTTTCTTGATGCAAAGAAGGAAGGGTTTACTCTTTAGTGTCCTTTTAATTTCAATATTCTCTAAAATTTCTCTTTAGTCAAAAGATCCTCTCGAGTGTCTTTTTAAAGAATTTGACTGGATGCATTTTAATAATTCTTTAACATGGTTTTTTTGATAAGTTGTCGTAATATTATTCAAAGTCATTACTTATGAGTTAATTATTATCTTATATCAATAGGAAATTAAAAGTACGTCATTATTTTACTAATTCTCCTATTCAACTAAATGCAAGAAATCTTATTTTGTAATTGCTACTTCTACTATAAAAACTCCATATCTTTTTAATGTAGTCAATAAATGAAATTTAAGAAATAAAAGAGTTAAATTAAATTTTCAAGGTAAAATTATAAAAACAAATTTAACCCTTTTTATGAAATCGGTTCATTCTTCATTTTCGTAATTTTACGTAAATTTACGTAATATCACTAAAGTAAAAAAAAGCAAATTTCCGAAAAATTACCAAATTTTACGTAATTTTACGAAAATTTTAGTAAATATAAAAAGGACAAAAAAAAACTGAAAAAATAGCATTTTATAGGATTTTTTCTATTTTTTTTAGAAAATTTAAATGAAAATTGAAAAAAAAATTACTAAATTTTACGTAAATATCTGTTTTTAAAGACGGGAAAATGGTAGATTTTAGTTAATTTTAATAAAAAAACGAGAAAAAAAATCCGGAAAAATAGTAAATTTTAATTAGTTAAATTTTTTATGAAAAAATATTTACTAAAAATTAACGGTTTATTTCGATTTTTTATTTTTATCTGTTTTGAGACTATCTATTGACTTTCCATGACTCTTTGAAATTTGAGTTTTTCGAAACATACTTTAGCAAACTAAAAAAAAAGAAAAATATAAACTAATTATTAATTTATTTTTTGGGAAACAAATTAAATTTGATTCTGATTTAAGCATGATCACTTGATCAATAAGTATTCTATAAATCTTAGGAATATTTCAGATTGTAGATCGCTCTGCTCGTAGCCTTTCTTTTAAAAAAGAAATAAACTATTAAACAAACTAACATTAATTAACAATAATGAATGAATTTTTAATTTCAATTTTTTGATTTTAACTTTTATGTCCTTTTTTCATTGTTTTTTGCTATTCTGATTGTTGCTATTCTAATACAGTCCCTGCTGTATTGACTTTACCATGCGTCTATTTAAAATGCTTTAATAAAAAAGAAAACGCACTACGCCACATATATTTTAAATGATACTTTAAAAAAGGCTCATTAACATGTTTCGGCAAAATGTAGAAAATTTTAAAATTTTACATTTTCATATTTTTAGATTTTTTGTGCAATATTTCATAAAATTTTTATTTTTAGCAACTAAATAATTTTGAAGAGTTATTTTTTTTATTTTTCTGAAATATTTTGCACAAAAAATCTAAAAATATGAAAATGCAAAAATGTAAAATTATTTTCATTTCTCCCATGTTTCTAGATATATTAAGACTCAAAAAATTCTAATCCAGAGTCTATTTTGTCATATACGAAAAATCAAGTTTACATTGTTCTATTTTACTTGAAAAATGATCATTAAATAAACTTTAAAAAAATATGATTCTTAGTTGATTTGGTTACAAAAAATTCAATTCAGGGGTCTTTTTGGTTCTAGGATATTAATTTTTTGGAAAAAAAATACAAAAAAATTAAAATAGTTGCTTTCAAACTATATTTAATTTAAAAAATTAACTCCAAAATTTAATTTTGTTTTTATTCCTTTTTAAACTCCGTTTCTTTTTACTATTTGTAGATAATTTTATTTGAAAAATTTTTCTTTTTTAATAGAATATATAACTATCCAATTTTTTGCTTTACTGATAATCAAAATATTTATTTTATTTTAAAATTTTAAAATACTAAGACTCATTGAAATTGAGTATTTTTTATCTTATTAATTTTTTCATTAATATCCTTTTATGATGTTTGTTTGATTAATTTTATTCTATGAATATGAATTAAGAAAATTTTACGAACACTGTTTTTAAATATTAAAGTTAGTTATCGTAAGTATATGTATGAACATTGTACTGTTTTTCACACATTTGGGTTTTAAATAATAAGATTAAATGTATTTAATTAAAAGGTAATTTCTGTTTTATGGTATTATCTTACTGATTCTCACATGCAACCAATCTCTTCTCTGCTGCATCCTCAATAGCTCATTGTCTTTCGACATATCTAATATCATCTCTCCTGTAGTCAATACAATTACTCTCAAAGATCTTTCTTAGTAGGAGCGATTGAATATATGCCTCAATGTATCTCCTCACTTGGTATAAGAACGACTTATTAAAAATAAATATTTAAACAAGTGTTAAGAGTGTAAATACCCCAGCATCGTATGAAGTTGTGATGAAAACAACTATAATTTAATAAACAAATCGGGAGGAAGACAAAATATAGAAAGACAAAATGTAGACTAGGACTATATGTAAAAAAAATATAGAAAATTTTATTTATATAATTATAATAAACATGAGACTAATTTGAGAATTTTACGATTAGTGACAGATTATAATAGTGAGAATATTGAAGCATTTTTAGAAGGTTTAGGTAATAATTTACTAGTTGATAAAGAAAAAAATTGAAATAAAATTAATTAGACTATTTATTCATTGTATCTTTTGTTTCTATATTTTTTTTCTACATTTTTTTTTCCAGGTAAATTCTATATTATCCAATAAAAAATCGTTTTCTACAATTTGTATTTCTATATTTTGTCACACTGCCAACAAATCAATTGTGTCAGTGAATGGTTAAATGATAAGGGTTTATCTCTCTGATTTTCAATCTTTCTTTAAAAATTGTAAAAAAAAAAAAAAAAAACTTGCTTCCCTTTTTCCAGTAATTTACTAATTCATTCTTTTTTGTACTTTATTTTTCAAAAAAAAATTTTATGTTTACTTTATTCATTTTAAAATTCTATTTTTTCTACTTATCTAATGGCAGAAGGAGTTTTATTACTCAGAGGCATTTCAAATTTAAATAAACAATTAACAAAAAAAAATCAATTGTGGTTGCAAATTCTATTTTAGCTTCATTAATTGATTGACCTACTTTAACCTCTTCTATTTCCTTTTTACTTTACCTCAACTTACTCTTGCATCTATTTTGATATCTTTTTTGTGTGATCTCTTTTATACTCACATTATTTCTTATAATCGCAATATTTTAATTTAGACTTTAATATTAAGTTAATTTTGTATTCTTTGAATTTATTCTAAAAGGGATTTAATTAATTGTTTTACAAAACGACAATTTTAACATATGCGATGACTTTAAAATATTTCTTAAAATACTATATGAAGTACTGAATTTGCATCAGGATTATTTTTTTAATTTTTTCATTAATCGAAGCCTTTACAGGCATGATCGTGTTGTAACACAGAGTTTAGGATAATCATAAAGATGTAAACTTTTAGTATTCTGGCTGAACCTCAACATAATGAAAAAATTATCTTTTTTAATTTAATTATGCTAATATCTGATCTTAATTATTGATTTACTAATAATAGATAATTGATCTTTTAATTTTTAAACAATTTATTTTTTGACTGTTTAGATTTTTTTTTTAATAGTTATTTTTATTTAAAAATTAATTTAAAAAGGCTTCGAGCTAACATTCGAAAGAGCGCAAACTGCACAAAAAAATTAAAAAAAAAAAAGACTGCTTAGATTATTTAAGTTACTTTGAATTGAAGAAAAAAAAGGCTTTTAAAACTAAATATAATAAATAACATAAATTTTATGATATTATCCTTCTTGGTCCTATGGTAAGGATTTGAGATTCTCACTCTCACGGCCTGGATTGGGAAATATAATGGAAATATCTTATTTGAATTATTTGCTTAAGTTGTAATTCAGCAATGTGTTTTCTAATGCATTGTTTAAGTTTCTTTCTTCTAATTAATTATAATGCTATCTTGACCACTTTTACTTTTCTCTATGCATAGATTTGCCATTGGAATCATTAAAAAGTGTTCTCAATTAGCTTGTTGAAATATTAAATTTTTTGCCGCCATTAAATTTTTCTTCAAAATATTTTTCAGAATTCATCTAAAGATTCTATCGTAAGATTTAATTTAAATTTTTTAATCCTTTACAATATATTGTTGAAGATGGTCCAAAGAAGGCCATTTAACTAACAATTTCAGTATTTATCCAACATATATTGAATTAAGTGATTTAAGCTAGTCAAGCACCAAAAATAAAATTCAATTTAAATTTTTTTATTTCTCATAATTTTTTATATTGAGCACGATTTATTGACTCAATGTCGTGCTTTCGCGCGAGAGTTAAAGAAAAATTTTTATTTAACATTTTTTATTTATACTTAATTTTTTTTAAACTTTATTTTTGATAGATTTTCTAAACTAATTATAAGACTAGCTGAAAAAGGAGCATTTGAAGAATACACGACACTCAATTTATTTATGTCACTTTTTGCCTTCACGTTTTCAGATCAAAAAGGTTTCTTACTAGTTCAACTTAATTAAGCCGAGAAGCAGGATAAGTGTAAAATAACCTACAGGTTTTTATTAGAAGATTGTGAATTTTAAGAGAACAATTTTTTTAGTTATCAAAAATCAAAACATAATAGATCTGATTTTTATAAGCAGTATTAAAATTTCAGATGAGTTGCCTTATATATAATTATTCTCTATGATAATGTTTGTGAAGCACATCAGAGTCTAATTGAGCCTCTATTTAATCCACTTTTCATAATTATAAAAATAAAATGAAGTTATTTCTATTTTATCAAGGTTTATTCTTCAAAGCAACAAATATTGCTCTACTTTCAGATGTTTTATATAAATTTCACCTTTTCTTAATCCTCAAATTGCAATTTAAATATGCCTTTTCACAAATCAGAGTGATAAATGATTATAAGATAAAAATTGTTTTATATGATTTAATCGTCACAACAACATACAGTAGCGCTACGCCACATGGATTTTACGTAAATTTACGTCAAATTACGTTAATTTACGTAATTTTACGTAAAAAAAAGTAAATTTACGTAAATTTGCGTGAAGAAAGAAAAGTAAAATTACGTTTATTAACGTAAAATAACGTAAATTTACGTAATTTTACGTAAAATTACTTTTTTTTACGTAAAATGTAAAACGGCCAAAAAACAGTCGAAAATTCAATATTTTAGACGATTTTTTTGAAAATTTGAATTTTCTGAGTTTTTTAACTAAAATTTTCAAAAAAGTAAATTTACGTAAATTTTCGTAAAATTTCATTTTTTTACCAGGTAAAATTTGGTAAAATTTGGTATATTTTCGTAAAAAAAAGTAAAAAAATGTAAATTTCTCAGTTTTATTAGATTTTTTTTAAAGTTGTATTAATTTTATCTTAATATAGTTTTTTTAGTGATTTGACCATTCTCCATTCTTTTCAATCACTATTTCAATTACCTTTAATACTTAATTAGAGTTTAAAAAAATGAAAATTATGAAAATACCTTTTTTAAATGGTTTATATAAGACTGGCATTTTGATGGACTTAGACTTTTTTGGAAATCAAAAATTGCCTCAACTGCTTCTTGTTCATTTTTGATCCCCTTTTTTCTAAGTGAATCCTTCAACTCATTCCAAACCATTTCAATTGGGTTTAGGTCTGGAGACTTTGGAGGAGACCTTATCTTTTAAAAATATTCCTTAGCTATTTTATATTATTATTTTTTTTATAAAAAACACACCCAGTTTATTCTGTTTCTTTCCAAAAAATCACAGCAAAGATCTGATTTGTGCTTTGGGTCATTGTCTTGGTGCAATTTAAAATTAAATGAATTGTTTTCAGACACAAATGGGATTAAATATTCAGCTAAAATATCCTTATACAATTCAGAATCCATAGTGCACTTAAAAAGCTAAAAAAAATTTCAATTTAATTTGCTAAAGAATAAAAATTTACTGCAAATTCGGTGGCTCCGTTATACGAGATACCACCCCACACATGGATTTTACATTCAAATTTTGAGCTTTTGAGCGTTTGAAGCGAAGAGCGGCTACACCGGAATTAATTGAATCCGAGGATGAGCTCTCAAACATATGTAAAAATAAATTGAAGATAAAGCTTAATTTTAAGAAAATTTTAATTTTTAGACACTCAAAAAGATTTTACTAACGAGCTTCGTAAAAAGTTGAAGGAAAAATTCCCGGATGATTTGAACAAAACCATCGGATTTTATCAAAAAAAAGATGATAAATTGTTTTTGGAAATCAAAGGTAAATTAAACTTTTAACTCGTGTTTGTTCAAAAAAATAAATAATTTTCTTAAGCTTATTTGAAAAAGTTTGTTCCGTCTAAAAGTGATTTTAGTACGGCCTGGTTTAATGCAACGAACAGTATGAAAACCGATAGAGCAGCTGCAAAAAAATAAGTATAGGCATAAACTTTTGTGTTTTTTTCATTGTATTATCTTTATAAACAGAAATTAAAACTTAGAAACTAAAGAAATAAATAAAATCTGAGAAATTTAGATTTTTTTACTTTTTTTTACGAAATTTTACGAAAATTTACCAAATTTTACCAAATTTTACCTAATAAAAAAATGAAATTTTACGAAAATTTACGTAAATTTACTTTTTTGAAAATTTTAGTTAAAAAACTCAGAAAATTCAAATTTTCAAAAAAATCGTCTAAAATATTGAATTTTCGACTGTTTTTTGGCCGTTTTACATTTTACGTAAAAAAAAGTAATTTTACGTAAAATTACGTAAATTTACGTTATTTTACGTTAATAAACGTAATTTTACTTTTCTTTCTTCACGCAAATTTACGTAAATTTACTTTTTTTTACGTAAAATTACGTAAATTAACGTAATTTGACGTAAATTTACTTTTTTTTACGTAAAATTACGTAAATTAACGTAATTTGACGTAAATTTACGTAAAATCCATGTGGCGTAGCGCTACTGTATAAAATACATTAGGAAGATAGCAATTCCGGTCAAAATTTGTTGTAAACGAAATGTTCTGTTCTTGCAAAGAGTAATCTTTTTGAATGATGGCTAATAAAATAGATGGAGAGAAAGATAGATGAAAAAATAAAAATGATGGAGATTTGATGTATACAAAAGGCAGATAAAATTGAGATCTTAAATAATGAGGGTTAAAGCCGGTCAAGATATTGTTATTTCAAATTATAAATGACTCTCGTTCCCAAATTTCTCTTTATATATATCGCATATATTTAAATATACCTTTCTTCCAAGCTATAGTGTCATATTATAATAAAATGCATAATTTTCTTATTTTAACATTCAGCCTTTTCGGTGTCATACCAATATTAGTATAATTATTTCGACTTTTTTAAACATTTTGTTCTTTAAATACATTTTCCTATAAGAATTTTGTTTTAACTAACCTTACCGCTGACAAGTAAATGCGGACTTACACAAGCAGCTCATAAAATAAACGCGGATTTAAATGTCGTATTTAATTTAATTTCCATTTAATTAAATTTTTTTTGTTTCTCCCGTGATTAAGTATCTAATTCCCATATTCATATCAATATTTACATTCTACAATTCTGTTTTTAAATCAGCGAGTCATTCAGAAAATGTCAATACGATTAAAATGACTGATAAAAAGTTTAATAGGATGATTTACTTCGTAATTGATGGCGCAAGATATGATGCCTTTGTTTCAGTAAATAAGCAGGGGAGAGTATCTTAAAATAGCAATGATTAAAATAGCACAGTTAAATTAGCATAATCAAATTAGCAAGAGCATCTAATGAGTGAATCATATTTACGAAGGCTGCTGTGCGGATTTTATTCTTGTCTGGGCTATTAGAAGATAACTTATATGTGGTATGGGTTTGGATTCCTCCGAAATTGAATTTAATCTCTTTAAGTTCGGATAACATATAGGTTGAGGACGCTTTGAAGTCAGAAATAGGCTTGAATCCTCACTTTAATTCACCTTTTTCTGTAACCAGAAGTGATTTGAAGAGATTCATAAGCTCTACTTCTTTTACAAGCGTTTCCTTAGTTATATCTACTACAATTCGGGCTATAATTCACTTATGTGATGTATTAGTGAAAGACATACCTTGTTCTTGGATTGCATCCAATACATACTGCTTCATCCTACGATCTGTGGCGGAATATGCTACTACTATTACTGTTCGCTTAACAATTTTACGCAATAATTTAATATTTTCCTCATGGTCAAGCTCATAGAGATTTTCAAGTATATCTTGAGATCATTCTGTATTTGCCCACGCTTTATAGTGGTCATATACCTTAGATGCAACCATAGAGTAGATATCTATGCCTCCTCCAGGTAAGACCCCTGTACTCTTCATAACCTCCTCATCACGACAAAGAGTAGAAATATGTTGAATAGCATTATTCTTCATATCTAATTGGAATGGCGCGGTAAAGCCACACATATCGGTGTCGTTAATCTCTTTTAGCTCGACAAGTCGGGCTTCAAGTTGGGGATTGAATTTATTAGTACGAAGAGCCTCTAGCTTAGTAATAAAATCCTCTAGAGTCGTCTCAACAGTAAGAGGCACATTAAAGATTTTGGCAATAAGCATAAAGTACTTTGCGTTTTCGAATGGGAACATCTCTGAAGCGTTGTAGATAGGGAATCACTGTTTAAATACTATAGAATTAGTAATTGTAAATAGAGGACGTATTCATTTTGAGCCCATGTGGGAGATATTTGTAAGCTTAGGATAGGCACGACCTCGGGAATCGATTATGTGAATGTTATAGTAGAATCGTTGATTAACTGCAGATGTTAATTTACCAATGATATTTAGGGTTTCACTGAATGTTCCATATTCTGTAAGACCTGAATTGATTTGTTCCTTAGTAGTTCACCCTATATATTGTGCGAACTTATCTTGACCTAGAGTATTAAATAGATTAGAAAGATTTTTATAGTACGATGTACTAGGAACTACCTTAACTGCGTTCATTTTATTTAACTGCTCACACTTATCTTTAGAAGATAGTACCGGATCTGAAGATGAGGGGTCGTAGACATTAACCACAGGAGTAAAAGAAATCTTATTAAGGATATGTAGTATATTTGCTACTCGACCTCAGTCTTCGAAGCGTTCAGAGAATTTAATAGATGCTTGGGTGAAATAAAACTGTCCAGTTTCCTTATCAAAAGCTTTGACACCTGCAGCATAGACTTTTATCATATTAGTTCTCTTGCAGATTACTAGTGCACGTCAAGATAATAGTAATATTAACTTAATTCCACGCTCATCGTCCTTTTTGACTCCTATAAGCTCAATTAATTGATCCTTTCAGGTGTGAATATTAATGAATCCGTGTGATACAATTCTCTTTCATAGAGCTTTCGTTACTACGTTGGCCAGTGATAATTTGATTGACTCTTTAAGCTCCTCAAGCTGTATTTTATTTTGGTGTTCTATTTTCGTAGCCTCAATTAGATAATCCATGTCAATGTCCTCAAAGGCACCATAAGAAATAAGTAGTTCAGGAATAGTTTTAAGGGCTTTATCGATAATATCTTTTTCAGATTGGGATAGTACGGATATCATAGTACCAAGTTCTTTTCCGACTAGCTCTGCAGCCTCTAAAGCCTCTTGGGACTTAGTTAACTCCTCCTTCAGCTGAATATAAGTTGGCTTCGCATTAATAGTAGAAATCTCTGCCTTCAATTGATCAATTGTTGCATTCTCCGTATCGATGACTATCTTTGGGAGGGTCTTGTAGTAAACAGTAAACTTAATTAAATCAATATCATAAATATTATCGTAACCATCCTCTACTTTCTTAATGATTTTCACTAGTAGTTCACGTAGTACTGTTCTATTAGTACCAAGTCATTTCACACCTGCTTGGTGCAGTAGCGTAAAGTATTTCTCCACCTCCGTGTCCTTACCAATTACTATTAGACGATTCACATTATTTAAATGCTCTCCGTTATTAGTATTAAACTTCACATTGGCGATTAGATTAGCTCACATCATCTCGAAGTTATCTAAGTCGTTGTACTTAATAGTAAATGTCACACTATTGTTATCTGTATTAACATATTGCAGTACACCTTCGGCCACTTGATTTAAATTACACACACATAGATGTTTATGAACCTATTAAAACTATCCCACCCATTAGTTGCGAGTTCGGCAATGCTCGGAGTTAATATACACACCCAACTAGGGTTATATGTTGCACTAATAAGGCTATATTCATTCCAATTTTCTTCCACCGTTGCGACAAAGAACCCCGTAATACTAGATATTACTAACCAAATTCTTGCGATAGGAGTTGAGAGGAGGTCTAATATAGACTTTCAAACATACATACAAAACGTATTAAATGCCTCACAAATATGTATAGGATGTGATGAACTACCTATAATATTATGTGTTGCATGCGCCTGGTGAAGAACGAGTAGGGCAGTTGAAAACCCAAGAGTTATGAATTACCTGGAGGTGATAGTGCATGCGGCGTGAATCACCAAGGGTACAACTGTTAAGTGGGAAAGGAGTTTATTAGAGGAATTATATGAGATATGATCTCAAAAACAAGGTTTAGATGTCGTGCACTCTAGATTTACATTAGTAAATATCAGAGTTTGAATCGAAAACATCGTTATAACATCAGGAGTGTTGACAAACATCCGCCTAGCCATATAAGTGAATGGTATCGTAACCCACAATCAGGCTAAATCTGTAATATATTGTTCCGAACACCAAGGAAACAAATTTAATGTAAAAAGGGATTTCTTTTTAAATGGGAGCATTCTAGAAAGAGTCTCTAACTTAACTTATTGAGCTCTTTTATTCTCAAATATGTTGTAACATTATTGTTCATCTAAACCCATAAATTTCAAAATTTTTAAAAGGAATCATCTTAACAAACAAAATTATATTTTTTCACTCGCAGATATAAAAATTTTCATTATTCTCAATTAACTAGCTAAATTAGCCGATGCTTCTCGTAAGAAGCTGTTAAGGTATTCTTTTATATTTAATGCCAAGCAAGCCTTTCTAAAAACAATTTATTTATCAAATAATCTCATAGACTATTTTAGAATTCAAAAGACATTAATTTCTGATATGATTTAAGGGGTCAATAGATTAAATAAGCTTATGATATAATGTTGTAGAAATGCTAAACCAATTTAATAAATACTTCTGTTGTGTTTATATTCAACAGTAAACAAAGAAACTATCAAAGCTGAAATTACTTTAGGACGAGAAATTAAGGAATTAACAAATAAATACATCGTATCTCATATGGTTTTATTTAAAGGAATTAACAAATAAATACATCGTATCTCATATGGTTTTATTTAAAGCAACTTGTCGCCTTCAAGTGGCGGCGGGGTGAGCAATACTACTGCTTAACATAGTAGCCTTGGTTTAAAGGAGATGCATTTGGTATTTGCTTCTGGGTTAAACAGAGCCAAATCTGTTCATCTCTACACATAAGCCTTGGAAATTAGAATTAGCATGCTAGATCTACGTAGAAATCTGTTGAGGGTAACTACTCTCATGTCGTAAAGGCATCTCAGAATTGCACACAGTCTTTAAATCAGGCTTAGCGAAAGTAGAATCACTTTGAGGGTGGTATGTATTTCTTGACTGCATTGATCAAAGCTCTTCAAGAATGTAAAAAAACTGATTTCCCAGGGTTTATGAGAGTTTTTTATTACTTTGTCTTTTTCTAGTACTTGAGTTAATCATTTTTTCTTTTTTTTCTATTTTTTATTTTAAGACGCAATTTGCCCATTTTCAAAGAATTCTTGACCGAACCTTATTTTCGGTAATATAACCAGTTTATTATCACTTTTACATTAATTCATTAAAAAATAAATTTTTTAGAATATGAAGATTTAAAAACTACATTTTTTTAATAATAAAACGACTTTTAAAAAATCATTCTTCTAAAAATTTGTTTATCTACGGTGATAAAAATCTTCTTAGAGAACTTTCTCTAACGTTAAGGTTATCTTTATTTTTAAATAGTCCTTTTCACTCTAATAAAACCAGTTCACCGGTAAGTTTCATTTCCGGGAAAAGCATCTTTTAATAATCATCAAGATTTAATTGTGTAAACATAGTGTTTAAAGTATTTTAATGCTTATAATCAATATGATATTGTCTTTATTGAATTTAATTAACAAAAATATTTTTTAGTTTAAAAAATGGCCCATGCAATATTTGGAAAAATTCTACGGTGTGAAAAGATCTAAAAAGCAAACTCTATCTAAAATGTTAAATCGTTCAGATACTCAAAAAGCAAAACATCAAACAGAAATAATTTTAAAAGAAGTTAATTCTCTATATGCGCGGGGAAATTTCTATCAATTCGATTTTTTCTTCTTTTTTTTTTAATTTAATTAAATAGTTTGAGGGTAACACTCAGGCTGTGTAGAATGAGTATTACACTTCTTTTCAGCCTAACGAAGTAAAAAAAAATGAAAATTAAATTATTATGAATTAAGTAAAAAAAATTTAAATGTAGGAGATAAAGTTTAAAATAAATAAAAAGTAAAGATTACAAAAATTTAAGTCTTTTTAAGTTTTAGAGAAAGAAAAAATTTCTAGGCTATAAACTAATAAATAAAAGGCATACAATTATCGTTCACCAATAGTATTTTTTTTATTCACCAAAATAATAAAGAATATCACCAAAAAAATATAATCTAAGGCGAAACTCGATTACCAAAATTTTACACCTAATTGGTGTTTTTTGTCGCAAATCTATTCTTAATTGACACCAAAAAATCATAATTACCTGTGCAAATCAAACCACCAATTCAAAATAGGTTTCTAAACCAAATAAATATTAATTTAACCAAATTAATTTATACTTCACCATTTCAATTTTTTATTCACCAAAAATATTATAAATAGTATCTTTTGTTATGTACTATTACCACAAATCCCTAAAAAATCAATTGAAACTCTATCGATACGATGGCAACAGCAGTAATACAAGATAACACAGTATCGTCATCAAGTGAAAACGTACTTATTTATTTATTTTATTTAAAAGATAATTTAGGAAAGGAACATTTCCAGGGCAGCTCCGAATGGCATAGCGTTCTTTTCAGTCCTCTTGTTAGCAATTTTAATTTTACAAAATTTAGATTATTAAAAAAAAATAAAAATAAATTAGGAATTTTTTGTTCTTTTGTATTTACATTGTTAAGTAGATTCAGCTAAACGTACTTGTTTATCAAGATACTAGTGATGATGTAGATTCGATCAAACATATGTTGACAACTGGATAACTGTTCACCTTAATTGTGATTGGGCTGAATTCCAGGAAAAGCATGAACCTTTACTATATGTCATAGTACCCGATTTAGTAGATTTCAAGAACGGAAAATGTTCATGTAGATGGTACATCAAGAATAACATTTGCAAGCACTTAATTGGTATATCAAAAATTCTTAATATTCCTGAATGTGAAATACCATTATCAGCGAAAAATATTCCTATCGGCGAAAAAAGAAAACCTGGAAGACCTGCAAAGGCAAAACAAGCCTTGATAATTCAGTAATTATTTTTGGTTTGATTTGTATTATTATTTGTGATAAAAACTATTATTTAGGTTGAAATAAATATTTTTTTGGTTTAAAACAATTAATAAATTTGGTGAAAAAATAATAATTTTTTTGGTGAAATAAAATTGTTTTGGTGAAAAATATATTTATTTGATTCATTTTGGTTCATTTTTTAATATTTTTTTGGTGATTTATTTTGGTGAAGAATTTGATAATTATTTGGTGAAGTAGAAATTTAGTGCCTAAATAAAAGGTTAAAAGATTTTCTCTTCTTGAAAATGCAGTAAAGCTTGCCCCGAGTGATTCCCATCCATTTTACTTACTTGGTCTTATTCACGAAGAAATGAAAAATTTTGAAAAAGCTCATTCTTGCTATTTTATATGCGCTCTTTTAAAGAAAAATGATACTCTTCTTTGAAAAAAAGTTTTGAAATTGTCATCATACAGCAGTAACAGCTTGAGATGGGCAATTGCACTTGAAAGAATTTGCAGAAGAATACCATCAGAGATTCTTATCAGACAAAAACTTTAATGTTATAAAAAAATGAATAAAAAGTATCATCAAACAGCTTGTAGTATTGAACTTTTTGATTATAATGGTATTGATGAGTCAATATTTGATCTCTTTGAAAAGAAGCATTATGTTGCGACAATAAGAATGTTATGTTCAAGGCTCATGAGATGTATCAAGAAAAATCAAGAATCAAGAACTGAGGTCTTTTTAAGAAGAACTATTACCAATATATATAAGACATAAGGGTGATGTGATATATTATTTCTTTTTGATGAATTTTATTCGAAACAAGTGGTTGATTTAAGTTCTGAAATGAAGCTTATTTATGTCATTACAAAAATTAGTTTAAAAAATAAATTTAAAGATAAAATGACACGAAAACTTGAAAAATTGTTTAAAAATGATTTTGTAAGAAATACAAAAGAAACAAAGTATATTTTTGGTTTGGCAGATATTTTGTATTCTAAAAATCAGATTGATCTTGCAATAAAAATTCTTGAGAAGGTTTATGGTGAAAAGAATAATTTAAATGCACTTATCAAGATAGGTGATCTCAATCTCGCAAAAAATAAATTTGATTTAGCTTTTGACTGTTATAATAGTGCTTTACAGGCTAATTGATCCTGAACTTAAATCTAAAATATTTAAAATATACTCAGAAACGAGGGAAGAGAGGCTTGCAAAGGAATATTTGACCGCAACAGGCGTTTTTTTGCATAACATTCCTTCTAGCTACATAAGACTTTCAAGATACAATTCTGGAAAATACTATGAAATTAGACAAAGATATTGTGATGCTTGTGAGGCTCTTTTTAATGATCAGTGATAGGGACTCGTAAAATTTGAAAAGACTCGAGTCTGAATCCGAGTCTATAGAGCTTTTCAGACTCGGATTTGAGTCTGAGTCTTATGAAAAATACTTAGGGACTCATGAGTCCGAGTCCGAGTCATTTGGACTCGAGTCTAAAAAAAATATCTTTTATTTAAAAAATACTTAATAATAAAGTTATAAAAAAATTTATTTTATTCCAATATTTTAAGTAGCCAAATGTATCAAATTTATTTTAAAAAATTGATTATCAGACAGATTAGTAAAAAATAAAATTTAAATATAATTTTGTTTTTTTCGTTTAAAATCACTCTTTTTTCTTTCAAATAAATTAGATTTTCAGTGAGTGTTTCAGCCATCTTAAGTCAAAGAGACACTAACCGCCTAAACGTTTCAGACTTAAAAGTTATTTTACAATTATTTATTAATCCTTAATTTATAAAATAATGTTCTTTAAGTGATAGTTACTTTCGACTTCAGCAAAATCGGACATGTTTGATAAATAAAAGTGTTTCTATGGCAAAAAATTTAATTTATTTTAGCATGCGGTATTCAGCTTTGATAAAAAAGGAGAATTTTTCTTTCAACACAATGACTTTTTGTGACAAAATGAAAGGCGGTTAGATGAGGTTAGATGGTTAGAAAGGAGATTTTTTGCGATTGCAAAGCGAAATCAAGATAATCTTCAAAACATGCTTATAAACTACCCCATCTCTTCAAGTATTAAAGAAAACATGATATTATTTTTTTTTTTTATTGTTAAATTAACCTTCATTGAAGGAGAAAGAGTTTAAAAAAAATAAAAAGTTAAATATATAAAAAAAAGGTTAAAAAAACTAATCACCAATATTTTTTCCACTGGAACTACCAAATGACTTATTTAAATTAATAAGTAGCGTAAAGTAATTGTTGTCATTAATGTTTTTTAGGCAAAGTTTAACGGAGTCAGTTAGTCCATTCTCTTGCTTAAACTGTAATTTGAGATCCTTCTTGAGAGCTTCAAGATTAGAATTTATATAACTTATTTCTGAAATCTACTTTCCATGGTCAATATGTAAATTTGATTATGGTTAAGATTGTCAGAATCAAAAATGTCAGAGTAAAATTGTCAGAAAAAAAATGTCAGAAAAAAAATGTCAGAAAAAAAATTGTCGATAATAGCGATAATTTTTTTATTGGTTAATTTTTTTAAAGAAATATTTATTTATTTATTTATTTATTTCATTTTGCGCCAATTCTGGCGATGTATTAAAATTAAAAATTAAAAGTGTAAAAAGTAAAATGTAAGACAGAAAATAATGATACAAATTTGTAAATAAAAAATGAAATGTAGATTATTTTGTTAATTTAGTTTCAATTAAAAGAATAATTTATAATTTGTACATACTAGAGTTTTAATTTTTTTTTTTCATAATAAACATAAAAATATAAAATATTTAAATCTTTTAATTAATTATTCATTTAATCTTACAAATAAATTTGTAATTGTTTTTCCTCCGATTTTTTTTTTCAGAATGCCTTTATAAGTAGGTTAAGAAGGGTTTTTCCATTTTGATCATTACTGTTTATCATTGCAAAACATGTTTTGATTGAGTCACTTATACCATTCTTTGCCATTATCTTTTTTTCTTCCTCTGTTTCCTTGATTACTCTTTTTATTTTTTCGATATCTAGTTTTTCTTGAGTTTTTACAATTTCTTTCATCTCGTTTAGAAATTTATTCTTGAACCTATTTTCGTCTCGTTCATTATTCTCGATCGATTGTAGCAATTCGTGAGTGTAGCCATTCTCAAGTAATCGTTTCGCAAATTTCGTCTTGATTTTTTTAATTTTCAATTCAACCGGTTCAACGTCTAATGCATAAAGTAAGTTCGTTGTATGTGTCCTTTTATTCACTCCTATGATTCTTTTAATCATAATGCCCTCCATTGTTTGAATTTTAAAGAAATATATTATATGAAAAATAAAATCTCAAAAATTATTAGTTAAAGAAATCAGAAATAAAATATTAATTTAAGTCGAAAGTAATTTCATTTTTTGTAAATACATAATTATCAATTAATGAATAAGAAAATAAAGTAAGAGATTTATTTTGAATTATAAAATTGAACTCATCTCCAATTTTTTTTTGATCAAAAATTAATTTACCAGGATCAATATCCATTGCTCGAGCCAATGCATAACCAAGCGCAAACAAGCCACAGTCTATCGATCCATTTTGTTTAGAGACTGGAATGTTATTAATTTTGATAAATCTAGACCCACCATTTATTCTTTTTAGTAAATATTTAATAGTGTATAAATAGTAGCCGAGATTATTTAAGCTATCCTAAATGTACCAATTATTTGAACAAGCAGGCTCACTTGGATTATAATTTGAAATGACGACCCAGTGATTTTTAGCATGAGCAACTTGGATAAAAAGTGATTCATCAAGTACATCAGGATTAAAAGGAGGACCCTCAATTGAAAAATAATCGGGCATAAACAAACCATTTGAACCACATTTGTTAAAGACTTATATTTAAATGAGCATTAATTTAATTGATTTGAACAATAATAATATTTAGCATTAATTTCTTTGAAACAACATTAACTATATTGGACAAGCATTAATTATTTTTAAACGTGCATTTATTATATCAAACATTCATTAATTAAATTTTTTGAACATTATAAATTTGCAGTTAACATTAATTTTAAAAAATTTACATTAATTAAAAAAAACAACATTAATTGCTTAACAGTGCTCCCATTAAGTACTTTTATTTAAATTAATAAATGCTTGTTTATATATAATTTAATGCTAAATAATTGATAGATTAATGCTCAATTAGAGATTTTTTAATGATTTTAATTTACTGCTAATACTCTAAAAAATTAATGCTCTTCAGTAATTTTTAAATGCTCAGTTAAATACAAGCCTTTGTTAAATATTATATAAGGTTTTCAAATTCTGCTATATGCAAATTATTTAATTCTTGGTTTTTATCGAGCTTTAAATAATTAATACACTTATTTGTTTATTTGTTTTCTGTACCGAGCTAGAGCTCCTTCAGAATAAGTTAAAAAAAAAAATACTTAGATATTCTTCTTTTTAAATTCATCTTCATTACCTATTTTAATTAAACTTCAATAAAAAATTTTATTATTGATATTCATTAACTTTTATAAATTAGGATTCAATTTAACTTAATTAATATTCAATTGTCACTGACAATTGAATATAGTTTATAAAGTTTATTTTTTAAATTAACTCAGTTAATTTAAAAAATTAACTGTCTATGTGGACTGTGGTGTGTGACTGTGATCGATAAACTTTATCTTCCAATAAGAAAAAAGTAAAAACAAAAATCAGGATTGGTTCGACATTTTTATTTCTGACATTTTTGTTTTTTTTTACATTCTGACTTTTTTTTTCTGACAATTTTACTCTGACATTTTTGATTCTGACAATCTTAACCATCTCCGTAAATTTTTTAGTAGCTCGTCCGGTTCATAATTCGGCGAGTGATGCCGAACTGATAGATTCAAATGAAATAATCGATTTAAATCAAGAGAAAACAAACAATGACATATTCAACATTGACCTGCCAATTTCAAAAAGCCACTGTTTTTTAATCAAAACCAACACAATTGTGGATAAATGAATTAATTTTAAAAATTTAATTACTCTACAAAATCTAAACATTGATAAAGAGCAATGTGATCTGGAACACATACTCTAGAAAATGCTATCATAGCATTGCTAAGGGTGTATATGGGATATAGTTTGGCCTATTAGGCTATTGGGCTTTATTTTGGTTCCATCAGCGTTTGGAAACCAAACGTTGATGGAACTCTTAATTCATCTTTCTATCATTCTTCATCCAACTCTTAATTAATTTTAGTTAAATTGATGACAAATAAATTTCTAAAATAAAATAAAAAAAACATTGTTTTAATTTTTTACTGTTTTTTTATTTGTTTTAGTAATTTAATGGAAAAAAAAAGATGTTTTAGTAAATTTCTAAAATAGTTACCGTAAACTCGTGACCATTACTCTTGGAGCTATGTCAAAATTTGGGTTTACTCTATACGGAACTAATACCATCAAATACATGTCATAAAATTTTTTCATTTTTTTTTAGAATAAACCTTGAGGCTATCCCTAAAATCCGGTATGCCGGACATGTCGTCTAAAAAACGGACCCGGATTTCTTCTAAAACTAAAATACAGACTAACACGTTCGTAAAGTAAAATTTGGTTTTTCAAAAAATTCAAAAATTTTTTGCAACATTTTATGAAAAACAAAAATGCAATTATGAGACAATTATATATTAAACAATTGATTCAAGGGAATGATTTGATATGTAAACCTGAAGAATTGGCTAGTGGTGTTGTTAATATTGACTATTCTGTTTATCAGAATTATTTTTCAGAAGATGCATACATGAGTTTAAAAAGTGTTATTAAAACCAAAATACAAATTTGACCCCTAAAAGGGAAAGAAAATTTAAATTAAGCAATTAATTATATTCAATTTAAAACCATTAAATTTAAAAACTTTTTTATTCTTGTTTGTTTTTCTTTCAATAAATTTAAATTTGTTTTTTTCTGAAATTATAAATTTTAGATTTATAATCTAAAAGGGGTTGTGTCCGAATTTTAGTAAAAAAGAGTCCGGGTCCGTATTTTAGTAAATTATTCCGTGGGATAGCAAAACATTGGCGTCTTAATTTAAACTAAGAGTAAGCGCAAAAGTTTGATTTTATTCTTAGAATAATTTCAAATTTATTTTGTTGAAAACTTAAAAAATTGTAGAATTAAATTCGAAATTAAAAGAAATTAAAAATTAAACTTTTTTCTAATTTTTGTATTTATTCTAACAGTTAAAGTTAAATTCGATTAAAAATTAAAATTAAATTTATAATAAAAAAATTCGATTTGATAGCCAAAAAAGACTTTATAAAAACATTTATTTTTTATTTTGCCTAATAATTTTACGATATTCGTCACGAGGTAGCTATTTTCAATCACGTTTCTTTGGTGTTAATTGATTTGAATAAGTTTCGATATTGGAAGTTATTGAAATATGACATTTGGCTTGATTAGTTTCAAGGTAAATTTACGAAATTTTTCGGTATTTTACGTAAATTTAGCTTATTTCACTTTGGACAAAAAATGGCTGAATTTTGTATATTTTCACTCAACCAAAAAAATTTCAGAATTTCTATTGCTTTTTTTGCATAAAAGAAAATTTACGGAGATTTACGTAATTTTACGTAAATTCCACGTGTCGAATCAGTACTGTATAATAATTTTTTTCAATATTCCGAATGATTTTAAGTTTTACAATTAAATAAAAAAAGATTCTCATTTTCCAAAAAATTTTAATTAATGAATTTAAATTTTCTAATCGAATCTAAGCTTTTAGAGAATAATTAAGGCTAAACTTTTACAATTAATGAATATATAAAAATATTAGCTTATAACACTGTTTTATAATTTTAAACTCAAGTTTAAGTACAAACTTGACTTTGAAATTATTTTAAACTCAAGTCAAAGTCAGACTTTGACTTTGAAATTATTTTAAACTCAAGTCAAAGTCAGACTTTGACTTTGAAATTATTTTAAACTCAAGTCAAAGTTAGACTTTGACTTTGAAGTATTTTAAACTCAAGTCAAAGTTAGACTTTGACTTTGAAATTATTTTAAACTCAAGTCAAAGTTAGACTTTGACTTTGAAGTATTTTAAACTCAAGTCAAAGTCAGACTTTGACTTTGAAATTATTTTAAACTCAAATCAAAGTTAGACTTTGACTTTGAAATTATTTTAAACTCAAGTCAAAGTTAGACTTTGACTTTGAAGTATTTTAAACTCAAGTTAAAGTCAGACTTTTACTTTGAAATTAATTTAAACTCAAGTTTAAGTCAGACTTTTACTTTGAAATTAATTAAAACTCAAGTTTAAGTCAGACTTTTACTTTGAAATTATTTTAAACTCAAGTCAAAGTTTGACTTTGACTTTGAAATTATTTTAAACTCAAGTCAAAGTTAGACTTTGACTTTGAAATTATTTTAAACTCAAGTCAAAGTTAGACTTTGACTTTGAAATTATTTTAAACTCAAGTCAAAGTCAGACTTTGACTTTGAAATTATTTTAAACTCAAGTCAAAGTCAGACTTTGACTTTGAAATTATTTTAAACTCAAGTCAAAGTTTGACTTTGACTTTGAAATTATTTTAAACTCAAGTCAAAGTTAGACTTTGACTTTGAAATTATTTTAAACTCAAGTCAAAGTTAGACTTTGACTTTGAAATTATTTTAAACTCAAGTCAAAGTCAGACTTTGACTTTGAAATTATTTTAAACTCAAGTCAAAGTCAGACTTTGACTTTGAAATTATTTTAAACTCAAGTCAAAGTTAGACTTTGACTTTGAAATTATTTTAAACTCAAGTCAAAGTCAGACTTTGACTTTGAAATTATTTTAAACTCAAGTCAAAGTTAGACCTTGACTTTGAAATTATCTTAAACTCAAGTTAAAGTCAGACTTTTACTTTGAAATTAATTTAAACTCAAGTCAAAGTTAGACTTTGACTTTGAAATTATTTTAAACTCAAGTCAAAGTTAGACTTTGACTTTGAAATTATTTTAAACTCAAATCAAAGTAAGACCTTGACTTTGAAATTTTTTTAAACTCGAGTCAAAGTTAGACCTTGACTTTGAAATTATTTTAAACTCAAGTCAAAGTCAGACTTTTACTTTGAAATTAATTTAAACTCAAGTTAAAGTCAGACTTTTACTTTGAAATTATTTTTAACTCAAGTTTAAGTCAGACTTTTACTTTGAAATTAATTTAAACTCAAGTTAAAGTCAGACTTTTACTTTGAAATTAATTTAAACTCAAGTTTAAGTCAGACTTTGACTTTGAAATTAATTTAAACTCAAGTTAAAGTTAGACTTTGACTTTGAAATTATTTTAAACTCAAGTTTAAGTCAGACTTTGACTTTGAAATTAATTTAAATTCAAGTTAAAGTTAGACTTTGACTTTGAAATTAATTTAAACTCAAGTTAAAGTTAGACTTTGACTTTGAAATTAATTTAAACTCAAGTTTAAGTCAGACTTTGACTTTGAAATTAATTTAAATTCAAGTTAAAGTTAGACTTTGACTTTGAAATTAATTTAAACTCAAGTTTAAGTCAGACTTTGACTTTGAAATTAATTTAAACTCAAGTTTAAGTCAGACTTTTACTTTGAAATTAATTTAAACTCAAGTCAAAGTTAGACTTTGACTTTGAAATTATTTTAAACTCAAGTCAAAGTTAGACTTTGACTTTGAAATTATTTTAAACTCAAGTCAAAGTTAGACTTTGACTTTGAAATTATTTTAAACTCAAGTCAAAGTTAGACTTTGACTTTGAAATTATTTTAAACTCAAGTTAAAGTCAGACTTTTACTTTGAAATTATTTTAAACTCAAATCAAAGTTAGACTTTGACTTTGAAATTATTTTAAACTCAAGTCAAAGTTAGACTTTGACTTTGAAGTATTTTAAACTCAAGTTAAAGTCAGACTTTTACTTTGAAATTAATTTAAACTCAAGTTTAAGTCAGACTTTTACTTTGAAATTAATTAAAACTCAAGTTTAAGTCAGACTTTTACTTTGAAATTATTTTAAACTCAAGTCAAAGTTTGACTTTGACTTTGAAATTATTTTAAACTCAAGTCAAAGTTAGACTTTGACTTTGAAATTATTTTAAACTCAAGTCAAAGTTAGACTTTGACTTTGAAATTATTTTAAACTCAAGTCAAAGTCAGACTTTGACTTTGAAATTATTTTAAACTCAAGTCAAAGTCAGACTTTGACTTTGAAATTATTTTAAACTCAAGTCAAAGTTTGACTTTGACTTTGAAATTATTTTAAACTCAAGTCAAAGTTAGACTTTGACTTTGAAGTATTTTAAACTCAAGTCAAAGTTAGACTTTGACTTTGAAATTATTTTAAACTCAAGTCAAAGTTAGACTTTGACTTTGAAGTATTTTAAACTCAAGTCAAAGTCAGACTTTGACTTTGAAATTATTTTAAACTCAAATCAAAGTTAGACTTTGACTTTGAAATTATTTTAAACTCAAGTCAAAGTCAGACTTTGACTTTGAAATTATTTTAAACTCAAGTCAAAGTTAGACTTTGACTTTGAAGTATTTTAAACTCAAGTCAAAGTTAGACTTTGACTTTGAAATTATTTTAAACTCAAGTCAAAGTTAGACTTTGACTTTGAAGTATTTTAAACTCAAGTCAAAGTCAGACTTTGACTTTGAAATTATTTTAAACTCAAATCAAAGTTAGACTTTGACTTTGAAATTATTTTAAACTCAAGTCAAAGTTAGACTTTGACTTTGAAGTATTTTAAACTCAAGTTAAAGTCAGACTTTTACTTTGAAATTAATTTAAACTCAAGTTTAAGTCAGACTTTTACTTTGAAATTAATTAAAACTCAAGTTTAAGTCAGACTTTTACTTTGAAATTATTTTAAACTCAAGTCAAAGTTTGACTTTGACTTTGAAATTATTTTAAACTCAAGTCAAAGTTAGACTTTGACTTTGAAATTATTTTAAACTCAAGTCAAAGTTAGACTTTGACTTTGAAATTATTTTAAACTCAAGTCAAAGTCAGACTTTGACTTTGAAATTATTTTAAACTCAAGTCAAAGTCAGACTTTGACTTTGAAATTATTTTAAACTCAAGTCAAAGTTTGACTTTGACTTTGAAATTATTTTAAACTCAAGTCAAAGTTAGACTTTGACTTTGAAATTATTTTAAACTCAAGTCAAAGTTAGACTTTGACTTTGAAATTATTTTAAACTCAAGTCAAAGTCAGACTTTGACTTTGAAATTATTTTAAACTCAAGTCAAAGTCAGACTTTGACTTTGAAATTATTTTAAACTCAAGTCAAAGTTAGACTTTGACTTTGAAATTATTTTAAACTCAAGTCAAAGTCAGACTTTGACTTTGAAATTAATTTAAACTCAAGTCAAAGTTAGACTTTGACTTTGAAATTATTATAAACTCAAGTCAAAGTCAGACTTTGACTTTGAAATTATCTTAAACTCAAGTTAAAGTCAGACTTTTACTTTGAAATTAATTTAAACTCAAGTCAAAGTTAGACTTTGACTTTGAAATTATTATAAACTCAAGTCAAAGTCAGACTTTGACTTTGAAATTATTTTAAACTCAAGTCAAAGTTAGACTTTGACTTTGAAATTATTTTAAACTCAAATCAAAGTAAGACCTTGACTTTGAAATTTTTTTAAACTCGAGTCAAAGTTAGACCTTGACTTTGAAATTATTTTAAACTCAAGTCAAAGTCAGACTTTTACTTTGAAATTAATTTAAACTCAAGTTAAAGTCAGACTTTTACTTTGAAATTATTTTTAACTCAAGTTTAAGTCAGACTTTTACTTTGAAATTAATTTAAACTCAAGTTAAAGTCAGACTTTTACTTTGAAATTAATTTAAACTCAAGTTTAAGTCAGACTTTGACTTTGAAATTAATTTAAATTCAAGTTAAAGTTAGACTTTGACTTTGAAATTAATTTAAACTCAAGTTAAAGTTAGACTTTGACTTTGAAATTATTTTAAACTCAAGTTTAAGTCAGACTTTGACTTTGAAATTAATTTAAATTCAAGTTAAAGTTAGACTTTGACTTTGAAATTAATTTAAACTCAAGTTAAAGTTAGACTTTGACTTTGAAATTAATTTAAACTCAAGTTTAAGTCAGACTTTGACTTTGAAATTAATTTAAATTCAAGTTAAAGTTAGACTTTGACTTTGAAATTAATTTAAACTCAAGTTTAAGTCAGACTTTGACTTTGAAATTAATTTAAACTCAAGTTTAAGTCAGACTTTTACTTTGAAATTAATTTAAACTCAAGTCAAAGTTAGACTTTGACTTTGAAATTATTTTAAACTCAAGTCAAAGTTAGACTTTGACTTTGAAATTATTTTAAACTCAAGTCAAAGTTAGACTTTGACTTTGAAATTATTTTAAACTCAAGTCAAAGTTAGACTTTGACTTTGAAATTATTTTAAACTCAAGTTAAAGTCAGACTTTTACTTTGAAATTAATTTAAACTCAAGTTTAAGTCAGACTTTTACTTTGAAATTATTTTAAACTCAAGTCAAAGTTAGACTTTGACTTTGAAATTATTTTAAACTCAAGTCAAAGTTAGACTTTGACTTTGAAATTATTTTAAACTCAAGTCAAAGTTAGACCTTGACTTTGAAATTATTTTAAACTCAAGTTTAAGTCAGACTTTGACTTTGAAATTAATTTAAATTCAAGTTAAAGTTAGACTTTGACTTTGAAATTAATTTAAACTCAAGTTAAAGTTAGACTTTGACTTTGAAATTAATTTAAACTCAAGTTTAAGTCAGACTTTGACTTTGAAATTAATTTAAACTCAAGTTTAAGTCAGACTTTTACTTTGAAATTAATTTAAACTCAAGTCAAAGTTAGACTTTGACTTTGAAATTATTTTAAACTAAAGTTTAAGTCAGACTTTGACTTTGAAATTAATTTAAATTCAAGTTAAAGTTAGACTTTGACTTTGAAATTAATTTAAACTCAAGTTTAAGTCAGACTTTGACTTTGAAATTAATTTAAACTCAAGTTTAAGTCAGACTTTTACTTTGAAATTAATTTAAACTCAAGTCAAAGTTAGACTTTGACTTTGAAATTATTTTAAACTCAAGTCAAAGTTAGACTTTGACTTT
Source organism: Brachionus asplanchnoidis (assembly GCA_025491095.1). Classification (NCBI taxonomy): domain Eukaryota; kingdom Metazoa; phylum Rotifera; class Eurotatoria; order Ploima; family Brachionidae; genus Brachionus; species Brachionus asplanchnoidis. The sequence goes on from JAILYF010000058.1 coordinate 460,951, forward strand.
GAAATTATTTTAAACTCAAGTCAAAGTTAGACTTTGACTTTGAAATTATTTTAAACTCAAGTTAAAGTCAGACTTTTACTTTGAAATTAATTTAAACTCAAGTTTAAGTCAGACTTTTACTTTGAAATTAATTTAAACTCAAGTTTAAGTCAGACTTTTACTTTGAAGTATTTTAAACTCAAGTCAAAGTCAGACTTTGACTTTGAAATTATTTTAAACTCAAATCAAAGTTAGACTTTGACTTTGAAATGATTTTAAACTCAAGTCAAAGTTAGACTTTGACTTTGAAATTATTTTAAACTCAAGTCAAAGTTAGACTTTGACTTTGAAGTATTTTAAACTCAAGTTAAAGTCAGACTTTTACTTTGAAATTAATTTAAACTCAAGTTTAAGTCAGACTTTTACTTTGAAATTAATTTAAACTCAAGTTTAAGTCAGACTTTTACTTTGAAATTATTTTAAACTCAAGTCAAAGTTAGACTTTGACTTTGAAATTATTTTAAACTCAAGTCAAAGTTAGACTTTGACTTTGAAATTATTTTAAACTCAAGTCAAAGTTAGACTTTGACTTTGAAATTATTTTAAACTCAAGTCAAAGTTAGACTTTGACTTTGAAATTATTTTAAACTCAAGTCAAAGTTAGACTTTGACTTTGAAATTATTTTAAACTCAAGTCAAAGTTAGACTTTGACTTTGAAATTATTTTAAACTCAAGTCAAAGTTAGATTTTGACTTTGAAATTATTTTAAACTCAAATCAAAGTTAGACCTTGACTTTGAAATTATTTTAAACTCAAGTTAAAGTCAGACTTTGACTTTGAAATTAATTTAAACTCAAGTTAAAGTACAGACTTTGACTTTGAAATTAATTTAAACTCAAGTTAAAGTCAGACTTTGACTTTGAAATTATTTTAAACTCAAGTCAAAGTTAGACTTTGACTTTGAAATTATTTTAAACTCAAGTCAAAGTCAGACTTTGACTTTGAAATTATTTTAAACTCAAGTCAAAGTTAGACTTTGACTTTGAAATTATTTTAAACTCAAGTCAAAGTTAGATTTTGACTTTGAAATTATTTTAAACTCAAATCAAAGTTAGACCTTGACTTTGAAATTATTTTAAACTCAAGTTAAAGTCAGACTTTGACTTTGAAATTAATTTAAACTCAAGTTTAAGTCAGACTTTTACTTTGAAATTAATTTAAACTCAAGTTAAAGTCAGACTTTTACTTTGAAATTAATTTAAACTCAAGTTTAAGTCAGACTTTGACTTTGAAATTAATTTAAATTCAAGTTAAAGTTAGACTTTGACTTTGAAATTAATTTAAACTCAAGTTAAAGTTAGACTTTGACTTTGAAATTATTTTAAACTCAAGTTTAAGTCAGACTTTGACTTTGAAATTAATTTAAATTCAAGTTAAAGTTAGACTTTGACTTTGAAATTAATTTAAACTCAAGTTAAAGTTAGACTTTGACTTTGAAATTAATTTAAACTCAAGTTTAAGTCAGACTTTGACTTTGAAATTAATTTAAATTCAAGTTAAAGTTAGACTTTGACTTTGAAATTAATTTAAACTCAAGTTTAAGTCAGACTTTGACTTTGAAATTAATTTAAACTCAAGTTTAAGTCAGACTTTTACTTTGAAATTAATTTAAACTCAAGTCAAAGTTAGACTTTGACTTTGAAATTATTTTAAACTCAAGTTTAAGTCAGACTTTGACTTTGAAATTAATTTAAATTCAAGTTAAAGTTAGACTTTGACTTTGAAATTAATTTAAACTCAAGTTTAAGTCAGACTTTTACTTTGAAGTATTTTAAACTCAAGTCAAAGTCAGACTTTGACTTTGAAATTATTTTAAACTCAAATCAAAGTTAGACTTTGACTTTGAAATGATTTTAAACTCAAGTCAAAGTTAGACTTTGACTTTGAAATTATTTTAAACTCAAGTCAAAGTTAGACTTTGACTTTGAAGTATTTTAAACTCAAGTTAAAGTCAGACTTTTACTTTGAAATTAATTTAAACTCAAGTTTAAGTCAGACTTTTACTTTGAAATTAATTTAAACTCAAGTTTAAGTCAGACTTTTACTTTGAAATTATTTTAAACTCAAGTCAAAGTTAGACTTTGACTTTGAAATTATTTTAAACTCAAGTCAAAGTTAGACTTTGACTTTGAAATTATTTTAAACTCAAGTCAAAGTTAGACTTTGACTTTGAAATTATTTTAAACTCAAGTCAAAGTTAGACTTTGACTTTGAAATTATTTTAAACTCAAGTCAAAGTTAGACTTTGACTTTGAAATTATTTTAAACTCAAGTCAAAGTTAGACTTTGACTTTGAAATTATTTTAAACTCAAGTCAAAGTTAGATTTTGACTTTGAAATTATTTTAAACTCAAATCAAAGTTAGACCTTGACTTTGAAATTATTTTAAACTCAAGTTAAAGTCAGACTTTGACTTTGAAATTAATTTAAACTCAAGTTAAAGTACAGACTTTGACTTTGAAATTAATTTAAACTCAAGTTAAAGTCAGACTTTGACTTTGAAATTATTTTAAACTCAAGTCAAAGTTAGACTTTGACTTTGAAATTATTTTAAACTCAAGTCAAAGTCAGACTTTGACTTTGAAATTATTTTAAACTCAAGTCAAAGTTAGACTTTGACTTTGAAATTATTTTAAACTCAAGTCAAAGTTAGATTTTGACTTTGAAATTATTTTAAACTCAAATCAAAGTTAGACCTTGACTTTGAAATTATTTTAAACTCAAGTTAAAGTCAGACTTTGACTTTGAAATTAATTTAAACTCAAGTTTAAGTCAGACTTTTACTTTGAAATTAATTTAAACTCAAGTTAAAGTCAGACTTTTACTTTGAAATTAATTTAAACTCAAGTTTAAGTCAGACTTTGACTTTGAAATTAATTTAAATTCAAGTTAAAGTTAGACTTTGACTTTGAAATTAATTTAAACTCAAGTTAAAGTTAGACTTTGACTTTGAAATTATTTTAAACTCAAGTTTAAGTCAGACTTTGACTTTGAAATTAATTTAAATTCAAGTTAAAGTTAGACTTTGACTTTGAAATTAATTTAAACTCAAGTTAAAGTTAGACTTTGACTTTGAAATTAATTTAAACTCAAGTTTAAGTCAGACTTTGACTTTGAAATTAATTTAAATTCAAGTTAAAGTTAGACTTTGACTTTGAAATTAATTTAAACTCAAGTTTAAGTCAGACTTTGACTTTGAAATTAATTTAAACTCAAGTTTAAGTCAGACTTTTACTTTGAAATTAATTTAAACTCAAGTCAAAGTTAGACTTTGACTTTGAAATTATTTTAAACTCAAGTTTAAGTCAGACTTTGACTTTGAAATTAATTTAAATTCAAGTTAAAGTTAGACTTTGACTTTGAAATTAATTTAAACTCAAGTTTAAGTCAGACTTTTACTTTGAAATTAATTTAAACTCAAGTCAAAGTTAGACTTTGACTTTGAAATTATTTTAAACTCAAGTCAAAGTCAGACTTTGACTTTGAAATTATTTTAAACTCAAGTCAAAGTCAGACTTTGACTTTGAAATTATTTTAAACTCAAGTCAAAGTCAGACTTTGACTTTGAAATTATTTTAAACTCAAGTCAAAGTCAGACTTTGACTTTGAAATTAATTTAAACTCAAGTTTAAGTCAGACTTTTACTTTGAAATTAATTTAAACTCAAGTCAAAGTTAGACTTTGACTTTGAAATTATTTTAAACTCAAGTCAAAGTTAGACTTTGACTTTGAAATTAATTTAAATTCAAGTTAAAGTTAGACTTTGACTTTGAAATTAATTTAAATTCAAGTTAAAGTTAGACTTTGACTTTGAAATTAATTTAAACTCAAGTCAAAGTTAGACTTTGACTTTGAAATTAATTTAAATTCAAGTTAAAGTTAGACTTTGACTTTGAAATTAATTTAAATTCAAGTTAAAGTTAGACTTTGACTTTGAAATTAATTTAAATTCAAGTTAAAGTTAGACTTTGACTTTGAAATTAATTTAAATTCAAGTTAAAGTTAGACTTTGACTTTGAAATTATTTTAAACTCAAGTTTAAGTCAGACTTTGACTTTGAAATTAATTTAAATTCAAGTTAAAGTTAGACTTTGACTTTGAAATTAATTTAAACTCAAGTTTAAGCCAGACTTTTACTTTGAAATTATTTTAAACTCAAGTTTAAGTCAGACTTTGACTTTGAAATTAATTTAAATTCAAGTTAAAGTTAGACTTTGACTTTGAAATTAATTTAAACTCAAGTTTAAGTCAGACTTTTACTTTGAAATTAATTTAAACTCAAGTCAAAGTTAGACTTTGACTTTGAAATTATTTTAAACTCAAGTCAAAGTCAGACTTTGACTTTGAAATTATTTTAAACTCAAGTCAAAGTCAGACTTTGACTTTGAAATTATTTTAAACTCAAGTCAAAGTCAGACTTTGACTTTGAAATTAATTTAAATTCAAGTTAAAGTTAGACTTTGACTTTGAAATTAATTTAAATTCAAGTTAAAGTTAGACTTTGACTTTGAAATTAATTTAAACTCAAGTCAAAGTTAGACTTTGACTTTGAAATTATTTTAAACTCAAGTCAAAGTTAGACTTTGACTTTGAAATTATTTTAAACTCAAGTCAAAGTTAGATTTTGACTTTGAAATTATTTTAAACTCAAATCAAAGTTAGACCTTGACTTTGAAATTATTTTAAACTCAAGTTAAAGTCAGACTTTGACTTTGAAATTAATTTAAACTCAAGTTAAAGTACAGACTTTGACTTTGAAATTAATTTAAATTCAAGTTAAAGTTAGACTTTGACTTTGAAATTAATTTAAACTCAAGTTTAAGTCAGACTTTTACTTTGAAATTAATTTAAACTCAAGTCAAAGTTAGACTTTGACTTTGAAATTAATTTAAATTCAAGTTAAAGTTAGACTTTGACTTTGAAATTAATTTAAATTCAAGTTAAAGTTAGACTTTGACTTTGAAATTAATTTAAACTCAAGTCAAAGTTAGACTTTGACTTTGAAATTAATTTAAATTCAAGTCAAAGTTAGACTTTGACTTTGAAATTAATTTAAATTCAAGTTAAAGTTAGACTTTGACTTTGAAATTAATTTAAATTCAAGTTAAAGTTAGACTTTGACTTTGAAATTATTTTAAACTCAAGTCAAAGTTAGACTTTGACTTTGAAATTATTTTAAACTCAAGTCAAAGTTAGATTTTGACTTTGAAATTATTTTAAACTCAAATCAAAGTTAGACCTTGACTTTGAAATTATTTTAAACTCAAGTTAAAGTCAGACTTTGACTTTGAAATTAATTTAAACTCAAGTTAAAGTACAGACTTTGACTTTGAAATTAATTTAAATTCAAGTTAAAGTTAGACTTTGACTTTGAAATTAATTTAAACTCAAGTTTAAGTCAGACTTTTACTTTGAAATTAATTTAAACTCAAGTCAAAGTTAGACTTTGACTTTGAAATTATTTTAAACTCAAGTCAAAGTCAGACTTTGACTTTGAAATTATTTTAAACTCAAGTCAAAGTCAGACTTTGACTTTGAAATTATTTTAAACTCAAGTCAAAGTCAGACTTTGACTTTGAAATTAATTTAAACTCAAGTTTAAGTCAGACTTTTACTTTGAAATTAATTTAAACTCAAGTCAAAGTTAGACTTTGACTTTGAAATTATTTTAAACTCAAGTCAAAGTTAGACTTTGACTTTGAAATTAATTTAAATTCAAGTTAAAGTTAGACTTTGACTTTGAAATTATTTTAAACTCAAGTCAAAGTTAGACTTTGACTTTGAAATTAATTTAAATTCAAGTTAAAGTTAGACTTTGACTTTGAAATTATTTTAAACTCAAGTCAAAGTTAGACTTTGACTTTGAAATTAATTTAAACTCAAGTCAAAGTTAGACTTTGACTTTGAAATTATTTTAAACTCAAGTCAAAGTTAGACTTTGACTTTGAAATTATTTTAAACTCAAGTCAAAGTTAGATTTTGACTTTGAAATTATTTTAAACTCAAATCAAAGTTAGACCTTGACTTTGAAATTATTTTAAACTCAAGTTAAAGTCAGACTTTGACTTTGAAATTAATTTAAACTCAAGTTAAAGTACAGACTTTGACTTTGAAATTAATTTAAATTCAAGTTAAAGTTAGACTTTGACTTTGAAATTAATTTAAACTCAAGTTTAAGTCAGACTTTTACTTTGAAATTAATTTAAACTCAAGTCAAAGTTAGACTTTGACTTTGAAATTATTTTAAACTCAAGTCAAAGTCAGACTTTGACTTTGAAATTATTTTAAACTCAAGTCAAAGTCAGACTTTGACTTTGAAATTATTTTAAACTCAAGTCAAAGTCAGACTTTGACTTTGAAATTAATTTAAACTCAAGTTTAAGTCAGACTTTTACTTTGAAATTAATTTAAACTCAAGTCAAAGTTAGACTTTGACTTTGAAATTATTTTAAACTCAAGTCAAAGTTAGACTTTGACTTTGAAATTAATTTAAATTCAAGTTAAAGTTAGACTTTGACTTTGAAATTAATTTAAATTCAAGTTAAAGTTAGACTTTGACTTTGAAATTAATTTAAACTCAAGTCAAAGTTAGACTTTGACTTTGAAATTAATTTAAATTCAAGTTAAAGTTAGACTTTGACTTTGAAATTAATTTAAATTCAAGTTAAAGTTAGACTTTGACTTTGAAATTAATTTAAACTCAAGTTAAAGTTAGACTTTGACTTTGAAATTAATTTAAACTCAAGTTTAAGTCAGACTTTGACTTTGAAATTAATTTAAATTCAAGTTAAAGTTAGACTTTGACTTTGAAATTAATTTAAACTCAAGTTTAAGTCAGACTTTGACTTTGAAATTAATTTAAACTCAAGTTTAAGTCAGACTTTTACTTTGAAATTAATTTAAACTCAAGTCAAAGTTAGACTTTGACTTTGAAATTATTTTAAACTCAAGTTTAAGTCAGACTTTGACTTTGAAATTAATTTAAATTCAAGTTAAAGTTAGACTTTGACTTTGAAATTAATTTAAACTCAAGTTTAAGTCAGACTTTTACTTTGAAATTAATTTAAACTCAAGTCAAAGTTAGACTTTGACTTTGAAATTATTTTAAACTCAAGTCAAAGTTAGGCTTTGACTTTGAAATTAATTTAAACTCAAGTTTAAGTCAGACTTTTACTTTGAAATTAATTTAAACTCAAGTCAAAGTTAGACTTTGACTTTGAAATTATTTTAAACTCAAGTCAAAGTTAGACTTTGACTTTGAAATTAATTTAAATTCAAGTTAAAGTTAGACTTTGACTTTGAAATTAATTTAAACTCAAGTCAAAGTTAGACTTTGACTTTGAAATTAATTTAAATTCAAGTTAAAGTTAGACTTTGACTTTGAAATTAATTTAAATTCAAGTTAAAGTTAGACTTTGACTTTGAAATTAATTTAAATTCAAGTTAAAGTTAGACTTTGACTTTGAAATTAATTTAAACTCAAGTTAAAGTTAGACTTTGACTTTGAAATTAATTTAAACTCAAGTTTAAGTCAGACTTTGACTTTGAAATTAATTTAAATTCAAGTTAAAGTTAGACTTTGACTTTGAAATTAATTTAAACTCAAGTTTAAGTCAGACTTTGACTTTGAAATTAATTTAAACTCAAGTTTAAGTCAGACTTTTACTTTGAAATTAATTTAAACTCAAGTCAAAGTTAGACTTTGACTTTGAAATTATTTTAAACTCAAGTTTAAGTCAGACTTTGACTTTGAAATTAATTTAAATTCAAGTTAAAGTTAGACTTTGACTTTGAAATTAATTTAAACTCAAGTTTAAGTCAGACTTTTACTTTGAAATTAATTTAAACTCAAGTCAAAGTTAGACTTTGACTTTGAAATTATTTTAAACTCAAGTCAAAGTTAGGCTTTGACTTTGAAATTAATTTAAACTCAAGTTTAAGTCAGACTTTTACTTTGAAATTAATTTAAACTCAAGTCAAAGTTAGACTTTGACTTTGAAATTATTTTAAACTCAAGTCAAAGTTAGACTTTGACTTTGAAATTAATTTAAATTCAAGTTAAAGTTAGACTTTGACTTTGAAATTAATTTAAACTCAAGTCAAAGTTAGACTTTGACTTTGAAATTAATTTAAATTCAAGTTAAAGTTAGACTTTGACTTTGAAATTAATTTAAATTCAAGTTAAAGTTAGACTTTGACTTTGAAATTAATTTAAATTCAAGTTAAAGTTAGACTTTGACTTTGAAATTATTTTAAACTCAAGTTTAAGTCAGACTTTGACTTTGAAATTAATTTAAATTCAAGTTAAAGTTAGACTTTGACTTTGAAATTAATTTAAACTCAAGTTTAAGCCAGACTTTTACTTTGAAATTAATTTAAATTCAAGTTAAAGTTAGACTTTGACTTTGAAATTAATTTAAACTCAAGTTTAAGCCAGACTTTTACTTTGAAATTAATTTAAACTCAAGTCAAAGTTAGACTTTGACTTTGAAATTATTTTAAACTCAAGTCAAAGTTAGACTTTGACTTTGCAATTAATTTAAACTCAAGTTTAAGTCAGACTTTTACTTTGAAATTAATTTAAACTCAAGTCAAAGTTAGACTTTGACTTTGAAATTATTTTAAACTCAAGTCAAAGTTAGACTTTGACTTTGAAATTATTTTAAACTCAAGTCAAAGTTAGACTTTGACTTTGAAATTATTTTAAACTCAAGTCAAAGTTTGACTTTGACTTTGAAATTATTTTAAACTCAAGTCAAAGTTAGACTTTGACTTTGAAATTATTTTAAACTCAAGTCAAAGTTAGATTTTGACTTTGAAATTATTTTAAACTCAAATCAAAGTTAGACCTTGACTTTGAAATTATTTTAAACTCAAGTTAAAGTCAGACTTTGACTTTGAAATTAATTTAAACTCAAGTTAAAGTACAGACTTTGACTTTGAAATTAATTTAAACTCAAGTTAAAGTCAGACTTTGACTTTGAAATTATTTTAAACTCAAGTTAAAGTCAGACTTTGACTTTGAAATTATTTTAAACTCAAGTTTAAAGTTGCTAAATAAATATTTTATGTTTCTACAGACTCTTAGTACCAAATTTTGAAATTTACCAAATTTTACGTAAAATCTGATAAATTTACGTTTTTTTACTTTTGTAAATTTACTATTTTTTACGTAAATTATCGTAAATTACTAAATCCGGAACACCATTGTATGTGATATTTTCATTTTAATCTAAAAACATAAAAAATTTATGCGTTTTTAAATTTTTTTTATTTTTTATTCTTAAATCAAAATATTAAATAGTTAATGTTTAATTATCTTTTTTTTAAATTTTGTTGTAGTATTTATGTTTTTTTTCATTTAAAGGAAGCTAATTTTTTTGTTTTTTTTATTCTTGTTTTTTATTTTTTTTATTCTTGTATTTTATCTTTTTCTTTTATGTTTATCTTATCTTAGAAGTTAAATAAAAAGCTCAAAAAAGCTTTATTTGTCTTTTAAAAAAGCGTCCAAAATGAATTTTATTATTAATGAGATAACAATAATCGGGTCAAAAATTACTATCATTATTAATCTGCAGCAGACTTGTATCTGTAGAATTAACTATACAAGTACCTCACTGTATCCAAAAAAATTGTCGAGATTCTCATATTTTTAATTTTCATTTAAAATTACATTTATTTCATTTCAAATTGTTTTTTGAAAATAAAAGCGCAATTATAAACGAAAATTCAGTATAGATTGTTGTTTTTTTCTTGCGGCAAAAATTTAATATCTACCTTTAAATTAATATTTTTATTTGCCAATCTTTATACACATGTAAAGCTTTAAATTAGTCTATTATAAAATTTGGATAATTATTTTTTTTTATATAAAACAATAATTTTATCAAAAATAGCATTTTCAATATCTAGAATTTAAATCTTGAATTTAATTAAATAAATTTGCCAATGCTTAACTGCAACAAATTATTTGAACAAAATTGTCTGCTTATTTGAATTTTTCTGAAAAAAATTGCTTTATAATTAAAAAAAATTACAATTTATTTAAAAGTTTATTTATAATCCCAAAATTTATAGTCTATTATTCAAGAAGCTTAGCAAATTCATCAATTGATACCATTCCATTACCATCTGTGTCAATTGAACTAATCATGCGATTAATTTCTTTATCGGTAAAATGCCTTCCCATTTTTGCCATGCATTCCTTAAGCTCTTCACAGGTGATAAAACCATTGTTATCTTTGTCAAAATGCTTAAATGCTGCTCTAATTTCGGATGAGGTATAGCGCCTGTGAAATTTATCTCCCACTACCTTGACAAATTCCTCAAATGATATTTCCCCGTCTCCATCAATATCCGTTTCTTTGACAACCAGTCTAATTTCTTCCCTTGAAGCCTGAATACCCAGCGATTTAAAAACTCGTTCCATTTCTTTTACAGAAATTGATCCTGATTTATCTCTTTTCATAAGAAAAATAAAAAAAAATAAAAAAATAGCAAAAGTAAAAATACCGATCGAATACATCGAACACTTCTCTTATCTCATTTAATTGATAGTTTTGAAGAGTTGAGCTCTTAATTTAATAAAAAAAATTTTATATTAATATCTTTATTGGATTAAAATTTACCATTTTTTTTTTAAACACTGGGCCTATTTTTTAAAATCTAAATTAATAAAATAAAATTGAAGCTATTTTTGAAATTTTTAGTACATAACTAAATAATTAGTTATTTTGAAAGAAGAAGCTTTTTAAGCTACAATTTTATTAGCTTAAGAAGCATTAAAGGCTCTTAAATTTGTGAATAACATTTATTAAAATTACAAGAAAAAATTCAAAGTTTAAAAACACTTGTTCAACAAACAACAATGAAAATTTAATGGCGATGATCATTTTAACAATTCGACAAATTCATTTAATGAGATACGACCATCATTGTCTTTATCGATTGCTTTAATCATTCTTTCAATTTCTTCATTGCGGAATGTTTTGCCAATTTTCGACAATGCCACACGCAACTCATCCGCAGTTATAAAACCAATATTGTCTCGGTTGAAATGATCAAAAATACATCTTATTTCATCATTAGTGTATTTTCGATAAAATTGAACTTCCATTACTCGTTTAAACTCGGAAAAGCTGATCTCGCCATCTCCATTTCGATCCATTTGCTTCATTACTGTTTGAACTTGACTATCACTGGCATTTATTTCCAATGCTCGAAACACATCTTTTAATTTTTTGGAAGAAATACTATTTGATCCATCTCTATGTTTTTTTTTTGTTAAATTAAATTTAAAATTACTATAATTTTTAAAAAAATAATTTAGTTGTCGAATATTTCAAAAGCTTCTCTAAGCTCTTTATTTTGAAAAAAAATGTTTTATTCAGAAATTTTGAAATTTTATTGAAAATTGCAAACCTCTTTCCTGAGATGGAGTTAATTTTGACATTTGATAATTTTCTCTTTTTAAATCTAAACATGAAAAATTTGGACTTAAATAAAAAAATAACATCACGTAATAAAGCTGAGTCAATGACAAAAAAGATATGAAAGAAAAGGCTGATTGAATAATTACAGATGACTTAATTATTTTAAAATAAAAATTAGGAAGTTTCAATCAAAGATGCTATATAATCTTTAAATTTATGAACAAAAAAATATAATTTAAAAAACGTTCGGAAATACGTAATTTATCGGCATCTTGAAGTTGATGATCAATTCAAAATATCATTTCAATTCAAAAAGTTTATCCTTAGATATTAAACTTAATCTTTGATTTAATTTAAATAATTGTAATGTAACATACTTTACATGCAATGTAGATTTAGAAGATAAAAAAAAATTGTAAAAACATTTTCTCAATCCATTGATAAAATCGGTTTACAATTTAGTTAACTGATTTTTTGTAAAGTTTTGTTTTCATTTTATAACTTATTTTGAATTTTTTTTTGAATTTCTTTCTTAAATTTAATTGTGAATGCTAAACACAAATACTTTTGAAATAAAAAATCTCAAATAAACTTTACAAAAAATCAGTTAATACATTTTAATATTTAAATCGATTATCAATGGACTGGGAAAATGTTTTTTCAATTTTTTTTTATTTTCTAAATCTACATTTCATGTAAAGCATGTTACATTACAATTATTTAAATTAAATCAAAGATTAAGTTTAATATCTAAGGATAAACTTTTTGAATTGAAATGATATTTTGAATTGATCATCAACTTCAAGATGCTAATTTATCTAGAAAGAATTAAATTTTTTTTTTAATCATCTTGATCACTAGCGTCATTAAGATACGAATTTTAAACCATTGAATTAAGAAATCATTTTCAAGGCGGCTTGTTGAAGTTTATGATCAAATGATCAAATGCTCAATTAAAAAGTAAGCATAATAATTTCTTAAATTAACGAAATGATTTTTTTTTATTGGTAATGATTTAACATATTATGCTACAGTCTCAAAAAATTATTTTAAGTTGATCAAAAAATAAATGGATTAATAATCGATTTTTAGAATTAAAAAGAGTACAAAATCCGAAAGACAAAAGATTTAACTTCGCAAAGATAATAAGATTAAAAAACAAATAATATTTTATGTTAAATAAAAAATTTATTTATTTGCATTATTAACTTTACTAAAAAATCAAAAATAATCGATCATTTTAGTTAATTTTGAACATACTATTAATTTAAAATTTTTTTTTTTTGAAATTTTAATGTAACAAACTATGTTAATCAATGTTACATCAAGAATTTTATAAAATTCTGCCTAAATCTTCAGGAAATTTATTATTAAATATAAAATGAGCAATTTGATATAAAGTTTTGATCATAAACTTCAACATGCCTTTCAAGGCACTATTGAAAAATTAATTAAAACAATTTTGAATCATAACCCTAAAATATTTGCGAGATAAATGCATCATTTATAGAAAATGAGCTCTATTATAATCTAACTAAATTTTAATTTTTTTTTCAAAATGTAATAAGATTAATTTAAAGAATTCATCGTTTTTGTTCACTCAACAAAATTTCCTCTACGAAGCAGCATTTTTAGATCAAATTAAAAATTGGAATTTTGTTTTTTCATTTGTAAAAATAGCTAGATTTTCTTGATTAAAACAATTGAATTTAAATTAAAATAGATTTTTCTTACTAAAAATTATTTGCACTAATACTATCAGAAAAAAATTAATAAAATTAGAGCATAAAAGCAATAGACCTATGTGTAAAGCCAACAGCAGAATGAAAAAAAAACTTTTTTGGTAAACTAATATTTTTATAGTCTAAAATTCTTCTCGAATTTTATTTTTATCTTTATTATTATCTATGTGAAGATATAAATGTCTTAAATTGAAGAGTCGCTTCGAGTTTATTATGTATATCAACAAGAACTTTCAGGTTAATTTTGAATTAAATTCTAAGAATTAAATTTAGATAAAATTAGATTTAAATTAAAAAAATTAATTCGAAAAGATATATTTATATCTTTTCGAATTAAATTATTATTTTCGAATTGTGATAGTTCATTAAATTAAAAGTTAATTAAATAATAGCTATAATTATATAAATTATAGCTATTCTGCATGTTCAAATTATTTGTAAAAATTATCATTATATAGCTAATTTTTAATTAAAAATTAAAAATTAGCCTAGGAAATATAAAAAATACGCTAATTTTCGATTTCAAAAATATTTCTTAAAATTGTTCAAAGCGATCTCGAATGTCTCAGTCTTATTTACACTCTTTTATTAGCATGGCTACTAAAGAATAAAATAATTATTTTATAAAGAAAATTTAATCAAGTTTATAATTAGTTTAATTATAAAAAAATATATTTATTATTCAATTTAAAACAACATTTAAGGATTTATTATCTTAAGATTTGGGAAAACTTTTTGATACTTTTTTTAGTTTTCAAAAATTAACTTATTATAATTTTGAAAAAATATCACAATAAATGTTAATTACTGTTTCTTCGAATAAATGAAAAGAATGTATTTTCTAGTCTTTTTTTAAATGAAATTGAAAATTAAAATTTAGAACCACTTTGATTTTTATTTTGGCAATTTTTTATCTTTCTATTAGCTTTTGAAAACCTTGAACAAACAGTTTTAAAAATAAATGACTTTGATTGTTTAACTTTCAGTGTGATAATTTGTAAATTGTTCTAAAAATTAAATAAAATCTACTCTTTAGAGAAAAAAATTTTTAAAAATCAATAATTTTTTTTCTCAAACCTTATTCTATATGAATCTTATGAAATTTTTGCTAAAATATTTATCTAAGATTCATTGAATTATTCTTTATTTTTATAACTTTTACAAGTTATTAAGTTAAAAATCGATATTTTTTCACAAAAAATTTTCGAATTTATCCTCACTAAAAAGTAAATTTGGTTGTTTTTTGTCTCGAAATAAAATTTAATTTCCAAGCTATAGCAAATCTGGCAGCTTAGTATTAAAGACACATTTTTTTGGGAATTTTAAACTCATTGAAATAAATTGAAATTTTTAAAAACGCAAACTCATAATTTGAATTATGCTTTCATTACATAAAGGTATTTTAGTAAAAAATTTTTAAGCCAATTTAAAATTTTATTTTAAAAGTTAAAAAATCTTGAAATCTTAAATTTGATTTAAAAAAATAGTTCAATATAAAATTTAATTTTTACAAATGTGTTTAAATTCTTCAAAGGAAATAAAACCGTCACCATCTTTATCAACAGCTGAAATCATTCTTTTGACTTCGTCCATTCGATAGGTTTTTCCTAATCTTAATAAAATTGTGTGAAGCTCTTCACAACTAATCACTCCATTATCATCTTCATCTATTAATTTAAAAGTAGCAATAATTTTTTCTTCCGATATTTCTTCATTCAAATAACAATTCATCATTGTTTTAAATTCTTCAAAACTCACTTTATTATCTTTATTTAAATCCATATTTTGCATTAATCTTCGAATCTCTCGTTCGGTCGGTTTCAATTTCAATGAGAGAAAAACTTGCTTGAGTTCATTAAAAGTTATATAACCAGATTTGTCTCTTAGATTTTTATTAATATTAAATTTTAACTATGAAAAAAATATTATCTTTGGCTTACTTGTCGAAAATATCAAATGATTCATGAAGTCCTTAAATTCAAATAAATTTATTTAAAACAAAAGTAATTCAGCCAAATGAGTCTAAAATGTGAAAAATATTTTTTTAATTATTTATCAGGTTTTCTAGATAGCCAAAATAAAATATTCAATGATTGAATATTGTATTTTGGCTATCTAAATTTCACAGTGTTAAATTTTTTTACTGCATTCAAATGATATTGAGATTTAAAATTTTAAAATGGGCCTAAAAAGCCAACCAGGAGTTTTTGTGTTAAAAAAATACTGTAATATCCTTAAATAATTATTTCGAAAATAATTAAACGCTTTAATTGCAATATTAAAATAAACTTCTTTTAAAATATTTATAAAAATAATTAAATATTTTAATAGACATTAGAAAGTGAAATCAATACCATTTTTTCCTGTATTATTAAGTTAATTTGTCGCCTCAAAAAATGTTAAGGTTAAGTTATTTAGCTTAAAGAGGGATTTAAATATTTTGATGAAAATGAAAATTTTGAAAATGTAATTATTTATTTTAATCTTATATTCATGCTAGACACGAAACCACTCGATTGAAAAGCTAATTCGATTAATAGAGTCATAATTAAAGACGAAAAATTTTGAACTATTTTCAGAATATTTTCATTTTTTTTAGAAAAAAAAATTAAAATTGTTAATTTTATTAAATAATATCAATTATTTTTTTATTTCTTATTCTAGTTCTAAAGACTGAATATTACTTTTATCCTAGTTAATAATTATTAAAAGGCTTCAAGAAATTCTTAATTTGACCTTTTTTTCATTTGATTGAGGATTGGTAAACAAAATTTAAAATTACTTTTTTCGACATATGTTTTATCCGAATGAGCCATTTTTTAAAACCCTTTTTTAAATTCTAAAGTTAATTCAAAAACTTAAATCTCCGGTTTAAATAGTTGAATTTTGACTAATATTTTTTAAAATTATTGAAAACAAAGTGCTTATCTCAGTTGTAAAATAAAATTTATCTGTCATTTAACTGAAATTACATCATACGAGACAATTAATTAAATTTCTCTTCAGCACATAATTGCGAATTTAATTAAGTTTTGTTAGACTGAAATTGAAAAAAAAACAATAAATTCAAAAAGCTGACGAAATAGAAGTGTTTCTAAGGCCAATAATTTAAATTCAATTTCTTAGTTTTTAAACGTAATTAAATAAATTATTAGAAAAAATTTAATTTTTTAATTTAAGTAAAAACGAGCCAAACATTTTTAAGCTTATTTAAAATAAAAAATTTTTACTAAACAAAGTATATAAATATAAAATATTCATTTAATAGGAGTCCGACAAAGAAGATCGACTTCGAAATCTTGATCTTCTCTTTTTGTCTCTTTCGACGCTTTTATTTCTAATTTTCCGTCTCTTTTTGCTCCTTGAATCATCAGACTCAGTATCTGATTCTGATGTACTGTGATGACTTTTCTTTTTACTCTTTTTTTTATCCTTTTTCTTTTTTTTGTCTTTGGTTCCTCCCAGAGCCTCAAAAACTGCATCTCTGCCGAATTTGTCGAGTAATCTGACAAGCATCTTATCTAATTCATTTTTATCTTCAAATTCAAACGATTGAGGCCCTTGAGCAATTGATTTCTCATTGACTTTTTGATGTTTTTAATTCAGTTCGCTCAGCTTTTTCTTTGGCATCTTTTTGATTTTCTTTTGAATACCACATTATGTCTTTGCCTTCCTGCCAACGTCCCACAGGAGCCATTAGCGAATGGCCCAAATAACATTCTCGGTCTTTATCAGTTTTTACACTTTCCCATGTAAATTGATCTCGATCACCACGAACACCTCCTCGAGTTGGATGATACATTTAGGATATTTATAAATAAAAAAAATTTAGCTTTTATTTATTTGTAATTTAATAAAATTTTTAATTCATACTTACAGTAGAAATTCGATTGTATGTAATTTTTTTTACATAAAAACTTTTTGGTCTTATATATAATCGAATTTTACATATAATCGAATAGACCTGTAGACATAAATTTTGTCTGATGAAAAAGTTTTGGACAATTAAAAAAGAGGGTTTTTACATAAGATTTTATTTAAAAAAAAAGTTTGAAATAGAATAAAAAAGTATAAAAGTAAAAATTTCTAAAAATTTAGGCTACGTTTTACAATGGAAATTGAAGAAATATTTTGAGGGTTGCTTGTTTGAGGACCAGAAGTCTTAGCGGGTGACTTAGATTTAAAAAATCGACTAAGCGAACTTTGTTTTACACTTAGTTCTTTGTTTTTTAAAGCAAATTTTTTTAAAGAAGTAAATGGTGTTGTATCAATATCATGATCTAAGCAAAAATTGATCAAATCATCACAAGCCATTGATGCAGTCGTATTTGATACGCGAGGTTGTTTGCTTTGGTGTTGCAGTGTAGTCAGCCGATAAGCTTTCACCGTGAGCTTTGCCAGATCGTATATTGTAATGGACCCTTTAAAAGGCTTTAGGTTGTCATTTTTGAGTTTTAACAAGTTGTAAAAACTGATTGATTTTTCGGATAAAATTGTTTGATTGAGAAACGTGTTTTTGGATCGTTCTTGATAAAACCATATATTCAAAGCATGGTATATTTCTGGAAAATCTGACCCTTTGAATACTTTCCTCCAAGGACTATGAGGATTTTCTTCTCGATGCTTGGAAAGTGAATCAGGTTTAGTTCGAACGAGTTGATATACAGTTGAAGCCACAATATTGTAATCAGCTGCGACTCTTTTATGCGAAAAGCCTAATCCAATTTTTTGGATATTTCTTCTTTTTGAGCAAAGTTTAACACCACTCGTGTTTTTTTAGAAGGTGGGGTAGAACACTCGTTTTTAGTTCTAGCCTTTTTTCGAGATTTAGTTTGGTACATTTTTTATCAAAATTTTAAGAGGATATATATTTAAGTTATTCATTTTATTTATACCAGAAGATACAAAAGACGTTCTTTGTTCCAGGAAATAAGAAAAACAAGAAAAACCAGGTGTCAAAAAATAAGAAAGTATAATCATTATCATTGTATAGTAGCGGAATTAGTATAAAGAGTGGTTTAATCTATCAATTAAGGAAAATTAGCACTTTCCAAGAATTAGATCGTGAACGGGACAAATTTAAAAATTTCTAGAAACATAAGACAAAAAGAGTGTCAGTGGCGATTTTTGAAATTATATATAATCGAATTTACATATAACCGAATTTCATATAATCGAATTTCTACTGTGTGTCAAAAGTATAATGATGTCTTTTTTTTTTTGTCTTTTAATAAAAATTTTTAAATTTGTTGAAATTCATTTTTTTTTAATTATTCCTATTTAAAATTTTCTTAAAATATTTTCGCCAAATAATTTATGAAATAAAAGAATATTCATTTTTAACAGGTGTTCAAAAAAGAAAAGTCAAAATTTGACAAATAAAAAAATATGTTCTTTTTGGTCGAATTTAACTAAATTTGTACAAATATTTAATAGAATTAAACAATTTAGAAAATTGAAAAATCTAGTTTTCTCACGGTTTACTACAAGAAAAAAGGCCACTTAGAACACTTTTACCTGTTAATCACACCTGTCCTCTAACTTTAATCAAGAAGAATTATTTAAAAAATAAAAAAAAAATAATTAAAATGGGCCATGAATCATTTTTTTATGTTTTATCGTTCAAAAGTTGTTTTTTAATTATTAAATAAAATTCAGTATCTATTTTTTTTTCTCATATCTACCGAGAGGAAGATCTAATTCATTTAAAACAATAAAAGTTAGTTAATTGATGACTTAGCTTTACAACAAATATTTTATTTATTTATCTATTTATTTAAATATAGTTTGGGATGGAATCCCAGGTTGTTTGGAATGGAACTAAGTCCTTCATTTTAACCCCTTGCTTGAAATCACATATTTAAAAAAAAAAGTTCATGATAAAAAAAAGAAAATTTGTTAACTTAGTTTTTTAAAATGCAAAGTCTGATATCACGTACTCGAATTAAAGATTACAAAAATTAGAATGTAGAGATAATAGGAAATAATAAAAAATAGCATTAAACTTATTTAAGAACAAAAAATATATTTTTAATTAATTTCTTTATAAGTCCTTCATATTAAAAAAAAAATTTTATTTTGATTTGATTTAACAATTAATTGGGGACCTTCTGATTAAAAAATGTATCATGGTTCTATTGATATTAATTATCTTTTATTTACAAGCAAAATCTCTTTAAAATTAACCCAGGGCTTAAATGAAATATAGATAAGTTGTGAATGTAATGATTCATGTGATGTGATAAAAGATACAAATTTTTTAAATCAAACCTCAGATGTAAATAGCGCGAATTATAGCAGGACGCTTTCACCAAAAACAAAGTTTGTCTGACTTACCTACTTGAATCCATGGAACTGTCTGCCAAAGCATTGTCAACAAAGTGTTGATTTTATTATTTGTTGAGCCTTTTTCTAAAAGAATAAATCAACTAAACTTTTACTGTATAAACTAAAATTTGAAGTCAATAAATATTAAAAAGTGTGAATTTATGAGATTCAATAATTTTTTTTTTACAGAAAAAAGCTTAAAAAACACGCTTTTTTATTCAAAATAGTCATAATTTTTCAGTCAAGTTGTACATTTTCAAGAAAAAATTATTAAATTAATAAAACGATTTTTGAACTTATTTGAATAATTTCCTACCAACATATTCAAGTGTATATCCAATATTTTGAGATTGTTGAGATTGTTTTGGCTCAAGAAGAAGTCATTTAAGAATAGAAAGGTTCCAAAAATAAATCCTGATTTAGAGATATTAAGTTTACAAAGAGATCAAATAGAGTTTGATGGTGTCTGTCGACAGAGTTAATTAAATAATCAGCATATTATTGGGATGTGCGCGGAATGCAGATTTTTTTGTTGCGGAATTCTGCAATTAAAAAAAGTTGTATTAGCTCTTCGTTGTCATCTATTAGAGACTAGATTATTTCAGATGTATAATTCAGATGATTTTATTTCATATGTATAATAAATGGAAAGCTATTGAACACTTAAGACAACATCTTCTTGAAATGAACAAGAAATGTTTGTTATTTTCAATAATTTTTAAAGCAAAACTAAAATTTTATTGTTTTTTAATTCAAAATTTTTCAATTAAATTAGAAATTTTTTTATTCCGCATATTTCACAGACTAATGGACAATATTTTCTTTTAGAAAATTATCTTAAAATAACATTTTTTCCTCTTACTCTTAAACCTCTTCGAATATTTCAATTATTCGATTATTTAAAAATAAATTTTTTTTTTATTTTAAACCCATTCGAATATTTCAATTATTCGATTATCTAAAAAAAAAAAAAATTTAGTTTAAACCTTTTCGAATATTTAAATTATTCGATTATCTAAAAATCAAATTTTTTTTTATTTTAAACCAATTCGAATATTTCAATTATTCGATTATTTAAAAATAAAAAAAAAATTTATTCTAAACCTTTTCGAATATTTAAATTATTCGATAATGAAAATGTGAAGCTTCGTGTACTATTAAAAAAATTATATTTTTGTTCTTTTAGACTTAATGATTAAGTCTAATAGAATAAGAAATTTTATGTTTGGTTCCAAGCTCCAGATTTAGGCTTGCGTCCTCTTTTAAGTTTTGCAACCAATTGGATTAAAACTGTAGTTTATTTTAGTCAATTTTTTTTTCACTGCAACACTTATTATATGGACACAAGTATATACTTTCAAGTAATTCTTACAAGTACAGGAGCTAAGTTCCCATTAATCATTGTTTAATTCGACTCTTTGTATTTTGCTATTTAAAAAAGAATATTCATCAAACGAATTCACATTGTTTTTTTCCTATATCTACTCAAAAAATTGCTGATTTGTTTCTGATCTGTTCTCATCTTCCCAGTAGAGTGTTACTATTACAAAATTTTTTGTCTCAGAATTCCCCAGATATTATGTTGCTAAATGAAATAAAAATAGATGCAAATGAAGAAAATATTTTTTTGAACTACAAAAATTACCTAACAATAATCAAACCTAGAAATAAATATGGAGGCGGTGTAGCAATTTTAGTTAAGGAGGGACTCGATTTTGCTCAAGACTTATCATTTGAAAACTTCTCAGCAGAGCTACTTTGCATCAAAATAAAAATAAAAAATGACTACTTGTTTATCTTTAGCCTATACAACCCACCTAATAAGATTCTAAATTTTGAGCTTTTTGAACAAATCAGTAAAAACTGTAAAAACTTCATTCTTGGCGGTGATTTAAACGCTAAGTCCAAGCAAATAGGATGTTTTGGTCAAAACGAAAATGGAAATATTTTAGAAAATATAATAAATAAGTTAAATATGTCAACTATAAATGACAAGTCACCCACTTTTAGCATATTTAATAGAGAATACTATGAATTACTTGATATATTTTTAGTCTCATCCGATCTCTTAGACAAAATCAGTGATTTTAGGGTTTTGTCAAAACATGATATGACAAGTGATCATTTCCCTATTGAAGCTTGCATATCAATTGAGCATATTATGACTTCCGAATTGATTTCAAGAAGGTTAAATTTCAAAAAAGCAAATTGGTCATATTTTCAAGAAATTCTTAGTGTTCCGATTTTAAATCCAGATAGTATTGACGACTATAATAATATAATCTCAAAAAAAATAATAAGTGCTGCCCATAAAAGCATCCCATTACAGTCAGGGAAAATATATAAAACTACCCTACCGCATGAAATTGTAAACTTAATAAAAGAACGCAGGAAAACCAGGAGGTATTTTCAAAGAACTCGTTCCCAATTAGCAAAGCAAAAATTCAACTTTCTAACCTCTCAGTTAAAAATCTCTTTAAAAAAATTTTGGGACAAAAATTGGTCTGACTTTATCGATAAAATGGGCAAGAATCCCTTATCCAGCAGGCCTTTCTGGAAAAAAATAAATAAATTCAGATCAAAAAAAAGTTCAAAACTAATCCCAACCTTACTGGCAAATAATCAGGAACTAAGCACTGATAGTGAAAAAGGAAAATTCTTTGGAGAACTCTTGTCCTTAACTTTTAGTCCCAATTCTGATTTAATTAATAATAAAACAGACAGCGAGATAACTGATTTTAACTCGAATTTCTTTAAAAGCCACAAATCATTCATAATTAATGAACCTATAAGTCTAAAAGAGATCAATGTAGCTATCAGGAAATTAAAAGGAGAAGGGGCACCAGGACCTGACAAAATTCAAAATATCATGTTAAAAAATTTACCACGAACTTGTCTTCTTGATATTAAGGAACTCTTTAACCGAAGTATTCTTCAGGCTAGAATTCCCAAAGAATGGAAAACAGCTTTCATAACCATGATTCCTAAAAAATCTTCACCATTAAATGACCCAACTAACTATAGACCAATAAGCAAAACAAGCTGTCTTGGTAAGCTCCTAGAGCGGATTATCTACATTAGAATATATAATCACCTAGAAAAGAATTCATTGTTAATTCAAGAGCAATCAGGCTTCAGAAAATATAGACGAACCGCCGACAATCTTATTTTCTTGATTCAAAAAATTTCTGAATCATTCAATAGAAAGAAAAAAGTCAATGCCTTATTTTTTGATATCTCAAAAGCTTTTGATAGGGTGTGGCATGACGGATTAATTTATAAACTAATTAAAATGAACTTGCCTGACTATCTTATCCACTGGATAAAATCATTTCTTGATTCCAGATCATTCAAAGTAAATGTAAATGGTCATATAAGTGATGAATATTTAATAACTGCAGGTGTCCCCCAAGGTTCAGTAATTAGTCCTCTTCTGTTCAGTATATTCATTAATGATATTCCAAAGAGAAATAAAACTAATAGTGAATACTCTCTCTTATTTGCAGATGATCTAGTGACTTTTTTTATTTATAAAAAAAAGGGTAATCTAGAAAATAAGATAAACAAATATCTAAAAGAACTAGAAAAATGGCTCTGCAAGTGGAAAATGAAATTATCATTAGAGAAGTCTTGCTATATGGTATTTTCCAAGTATAGTAAGGAAAATTCAAATCTTAACTTAGAGATATATGGGAATAAACTGGAAAGTCAAAAAAATGTAAAATTTCTTGGCATTAAGTTTGACCCAAAATTAACCTTTAACACTATGGTTGAAGATATAAAAAAACGCTGCAACTCAAGATTAAATTTAATTAAAATATTATCAAACAAAAAATGGGGCTTAAAAACTTATACATTAAGTAATCTCTACAAATCATTAATAGGCTCGATATTAGACTATTCATTTCCCTGTCTAAACTTATTTTCAGAATCAAACATAAAAAGAATTCAGGCTATTCAAAACTCAGCAGTTCGATTCATTCTTAAACTAAAATATGATACACCCTCCGACATATTACATAATGAGGCCTTTGATAAACTAAAACTGTTAAAAGTCTCTAATCGACTTTTTGAGTTGGCTGAGAGATATGTTGGAGTAGGACTGAGCCATTCTGTTCCATTAGTAACCAGACTGGTCGAGGAGTACACGAAGGGTTTCGAATCAAGATTCATCGAATACCCGACTCCATTGTGTAATTGCTACCTTACTATTTCTTCTTTTTTTCCTGAAACTTGAACTATTTAAACATGAGCCACATGTAACAATCTATTCCAATTTATGTATTCTTAACTTTCATTTATTTTGCTTATTTACTTTATTTTGATTCTTTTTTTTATCTCATTGTATTAACTTTAATTTTATTTTTATTTTATTTTTATTTTATTTCATTTTTATTTTATTTTTATAATTTTTAACTTATTCTGAAGGAGCTCTAGCTCGGTACAGAAAACAAATAAATAAATAAATAAATAATAATGATTCATGTGATGTGATAAAAGATACAAATTTTTTAAATCAAACCTCAGATGTAAATAGCGCGAATTATAGCAGGACGCTTTCACCAAAAACAAAGTTTGTCTGACTTACCTACTTGAATCCATGGAACTGTCTGCCAAAGCATTGTCAACAAAGTGTTGATTTTATTATTTGTTGAGCCTTTTTCTAAAAGAATAAATCAACTAAACTTTTACTGTATAAACTAAAATTTGAAGTCAATAAATATTAAAAAGTGTGAATTTATGAGATTCAATAATTTTTTTTTTACAGAAAAAAAGCTTAAAAAACACGCTTTTTTATTCAAAATAGTCATAATTTTTCAGTCAAGTTGTACATTTTCAAGAAAAAATTATTAAATTAATAAAACGATTTTTGAACTTATTTGAATAATTTCCTACCAACATATTCAAGTGTATATCCAATATTTTGAGATTGTTGAGATTGTTTTGGCTCAAGAAGAAGTCATTTAAGAATAGAAAGGTTCCAAAAATAAATCCTGATTTAGAGATATTAAGTTTACAAAGAGATCAAATAGAGTTTGATGGTGTCTGTCGACAGAGTTAATTAAATAATCAGCATATTATTGGGATGTGCGCGGAATGCAGATTTTTTTGTTGCGGAATTCTGCAATTAAAAAAAGTTGTATTAGCTCTTCGTTGTCATCTATTAGAGACTAGATTATTTCAGATGTATAATTCAGATGATTTTATTTCATATGTATAATAAATGGAAAGCTATTGAACACTTAAGACAACATCTTCTTGAAATGAACAAGAAATGTTTGTTATTTTCAATAATTTTTAAAGCAAAACTAAAATTTTATTGTTTTTTAATTCAAAATTTTTCAATTAAATTAGAAATTTTTTTATTCCGCATATTTCACAGACTAATGGACAATATTTTCTTTTAGAAAATTATCTTAAAATAACATTTTTTCCTCTTACTCTTAAACCTCTTCGAATATTTCAATTATTCGATTATTTAAAAATAAATTTTTTTTTTATTTTAAACCCATTCGAATATTTCAATTATTCGATTATCTAAAAAAAAAAAAAATTTAGTTTAAACCTTTTCGAATATTTAAATTATTCGATTATCTAAAAATCAAATTTTTTTTTATTTTAAACCAATTCGAATATTTCAATTATTCGATTATTTAAAAATAAAAAAAAAATTTATTCTAAACCTTTTCGAATATTTAAATTATTCGATAATGAAAATGTGAAGCTTCGTGTACTATTAAAAAAATTATATTTTTGTTCTTTTAGACTTAATGATTAAGTCTAATAGAATAAGAAATTTTATGTTTGGTTCCAAGCTCCAGATTTAGGCTTGCGTCCTCTTTTAAGTTTTGCAACCAATTGGATTAAAACTGTAGTTTATTTTAGTCAATTTTTTTTTCACTGCAACACTTATTATATGGACACAAGTATATACTTTCAAGTAATTCTTACAAGTACAGGAGCTAAGTTCCCATTAATCATTGTTTAATTCGACTCTTTGTATTTTGCTATTTAAAAAAGAATATTCATCAAACGAATTCACATTGTTTTTTTCCTATATCTACTCAAAAAATTGCTGATTTGTTTCTGATCTGGCAAAATTTTAAATCCTTCCTTTCGTAAAGTGTAAATAATGTTTAATGGTGCTTTAATATCAATCAATTGTTTAATTTTATCTTTTATCTCTTTTCTCAACCGTTTAGACGAGCTAATAAAGCCATGATCATGATCCTCTTGGTTTTGTAGCATATTGACATTCTGATTTTCATGAATACAATGAAGATGCATTCGAGCTGGACATTTCGAATTAATGGAACACTTATAATATTCTTTTATTCCATTTTAGGTGTTGTGATTTTTTTGGTGAATCCATTTTTTTTCAATACTTTTGACGGCCTCATTAAATTGTTAAATATAATTTCAACGCTCCAGTAAATTTTTTTTAAATCAATTTATATTAAAGAAGTAATTTTATATTCAATTAGTTATTTAGTTTGCAAGAAGTAATTTTGTTTGCGAGGAGCAATTTTGTTTGCGAGAAGTAATTTTGTTTGCAAGAAGTTATTTTGTTTCATAAAAGTGTTTTTAGAAAAGTGAGATTTTTTGGTGATAAAAAGAGTAATATTAGATCTAAAAAGAATTTAAAGCCGAATTAAATTTTGAACGAGAGCTCTAAAACAAATTTATATTTTTTATGTTAGAATGTGAAGATTTTAATTATCTAAAAAATGGTGTGTCCTAAGTATTAATTCTTTAAATTTAAGAATTTTACAAAAAAAAATTTTAGTTTTTCAGCTTTTAAAAATAAGAGCTAGATGACTATTTCTTTTTTTGCAATAATGCTAAGGTAATTCTCTTAAATCATCCGACCGCGGTCCGTATTTTAGTAAAAAACAGGTGTTTTAGCATAAGCCTTTGGCTCGATACAATAAATAAAAAAAATAAAATCTTTTTTTAAGTTATCATTTGCACAACTAATCTTTACGGATAAAGTATTTTGATCTTAAAAAAGTCTGCAAAATACAGTGCTAATTTGATACTTGGGATTTTCGTAATTTAACCTTTTCTTACATACGTAATTTTTCAAAAAAAACACTTAAGTTAATTTTCAAATTTATTTGTTTTCCCTTTTCGCGGTCAAAAATTTAATTTAATTGACTCTTATTTAATTCTTCATTTTTTTATACAGATGTGATTTGATACTTGTGTTTTTACGTAAATTTACTTAATAACCTTATTTTGAAATGGTAAAAAATGTTAAAAAATTTTTATTTGATAAAATTTAAATTAAAAAATTTAATGATTTGATCTATCTTCGTTTTTCTCGTTCACTATAGGTAATACCTTTATCAAAAAATTAGCCTTTATGAATTTATTACTTTATTATTAGCTTTTTTTTTGAATCAAAGAGATTTTGGCTGAATATTTGATCCCATTTGTTTTAGAAAAATTTGATTTCAATTTTAAGTTGCACCAAGATAATGACCCAAAACATACGTTTGTGATTTGCCATAATCACTTAGAAAGAAATGGAATAAAATGGGTATGAAAAGGTTACAAAAAAAAGCTAATAATAAAGTAATTTTTTTATTTAAATTCCCCTCCGAATTCTCCCGATTTGAATCCGATTGAAATGGCGATCCAAAATATGGAGAAGATGTAATTTATTCCATTTTCAAATTTAATAATATCTTAGATGAGGAGAAATGCATGAGTTACATCAAGCACCTTAAAAAGGTGATAAGAAACCAAACTGATAAAATAATTTAATAAAGGCTAATTTTTTGATAAAGGTATTACCTATAGTGAACGAGAAAAACGAAGATAGGTCAAATCATTAATTTTTTTAATTTAAATTTTATCAAATGAAAATTTTTACTATTTTTAATATTTTTTCTCATTTTTTAACATTTCAAAATGAGGTTTTTAGGTAAATTTACTTAAAAAAAGTAAAATTTGGTAAATTATTTTTTTATGACAATTTCAATGGTTTTTTATAATTTTTCAAATTTTTTGAAAAATTATCAAAAATTGATCAATTTTTTGGAATTTTTGTATTACGTTAATTACGTAAATTTACGTAAAAACACAAGTGTCAAATCACTTCTGTAAATTAATATTAAAGTTAATAAAAAATAATAGAAAAAATACTGCTACATATTTTTAGCTAAAATAAAATTTTTATTTTTCTTTTTTTAATAAAATTTTTAATTTTTTTTTTTCTAATTAAAAAACTGTTTTTTTTAGTTAACTAACATATTAAATTATCTTAAATTTTTATTTATTTATTATCTTATCACCTCTTTTTTGTTTAAACCTTTTTTTATACAGTCCAAAATTTTGACCGCCCGTATATCTTAGACCGTTTATTTAGGCGGTCCAAAAATTAGACCGCTTGGCTGACCGGCCAAATGACCGCCAGTTTAAAGGTTGTCCGGCTAATGTGGACAAGGTCACGGTTTTTGAAAATTTTGGCCGGTTAAGTCTCCGCTTGTACGGATCCCAACACTAATTTTTATTTAGAATTCAACGAAAATTACTTAATAAACCAAATTTAGATTTTAAACTAGAGTTTTAACAAAGACATAATTTTTTTTATGCTTAGACATATTAAAAGAGAGGAATTTAGATTATTAAATTACCATTAAGCATTTATTATAAAAAATTTTGGATCACAGCAAGTTGAACTGGTGTCTCAGCAAGAAAACCAATCTGAGGCCAAGCAAGAACAAACCGAAAGCCCAAAGGCCCAAATTGTCAAAGAAGTGTTGCACAAGGGCGTCACGGGCACTGTCAAGTGGTTTAATGTCAAGAACGGTTGTGGCTTCACAAACTGCGATGACACCAAGGAAGACGTGTTTATGCATCAAAGTGGAATTTTATAAAACAACCCAAGAAAGTACCAGCGAAGTTTGGGCCATAAGAAAAAGTTGAATTTGATAATCTTTGAATTAGAATATAATGAAATTATCTACTGTGTGAGCGTAAATCGAAAAGCCGGTTTTTGGAGCATATCTTGCCAATATTGCTGGTCTAGAAAGTGTTTGATATTTTTGGTAGTTAGTCTGGTGTCAATTGGAATTGTGTCCGTTTTTTGTTTGCGTCGCTGAGTTTTTCCTAGCAGAATTTGGTCTGACGAATTGCGTTCAAGAAAAACAGCACTTTCGTCCAAAAGCTCTCTTGGCTCAGATGGATGAGCGGTGGAGACGAAATTGTCTGGTGTTGATTTTAAATGCAAAGATTTTAGAATGGCTTCTGAACGAGACCGTTTTCTTAAAAAAATTCCTCCGCAGCATTTACTTGTCATTGTGGAGCAAATTCAAGTTTAATTTAAGCAAAGAAAAAAAAAGAAAAAATTTTATTTTTTTTTTATTTTGATTTAATTTAATTTATTTTATTCAATTAGGGGGTATAAATAAATAGAAAAATTGTTTTTCTCGATACGTTTTGATATAGTTTCTCATTTCTCTTAGCTTTTCGTTCTTTATCCGGGTATCTTTGGTTTTGTTGGTAACAATTATCATGGTCAATATCAGCGAAGCCAATATCATTATAAAAACTAACAAATAGAAAAAATTAAAATTAAGAGTTAAAATTTCTAATTTTTTTAATCTTCACATGAAACACTTTAATATAATTGATCACATTTTTTATGTTCGGCTCATAGGAGAATTTATTTAAAGTGAACTGTTCATTTTGCACTTGATTTTAGTTTTGATTTTTATAATAATTATTTTAATAAATATTATGTCTAAAATTGTTAATTTTTCGACCTTATTATATTTGATGCAGCCCCAAGCCATCACTGATCAAGCACATAATTTTACAATAGGTGAGTAATTTTTTATTTCATATTGTTTTCCTTTCTATCGCTAAACTTTAACCTTTCAATCAGGCTGAAAAAAGTTAAATATACTTTCGTCGCTTAATATGATTCCTCTATTATTTATTTATTTATTGAAATGAATTAACCTCCTTTAAGGAGAAGTAAAAAAATAAAAATAAATTTTTTTTTTTTTTTTTGTGTCTTTTTAAAAAATGAAAAATTATTACCTAAAAATAAAATTATACAAATAAAAAAAAAATAAAATTATACAAATAAAAAAGGAACATTAGTTCGAAAATAAAGTTTAAGTTGGTTTGTATTTACTGTAATTTTAGAAGTTTCAATTTTAAAGTACTTGGAAATAAGTACCAAGTCAGAGGAAAAAGATTTATAAGAGTGGGTTCATTAAGCATATATTTTAAAAATTGTGATGATAGATAATTATATTTAATTGTATCAATTAAAGTTAGTTTTGAAAATTGATAAAGTTCATCAAAGTTGAATACTTTCAGTACTTTTAAGACTCGTGACATGTCACAATAGGCTTTTAAACCAAACATTTGTCTAATTAAGTTGTTTTGTAATTTATTTATTGAATCCTTTGTGGTCGAATTAAGAGTGAGAGCCTCAAGACCATATGTGAATTTAGATAGGCAATATGTTTTGTATATAAATGATTTGAATTTAGGTGAAGAGGAAGGACTATTTTTAGGCAGAAGATACGAAATTCCAAATAAGCTGCTCTGAACTTTTTTAAAATTTATAACTGCCTGTGTGTTAAGGTCAAGATTAGAATCTATAATGAATCCTAAGTATTCTAACTGATTTGCTTCTTTAAGTTCGGATCCATTAAGGTGAAATACCGACTTAAATGATTGAATGCCAAAGTTAACAACTTATGTTTTATTAGGGTTAAACTTTATTCTCCATTTATTCCCATAAGACCCACAAATATCCAAAAGCATTTGTAGATGGGAGTCAACTGGACTCATTAAGATTATATCATCTGCGAAGACAATGATAGAAACATTAAGGTTTTTATAAAGAGCTCCAAGCTCATTGTTAAGGTATTCTATTATAAGATCATCAATATATATGTTAAAAAGAAATGAAGATAAAATAGCTCCTTGTTTTACACCAGTTTCAATTTTGAAGGGTTTTGTTGTTATTAGAGTTTTGTTATAGATTATTTGGAAGAGATAAAACAGCTTGTGCTGAGTTATAGAAATCCTAAGCAATACCCAGTAGGAAGTATGCAGTCTCTTTAATAGTTTATAGAATAAGCCATCACGCCATATTTTGTCAAAGGCCTTTTCTGCATCTAAAGATGCTATCCTACATCCAGAGCCCCTATTGATGTAGTTAAGAGTTGCTTCTTTCGATACAAAAATGGCATGGTTACATGAGGTTTTTTTACCTAAAACCAAGTTGGTTATTACTAACTTTATAAAGCTCAGGGGAATTAATTAAAATTAGTTTTTCTAGGATTTGAGCAAAGCAGTTTGAAATAGAAATAGGTCTTATATTGTTTAGATCAAAGCTGTTTTTCGAGTTGTCTTTTAGAATTGGATTAATTTTTGAAGTATTAAAATTTTTTGGGATCTTATTGAATAGTAGAAGTTGGTTGAAGAATTCAAGTAGAATTTCATGAAAACCAACAAAATTAACATTTTTTAAATGGTTATAGGAGATTTTGTCAAAGCCAGTTATTTGTGAGTTATCAAGTCTTGATATTATTTTCTTTAGTTGAGATAGCTCAAAAAAAGGCAGAGTATCAGGACGATTGTAGTTCACAAATGCTTCCATATTGCTAACCATATTTAATTTTTCTTGAATTTGATTTGGCTTTACAAGTGTTTGTTTGTTAAGACGTGAAATTTTCATCATTAAAATATTTTTTAATTTGTCTCTAGACATGCTTTTCCCAGTTTTTTCAAGCAATATGGCTGCTAGTTTAAATCAAAAGTTTTAAATATCTTAAGAAAAGAAATTTCAATTTCAGTTGAACACTATTATTTGTGAAACCTTTCGACTCTGGACTTTGTCACGTGACTTAAGCCAAGAAAAAAACGAGAATAAAATTTTTAAAAATTAATAGCAATGAAGCGTTATGATAGAAATTTTCAGATATATTTTCAATCTCGAGCCATAGAGCCTAGCAAAGATATTCAAATTGGAGAATCTTCAGACCAACAAGAAATGAAATTAGTTGATTAGAACCTTAATGAAAAAATTCCTTTAATTGACTCGGTTCAGTCTAATCCAAAAATTAATTGTAGTAGTAGCAGTAGTAGTATTAGTAGTAATTGTAATGAAAAATTACAAAAGACGGGCAATCTTTATACTGATCTTTACAGAGTCTCAATTGTAAGAACTAGCCTAGATCCAGTCAAATTTTTCAATATAGTATTAAAAGCTTTGCTGATGGACCCGAGTGATTCAAATGAGTTAATAATGGATAGAATTTTGTCAGAATTTACTTCATCCGATCTGAACTCGAAAGCTTTTTTCGGAACTTTGGCAATTGTTTTATGCAAAAATTGTCTTGAGAACAACTCATTTAATTCAAGCTTTTTTATTAAAAGAATTTTTTTGCTCAAAAAATATTTGAATTTAAACGAAAAATTCGAGCTAGAAGCACTTTCAGCCATTAGGTATCTAGCTGATAAAGTCAAAGAACCAAAAAAACTTTTTAAATCATGTATTTACCTTATTGTTTAATTTTGATGTAATAAACTCGGACACTTTTTTCAAGTGGAAAGAAAAAAACCAAAAATATGAACAAAGCTTAAAAACTTTGTCTGAGTTTTTTAGATCAATTGAGAATCAATAAATTTTTTGAACTTTATTTTTGTTTATAAGATTTTTTTTTTAATTCAATTCAAAAATTAAATTTTTTCAAATCCACATAAATAAATAAAATAGCTGCTAGTTTAATGCAATTTGTCCTAATAAATTTGCATGAATTTTCTTGTGCTACTAGATAACATTACGAAATTAGAAAAAAAATAATTTGTCTCGATGGTATCTAGTAGCACAAGAAAATTCATGCAAATTATATCAGCATCAGTTTTTTATAAGTGAAAAGAGAGAAAAAAAATAACACAGTCTGAAAATCGATTACTTAGAAATTAAATTTTGAGATCATATGTCTTCGAGCATTTAACATCGCAAATTAATTATTTAAAGTTAAAAAATTGTGAAAAAAATGCGAATGTAGAAAATTCAATTAGTTTCTAAAAAATTACTGTTAATTTAATTAAAAGTATTTAATCGTATTTTTATAAATAAATTAGAATTTCGTGATTAAAAACTGAGTCTTCTAACTTTTCTTAAATTTCAATTTTAACGAAAGAATTAATATAATTTTTTGTTACAAGAAATTTATTATTCAAATTTTTCAAAAACAAAATATTAATACCAGACAAAAATTGTCATAAAAATTTTCCATCCGTAAGGCTTACATGCTAATACTAATTTTTTTGCTTAATTAGTGGCAATTTTGCGAAACGATTCGACAATAAGAATAAAGTTCTATTTGAACAAATTTTAATAGCAAACAATGCAAAAAAAACTGAAATTAAAGCAATAAATAATGATTTTGAATTTTTTGAAAACTTTTGGTCATCATTTAAAAATAAAGCCTTTACAGGACGAGACAAAATTGTTACAAGCATATGTCCAGGCTTTCAAAATTTCTACGTTGCTCAATTAGCAATTGCGTTATTTTTGGCTGAAGGATGCTCAACAAAACTAGGAAATGATAATGATTTTGGTTCTATTGTTTTTAATGGCAAAATAAACCTTTTAATTTGTGGTGATACATCAAGTGGAAAAACGAAATTAGTTGAGTACATTACAAGAATGTATAAAGGTGATATTTTTCTAAGTCCTTTTCATTCAAAGACTAATTTTTTAGGTAATATCTTATTTTCGACTAATAATTGTCAATCATAAAAAATAAAACCTTTTTTTCAGATTTTAAACTTAATTCATCATTGAATCGTGCAATAATGTGTGTCGACAATTTGAATTTATTAAAAAAAAAAGAAAAAAATGAAGTTTGTTTATTTATTGAACAACAGAGAGATGTATACAACAAAGTAAATTTTTTACCACTTTAAAGTAGATTTACATAGAAAATTAAATAAAGGATAAAGAAGAGTGTTCTATCATGATAACATATAGACCAGAAAAAGAGTTCTTCAAAGAAAAAGACCCAGGAAGAAAACTTTTTACACATTTAGATAGAACAATTTTAGAGAATTTTGATTTAATTTTTGTATTGGTCGATTCACCAAACAATTCATTTGACGCTTCAAAATATTTATCAGATAGAATAAGTAGAAATAAAATTCAAATTTAATAATTAAAAATTAATATTTAGATAAAATTTTAGATTCAACTAAAAATGATGATAATATTTGGACCATAGAAAAATTAAGATCATATTTTAGTTACATTAAAACTTTGAAGCCAATTTTCACACAAAATGCTCAAACTGTTCTAAATAAGTATTTTTTTACTTTAGATTATTATTTTTTTCTTATTTTGTTAAATTAAAGATACATGGAAATGAGAAGAAATAGAAAATGGTATCCCCACCAAAACTCAAATATTTGTTCAACACTGATAAGAATTTCTCAATGTATTAATACTTTTTATGTGGCTTTTTTCTTAAAAGTTTTTTTGTTAAGCTCATGCAAAACTTATGTTTAGAGAAAAAGTTCAAATCTGTGACATGATTTATGGC
The DNA here is from genome assembly GCA_025491095.1 of Brachionus asplanchnoidis. NCBI lineage: Eukaryota > Metazoa > Rotifera > Eurotatoria > Ploima > Brachionidae > Brachionus > Brachionus asplanchnoidis. The sequence continues at coordinate 495,071 of JAILYF010000058.1, forward strand.
ATAATAATAATTGAACAAAGTTTAAAAAGGACTGGTTTTTTTGTCAACAGACGAATTAACTCAAGCAATTTTTCGCTTCCAAACAATTCTGAAAAAGATTTTAATGAAATTGGAGAAAGAATCCTTGGTGATCTGGATCTGAAAAATTTAATTAATTACTTAAACGACATATTTTAATACTTTTTCATTTTTTTTTCTCTTGTTATGCAATTTATTTTTTTTGTTAATTAAAATTTGAAAACAATTTATTTTTATATGCTTAAATATGATTTTGATTTTTTGATTTTTAAATTTCGGCAAAATATTTTATTCAAGGCTCACGCGTAGCAAAATTACAGAATTCTAAACACTATCTGAATTCCAGCAAACCGAATTAAAAATATCAATCTGCATACTTGAAAACCTTGAAAAAATGATTTTTTAGGTACTGTCAAAAAAAAAATTTGATCCCACCCCACTCAAAGATAAAAAAAAAACAAAATTTAGTTACCTTTGAGCTAAAATATCTCATGTTCTAATAGACTTAACCTTATTAATATGAATATATTCTGAAAGCGCTCAGTCTCATCTATAAAATGGTGCATTAATTTAATCTATTATTTTACCAATAGATCGATATTTTGGCAAAAAAGGGTAAAAAAATGTTATTTTTTCACTATTTTTGTATCTATTCCGCGGTTCTAATAAGAAAAAATGAAGCTAAATTTTAAAAAGGGCAATTTGAAGTTCATGATCAAATTTAAATTTCAAATCAAATTTTTAGTTTTTGATTGAAATAAAAAGGTATTTTTATAGATTTTTTAAAAAAAAATTACTTAACTTAATTAAACATGATTTGTTTAATCTATGCTTAGATAGAAAATTATATACATTTTTATCTATAGTAAATTAAAATCTTAATCAATATTTTGAAATTTTGCAAGACAAAAATTAACTTTGTTTCGCCGTAATATATTTTTATTAGTATTAAAATATCATTTAAAGCCATAATTTGGATACCTTAATATGGATTTTAAATTTGTCTTCAAACTTTTCAAATAAAGATTTTAGAAAAATCAATTTAAAATCAATCAGAAAAAAAAATATTTGTTTTTTTTTCAATTAAAATAATAAACATCTTATGTTAAATTAAAAAAAATATTAAAAAAAAACTAATTTGAACGTTTTTATTTAGATTATTATCAATTAAATTTTGATCATTTGATCATAATCATGATCTTCAAGTTGCTTCAAAAGCTTTTTGAATTAAATTAAATTTAATAAAATATAATTAGTAACCATGTGCGACAAGGACAAGAAAAGAAATAAAATAATTTAGAAAAATTATGCAGGACAGCCTCAAATGATCCAGTTCTTTCAGATGAAGTTCATTTATTTGCAAAGCATAAATAAATTGCACCAATTTTAAATCTTTTTCTTCAACTTGGCCATTTATTTGGCGCAAAATTTTGGCTTTTTCTTTACTGTAAAGAGAGGACATAATTCGTGGGCCTGCATTGACACAAGCCGAATGAAAATGTCCTGGCTGGCTATTTTAGGGTCATTTTCAAAGTTGATTGCCAGCGGATTTGCCAAACTCTTTGCCTTAATCTCCGCCAGCTCATTAGCACCAACTATTTTTTCATTATAGACAAAGTCATTCTCCTTTATCAGCGCCTTGCATTTGCTTGAGATCAAATCACTGGTGTATTTGAGCACATCTTGAAATTCCTTTAGATTCTTCATTTTGGTTCATTCCACACATTTTGCTTCGGCTTCCTGGATGTAGCCAGCAGCTTCGCCATTTTTTTTCATTTCGGCAGAATTCAGCGCCGAAAAATAAAACATCAAAGCTGAATAGTAGAATATTTTTAGCTGGCAATATTGCTTTAGATCTTTGGACTGTTTGGAACCAACTGTTGATTGAAATTCCTGTTTTTCGCAGTTGGTTAATGAAAGCTTGTACAAATCGATTATGTGAGCGCTTATTCTGGCTTGGATGCTTGGTTTTCTTCTGTCCATGATGGATTTTTCCAATAGGCATTCCTGAGCCTGGGCCTTTAAGAAAATTTACCATTTTTTCCCCTCAAATTGGTATGAAAAAAAATAGAAAAAAATTTAGAAAAAATAGAGACTTTGGCTAAAACCTTAAATTAAAAAGCTAATGTTATTCATTTCAAATTAAACTTGAAAATGAACAAAAATTTTTTATTTATTTATTTATTTGTTTTCTGTATCATCATCAATCTTACTATTTAAAAATCAAATGTGTGAAAATTTTAGCTAAAAATAATTAGCGTGGGAAAAAAATGATTAGCGTGGGAAAAAAATGATTAACGTGGGAAAATTTTAGCTAAAAATTAAAAGAAAAAAGAAAATTGAGAGCTTTAATTTTACAGAGAATTCTAAAAAGTGTGCTGAGAGATGGAAGCAAATGAATGAGCCTGAAAAAAGTGTTTTGCTGACATGGACGAGAAAGACAAAGAAATAAAGTCATATGCACCTCCGACTGAGGCTGGCGGCAGAAGAAAGAATAAGAAGAAAGACCCCAACGCACAAAAGCGTCCCCTGTCAGCTTTTTTTTGTTATGTGCTGATGAACGTCCCAATGTCACGGCCCAGTTTCCACAGTATTCTGTCGGCGAAGCAGCCAAGCTGCTTGGTGAGCGATGGAACAAAGTTTCAGCTGAGTTGAAGGTTCAATATGAGGCCAAGGAAGCGCCGGACAACGGAAACTCGGTAACAGAAAGAAATTGGAGGGTTCCCACGCTTATTAAAAATGAAAGAAAACATGTTCTCGAGCTTATCAAAAATAAAAGGATAAAATTTATCTTTTCTAAATATTCTTTTTTTCCTGAAACTTTAAATATTTAAATTCTAAATTTTTCCTTCTTTTCTTTAAATTTAATTTTATTGAATTTTTTTATTTTATATTTTGTTCTGAATGAGATTAAGCTCAGGGTAGATAAACAAACAAAGAATAATGAAAAATAATAAATAATATTAATTGAAAATTACATTTTCACTTATATTGTTTTTATCTTATTCTTTACTTTAAAATTCACTTTATTTTGTATTTTTTTTTGTTTTTGATTTTTTTTATTTTAAGGAGTTTGAGTGCGGAACAGATAAAACAGATAATGCAAACTCGCATTGTGAACTCTAAGAGTAAAGCTAATATCCAACCTTTTTTCTTTTAGAGCTAATATATAAGTTTCTATGTTTTCCAAAAATAAAGACTTAATTTAATTTTTACTCTAACCAAAAAATTTTAGAGTTAATTTCGAAATAGAAGGTAACTCAAATTTTGACTTTTTTCTATTTTTTAACCTAACTCTTAGAGCCTTTATTTTCTCTCGGGTATTTGCTTGAATATTTCCAACATCTGAAGTCAATTTGAGCATTATCATACTCGAGTGCAGTTTGGCATAACTTTTTAATTGTGTGAGAACTCAATTGAATCAAACTTTAAATCTTTAATATAACTAAGCCGATATGTTTTAAGAGATAAAGATCTTTTATTATTAGTTATTTCTAATTATTTTTTAAAAATTAAGAAAATTAACTAATTAAATAACTTTAAAGTTAACTAAATGAAATTAAACATAAAAATTTTTCTAATGATCTCAATGCAAATATTCACTTAATAAAAAAATGTATTAATAAAACTCAAATTTCAAAAATGCAATTAAAGATAAAAATTGCATTATGAAATTAAGTACTAACAAAAAAAACAAAATAGTATAAGTGCCTTGAGTTCTGAAGGACCAAAAAATGTTTTGTAAATTGTAGCATCTGATTCATCTTTTCTACTACCAATATCTTGATTCTGCCGAGTGGCAAATAATCTACAAAATTCAGAATATTGTGAATTATAGATATTATATTATATTAAAAGTTAAAGTCATCTATTAGTTAAAGTCATCTTATCATTTAGTTATCAATTAAAACATTTTATCAATTAAGTAAAACTTAAAAAGCTTTTTGATTTAATTTTGGAATAAATTTATTTATTTTAACTTCTGAACCTCAAAGACTCATTGACTTCTTTACTTTCATTTATTTAGCTTATTTTACTTTATTTTTATTATTTTTTTTTTACCTCATTTTATTAACTTTAATTTTATTTTTTTTAATTTATTCTGAAGGAGCTCTAGCTTGATACAAAAAACAAATAAATTAAAATATTTAAATTTGACATAGCAAAAAAAAAAAACGATTTAATTAGGAATGGTTCTTGAAAAAAATCTTAAAATCACATGTTTTTTGATACACCATTAAAAGTTTTATCTTTCCGACCTTTTCAAAATTTTATTTCGAATTTTATTCTTCGTTTATAGACTTTTTTCTCATGACTCTATTCTCGTGCTTGATTGATGAGACATTGTAGTTAAGTCTAATGCTGGAATCTTAAAGTCTCACAATAATTAAGAAAAATTGAATTAGTGTTTTTTTATATTTTATTTCGTAAAATAGGAAATATATTAATTATTGTCATTTTTCGGCACATATAAAACAAACAAATAGAATAATAAAAAAAAAATAAAAGTAATATTAATTAAAAAAAAAAACTAAGAGGATATTTTGATAAAAAAATAAACTTTAATCAAATAGAGATAATTATATTTTGGGCTCAATAAGAAGAACAATTAAATTTTAAAATAAGGAAACAGTTACCAGACTATATAGAGCTTTTGTTAGGCCTCATCTGGAGTATGGAGTACAAGTATGGAGTCCTCATCTTAAGAAAGATATAAAAGTATTAGAGTCAATTCAAAGGAGAGCTACCAAACTGGTTCCAGAATTAAAATAATTGAATTACCATGACAGATTGGCTGCACTGAACTTGGCTACTTTAGAAACAAGAAGAATAAGAGGAGATTTGATTGAAATGTTTAAAATTGTTAAAGGATTAGAAAAAATTGACTGGCATACTCCCTTAGTCTTCAAGAACAACCAAGAAAGTGTATATCGTCCGGCTCCTAGACAACATGAATTTATAATGGAGAAGCAATTGGTAAAAAACTGTGAACAAAGATATAATTTTTTCAGTAATAGAGTTGTAAATGTTTGGAATCAATTAGATGAAGATATTATAAACTCAAATACTATTAATGAATTTAAAAACAATATTAATAAAACGAATTTTAACAAGCCATTATGATGAGGCTAATCCCTCATTTCATGTGCCTAGCACATCATAGCTTTTATTATTATTATTATTATTATTATTATTATTATTATAAATCCAAAAATATAAAATAAGACATTTTCAAGAATAATTCTTCTCCAAAATATCGCAACATTTTCTCTAATAAATGTTTCAGTAAAGATTTTTTAAAGAATCTGAGAAGAAACTAAAAAAAATCTCTAAATGCGTTTTGACTGGTAGAACTGATTAAACATTTTAAAGAAAATTTAAAGATTTTTTTATTCACATTATTGGATTTTTTTTAACTCTATTTTTTCTTCAAAATTGCTCAATATATAAAGATTTTTTAAAGAATCTTTAAAGAAACTACAAAAAATCTCTATAAAATGTTTGACTTGGCAACTTTAAATTATTGTACAGAGGATAAATCAGTAGCTACAATTTACAGAACTTGTTTTAGTCCTTCAGAACTCAAGATTTTAAAGAAGAATATATATATTTTAAAGAAAATTATTTTGTAAGCGTAAGATAAAAATTTGGGCTCTATATTTTGGAAAATATTCTAAATTCAGAGTTTTTTCAAGCTTATTCAAGTTTTTTTTCTTAAATTTTTGTTTTATTCTAATTTTTATTTTTATCCTTTTTTTTAAATCGCTTAAAGAAGCATATTCATATTGCAAAAATGGTTAAATTTTAACCATCGTCTTTGCAACACTTTTCAAGGGTTTTTAAAAAAAATAAAAAATAATTAGAAAATTTTTCATACATTTGTAATTTAAATATTTGAACAATCAGGGAAAGTTATCCTAAATTAAATCTTGCTCAAATGTAAAACACTTAAATCTGCAATGAGGTAATGACAATGTGAAATATGAAATGTAAAAATCTTTTCTATAATTTTTGTACTTTGTGGTAAATTTAATTTTTTGACGCTGTTCCTTTATAAACTTTCTTGACATTTTTACTTTTTTAAAAAAAAGTTTTAAAATTAATTTTCATTGGGTTATCTAGTTTATCATTATTTTTTAAATCTACAATTTCTAAATAATTATAACGACTAGTACTATGACGGTTCGATATTGCGCCCACGTTTTTTAAAAAATGTTATATCATCCATATTGTAATTGAATATTGAATCATTTTTAGAAGGTATTGGTAATAATTATTACTAAAAATGAGTAATTAGTAAATTAATTTGCTATTTGGTGTAAAAAAAATTGAAAAAAAATTATTTAGGCTATTTATTCTTTATATAATTTTCTATATTTTGTCTTTCTATATTATGTCACACTGCCAATTAAAAAATAGATTTTGTTGAATTTTTAACCAAGTTCGATATGTGTTAATTATTTTGTTCAATTACGTTTTTTGATTTTAAAGAAAAAGAATAAAAAATAAATCAATGATATTAATCACTTATTTCGAACATTAACGACTTTTCTTTTTTTAAATTTACAGCACCAATTCTTGTTTATTTTTCTAAAAAATAATTTTTTAATATTTTATTTGAAATTTAAAATAATCGGTTTGGTGTAATGGTTTTAAATGTAGAACTTGAATTCTTCAATTTTTAAAAAAGATAACCTGAAATCTATCAAATGATTAAATTTAATAAAATTAAATATTTTTAATTCAGTCCTAGTGTTTTTTTATTATAATAAAAACAGTTCTTTTTTTGTCTTTTTTTACTTAAAGTTTTATTGAAAAATGTAAAAAATAAAAAAAATCTTGCTATTTATTTTCCTCAAAAAATAGACTTTCTAATCAAAATTTTTTCAATTAATTTAAATGAAGCGTTCAGGTAAAGCAAAGTTTGTTAAACTACGCCACACTTATTGTCAAATCAAATGATTTTAAACTGTAGTCTAATTTTTATGAGAATTGTTTTTTTTTTACTTAACTTGAAAACTAATGATAGGAACATTGCAAATTTTTATATGATAATTCTGTCTAAAAAATCCATTAGATATTTTGATCATTTTAGTTTCATAAAACTGCTAATTATTCAACAATTTTGAGAATATTAAATAGATGCTTTGAAAAAAATAGCCATCAAAATGTGAAAGATTAAACTTTTATCAACACTTCTAATAAGTGGCTTTAATGACTAAAATTTTAATCACTTAAATCTCCTAATATATCTTTAAAACTTTTTATTTTTTAATTGAAATTTACTTATGTTTTTTTAAAATTCATGAAAATTTACTGATATTTTAAGAAAATCCTTCATTCAAATCAGTATTTAAATATTAAAAATTTACTTCTTCGTTCATTCTTTTATCCATACAGCCTAAATACGAATGTAAAGATCAAATATTGTAAAGAATACATTGTTGCTCATATCTGATATCAGAATGGCTTATTTCTCTCTCATCAAATAGATGATCCATGAAAAATTTTAAATTATTCAGTTGTGAAACAATTAGAGAAAAATTACCATGAAAATTCTGTTTCGCATTGCTCTCCGGTCTTCATCAGAAATCTGTTTGACAAAAATTGTAATTGCCGATAGTATTTTTTTATTATATTTGACATTTTGACAAGTCTTTGATCCCGATTATATATATTTTCTTTCGTGATATGTCATTTTTTATATGATAACTTTATTTAAATATAGTCATTTTATAAAATTTTAGATTAAACAATATGAAGGGTTAAAATTTTCTAGAATCTATTCATTGGCTTTATTAACTTAAAATTTAACAAATAAGTGATAATATTGTTTATTTTTTGTCCCGAATTTACATTTATTTAATATAGGAAAAAAAGTTCATCTTCGAATCCTTTTCTAAATTTTTATTGCACTGATTCTGATAACAGCTTTTTAAAAATTTTGAATATTTTAATATCGTTACGACACAAACATTTTTTGTTTCCTAAAAAATTAAAACTTAAAATAAAATAAACTCTAAAATAAAATATTAGTGAAAAGAAAAATTCTTAAAAAAAAAATTGATAAATTAATATTTACAAAAAATGACAGAAAAAAATTTTGATTTCAATAAGTTTATCGACCAAGTTTTTTATGGAAGTTTTATTCTCTTAAGTAAATAAAATATGAGAAAAAAGTCAAAAGAATTTGTGACCAATTTTAATACGTATTAAAGTTGCAATAGAAATTTTCACAGACCAATTATTAAAGGGTGTAAGTTTTTATCAAGAAAAAAATTCGATAATTTTTTAGCCTCATCAGCTTTTTGTTCACACAACTAAAAACCTCTAATTTACAAAACTTTTCCATCAGTAAACTTGCTTATAAATTTTAAGCATTAGAAAAATTGAAAAAAAAAATTTTAACTACTTAAATTATTTATTTCCAAATTCGGAAATTTTAAAACAAAAAAATTTTCTAGAAATTTGATGCACATAATTTGAAAATATTTGAGCTTTTTTTCAAAAGATAATTCTGATTGCTCAACAAGTCGATCAACTGATTGACACTGTGTACCCCTTTGATTTTTAAATTTGATTTCTTGAAAAAAAATCTTACAAAAAAAAAGAAAATAAAAAAAAATTAAAACTTCATAAATATCTTTTATTAAATCAAATGTAAACTTCTCACTTTTTTGTTGATTAGAAGCTCTTTGAAGTAAGCTCACAAATTGTTTGATCATCGAACTTTTACTTGAGCCAGAGCCATTTAGAGAACGAGTAAAATCCAAAATTCCATTTTCATCCTCATAATAGTCAATCATGCTTGCTTTCATAATTTCGATTACTTCAAGGGCATCGTCTCTCGAGCATTCGGCCCTAAGCTCCATCTTGGCTCTTGCTTGGGTCAATCACGTCAATGATTCCAGTTGCCGCATTGTTATCAGATTGCATCCATTGCTTCGCTGATTTGTCTGTCTTAAATGGATATAAAATGATCTCACCTCCTCAGCTGCCTCTGTACCAATAATTGGCTCACAAGTTCGTTCATTATATACTTAAATTATTTTACAACAGTAAAAATATTTTTAATTTTAGTCGAAAAAAAAATTAAACTTTTCTTTAAATTTTGTGAGGAATTGGATCGAAGTCTTCATTTGGTAATAATTGTAAACTTTAAGCAAGAGTTCCGGTTCCATTATCAACAATAGAAGATTTGGACATATTTGATCGGATTGATCTGCTCCTGTTCAATCTTTGATTGCTTTTCAATTTTAAAATTTTTTAAATTTAAAATTAAATTTTTTTTAAATATGTACTCATTTGTATTCGAATAAAGAGGCATTGTGAGGCTCGATACCATTTTGTCTTCAAAATCTTCATTTGGCTTGTCTAATAGAATAAAAAGCAAGTCAAATCTTGAAAGCAAAGGTGCGCTAATTCTAGAAAAAAATTATAAAAAAATTAATAATTATCTAAAAAATAAATAAAATATTAAATTGTTTTACTTTAAATTCTCAGCAACAGTTTTCGACTTAACAAAGTGTCCACCACAAGGATTAGCGGCAGCAAGTACTGTAGTCTTGCACGACAGACTGCAAACTAGTCCACCTTTGGCAATGGAGATACATTGTTGTTCCATGGCTTCCAATAAAGTTTGTTGCTGACTTCCCATTTTGTCGAATTCATCAAGGCACCAGCCTCCAAGGCAAAGTCATCGCCAGTGTCTTTTGATAATGACACTGTGAGATCAGCAGCTGTTGTCGAATTTCCGCATACGCATACGTATACTCGTCTGGAAGATACGTTCGCGCATGATCTAAGAAGTTGACTTTTTCCCAAACCAGGATCGCCTGCAACTAAAATATGCGGATCACATCTGACTGCCACTTCTGTTTTATGCAGTTTTTTTGAGCCACCAAAGAGACCAAGCAACAAACTAGCTTTGACTAGCTCATGTCCACAAATGGTCGGACACAATAAATAAATTTAAATTGTTAATTAAAAAAATTTGAATAATCTTTTTGTTTTTATATCATCTATCTTTAAAAACAGATTTTTTTTTCATCAATAATTATTTAAAATATAAAAAACTGCTTTCATTTGCTGTATTGACTTGCCACGATTTTTTTGGTAGTTTTTACGGACAATTACGGAAATTTACGTAAAAAAGAAGAAATTAAGGTAGCTTTACGTAAATTAACTTCAAAATTTTTCTAAACATTTACCTAAAATTACCTGAATTTCTACTTTTTTTAACGCTAGTCGTAAAATGGCAAAATTTTTTTTTTTTTTAAATTTTCGAAGAATTTTGGAATTTTTTTATTTTGTTCTCGGGTGAAAATTTTAAATTCGCGCCTTAATTGTCGGTATTTCATTTGTGGTCTCAAAAGAAGCCAATTCTTTCTGGTAATCAATATCTATAATTGACTCATTTACACTAGACATGGTGGATGAGGACATTTTTTCAGATCGAAATTTTTCATACAAATCAGTAAATTTTTTTAGTATAAAATTATGAATCGCAAGACCAAAACAATTAAGGTAAAATTCCGGTCTGTGCACAAAGTCTTCTTTTAAATTCGGAATTTTCGAATTTAATACTAAAAAATTTTATGTTAAATTAAGCGAGTTTTTATCTTTTATTTTTAAGTTACTTTCATTGGACCAATACTGAGTGAGCTAGGCTCTTTAAAAAGTTTATTTTTTGAACTGAACCCAAAGGTTAAAAATGACAATAACTTTGTTAAACTTGTTAAATGTTAAACTTAGGCAATGGTGAGATAAAAGTTGTTGAAAATAAACATGCAATAAATTTGATCATTAAAATCTTTATCAGATTTTGAATTTTTTTTTATTGTTCAAATTTTTTATATTTTTATTTTCAAATGAATTTTGTAATTAAGCTTGATTAATTCGATTTCAACAGTATTCACTTGAAATACAAATTATTCCTCTTTGTAAAAATTTGACTAAGACTAAATAATTATAAACATGCGGTGCTGCATTTGATTTTTATTCCAAATGCTCTTAGTTTTTTTTTTCCTTAGGATTATAAACTAAAATTCAAACGATTGCAAGAATTATTTGAATTCGTCAAAAAATATATTTTGAAGAGTATACAATTTTTTAAAATTTATTTATTAAAAAATATTTATTTATTAATTATATTTTTATTTTTTAAATCAATTAAAATTTTTGATAAATTTAAATTGGTTTACAAAAGCGTTTACAAATCAATTAATTAAATTAATTAAATTTTTCCTTTTTATTTTTAATAATCTTTTTAAATAAAACATTTTGATATATTGTATTTTAATGAATTATTTATTTTAATTGAAATAAATGAAGAATTAATCAGTCTATTCAATACAATGAACAATTTTTATGGCGCAGTTGGCTTTCGATTTCTTCTGTAATTTACTCTGGCAGAACAAGCAAAGATTTTTACATACCACCAGAGGCTAGATGGTTTGAATATTTTAATGGAAAAGAAATCGACTCAAGAACTATTACAGTCGCTGCTCCAAGAGATTTTATTCCACAACATGTTTGAGGAGGTGCCATTTTACCAATACAGGAACCACGAATTAACACTGATGCAAGTAGGAAAAATTGTTTTGGTGTAATAGTAGCACCAGATGAAGCTGACCGAGCTTTTGGCAAACTTTATTGGGATGATGGTGAATCTAATGACTCTATCAGCAGCAATAAGTTTAATATGATTGAATATAGATTTGCACATATCAATACAAGGAGCGTTATTGATATAATTGTCAAAAATAATGGACTTAATAACAAATTAGATAAAATCAGATTGTTTGATGTTAAGTTTATGCCAAGAGAATTTTGGGTTGATAATGTGAAATTGCCAAATGTTAAATATAACTATGATAGTTTGGATTTGTCTCTTGAAATTCAAAATTTGAATTTGACAATGGATGATAATCATAAGATTGTGATTTAGTTTTAGGTTCATGAAAAAAAATTGAAATGGTTCAAAAAATATCGAATTATTTATTTATTAATTTCTAATTTATTTGCTCAAATAATAAAGTATTTTAAACAGCATTAAAAAAAATTTTTTCTTCAAAACTTTTTGTCATTTTGGAAGGGAAAAATTATAAATAAAGAAAGGAATTTTAAATATCAATGAAGCACTGCTTCATTGATATTTTAAATTTTAGCGTCTTTGCATTTTCAATAAATTTAACAGATTTTGTTATCAAACGAAAAAAAAAATCAAAGATTTTGCTTTAACAATCAATTTTTTTTAAAAAATGTGAATAGTGAAATATTTTATAATAATATAATAATAATAAATAAAGCTATGATGTGGAAAACCACACGAAATGGGTTTTTAAGACTTAAAAGAAAATTTTCGGTCACCTCAGCATCTTATGGTACCATCAAAAAAATTTTGGAAAAATTTGACATCGAAATTGGACCGGTCGTTAATCTTGAGCAAGCATGGATAGCAGCTCAAAATAAATCAATTCAAGCAGTTTCCAATAGCAGAAGTTTCGAATGTCCACTTTGCATAAATTTCAAAATCTGATGAGGCTGATGAACATTTCATAGGTTGACACAAGGCTAATTTGAACCGATTCAGTGGTCCACACAAAATAAACTGCAGGAAATGTGAATGTTTGATTCCAATTGAAGATTGGTCAGATCATTGTGACCGATGTTGGATTAATTATCTTAATTTTTCTCAATAAACTATAACAAAAAAATTATTGTTTTTTTTTTATTTTTTCTTAAAACCGGTCAAATTTACCCTGATTCGTTTCAGACCAAATTATTTTACACCTGATTTTTTTCAAAGCAGATTTTTTTCCACCTGATTTTCTTACAAATTACCAAATAAAAATTTTTATTTTCGCATTTTGGAACTTAGCTCATCAGTGTTTCAACACATTTGTTAATAAATAACGGCTCGTTACTCGCATACATAAAGCTCTGCTTCTCAATCTTATTTTAAAGTTTTTTTTTCATTTGCTTTATTTTATCTTTGTGTGATTTTAAAATAAGCATTAATATATCAAGGCATTTAAAATTATTGAAATAATTTTAATTCAAAAATAGAAATCAAAATTTTTTTAAAGATATTCCTTTTTTTAAATAAAAAAGAAAATTAATAAAATTAAGGTTTTGTGAATTTCAAATATAAATTCAACAAAAATTCTTGATTAATTAAAATTAGATTAAAAAAAAATTTTTTAACTTCAATTATTTATTTTTATATCAGTTTCGAGAATTAGGCATTCCATTGAATAGCTATTCAATTGAGTTTGTTCACAAAGTCTAAAAGTTTTTAATTTAAAATTAATTTATAATTTGATAACCTTATTTTTCTATATTTTGATTCTGAAAGAACATTGTTTCGGTACAAATAAACAAATAATTAAATAAATTATTTTTAAGTCGAAAAAAGATTTTCAACATTTTTTTCAAATTTCCAAATAAAAATTAAACTCATTCTATTTCACTAAAGAGTTTAATTTCAAATATGAAAATGCTTGCAATATTAACTTAAAATTATTTTTTTATATGAAACTGAAAAAAACATTTTAAACATCGCACTTTTTCAATGTTATTTCAACATTGGATACATTTTGTAATTCAAACACAAAATTTTAAACCAATTGGAAATTTAATTATATTTTAAATCCGAATGTCATTTAAAACCGGATGTATTTTAAAAAAAAAGTTAACTTATTCTTTTTTTAAGACATGTCATATAAATAAAGCATTGATTTTTTTAAAATCAATTTTATTTAATTTAATATTTTAAGTTTAATTTGATCATTTTGAGCATCAAATATTGATCATAAACTTCAAATTTCCCTTTTTTTCGGCAAATTGAAGTTTCCGATCAAACTTTTAAGATCAAAACGATCATTTAGAATTTTAAAACTTAATTAATCTAACGATTTTGATAATTTTTAAGAAAAAGATACTAAACATTACTAGACATGTTATGTCTAATAATGGTTTATTATCAAATTAACATCAAAATGATTAATATCTAATTTTTTTAACAAAAACAATCAATAATTCAAATAATTCAGGTAAAGTTAATTCACAAATTCAAATTTATAACTTTTATATTCATTTATTCAAATAAAATTGATTTCATTTTTTCACTTAAATTAATTATAAATTTTAAAACATTAAATTTTTTTGTCTTCAAAAGTGAGTTTTCATTAAAATCAATAAATTTAAACCTATTAAAGTTCAATAAAAAAGGAAATTTTAAATTTATAAATATGAATATAAACTTGACATGACATGTCAAGGAATTGCTTTGGAAAGAATTTATTTCTTCTCTATTATTAAAAACGATATTACAATTTCTATTTTGATCTTTTGATCTTGTTTCAAACTTAAATTTGTCTTTTTTCATGCGTTTTTCAAAATTGTTTGTACTGTACTGCTATGATAAACTGTTTTTACGAAATTTTACGTAATTTTAAGTAAATTTACGTAAATTTACTTAGGTAAAAAAAAGTGTATTTCTGTAAAATTACCAAATTTTAAATAATTTTACGAAAATTTTAGTAAATATAAAAAGGGACAAAAAAAATTGAAAAAATGGCAATTTTTATGAATTTTTCTCTTTTTTTTTGAAAATTAAAAATAAGACTTAATTTTTTTAATATGAGGATTTCTAAATGAGAGCTAATTATCCAAAATGAGTTTATCATTTTGAAATCTTAAAGTAAAGCATTGCCCAACGAGAAAATTCTCAGATGAAAAAATTAAACTTTTTTTCAATTTATAATAAATAATAATCATCTAAAATAAAATTGTATAAAATATTGATATAAAATATTGGTCGTCCGGCAATATCCGACGGTGTGGACGGCTTGGTCGGTCGGCTAGGTCGGCCGTATTGCCGGTTAGGTCGGCCGTATTTGCCGGTTGGGACGGACGGGTCGGACGGGTCGAAGCCGCAAACAGGCCTGGACGGACGGCCGCTACGGTTGTTGTTTTGACGCGGCTTTTATAGCGTTAAATTTTTATTAGAACCCTGTAGTTAAAATTAAATTAAATTCTTTATTTCAACGTAATTGTTTTTTATCCTATACATTATTCCTAAACTTAATATATTTCAAAGTATTTATTTTAACATCAATAAGTAAATAAGATGTTGAAATCGAAAAAAAAAGCAGGATAACCGAATATGTCGTGCATATTCAATGGAATTCAAAAGAGCCGCAATTAGGCATTACGAAACATAAAAAAATTTAACTTATAGTTTTATCCTTAAATTTTATGTTAGTTGATTGATTCTATAAAAAGGGATTGATTGTTTTAATTGGTAACTAAACACGCCTTTACATGAGAAACTTAAATCAATTAATTTTTTTACTTATAATTTTTCAAGGATTGTCTTGGGAATTTTTTTTGAATTGGGTGTACGTAATTTCCTTTTCATGGAAAATTCTGAACATCCTGAACATAATTTAAATAATTTAAAATTTTTTGTCCAAATTAACATGTCAAAATTTCCAGGTCGAATTTTTTTCCAGATCACCAGCACCATCAAAGTCGCATATTTTATAAATTCATAGCCATTTTTAAATCTAGTTCCTAAAAAGTTTTTCACGTGAAAGATGTAAAAACTGGATTTGTGGAAATTGTTTCAAACAAAATTATTCATTTTATTGTCCAAACTGTAAATAACATAAAAATATTTTAGAATTTTTAGACAATAGCTTTTTTTAATTTTAAAGGTCAATTTCTGAATTTAGATTTCAGATTTTATGTCTTGCGTAAAATTCGTTAAATACTTTCTCGTTATACAGACAAAAACTAATGAAAAATAGCTATATTACTTAAAAAATCATTTTTAAGCCTTTTTTTTTGACTATAGTGACATGTCGCTAACTTTGACACTAAATTTTGTAAAAATCGTCAATTTTAAACCTTTTTCGACTATAGTGACATGTCACTATAAATAGAGTGCAGAGTTGGTCATAAGTCAAAGTCATGAAGTCAAAGTCAAGTCAAGTCAGGAGTTTGACTTTAATTTTTTTTCATTTGAAGTCAAAGTCTGACTTTGACTTCGGGAGGCCATCAAGCCGGCCAGCTTAATTGCCTAATTTATTAGACCGCAATAATAAACGGCCAAAATTATACGGGCATATATTTTTTAATTAAAAAGCTACTTTTTTTTAAATAATAAATATATTTTAAATTATATTATTTTTTTTATTTTTTTCCAGATTTTTGGCCGCCCGTATGATTTTATCTTCCAACGGCCAACAACTTGCAACGGCCAGCAATTTCCAACGGCCGATTTTTTTATTTTTCTTCTTTTATTTTTTAATAAAATTTTTTTATTTTTCTTTTTTTAATTTTTAATAAAATTTTTTTATTTATCTTTTTTTATTTTTTAATATAATTTTTTTATTTTTCTATTTTTCTTTTTTAATAAAATATCTTAATTTTCTTTTTTTAATTTTTAATAAAATTTTTTTATTTTTCTTTTTTTATTTTTTAATAAAATATTTAAATTTTCTGTTTTTAATTTTTAATAAAATTTTTTATTTTTCATATTTTATTTTTTAATATAAAATATATTAATTTTCTTTTTTTCTTTTATAATAAAATATTTTAATTTTCTTTTTTTAATTTTTAATAAAATTTTTTTATATTTTTTTTATTTTATTTTTTAATATAATTTTTTTATTTTTCTTTTTTTATTTTTTAATAAAATTTTTTATTTTTCTATTTTTCTTTTTTAATAAAATATTTTAATTTTCTTTTTTTAATTTTTAATAAAATTTTTTTATATTTCTTATTTTATTTTTTTAATATAATTTTTTTATTTTTCTTTTTTTATTTTTTAATAAAAATTTTTTATTTTTCTTTTTTTATTTTTTAATAAAATATTTAAATTTTCTTTTTTTATTTTTTAATATATTTTTTTATTTTTCTTTTTTTATTTTTTAATAAAATTTTTTTATTTTTATTTTTTTATTTTTTAATAAAATATTTAAATTTTCTGTTTTTAATTTTTAATAAAATTTTTTTATTTTTCTTTTTTTAATTTTTAATAAAAATTTTTTATTTTTCTTTTTTTATTTTTTAATAAAATATCTTAATTTTCTTTTTTTAATTTTTAATAAAATTTTTTTATATTTTTTTTATTTTATTTTTTAATATAATTTTTTTATTTTTCTTTTTTTATTTTTTAATAAAATTTTTTATTTTTCTATTTTTCTTTTTTAATAAAATATTTTAATTTTCTTTTTTTAATTTTTAATAAAATTTTTTTATATTTCTTATTTTATTTTTTTAATATAATTTTTTTATTTTTCTTTTTTTATTTTTTAATAAAAATTTTTTATTTTTCTTTTTTTATTTTTTAATAAAATATTTAAATTTTCTTTTTTTATTTTTTAATATATTTTTTTATTTTTCTTTTTTTATTTTTTAATAAAATTTTTTTATTTTTATTTTTTTATTTTTTAATAAAATATTTAAATTTTCTGTTTTTAATTTTTAATAAAATTTTTTTATTTTTCTTTTTTTAATTTTTAATAAAAATTTTTTATTTTTATTTTTTTATTTTTTAATAAAATATCTTAATTTTCTTTTTTTAATTTTTAATAAAATTTTTTTATTTTTCTTTTTTTATTTTTTAATAAAATATTTAAATTTTCTGTTTTTAATTTTTAATAAAATTTTTTTATTTTTCATATTTTATTTTTTAATATAAAATATATTAATTTTCTTTTTTTCTTTTATAATAAAATATTTTAATTTTCTTTTTTTAATTTTTAATAAAATATTTTTATAATTCTTATTTTATTTTTTAATATAATTTTTTTATTTTTCTTTTTTTATTTTTTAATAAAATTTTTTTATTTTTCTATTTTTCTTTTTTAATAAAATATTTTAATTTTCTTTTTTTAATTTTTAATAAAATTTTTTTATTTTTCTTTTTTTATTTTTCTTTTTTTATTTTTTAATAAAATATTTTAATTTAATTTTTTTAATTTTTAATAAAATTTTTTCAAATTTAAATTTTTTATATTTATTTTTTTTTATTAAAAACTGTTTTTTCTTAATTAATAAACCCATTAAATTTCTATTTTTTATTATCCTATCATCAGACCGTAAATTATAGACCGTTTATTTTGGCGGTCCAATAATTAGACCGCCAAGCTGACCGGCCAAATGACCGCTTAAAACCGTCCACCGTTTTGGTCTGACCGCATCCAACACTAAAAATTATGTAAAATTTTGTAATTTTACGTTCTAAGTAGTAAAAAACAAATGTTTTTAAATAGTTCTTTTTGGCTATTAAATCAAATTTTTTTAATTTTAAATTCAATTTTAATTTTTAATCTTTAATCGAATTTAACTTTTACTCTTAGAATAAATACAAAAATTAGAATAAAGTTTAATTTTTAATTTTTTTTAATTCCGAATTTAACTCTACAATTTATTGAGTTTTTTTCAAATTTACAAATTCGAAATTATTCTAAGAATAAAATCAAACTTTTGCGCTTTCTCTTAGTTTAAAGTCAAACGTCAAGGTTTATTCTAAAAAAAATAAAAAAAATTTATAGCTATTGTTCTAAGTGTCAAAAACTTGTTCTGTAAATGAAACTAAGAGAAACAACTGTTGTTTCACCTTCTGCGCAAATTTGCAAAATCTGTTCAAATTAATTACGTTTTATTTTTAAAACTTTTAAATTGGATGCAATTTTGCAGAATTCGCACAGATTTTGCAGACTTCCGCAGAAGGTGAAACAACAGTTGTTTCACGTTGATTTATTTACAGAACAAGTTTTTGACACTTAGAACAAAAGTTTTAAAATTTTTTTATTTTTGTATTGGAAGTTTTGTATGAAATTTCACAATGCCTCAACTTTGTACCTCATAAATGTAGTTTCTTGTATTTTTGATTGCCAGTTTATCATTTTTTGCAGAATATGCTTTCAAAGTCTCCCATACTTCTGATATGCTCAATTTAACTGTTCTTCTTTAAGCAAAAATATCTATGTTCAATATTTGGAAATTTATTTAGTGGAATTGTTAGGCGTAAGTTTGAGGACAATGTCGAACATGGTAAATGTTTTTTTTTGCCATAGACAGGACTCTAATGCTGAAAAATAGCAGCGCTTTTAACCAAAAAATGGAAAAGCTTTTTCCGATCCATCCATTAATGGTTATGCTGATTTTGGTCTTTTTTGGTTCTTTTTTTACCATATTTTACTTTTTTTTCAAAAATTTACGTAAAAATAGTAAAAAAAAAGTTACTTTTGGTAAAATTTTATTTAAGAAAAAGAAACTACTTTTTTCAAAATTCAAAAGAAAATAATAAAAAATTCAAAAAATCGAGCTTTTTTTTTGGCATTTTCACTTTACCAATTTTTAAGTAAAATTACGTAAAATTACCAGAAATCCACTTTTCAAATCAGTACTGTAAGAGAAAAAAAAGAATTAAAAATAATTTTATTAAATTTAAGGAAAAGTTATTGTATTCAGTTTATTGAGCGATTGATTTACTTGTTATTTCCTGTTTAACATTTTTAAATACAAAAAACAATTCAAAAATATTTTTTATAAAACTGATTTCTGAAATTTTATTTTAATTTAATTCTTCTAAATTTGACATTAAATAAATAAATGAATGTTTATTTTTAAAAGCAAAAATGTTTGAATTTTTAATAAAATGATTAGTTAAGGCAATTTATATTATAAAATGAAAGTGTCTAAAAGATTTGAACCGATCAATATAGATAATTAAAAATGCTTATTTTTGGAACTAAACTAAGAGACTATTTTTTGACTAAAGATAAAAGTTTAACCGGTTTCAAAATCATATGATTAAATAATGTTAATGATCTTCAATTTTTTTTTAAAAACACAGTAACTTAATTTTTTTCTCTCAAAAATTGAAAATTTTAAATTTTAGTTTAAATCTAATCTTATAGATTTAATTCTTGTATATCTTCTTCTTCCTTAATTTTCACAATTAGCATGTGAAGGCTTTTCTAATCTGTGCAAAAGGTTCAATTGGATTTGGATGAATTCATTTGAGCGGCATGTAGCTAATTATCAAAATCAGGGTTGTTTAAAAGTCTTAGTCAAAACTTCAAAATATTTTTTTTTTAAAAAGTCTTACACTTGCTTGGCCTCCATAATTACCACTTGGAACGGAAAACTCCAGAACTAAAATATTAATTAATTTTGACTTAAAAATAAATTTAAGTCATGACTTTAAATTAAACTTGTTACTTAAAAACAAGTCTTATTCTAAAAAAAGTTTTGATTTTTATTTTTATGTAAGTGTAAGCTGCGCAGAGTTGGTAAAAAAACAAAGTACGTGTTGGTTGTTGGTAAAAAATAAGTCAAAATGGTGAATAGTCAGAGTCAAAGTTTTGACTATAGTTTAAAAAAATAAAAAAAATTCCGGACTATTTTTTTCAATTAAAGTTTTTGACTCGGACTTTTGAAAACAAAAATCCCGACTTGGACTTGACTTGAGACTTGTGACTTTTAAACAATTCTGATTAAAATATTCGACAAAATGTCATTTAGAATATAAAAAAAGAAAAAAATTCCATAAAATTTCCTAGAATGTTCTAACTTCTGTAAATTGTTCCTGCTAACACTTTTAATAAATCACCCCATTATCACTCAAAATTAACTCATTTTATTTTAATTATTTGAAGCAAAGAAAATGTATTCCAAAATGTTAAATTTTGTATTTTAGATATTGTGAATATAAAAATCACTAATCAATTCAAATATTTTTTAAGTTACTGAATCTTAAAACAAACTTAGCGAAAATTTTTACAAAATTTTTGACAAGTCTAACAAACTTCAAGGGTCTTTTTATCAATATTTTTTTAATGCTGTTTGGGTAACGACTTAATTTTTTGTTTAAAAAAGAAAAATTTTTATTTAAAAAAATGTCATTTTGAAGTTGATGATCGATTCAAAATGTCATTTCAATTCAAAGAGTTTATCTTTAGATATTTAAATTAATCTTTAAATTAATTTAAACAATTTTAATGTATCATGCTTTAAATTTTATTTGGATTTAAAAAATAAATTTATATTCTCAAAAATATTTGTAAAAAAAATTCCTTTCAATTTATTACTTATTTGGAATTTAAAATTTGAAATTCAATTTTAAATTTAATTGTGAATGCTTTATACAAATATTCTTGAAATAAAAATTTTTTAATAAACTCTACAAAAATAATCAGTTTTATCAATTTAAATTTAAAAATCGATTTTAAATCTACATAACATGTAAAGCATGTTACATTAATTTTTTTTAAATTAAAAGATTAATTTTAATATCTAAAGTTTTACTCTTTGACTCAAAGAGTAAAACTTTATATATAATTTCAATTCGGAATTGAAATTATATTTTAAATTGATCATTTACTCCAAGATTCCAAAATAATTATTAAATAAAGGGCTGTTTTTAATTAAAAATAATAATAATAATGAATAAGTAACAATTAAACGCCTTATTTTGATTGATATCTCAGTCTCTTCTTCAAAATGTCTTTAAATTAAAAATAATATATTTCAAATATATTATTTTTACAAAAATAGTTATATTTAAAATAGTCTTTATTTTCATAAAATTTCTATTTTTTAATATTTTTCTTTTATATTTAATTTTTTTTTTTTTCATCATCGCCAAATCTGGCGTAATTTTTGAAATAAATAAAAAAAAAATAAAATTATTTTTACAAAAAAAATAAAAAAAAAGTTTTTTTTTAATTGAAAATCTTTTGATGACATTAAATGCACTTACTCTGTAAATATGGATACATTTTTATTTACTCAAAACTTGAATAAAATTTACTTTTATTAGAAAAGAATTGAAATTCAATTAGCAGAAAAAATTTTGTAAAAATACTATTTTTTTTTAAATATTTTTTAACTTTTTTTTTTCTTATTTAATTTTTTGAACACAATTTACTTTAAACCGTTTCAAGCAGTCATTGAGTTGTTCACATACTTTAAAAAAGTAACTTTTGTTACTTTTTTCAAAAAACGGATCGACTTTAAGATCAAGGCAGTCTGCGGCTAGAATAGCTGTTGCATTGTTTGTTGCATGGATTTTGTGCTATTTTTGTATATGGAAGGGTGTAAAATGGACAGGCAATTTATTTGTTTATTTTACTTCACTTTTTTCCTATTTGTTGCTTGCAATTCTTTTGGTCAGAGGACTCGATGGAGCATGGGACGGCATCAAATATTTGTTCATACCAAGACTTGACAAACTTGCAAACTCCACAGTAATTTACCTATAACAATTTTTTTGAATAAAATGAAAATTGAAAAATTATATAATTATTTTTCTAAAATTTGGTACACACGACTTGCTTTATTGCAAAAAAAAAATGTTTTAATAATGCCAAATACTTATTGCCTGTGTTTATTTTGTTAAAAAAACAGCTTTAATACTGAAATAGGAAAAAAATATTTAAATTTTTTTTAATTATTATTTTTTAGCAAAAGTTAAAACTTTTAATTTCTAAAATATACAAAAAATCAAAATACATTTGTAAAAAAATAACACAGAAACGATGTAATTAACTCTAAAAGAAAAAAGGTTGGATTTGGGCTTTACTCTTAGAGTTGTGAACACGAGCTTACGGTAAAATTTTCCAATTTTTATAACGTTTTTTTAGGTATTTTGTTGGCGTGTCATAATGCTCACGTTTTCACGCCAAAATACGCCATAAGACTCTCCGGGCTAATGTTATTTTAACAAAAATAATTATTCAATTTTTAAATTAAAAATCAATTCTTCTATTTTAACTTTGCATTTAAATATTGTAAAATGGCCTAAGCAGTGGCATATTTTTGATAGTTTAAATTTAAGCTGTAGCTAAATGATGTGCAAAAATTTAATATTTTATCACTTTTATTGTCCTTTATTTAAAAAAACAAATAAACTTAGGAATGCTATTTTTAAGATATTATTTCATTATATAGTTTTTAAATGAGATATTTGGTGGATTTAATAAGTTACGAAGTAAAAATAAGTGAATTTTGAGAAAAAATGGATTTAGATATCTTTGTTATTTCTAAAAATTTTGTTTTTTATAAAATTAAAGTTAAACTACTTAAAAAAAGTTCACAAGAACTCATCCTAAACATTATAATCAAGACAAGAAAATTTCGATAATTTCTTCTTATACCTAGAAAGCATGAGAGTATTTTAATGAACTGAATTTTTCTTTTTCTCAAGCAAAAATGATTTCCATTTGAAAAATAAATCTAAAATGAAAAAGGACTGGCTCTAATTTAAAATCATTGCTATCCAATTTTTGTTTAACTACCATTTTTCAAAGCTCAATTTAACTATTTAAATATTTTATGCTTGTTGTTTTAAATTTAAAGTTCAATACATAAGAGATTTAAAAACAAGAAACAACTAAATTTGAAATATAAAAGTTTGCGAATGATTCTTTGAAAAAAATTAAAACTTTACTCTTTTATACTTTTTAGATATCAGAATCAAGTCTAAAAAATAGATTAACATTAATTTTGATATTGAAGAAGAAATGGATATTGTTCCAATAATTTTTGATTGTTTGGTACTATCAATAAATGAAAAGAAAATAATAAAATCAAAATACAAATATGAATGCAAAAATTGTTTTAATATATTCAATTATGAAATCGACATAGCAAACTTGCATATTGAAAATGGCCCTTCATGGTGTCCTAGATGCTTAATGAAATCAAAAGTCGCAGTTATTCCAGATAGTATTTATTTTATTTTAAGTTAAAAATCATTTTTTATTTTAAAAAAAATTTAGCAAGAGAATTGATCGATTATCAGCAAATAATTGTTCAAGAAATAAAAGATTTTAATTCAACTGATCCGAATGTAGGAAATCGTATTAAAGTAATTTTTCTTAACGATTTAGTTGACTGCTTTAAAGAAAAGGACAAAGTTACAATCAGGTATTTTAAAAGATATTTTTATTTTATTATTTTTTTTATTTTTATATTTATTTTTTTTTAAATAAATTAAACACAAAAAAAATTAAGAATTAATTAAATAAATATTGACCAGTGAGATGCTTTTCTCCTTAATGGATTATTGGGCAAATTGAAGTTTGAGATCAAGATCAAAAGATTAAAATATAAATTGTAACATTGTTTTTAATAATAGAGAAAAAATTAAATTTTTTCCAAAGCAATTACTTGACATGCCATGTCAAATTTATTTTCATATTTAAAATTTTAAAATGAACCTTTTTACTGAATTTAATAGATTTAAATATTTTAATTGATTTTGATGAAAATTTTTTATTAAGACAAAAAAATTTCCTGTTTTAGTATTTATAATTTATTTAAGAGGAAAAATAAAATTATTATTAAAATAAGTTTGAATGAATGGATATAAAATTTATAAATTTGACTCAACCTGACTTTTTTAAATTAAACTAGAGCGCCCGGAGAAAGAATTTTAAAAACAAAATTCAACAAAAATAGTTATAAATTTTGACATTTTTTATCATTTGATAGATTTCCTATAAAATAAAATACCAAGAATTAGATTGAATTCCTACATTCAAAAGATTTTTTAAATTTTATCTTATTTTAGTAGATTATTTTCTATCTTTTTTATAAGGCATGAAGAATTTAAAAAGATTTTGAAAAATTGATTTTATATCTTATTAGAAAATCTTTAATTATTTAACAAAAATCAAGGAAAAAATTTAATATAGATATTTTAAACAAAATATAATATCAAAATTAAATTTTAATTTATGATTAAATAAAATATTAAAACAAATAATTAAAAAATCTTAATTCTTTTTAGAAAATCTCTAAACTTAATTCAAATTAAATTTATCAGCTTTTTCTGGCTCTTTAATTAGCAGAGTAATATCTATTTAAATTTTTATTGAATTAATTTCTATCTTTTTTTTAAATTTATCTTGTTTTTATACTTTAGTGTTTTTTTTTACACTAAGTTTTTCATCGCCAGAATAGGCGTTAATTTAATAAAATTAATAATTAACAGGTCAATAATATTTAATCTTTCTTGACCTAGCTAATTGTTTTTAGAAATTTTTCTTTAACATACTATCTCTAACAGGAATAATTGATTGTCTATAAACCGAACAATATCATAAAAGTGTCTATTAGATAATACTGGAAAATAAATATATTGAAGCTTTTAAATTAATTTTTATTGAATTTTATATGATAACCAACAATAAACCTTACTTTTTGAAGTTAAACTTTGTATAGAATTTTTCTATTTTATGGTGAAAAATTTAAAAATTAACAAAAAATTCATACAAAATTCATACAAAATAAATTACCTTTCAATAGAAAAATTAAATTTTTGCTAAACAGTATTACATAATGATTTTTCCATAAAATCACTTACATTCGAATCTTATGTTTTTATCTCTAGCTGAAAGAATGGCTTTTTTCAAAAATTCTAATTTGGACTTATGAGTTATAAAAAAGAAAAATGAATCAAAAAAAATAAAGAAGATTTAGAAAAAAACATTTAATTTTTTTTCTTTATTTTTTGACAAACAACATGGCAATTGATTATTTATTTGTGAATCTGTAGCTAACTAAGCTACTGTAGATTTAATAATAAATATTAAAAGAAAATTTAGAATTAAATGAAAAAATACAAATTGAAATTTTTTAATTCACATTAGATAATTTAATATTTAATCTAATATTAAAAAATTTAAGGCAGAGTACTAATTAATCCACATAAACTTAATTTCTTAACTTAATGAGTCTTAATTTTATAAAGGTTACGTGAATAATTAGCGTGGGAAAATTTATTCCTTTTATTTTGAATGTGTGAAAACTAACTTTTTTCACACTTGTGAATTTTAAATAGAAAGATGATTGTTTTTGTTTAATAAATTAGAGATCAAACATTTTGATGCTAAATTGATAATGGTTCATTATTAGACATAGCATGCCTAGTTATGTTTAGTATTTATTTCCTAAATATTATCAAAATCATTTGATTAATTAAGTTTTTAAAATTTCAAATGATTGTTTTGATCTAAAAATTTAATCTGAAACTTCGATTTACCGATTATTGCTTCTTTTTTATAACACTAAAATTTCTCAAATTTTCATATTCTAAAATAAAACATGATTAAAATTTTAGCATGAAAAATAATTTCAAATAGATCAATCATAATAAATACTAATTTTTTTTAATTGGATACATTAATTTAAATGGGAGTAGCTCAAAATAGCATCGTTTAAAATAGCTTTCATTAAAATAGCGTACAGGTAAAAAAAAATCACAACAGCTCAATTAATTTTTATTTTAATTATAGAAAAAAATGTTTTAGAATAGCTTAATTGCCTTAATTTTTAATTAAATCAAAATAGCTAAAAAATATTATTCAAATAAGCGTCAATAAAAATAAAATTAAAACCCAATATCTCATTATAAAGCTCAAAAGACGCAAAGTTTCTTCAATTTTATCTTTTTTATAATTGGACAAAATTTTTTTTATCCTATCGTCTAAAAGCATATATTTAGGACGTCTTTTGTGAATAAAACCTGTTTTTAGACGTAATAAATCGGCTTCTCCTTTTTTTTGTTCGTTGATAAATGAATCGACTAATGAATAAATCAGAGGATGCTTGTTGAGAATATTTGAGAAAGCATTATGCCATGCTTCAACGTAATTATTTAGAGAAATAAAAGCTTTATTTAAGCTAAGATTTCTAACACAAGTTGTTAGTTGATCAACATCTGACATTTTTCTAAATTAAATATTTTTTTCTCAAATCCACTGATTGCTTATAATTAAAATTAGCTATTTTGATACACGCTTTTTTTATTACTAAGCTATTCTGATTTTTTTTTTATTGAAAGCTGTTATGATTTTAGCTAAATTAAATTAACTTAAAATTTACCTGAGAAAATTAATTATAGCTATTTTAATTATAGCTATTTTAAACGTAGCTATTTTGAGATAGAGGCAATTTAAATAGGGCTGATTATTATTGAAGAAATTATTTATTAATTTACGATGACAAACACATGCTAATACTAATTTTTTTGCTTAATTAGTGGCAATTTTGCGAAACGATTCGACAATAAGAATAAAGTTCTATTTGAACAAATTTTAATAGCAAACAATGCAAAAAAAACTGAAATTAAAGCAATAAATAATGATTTTGAATTTTTTGAAAACTTTTGGTCATCATTTAAAAATAAAGCCTTTACAGGACGAGACAAAATTGTTACAAGCATATGTCCAGGCTTTCAAAATTTCTACGTTGCTCAATTAGCAATTGCGTTATTTTTGGCTGAAGGATGCTCAACAAAACTAGGAAATGATAATGATTTTGGTTCTATTGTTTTTAATGGCAAAATAAACCTTTTAATTTGTGGTGATACATCAAGTGGAAAAACGAAATTAGTTGAGTACATTACAAGAATGTATAAAGGTGATATTTTTCTAAGTCCTTTTCATTCAAAGACTAATTTTTTAGGTAATATCTTATTTTCGACTAATAATTGTCAATCATAAAAAATAAAACCTTTTTTTCAGATTTTAAACTTAATTCATCATTGAATCGTGCAATAATGTGTGTCGACAATTTGAATTTATTAAAAAAAAAAGAAAAAAATGAAGTTTGTTTATTTATTGAACAACAGAGAGATGTATACAACAAAGTAAATTTTTTACCACTTTAAAGTAGATTTACATAGAAAATTAAATAAAGGATAAAGAAGAGTGTTCTATCATGATAACATATAGACCAGAAAAAGAGTTCTTCAAAGAAAAAGACCCAGGAAGAAAACTTTTTACACATTTAGATAGAACAATTTTAGAAAATTTTGATTTAATTTTTGTATTGGTCGATTCACCAAACAATTCATTTGACGCTTCAAAATATTTATCAGATAGAATAAGTAGAAATAAAATTCAAATTTAATAATTAAAAATTAATATTTAGATAAAATTTTAGATTCAACTAAAAATGATGATAATATTTGGACCATAGAAAAATTAAGATCATATTTTAGTTACATTAAAACTTTGAAGCCAATTTTCACACAAAATGCTCAAACTGTTCTAAATAAGTATTTTTTTACTTTAGATTATTATTTTTTTCTTATTTTGTTAAATTAAAGATACATGGAAATGAGAAGAAATAGAAAATGGTATCCCCACCAAAACTCAAATATTTGTTCAACACTGATAAGAATTTCTCAATGTATTAATACTTTTTATGTGGCTTTTTTCTTAAAAGTTTTTTTGTTAAGCTCATGCAAAACTTATGTTTAGAGAAAAAGTTCAAATCTGTGACATGATTTATGGCATAATAATAATTGAACAAAGTTTAAAAAGGACTGGTTTTTTTGTCAACAGACGAATTAACTCAAGCAATTTTTCGCTTCCAAACAATTCTGAAAAAGATTTTAATGAAATTGGAGAAAGAATCCTTGGTGATCTGGATCTGAAAAATTTAATTAATTACTTAAACGACATATTTTAATACTTTTTCATTTTTTTTTCTCTTGTTATGCAATTTATTTTTTTTGTTAATTAAAATTTGAAAACAATTTATTTTTATATGCTTAAATATGATTTTGATTTTTTGATTTTTAAATTTCGGCAAAATATTTTATTCAAGGCTCACGCGTAGCAAAATTACAGAATTCTAAACACTATCTGAATTCCAGCAAACCGAATTAAAAATATCAATCTGCATACTTGAAAACCTTGAAAAAATGATTTTTTAGGTACTGTCAAAAAAAAAATTTGATCCCACCCCACTCAAAGATAAAAAAAAAACAAAATTTAGTTACCTTTGAGCTAAAATATCTCATGTTCTAATAGACTTAACCTTATTAATATGAATATATTCTGAAAGCGCTCAGTCTCATCTATAAAATGGTGCATTAATTTAATCTATTATTTTACCAATAGATCGATATTTTGGCAAAAAAGGGTAAAAAAATGTTATTTTTTCACTATTTTTGTATCTATTCCGCGGTTCTAATAAGAAAAAATGAAGCTAAATTTTAAAAAGGGCAATTTGAAGTTCATGATCAAATTTAAATTTCAAATCAAATTTTTAGTTTTTGATTGAAATAAAAAGGTATTTTTATAGATTTTTTAAAAAAAAATTACTTAACTTAATTAAACATGATTTGTTTAATCTATGCTTAGATAGAAAATTATATACATTTTTATCTATAGTAAATTAAAATCTTAATCAATATTTTGAAATTTTGCAAGACAAAAATTAACTTTGTTTCGCCGTAATATATTTTTATTAGTATTAAAATATCATTTAAAGCCATAATTTGGATACCTTAATATGGATTTTAAATTTGTCTTCAAACTTTTCAAATAAAGATTTTAGAAAAATCAATTTAAAATCAATCAGAAAAAAAAATATTTGTTTTTTTTTCAATTAAAATAATAAACATCTTATGTTAAATTAAAAAAAATATTAAAAAAAAACTAATTTGAACATTTTTATTTAGATTATAATCAATTAAATTTTGATCATTTGATCATAATCATGATCTTCAAGTTGCTTCAAAAGCTTTTTGAATTAAATTAAATTTAATAAAATATAATTAGTAACCATGTGCGACAAGGACAAGAAAAGAAAAAAATAATTTAGAAAAATTAGAAGAAGTTGTAGCAGATTCTGCTTATGTTCTAGTTAGAGAAATAATGTTACAATATTTTATAAAATTCAGATTACTTTTATTTTCAATTCTTATCTTTTGCTTAGAGCAAAATTTGAGCATTTGTCGAATTTTTTATTTTTTATTTTGCAGGATCAATTGAATTTATTAATTAAATTAAATAGGAAAATAATAAAAAAATTAAAATTAAATTTTTTAATAATATTACAATATTTTATAAAATTCAGATTACTGTTATTATTATTATTATTATAAAAAAGCTACAGCAAGACTAGCTTGCGGAGGCGTCCCACATGAGAGGACGCCTATGGTAGCTCGTTGCACATAATGAGATAAAACACTGATAGAAATATACAGTCAAAATTTTAGGGCTAAAAAAAGTTAAATAATTTTTGCAAGAATAAAAAAAATAGAACTGATAAATAATAAAATTGTTTGTGGTGCCTATGGAACGGTAGTTTGGGTACAAGATCGGACGGCATCGTATCGGTTCTGTTATTTTCAATTCTTATCTTTTGCTTAGAGCAAAATTTGAGTATTTGTCGAATTTTCGGTTATACTTTGTCCCGGCGAATTTTTCTACAGTAAAAAAAAGTTAATAAAAATTTTTTACAGCTTAAAATTTTTTTTTTAATTTAAAAAAAAAAGTTAATTATTAAAAAAAATTTTTTCTTAAATTAAAAAAAAAAAGTTAATTATTAAAAAAAAATTTTCTTAAATTAAAAAAAATTTTCTTAAATTAAAAAAAATTTTTTAGATAAAAGAAAAAAATTTTTAAAACAAATTTTAAAATTTAAATTTTTTTTTTGAATTAAAAATAAAGTTTATCATCTTACGTATTTAAAGACGGCTCCCTGTAATTAACAGCCTTGCGTGCTCTCCGAGCCGAAACTTCCTCTCTACAATCACAAAAAATTCAAAATTACCCAACTCCATCATCATCAAACAAAAAATCTTACCCTACAACTCTCTCACTGTTGTTTATCGAGTCCTTGGAATCAGGTGAAAGCTTGACCTTCTTGGACAGCAAAGTTTTATTATTGGGCTTGCGACTTTTCCCCGTATTGTCCAATTCACAGGCCTCTTTGTCCTGATTACAATTCAAGCGCACACAATTTGCTTTCTCACTCAAATTCTCAATTTGGCCCAGCACCTGTTTCTGCCTATGCACAGACTCAATAGGCCGCTTGGGCTTTTTTGCCGGCAATGGCGGCAAACCGGTCCTTGTCGGCGCTCTAGCACGGCTCTTGCTCTTGCAAGGCACAACATCCTCATCACTAGAAATATCACTGTCCGATTCTATAATGATCGCACTAATTTCTGGTTTTTTCAAGTTTTCCTTGTCATTGTGAGCCGCCTGGTCCACCAAGTAACTATTTACCTCATTAGTCTTTTTGGTCGATATGATTTTTTTGGACTTAATAATTGTCTTCTGAGTCGTCTCCTTCTCCAAATGGTCATTGTTGTGCGACTCTTTCTTCTGCTCATCACTGCTTCTCTTTTTCCCTATTGATTTTAATTTCTTTGGGGAACACTCTTTCAAAATCGAGCCTTCAAGGTCATCCCTCTTATTCAATGCCTTTCTAAACGGCGTTTTGACGTATTTAGAATGAGTTTTTAACTCATCCACTCCACACTCAAATTTAACTGACTTTCTCTTTGCCTCAGGCGACAACGGCGTCGAAGTCACTTGCATATTTTTTACTGTCTCCAAAACAGTTTGCTCTTTAACTTGAGCCACCTCTTCTTTTTTTTCCTCCTCCTCCTCCTCTTCTTCTTCTTCTTCCTCCTCCTCCTCTTCTTCTTCTTCCTCCTCCTCCTCTTCTTCTTCTTCCTCCTCCTCCTCCTCTTTTTCTTCTTCTTCTTCTTCCTCTTCTTCTTCATCTTCCTCTTCATCTTCTGCGTATCTTGACTGCACAATTTCCTCAACTTCTTCTTCCTGGTCGCTGTCCTGCTCTTTTATGCGCCCTGTTGGCTCACTGTCCTCATGCTGATCGTCATCGGACTCTTCTTCAATAGGGCAAATGCCTGTTGGGACGGGCTGTGTGTCCGAGATCACGTGCTGCTCCTCTTCGTTCTGCTCGGTCTCTCTCATGGACTGGTCCTGGTCTTCTGGGTTGGCGTTGTGCTCGGTCTCTCTCATGGACTGGTCCTGGTCTTCTGGGTTGGCGTTGTGCTCGGTCTCTCTCATGGACTGGTCCTGGTCTTCTGGGTTGGCGTTGTGCTCGGTCTCTCTCATGGACTGGTCCTGGTCTTCTGGGTTGGCGTTGTGCTCGCTGTTCTGGTCGGTGTAGTCGAGCGAGGTGCTTTTTTCCATGATTTCTTCGCGCTCAATGCTAGAGGTCAAGGTCATGGGCCATGGTTCCTCGGTGGAGCGTCTGCGCTCGTTCTGTTCGTGCACGAGGAGACTGGAACGGCGGTTGGAACGGGCCGACACGGCCGAGTTCGACAAAATGGACGGTCTCGCCTCCAAATTGAGGTCGGACACATTCAAGTACTTTTTGTATTGCATCATTTTGTTGACATCGGCGGCGATCCGCTGCACGTACTTGAAGAATTTGTGCAGGCCGGCAGCTTGTTGGTCGGTGTCCACGGTCTTTGAGTCGACTAGATGGTCTAAGTCGGACTGGAGCTTGTGCTGGTTGTACTCGAGCTGATGGTGTCGGGCCTCGAGTTCGTCG
Source organism: Brachionus asplanchnoidis (assembly GCA_025491095.1). Taxonomy (NCBI): domain Eukaryota; kingdom Metazoa; phylum Rotifera; class Eurotatoria; order Ploima; family Brachionidae; genus Brachionus; species Brachionus asplanchnoidis. The sequence goes on from JAILYF010000058.1 coordinate 527,447, forward strand.
TAGTTTTGTTTCAGGCGAAGAGATACTTGTTCGAGTTGGTTGATGTAGTCGTGGAGTTTGTAATTTTCTTCGTCGAGTTCGTGGATGCGGTTTTGTTTTTCGTGCACCAGGCATTTGAGGCGGTCGACTTCGACGACTAGAAGGCGGTTTTTTTCGCTTAGGTTGGCGTCGGTCTGTGCGTCTTTTGACAGTTGGGATGACGAGCTCGATCGGCGAAGGCTGCTCAGAGACTCTTTTTTGGCTGATGATACGTGCTTGCCCATTGGTAATGGTGGAATTTTGTTGGACATTTAAATGACTTAAAATTAGAAAAATTTAATAAAATAAAATAAATATTGAAAAAATTAGACATAAAATTTGAAAAAATGACTGAAATTGTTTTTTTTTTATTCTTTTTCTTTCTTTCGAATTCAAGTTAATTTTATTTATTTTTTGTGACACAAATCTGTCATGTGACTTAACAAACAAATTTTAAGTTAAAAAGAAAAAGTTAAAATAATTTTGTCGAACATTTATTAGATTCTGTTTTTCAAAAATTTTCATTTTATCAAGATCTATTTATCACGGGGGCTGAAAGGGAGGTTAGCTGCCATTCCAAACTGCCCGGGGTCTTCCCCAAACTGCCCGGGGTCTTCCCCAAACTATTATTTTAATAAAAAAAAAAAAATGACTTGACTTAAATTTTAGTGACTTTAACTTTAACAAGGCAGCCACAATAACTACCTGGAACGGCAAAAAATTCTCTTTGTTCACATTTTTTGGTACCCTTAGTCTAACTAATTCGACTAAACTAAATTTTAATCGACTAAAAATAAGTTAGCTAAAAACTAGTCGACTTATTAATGGTATAACACTATATTTATTATTTAGAATAATATTAGCACAATTTTTTAATTTTTTTCCACATTCACTATTTAAAGTGATTTTTGAATAAAATTTTTGAATCAATTCATGCTAAATTAAAGATTCAAATGGCTCTTTTTTAGACAACAAGTTTTTTTCATTTTTTGAATATTTTTGGTGAAAAATTTAATCTTAGTTTCTTTTTCTAAAAAACTTTAAATTTATTCAACTTTTCATTTATTAAATTTATTCAACTTTTCAATTAATCAATCTTAAATTTACACTAACCTTTTATTTTTCTTAAAGAATTTTAAATCCTTTAAATATTTATAGTTTTAATCCACCAAGTTCTTGAAAAAACCTTAAACTAATTCATCTCAATATTACAATTTAAGTTTTTTTTGGAATTTTTGTAAAGACTTTTTTCTATTTTTTTTTCTATAAAAACTAACTAATTTCATAATTCCATAAAAAACTCCAAGCTAAATTTTCTTCAAAATAATTATTTTATTTTAAGTCTTTTCTACGAATTGATTTTTAAAGGAAAAGAAATTTAATTTCTAGATAAATTAAATCGAATATTAATTTCATTAGTAATTAAAATAAATTTAAAATTGTTACTTTGGATAAAATTTTTTAAATTATACTTACTTCTATGGATTGCCTGAAAGCCAAAGGAAGTCGACTAGCTGAGGCAAGATACAAATTTTTAAGTGTTTGTCCATAAATGTTTGAACTAAGATTAACAGGTCTTTTCTTGATTACACTCAGTGGTAAACCAAAGCTAGAATCTTCGACTTTTTCCAAGTAATTTCGCATTTCATCAATCATTTTGTCCATAATTAGCTTGAGAATGCGACACTGTTTATACAAGCATGATACCTCTAATCTGTTTGAATGCGAAAAATAATTTGCTTGTAAGTCAAAGCGAACACGCTGGTGCATTATGTTGGTAATCACTTGAGCCACGTTTCGCTTCTCATTTTTATCAAATATGTTCTGATAAACTTCAATATAAATATCCAAAAGCTAAAAAATATTTATTTAATTTTTTAATTTATTTAAAATAGAAAAAAAAACAATTTTTTTTATTCTGCAAAAAATTGACTTCATTGATCCAAATGTCTAAAAGTACCGAAAATCGATCCACATTTTGATGTGAATACAAGCCCACATTTATGGACTCATCCTGGTTCTTGGCAGATTTAGAGCCAAATGTTTTTTTATCTTTAGCAATGTAATAGGAAGCAACCATTAAAAGTTCATTTTCTAGTTTTCTATAAAAAAGAATTAAAAATTTTGGTCAACTTCTTTTTGTTACTTAAGTCATTTATAGCAGAGTCATTAATGATGAAGTATCCACGCTAAAATAAAATTACATCATAATAATAAAATAATTAAATCCACGGTAAAAATTTATTAAACAAAAGATATTTAATGAAACGTTTGGAAAAGATAAAATATAAAAACAAATTATGATTTGGAGCATTTTTCGATTTTTGATACAATCAAAAAAACCCAGTATATTAAAAAAAATTTAAAACAAATTTTAAGTTAAAGAAATTCAATTTTAAAATAACCATATTATTATTACACCTGGTGTTATGTCGAATACTTGAGCAGCACCGCCAGCAAACGCTCTTAAACAACTTACTTCAAAATTTCCGAAGAAACTCGCATTTTTGCCACTCTCAATGAAGTGCATATTTTTGATCAGCACTTGCAAATTAGTCCTTTTGTATGGCACCTGAAAAGTACAAGTGACTTTGGACACAGAAAGCTTGAAGACAGTCAAAAGATATTTTTTGTAAAAAAAATTGATGCATTGCTGAATTTTGTAGAAAAAAAGATTTAAGGACCACATAAATTACACTTCATAAATAAAAAAATTTTTAAACTTTTTTTCTTATTTTACAATAATGGTTCTATATTTTAAAAATTAGTACAAAAGATTTATAAATTTCATAATTAACTCTTCTTAAAAAGAAAAGCATGTATTAAATATTGCTAAAAACAACTATTTTATATTGTTAAGTTTTAACTTTTTATTTTTCTAAACGAATTTAAACAAGATTTCTCCTTTTTTAATGAAAAAATCATCGCAAACTTTGCATCTTAAATTAATACTAACCTCTTATTTTTCTTAAAGAATTTTAAATCCTTTAAAATAGTTAAAAAGTGAGAAATCTTGTTTAAATTCGTTAAGAAAAATAAAAAGTTTATAACTTAACATTATTTAATACATGCTTTTCTCTTAAACAAAAGAGTGGATTGGGAAAAAAAATAAAGCTAATAATTATTGCAATTTTTCAAAAGAAAAAAATAAAATATAATAAAAATAGAGTTAAATAAAATAAAAAAACTGAATAAAGTTACATGTTCAGATTTTCAGATTTTGAATTTTTAAAGAAATCATTATTCACACTTATTGATCAATTGTTCATTGACCAAACCATTAGTTGGTAAATTTGATTTAATTTAATTTAGAATAAAATGTGAGATAAAAAAATCATTCATTCAATTGATTTAACTTTGTCTTTTGGTTGATTTTCAATTAAAACCTTTTTGTTTTTATTTAATTATTTTCTCTTATTTCTCTAATTAAAATTCTAGAGCTAAAAAAATCTTAAAATTAAAGAAATAAGATTTTTCTTGAATAAGACTTTTTCAAAACCTTTTTATTTTCTTAGTGAAAATGAAAGCCGCGTTTATTTTATAATGAAAAATGTGTCATTTCAATTTGTTTTTACGTAAAATTTTGTAAGCTTCTAGACATTTTGTGACAGCACTAAACAAATTTTTTGACAACAACACTAAAAAAGTAAAATAAAATTTTAAGAATCAGTATTCTGATAATAAAAATGAGAATTTTGATAATTTCATAGCAAATTTCATACCAGTAAGTAATTTTTTGTTTAATATTTAAAGTCCTATTCAGCTTCTATTTTGATCACCCAGTCAAGATGCATTGCGGTCAAGAGCATTTCAAAGCGGGTGTGTGTGACGAACGAGGCTGGAAGTGGGTATCAATTTGTGGCTACAAAGTCAGCTTGGAAAACAAATTTAGCGTCGTAACCAGAATTTTTTATGTGACCACTGGATACTTGCTCGAAATGATTGTTGGGCACATAGCGGTCAATTTGTGAGTCATCGTTGCTCAGCTCGCTCAGAAACACTGGCGGAGGGTCACCAGCATTTTCTTTGCACTTGGCAAGGTCAAATTGCACGTACCTCAAGTACATGTGAAATTCTACAAAGCCCAGCTCTGTAGCCATGCGTCTGTACTGAGTGGACAAGACTTCGGTTTCAAATGAAGCGCATAGCAAGCGCTGCCGTAGGGTGACCATTTCGAGAATGTCTGGCAGGAACTTGAGAATTGCTTCGTTCTTTTCCTTGCGTCTCTTGTGTTTGGCTTTTTCTTCCACTTGGCTGAAGCCTTGTTGCACAAAGTCACACATTAAGTGGTCTCAAAATTGACTAAAAAACTTTAAAAAAAAATACAATTTTTTTCTCTCCTGACATGAAATAAAATTAAGGCTTTTTTTTCTTGTTACTTTTTTTCAGGATAACACGTCAGAAATTAAAGAGTTATATCCTTCGAAATTTTGATTGACGGTTGCTAGGCTTTTTTTTTCATATTTTATTTATTCAATAAATAAAAGTGTTTATTAAATTTAATTGATATTTTAGTAAAAAAAAATTAAGAGCTTTCGTTTTAGTATTCTTATCGGAATTTGTTTACTCGTGAACTAATTTGTTCTACCAGAAATTTCAGCTATATATTATACTTTATTTTTTAGACAATAGATTTATATTCTCCTGTTTAATTTTTTTATTCGATATTCTCATTTGATTATACTAAAATTATAAATTTGTCATTAAGGACTTGATGACAAACAAACTAAAAACCAGTACACATTTTCATTGAAAAATTAAGAGATTTTTAATTCAAATTATTTTTAGAATGTGTATAATTAGAGTCAATTAAGTTAATCAAAAGGTTTTAATTAAAAATAATTTGTAAAAGATTAAATTTAGAAAAATGATGGATGAATAAATGGATTTATTTTTATTAAACCGATTGGTACTTTGATTATTTAGCATATTTTAAAATTCAAAATAACGAATTCAAATTTAAGATCTAAAAAATCAAATATTAAAAAAATGAATTAAAAATAAAGTAAAATTTCTATTTTTTTAAATTCTCAAGCAGTGTTTTTAAAAATGATCATAAATAAATTTGTAAATTTAAAAAATAATAATACATAATATTATTTTCTGCTTCTTAAATTAAAAAAAAAAAGTTAATTATTAAAAATAATTTTTCTTAAATTAAAAAAAAAATTTAAGTAAAGAAAATTTTTTAGATTAAAGAAAAAAAAATTTTAAAACAAATTTTAAAATTTAAATTTTTTTTTTAATTAAAAATAAAGTTTATCATCTTACGTATTTAAAGACGGCTCCCTGTAATTAACAGCTTTGCGTGCTCTCCGAGCCGAAACTTCCTCTCTACAATCACAAAAAATTCAAAATTACCCAACTCCATCATCATCAAACAAAAAATCTTACCCTACAACTCTCTCACTGTTGTTTATCGAGTCCTTGGAATCAGGTGAAAGCTTGACCTTCTTGGACAGCAAAGTTTTATTATTGGGCTTGCGACTTTTCCCCGTATTGTCCAATTCACAGGCCTCTTTGTCCTGATTACAATTCAAGCGCACACAATTTGCTTTCCCACTCAAATTCTGAATTTTGATATTAATTTTTCATTCAAATTATGTTGCTCCTTCAGACCATATTCCACTTAAGATTATGGTGAGGTAGAAAAGTCATCGCCAGTATCATTATCAAAAGACACTGGCGATGCTCACAATGGATGCTGTTGCAGTGATGAATTTGAAAAAAATGGGAAGTCAGCAACAAACTTAATTGGAAGCCATGGAACAACAATGTATTTCCATAGGACTTTTTTAGTTTTATTACCCCAAATTTTGAATAAAATACCCCAAATTTTTAATTTTTTACCCCTATTTTATTAAGATAACACCAAAAAATAAAAAAGAAATTAAAAAAATAAAATGACAATTTTATTTTATAATCGACACCAAATTAATTATAAAAATACCAAAATTAATAAAAATGAACTATTTTATTATTTTTAACCCCAAAAATTTAGTCGAATTCAGAGCATACTTACCCCAAAAATTTACTTTTTTCCACATTTATTTGAGCAAGCCCAATATCTTCTTTTAGTCATTTTAGCGCCACATTTATCACAAAACTTTTCTTCGACTTGTTTGATTGAATCAATTCGAGGTATTTTTAATGGATTTTCTTTTGATTAAATTTCTCTTGATTTCTTTTTTTGCTTGTCCAAGCGAACGAAAATAAATAATTTTTTCTTTCACTTTAGGAGGAACATTAGCTGAATTTTCTTCGTTCGAATGATTTGAATGTTCATTGTCTGATATATAGACTGAACCACCAATTTCACCATTTTTGACTTTGAAATAAATTGATTTTTTGCAGCCTTTTTTGTTGAATTTGCAGTTGAATGTATGTTTATCGCAATCGGCTAGGTTATTTTTTGAATGAAAGTTCCATGCTACATTGTCAAAATGTAAATTTTTGACCAATTTTTTAAATTCCATTAAAGATTCACAATCTTCAAGGAAATCGTACGCTTTAGATACGCTTCTTTTTATTTTCGGCAATTCTTCAGCGTCATTTAAGGTGTCGTTGAAATTATTTTCTAAAATACTCGCAGAACTAGACATTTAATAATAATCAATACACATTTTAGCAAGCTGAATTTCTTATATAGGAATATTTTTTAAATATTTATTAAAAAAGTGTCAAAAAATTTAGGTTTCATTTTAATAAACTAGAGTTCGTTTTAATTAATTAGGTGTAGTTTTAATTGATTTAGTGTCAAAATAAAAGAAAAAGTAACATCTTATTTAATTAGGTGTAAATCTTAATTTATTATGGTTTACTTAATTAAAAGGGGTATTTTATTAAAAAATTGGGGTAAAAAATTTTAAATTTGGGGTATTTTATTCTAAATTTATGGCCTAGATATTAAAGAGCCTTTCCATAGTCAAAGGTGGACTAGTTTGCAGTCTGCCGTGCAAGACTACAGTACTTGCTGCCACTAATATTTGTGGTGGACACTATGAAAAGTCGAAAACTGTTGCTGAGAATTTAGAGTAAAACAATTTAATATTTTATTTATTTTTTAGATAATTATTAATTTTTTTATAATTTTTTTCTAGAATTAGCGCACCTTTGCTTTCAAGATTTGACTTGCTTTTTATTCTATTAGACAAGCCAAATGAAGATTTTGACAAAATGGTATCGAGCCTTATAATGCCTCATCATTCGAATATAAATGAGTAAAGATTTTAGAAAAATTTAATTTTAAATTTAAAAAATTTTAAAATTGGAAAGCAATCAAAGATTGGACAGGAGCAGATCAATCCGATCAAATATGTCCAATACTTCTATTGTTGATAATGAAACCGGAACTCTTGCTCAAAGTTTACAATTATTACCAAATGAAGACATCTATCCAATTCCTCACAAAATTTTTAGAAAAGTTAAATTTTTTTTTCGACTAAAATTAAAAATATTTTTATTGTTGTAAAATAGTTTAAGTATATAAATATATGAATTAAAGACTTGAATATAAATAACCGTGATTTTCAAGAAGAAAATTTACTTGAACAAAAAATAGAAGTTAAATTTCAAAAACGATGGTCGGAGGTTTAGGACAAGCTCAACCCGCAAACGAAGAAATCCAAGTATTGGTAAATCAAGTCAAACCACAACTGGCAATTCATGCTCCTGGTCACGAGTCAAAGGATTTGAAAGCAGTCAGTTTTGGAAGTCAAGTGGTTGCCGGAACCAACTATTTTATCAAAGTTCGATCAAAATTTGCAAAGTTCAAAAACCTTTGCCACACACTGGAAATCCACCCGAGTTAAGCGGTGTCCAAGCTGGCAAATCTCATGAAGAAGCTTTCTTCTAAAATGGATCAGATGCATCCTTAATTCAACAATTTTTTGTCATTTTTTTTATTTTTATGTCGACTTAAATAATCAAAAATTTTGTACAAAAATAAAATGCGACTTCAAATTCTGATGCCAGCCGAATTGGCGGCAGACGGCGCCGCACTGGCGATAACCGAAGATGCGTTAACATTAAAAATTTTAAAACTTTCAAATCTATTCCATTTTTAAAAATAAAAGAAAATAAATTTTTTTTTAATTACCTAAATAGTTTTTAGAAAGTCCTTTGAAAAATATAATTCTCTAAAAAATTTTACGGACAAATATTAAGAGAAAAATATTATTTAATTGAAATTAATTGAAATAATATATTTTTTATCTTGATAAATATTATAGCATCTAATTTTTTAAATAAAATTCATCTCTTATCAAAATAAATTATTTAATAATTTATTAAGTATTTGAACCAATAATTGTTTTAAAAATTTAAATTTAATTAATAAATTTAGATATTATATAAAATATTTTTAATTAAATTTGCAGGAATTAAAATTCATTATATGATTGATTTATTTTTGCAGACTAAACTTTAATTCCATTTTTGGTTTCAGAGATTTATTTGCCCCAAATTTTGGAGAATATCTTTTTTTTTTCTAGATAATTTTAAAACAAATTAGAAGACATGTTTTCTTACATTATCCTAATCTTAAATTAAAATACTTAAATTATAGATTAACCATTGCATCACCTATCTGTATAATAAAAATGCTCCAAAAAAAAAGTCTTTTAAACTAAATCAAAATTGAAAGAATTTAAAAAGTTTTATAAAACATTTTAGACATTAAACTAAAAGTATTAATGATATTAAGAATTTTTAAAATAACTATTTTTTTTACTTGAAAAATGCAGAACTTCTAATCATTTGTATTTTTGAGACTAAAATTAGAAAAAAATCTGATTGAAAAGGAACAATTTTTGTTTATAAAACCGTAGCAACCATAAACATTTTCAGATAATGAAAAAATTTAAAAAAAATTAAAAAGTTAAATTTAATATTAAATTTGGAACAAATTAAATGCAAAAAATTATGAAATGTATTTTTTTTTATTTAAAAATTATTTCACATATGTTTCATAAATTTTACAAAATAAGTGATTATTAAATGTTTTCTGCCTCATTTAGAAATCCAATAACAAGATCAAGAAACTGACGAAAGAGCTGATAAAAAATTCTCGAGGAAAGGCAAAGGAATATCATAATTTCAAATATAATCAAAAAATCTTAAAAGCTGTTAATAAATCAACTAAATTATAAGGAAAAAAAGGGCAGTTTTAAACAAATTGAATACTATTGAATTTATTTAGATATTTTTCTATATTTTTCTAACATACTGAAATAAATAAATTAGGAGCGATAATAATTTGCTCACTAAAAAAAAAATTTGCTCTGAAGCTTTAAAAAGCTGCTTTGCTTTTGGATAAAAAATAAAATAAAACTCGCATGATCACATAGTAAAAATAATAATTTTTTAATTTTCTGATCTTACATAATTACAAAAATATATCTCTGCATTATTTGACATAAAGTAGAACATTTTTTTGTTGTTGATAAAAACGAATTTATTTGATGGATTTAATCTTTTCTAATTTTTTTTAATATAAACTAAAATTCATAATATCTATGTAATTTAAATATGAGGTTTAGAAAATGTGTTATTATCTTTAAAAGAATATCTCAAAAGCAAAATTTTAAATTTTTAAAAGCCTTATTCTATTTGAACAACTTTGGTCATAATAAATTTTTAAAAGAACCCAATAAGACCTGTGAAGTTTTTTAAGTAAAATATAAAAGAGACCATCCATCCAGACCTTGTCGAATGCTTTTTCTTCGTCGAGTGACGCCAGTCAGTGACAACCTGAGCCCTTGTTGATGTAATTAAGAACTGTTGCTTTAACTACAAAAATTGCATGGTTACATGATGTTATTTTTCTAAAACCAAATTGATTTTTACTAAATATGTAGAGCTCAGGTGAGTTCATTAAAATTAGCTTTTCAAAAATTTGGGCTAGACAATTTGAAATAGATACTGGTCTAATGTTATTTAAATCACTATTACTTTTTGAATTATCCTTAAGTCTAGGATTAATTTTAGAGGTGTTGAAATTTTTGGGTATTTTGTTAAGCTTCAATCTGTAATTTACTTTGACAATATGAAAATTGTATTTAAAACGTTTTTGGGTAGCCATAAAGTAAAAGTTAAATTTATTAGAATTTATTTTTTTATAAGGATCAGTTAAAAAAAAAGCTTATTCAAAATTTTTATTGAGATTTAATTAATTAATTTACAATCACATAATTACGATCAAGTTGTTTTAATTGAATCTATTTTGTTTCTTTAATCAGATTTGATTATTTATCAAGGATATATTCAAATAATTCTTTCTTGGACAAGCTATTAGTTTGAAATATGAATAGCATTAGTACCATACTGTCTGTTTTGAAAAATCGTGTATGGATTAGCTATTTCCATAATAGACTAAAATAGTAAAAATAGTAATATCAATAGGGACTTTTTATTCAAAGATTATTTGTAAGATTTAATTTTTTAAAATTTATAATAAACTTAAATAAAAAACTAAATTTCTTTTTTTATTTGAAAGAATTTGCCAACAATAAAATAACATTTTTTTGGATGAAACTCTTGACATAGACAGTTTTTACTCTTCAAGTCGCTATTTTTCAAGTCAAGTCTTAATTTGATTTGATTTTTTTTATGAGTAAAAAGTCAAGTCTTAACTTGACTTGATTTTTTTTATAACTTACAACTTTTATAAATGTTCATTTTGTCCTTTTTATTCTCTTAAATAAGGAAAAAATTCAAGTTTAGAAAAGATAAATTTTTGATTAATATTTTATACAGTCAAACCTCGTTATAACGAACTACTTGGGCGGAAAATTCGGTGTTCGTTGTATCGAATTTTGTTATATCGAAATTCCCATATAAATTAATAGGGACAAAAATAATTTTAAACCAAATTTTATTGATTAAAATAATTAAAATAAAAATGCGAAAAAAAAAACAAAAAGTTAATTTTTATGAAAAAAATCGGTAATAGATGGTTGTTTGGTAAAGCTACTTTCAATTATAAAATTTTCAATATTAAATAATAAGTTAATTACATTAGAATTATCATTTTTTTTGGTTAAAAAAAATTGTTTCAGTTCATTTAATCTATCGATTGCTTCTTTTGAGTAAATCATTTGTTTATTTGCATCTTGTTGCTCTTCAATTTCTGTATCACTGTTTTGCTCTGCTGGATTGCTTGTTGCTTTTGAATCGACGATTTCTGCCTCTTTTCCAGCTTTGAAGTGGTTATTTTTTGCTAAATATGTTTTTTTATAATTTATATCTTGACTTCAAGACAGATACATTTTTTCTTTTTGCAAACTTGATTTTCATTCATTTTTATCAATTAGAATTTTTAGATAAATAATAATAAGTAACTGTCAAGAATTTATTTACTTTTTTTTATTGGGGATGTCAAAAATTGTCATAAAAATAAATTGTCATAAAAAAAAAGTCAAAAAAAGTCATAAGAAAATTGTCAAGGTAAAAAAAGTCATCTATGACAATTTTTCTAAAGAACAAGAGAAATAAAATTTTATTGGTTAAATTTTAATTTATTGATAAAAAAATTAAAAAAATGAAAAAAAATAAAAATGAATTTTAAATTAAATCAACACAAATAGAAGTAAATTTTGGATTATATTTTTCTTTTACAACAGATACAAATTTTGATTTTTGATTATTTCACTAAATTCACTTCTTATTTTATTTTGATCGAAAACTAGCTTACCAGTTTCTATATCCATAGCTAAAGCTAGAGAATATCCAAGGGCAAATAAGCCGCAATCTTTAGTATCTTTTTGTTTAGACGCTTTTACATTAATAATATTAAAAAATCTTGAGCCACCGGAAAGCCTTTTTAACGCTGGCTTAATAAAATTTAGATAATACTCTGGATTATTCATACTATCATAAAGGAACCAGTTATAATAGCCATTGTCTGAATCAACATAGCTCGGATTATAATTTGAAACAACGACCCAGTTGTCATGAGCATGTAAAACTTGAACGAATAAAGATTGGCTAAGTTTACTTTCATATTACTTCTTTTTTTAAAGACTTCATATTCCTATTCCTTATTTATTTTATTTTTTTTTTCAGAGATAAAACCAATCATTAATTGACGATCAAAAAAAAAAAAAAAAAAATGAACTGATTTTCTCTGACTCTCTAAATGAATTTAATCCAAAAATAACTTTTTAAAAAATGGAAGCAGCTGAATACTCCAACTAGAATGATTGTGGATTGCTCGCGATAGCTTACGCTCAAATGTTGGCAAATGATACGGATCCCTATAATATTATATTTGATCAAAAACTTATGCGCTTAACTTATAATAGTTTTATTAACTTTGGTAGTTTGTTTAACTTTTATGGTGAAATTTTATCTGAAAAAAAAGAACTTGTTCCATTTACCATTAAGTGGTAATTTTTTTTTAATTGTTTCTTCTTATTTATTCAAATTCTTCTTACTTACCTTTAATTTTTATTTCTAATTGATTAGTTATTTCTAATATTTTAAAATAAAATTCGATTTTAATTGACTTAGCTTTTTTATTTTTTTTAACACCTCCTAAATTAAGGAAAAAATTTCCAAAGGAAAAATGTTACGAAAGGGAAAAAGTTTATCAGGGAAAAAAAATTCTTATTCGTAATATAGAGGATTTCGTTATATGGGGGTTCGTTATACGGAGGATCGACTGTATAGGGATTACTAATCTTGATTATTTAAAAAATATTTAGTGAAAAAAGTAAAAAAATGTTTCCTGTTAATTCTGCAGAAATGAATTGCCACATTTTGTTTATTTGCCTATTTAGGTTTTTTTAATAGAATAGTTTAATAAAAAACCTAAGTTGATTTAATCTTACTTTTATCTAATGAAAAAAGACAGTATGTTTGAAACTCTACGTAATATTACGTAAGCTTACATTTTCTTACATTAAATTACGTAAAATAACAAAATCTTACCCATTATACAGTTTAACTTTAAACACTGTATTAGATCCTTTGAAAGAATAATCTCCAATCACGGTCGGTTCTTGATTATTTTCAGTAAAAAAATCACTTTTCTGCGTTTTTAATTCATTTTCACTATCTTCAAAAATTTTATTTTAATTGGCTTTTTCCATTTTAGTCTCGGAATTGTTAAAGTTTTTAATTATTTTGTTGATCTATTATTAAAATTAATAATTAAATGTCCTTCCTTCTTTAAACAGCCTTCAGTTCATGCTATATTTGAAGATATTTTTAATACATTTTTACAAAAACTACAAATCATAAAATATAAAAGCCTCGTAAACAAAAAAATCATGAGCTTTTTCTTTCTGTTTCAGCTTTTATTTCGTTTATTTTATCATTTCTAACAACAAGATTATCTTGATTCTTAATAAGATGAATAGGGTCTAACTATTCAACACAATAAAAAAACTTTTCAGCACAAATTTAAACTGATCGTCACAAAATTTTATCTTCTCAGCATAAATTTTAAAAAATAGTGAAAAAATTGTTGAACACAAAAATTTTTATCCTAAAAAATTGTTGAACACAAAAAAAAATAATTTAGAAAATTTTTATCACAAAAATTAAAGACAAAATAAGCTTTGCAACACAAATTTTATTTTTTTTTCAATTGTTTAAATTTCTTAAGAAATGCTTTCAAATTTTTTTAAAATTATTAAAATTAGTTTTAAAAATTTTTAAATTTCTACTTGAAAATTTTGTCCAAATTTAGTCTAAGAATGAATCTTAGAAATCGAAAAAATATCATAAAGAGAAAGATCCGTTTGTTAACAAACCATAAAAAGGTAGAGCTAAAAATTCTGAAAAATGGTACGTGAGAGAATTAAACAATGATTTAAAACATACTTTATCAATAAGCTTTGTAATTTTAGATTAGAAAAAAGTGGGTCTCCCTTTTCAAAACAAAAATTAAAATTTGAAAAAAAGAAGTAGAGCAAAAAATGTGTAAAAATGGTTTTCTAGAGACTAATTTTTTTTAATGTCTTTTCTTTAAGCTTCAAAATTTACTTTATTTACCTAACTTCCACTTATAAATATCATTAAATAAAATTTGAAATTAAAAAAAAAAATTATTTTATTATAAATATTTTTGTGTTAAAAAAAATTCCTTTAAGAATTATTTTCAAACACAATTTTTTTCTGTTGAATGTTTTTTTTATTGTGCTAATCAGAAATTGATTGTGCTGAAATAATATTTCCGAAAAATTCAGCATTTAACTTTTTTCAGCATTTATTCAATAAATTTTGTGTTGAAAAGTTTTTTCCCTTAATTTAAACTAGATTATTTATTTTTGTGTTCAACGATTTTTTAGAAAAAAATTTTGTGTTCAAATTTTTTCACTATTTTTTAAAATTTGTGCTGTGAAGATAAAATTTTGTGTTAAAAAGTTTTTTTCTTTTTTTGAAAAATTTGTGATGAGACGATTTAATTTTGTGACGATCAGTTTAAATTTGTGTTGAAAAGTTTTTTTATTGTGTTGAAATAATAATCCCGGATGAATATCAACAACCTTTGGGACATCCATAATTTTGATATCTGATATTTTTAAATGACATTAGAGGTTTGTGAAAGAGAAAGTGCTAAATTGACCTGACTTTCTTCAGAATTTTCTTTTTTCTCTTCATTCATGCAATCCAACTCTTTTACCGTATCAAAATCCTCATCACAATCACATGCATTCAAACCGCAACGATCAACCGTTGATTGTAGTACAGGTTGTACTATCTTCCTTCTATGTACTCTCTCTCATTTCTCAAAACTGATATTAAAATCATCAGTTTCTCTGTTTCTCCAATCAATTTTATTTTATCTATCTTAATATTTAAAAATACAGTGATTTTTTTTCAATGGACTCAATTGTTTAACATGGTGAGAAAAAGTTAGCTAACTATAAAGAAAAAAAAAATTCCCATGGTCAATTAACTGACGGTAAATGTTAACCTGAAAAAAAAATTTGACACATATATTGACAAACTGATTAATTAATTGTTTATCAAAATATTTATTATTTATTTATTTGTTTTCTGTACCGAGCTAGAGCTCCTTCAGAATAAGTTAAAAATTAAAAAAATAAAATAAAAATAAAATTCAATTTTAATTGACTTTGCTATTTTATTTTTTTTAACACCTCCTAAATTAAGGGAAAAATATTCAAAGGGAAAATGTTACGAAAGGGAACAAGTTTAATAGGGGACAAAAAAAGGGGGAACATTTTTAGAGGGAAAAATACTAAGAGGGAAAAAGTTACAATGACCAATTAACGGATGTCATTTTTTTTAAATTCGTTTTATAGAGGTTTTTTTCTTAAGAAAAGTATTACTCGTTTTTTTTTTATTAGTTCGTTATATCGGGATTTCGTTATAAAGAGGTTCGTTGTATCAAAGAAAATTAGCAATCTTTTTCCTTTATAAAAAATTGGTTACTGGATTCTTATTCGCAATATATAAGATTTCGTTATATGGGGGTTCGTTATACGGAGGATCGACTGTACTCTTAATTTCGATGTTATCAAATCCAAACTCAAAAATCGGATGAAATTTGGTTCTTTTCATAGTTTTTTTGGGTGATTTATCTTTCCCAGTAAACATCAACTCAAGTTACTTTTTAACTTTTCTCTGAAAAGAAATTCAAGTCAAGTTAAGACTTGACTTTTAACTCTTAAAAAAAAATCAAGTCAAGTTAAGATTTGACTTTTGCTCATAAAAAAAATTCAAGTCAAGTTGTGACTTGGACTTGACTTGAGACTTGAGACTTGAGGACCAACTCTGATTATGACTTTGCTTTTGCTGTTATCTCATTTCCTATTAGCTCTCAGTCTGATCCTTTCAAAGTTCAAACGGGAGTGAAACAAGGTGGAATATTATCTCTATTTTTGTTCAATTCATTTATAGATGATCTAATTTAAGATTGTTTAAAATAAGAAATTGGAGCTCAATTTAAAAATCTTAATTTTTCTATAATAGTCTATGCCGATGACATAATTTTAATAAGTCCAGCTGACTTTCACCTCCAAAAACTTTTAAATATTTGTGGGGAATATGGATCCAAATGGAGGCTTAAATTTAACCCTAGTAAGACTCATGTAATTAATTTTGGACCTATTTTATTTAACTGTGTATTTTTCTTAATCCATCAAGCTATCGAAAATTTAAAAAAAACGCAAAAGAGTTTTTTTAGGTATTTCATTTCTTTCACCCAAAGCCAATCCAAATTCGTGTCCGGGTTTTGAATCCTTCATTTACAAAACTTATTGTTTATCAAAATTTACTTATGGGCTTAAGTCATTAACCCTTAATAAATGTACAAAAGAATCTCTGAATATTCTTCAAAACAATCTGATTAGGCACATGTTTAAGTTAGCTACTTACTGCCACATGCTAAGAATTCTGAAAATCTTAAGAATATTCAATTTTGAAAAATTTTATATTTTTTCTAAACTAATTTTTTATTGATACAATCAAATTTAACTACCTCTCTTCACAGATATTCAAATCTCTGTCTACAGACGCACCCTCAAATAAATCCTTTTCATATGACATGGCTCTAATTTCTAAATTTTTTGGGACAAATATTTTAGAAATCGCTGAGAATGTGAAGAACTTTAAAAAAAATCTGTTTAATTATTTTATCTCGAATAATGGCATATCTGACTCAATTAGATTTTGTTTAAAAAACATTAGGCTTAAATATTATAAAAGTTTGCTTAACTTAAGCAAACTATTAAAATAACCCAGTTAATTAGAATTCGATGTAGCATCAATGGAAAAAAAATATTTACATCGATGTTTCGTCGATGAGGAGTGAGCAGATTCATAATGTTTCATCGATGAAAAATAAAAATTTCATCGGATTTTCATTTATTTAAAATAATTTTTTTATTTGAGAAATTATAGTTTTGTGAAATTTAGTACAATAAAACAGAATAAAAAGTAAAGAAAACTATTGCTTTTTTCTAGAAGTAAAAAATTAATTCTGTAAATACAAAATAGTGCAACATTCATTGTGGTATTAAATTTCAATGTCTCTTAATGATGCGCAAACTCTTTACAGAATACAATACGTTCAAATACATTGAAATATAATTCTGCTAATATTGGAGAGTTTTAATAGAATGTTGTCTATTATGCAACTATGAATGTTGCACTATATTGAATTTACTGAATTAATTTTAAACATCTAGAAAAAAATGAATAGTTTTATTTTACTTTTTGTTCTGTTCTATTGTACTAAATTTCACAAAACCGAAATTGTTATCATCTTGCTAATGATACAAGGTGCGATACCGATTCTTAAAAGCTCATTCCACATTAATCCAGATTAATCTAAAAAAAAAAGGTCTCCTCATAATTAGCTTAATTTTAATTTTTTTTTAATGAATTAAATAAACAAACCTTGTTATGATCAAGGAGTAAATTTATTTTACTACTGATTCACGACTTAATTATTTTTTTAGTCGACTAAGAAAAATCTGGTTTTGCCATTTGAATAATTAAAGCAGTTAACAAACAAGACTTTATTTTAAGGATCAAATGCTTATATAAATTTTTCACACAAATACCTTAGCATACAGGCTTAAAAATAAGTAAGTTACAGGCTTTAAAAAAAATAAGTAACTTAATATTTAAGAAATAATTTAGTCAACTCGTTTCAGAAAATTTCAAACATTATTTAAAAGTCTTCGATCAAGATCTTTTCAAATTGGATTTTAACGAAATAGAAAAATTATAGACTGTTTTTTAATGCATATATGCTTTCTTAATATTACTCAAGCACAGAATCAAAGTTCATGAAAAGTTCAAATAGTGACTTCTCCTATTTTTGTTGCTAAAAAAAATACTTGTAGGTTTTGATTATCTCATCTTAAATTCATTGGTTAATTTGATGATTTTTCGATGATCCGCAATTTTTCCTCGATGAAACATTAATTAGGTTTTGACTGGGAAGATGGAATATCGTAAAGTTGTCCAAAATACTTTTAATAAGTATATTTTTATCTTTTTATCTTTCTTTTTTCCTTCTTTTAATGATAAATAGATTTTTTTTTTGATATCTTGAACTTTTTTTATTATTTTTTTTGTTTATATTTTTTTATAACCTTTTACTTTTACTTCTCCTTAAGGGAGGCTAATTCAATTAATAAATAAATAAATATTGCTAAAGTAAATTACAGATTGAAACATAAGATGTATGTCAGTATGAATTTATAAATTTGCCATTTTGTAAAATGATTTTGGCAAATGATTAAAGTTCAGAGAAGTGTTTTCTTTTGAGTATTGTTAGGTATTTCTAAAGTACTCTTTTTCTGTCGATTGTGCATTTTTCAATAAAAAAATGACTAATGAAGTGTTTTGCTTAATTTTTGTAAAATTTAAATTTTTTACAAAATTTTTTTTTAAAATTAAAATAAATTTTTGCATGGAAAAAATTAAACTTTGCTTATTAACTTTTGGAAAAAACATTAAAAATTAGATAAGTTTTTTATTGAATTTTTTTAAATTCCTTGTCAAAAAAAAAGGTAAATTTTATTATTTGCTAAGTCATTTTACAACGCGACATTGTGTTGATATGAAAGAACAATAATTGATAAAAAAATTAAAATTTTTTGATTTGAAATATACATTTGAAGATTAACTTGAATTTGCCTTCAAACACTAATTTTCAGAATATAAGTTTAAACATATTTAATATATCGATAGGATTAAATACCTAGAAATTTTGAAGTGATAACATTCAGAGGGCATGAAAAGATCAATCAGGACTTACATTTCATCAAATAAAATTAAAAGTACAAAATTTACTTGTATTTACTCTTTAAAATAAAAGTTCAACCACAGATCTACCAACTTAAGATTAGATTCAAAAATCATAAATCTAATAAAAGAGCAAAAAAATTTACTTGTGCTGAAATTTATAGCAGCGATGAAACTTGTTAAAAAAGGAACATTTATCAAATTAAAAAATAAAATAAACTAGAAAATCTGCAGTAATCTATTTTTAATTAAAGTAAAGTTTTATTATTTAAGAAATTAAAGAAATTTAAAACAAATTTAAATGATCAAAGCTCTCAAATCAATTTGGAGCTTTTGATTAGCTTTGAATGTTCAATTTCAATTTGAATAAGTATTATGCTTTTTACCAGGAAAATTAAAAAAATTAATTGTAGAGATTTATTTTCTAAAGAATAGTATTTTTATGTAAAAAATTAATTATTTTACTCTGTAATTTAATGCAACATATTTGGCAAGATTATTTAGTAATGAAAAACCAGTAACAAATTTTTTTTCTTAATGATCATATTTTACTGAACTGATTAAAAATATTCTTGATATTCTTTAAATTGAAATTTAAATTATTGGGAAAATTTAATTTAAATAAAAATATTTTCAACAAAATTACATTGATTTAAAAATAAAATAAATTAATCGCTAAAATAGATCAGTTTAAATATAAATTTAATGAACTAAGCAGGATAGATAATTTTGCAATATTTTTTTATTTTTAAGTGTAAAAAAATTGATATAAAATGTAACATTTTAAATGATAACTTTATCCCGTTTCGTGAAAATGTTATTAGAGCTAGAACAAATTGAAATGAACTTCTCAAAGTCAAAAAATTGCTTGAAACCTAGCAAAAAAATTTAAAACTATGGATTATTTTAAAAATAGATTTTTTAACATTAAAAATTTTAAAACTTTCAAATCTTTTCCATAATTGAATTTTTTTTTAAATAAAAGAAAAAAGAAATAAAAGAAACTCTCATTTGGAAAGAGACGCGGATTTGTAGAAGAAGATGAAATCGAAGAAGTAATTATTCAAAGGGGAAATTCGTGAAAGTTCTTAAAAAAGAATATAAAAGATAAACATTTATCATAAACCGGTACAGAAAACAAATAAATAAATAAAATAAATAAACCTATAACTTTATCATTTATCATATTTTCAACTTTCATTTTTTTAGCTTATTTACTTTATTTTGATTCTTTTTTTTTATCTCATTTTATTAACTTTAATTTTATTTTTATTTTATTTTATTTTTATTTTATTTTTATTTTATTTTTATTTTATTTTTATTTTATTTTTATTTTATTTTTATTTTTCTTTTCTTTTTAGAGCCATCCGTCACTGGAATGAATCGATTACTAGCTTCGCTGACATAGAAAATTAACTCATTGTACATTTCCTGAATATTTAAATTCTCAAATAGGTGCACCCAATCAATATTTGATAGAAAATGAGAAATTTTTCCAAAGTCAGATTTATTATAAATAAATTTTTTACAGGTATATGATTCCTTACTAACCTTGTTTTTGAGAACAAAATTGAAAAAGATAACCAGATGTCCTTTATTAATGTTGCCAAGAACAAATTTTGTATCGATTGCATACACACTGCCAGGCTGAGTCGTGAAAATCAAATCCAAAGTGTTGACAGCTTTTTCGTTTGACATTTGAAAAGTTGGGATATTTACATGCTGATATAGAAAAGTATCGCTTAGTGTCTCTCTGAATTTATGTTCGAGTCCATTTTCGTTTAAGATTTCTGACACACAGCCATTTGACCAGATGATTGATGGAAAGTTAAAGTCACCCATTATTAGAAGATCCTTATAACCTCTCTCGTCCACATAGTCTTTAGCTTGTTTGAAGACTAGATCGAAATCGTTCATATCAACAAAATCGTTTGGCCTATAAAGACAGCCAACTAAATATTTTTCACAGTTAAAATTAACTACTACCCAAATTTGTTCTATTTTACTTAAATTAAAACCTGCATCATTTAATTCAAATGAGTCGATTTTTTCATCAATGTAGAGACATACACCACCGCCTCTGCGTCCATCACTTCTGTCCTTTCTGTACAAATTGTATCCTTTAACGTTCGTAATTGAGATGCTCTTGAACCAAGTCTCACTAACTGCTACAATTTGTGGGCTATATGTTTCAATAACAACACTGAATTCATCTAGTTTATTGTCCAAAGAAGTAGCATTTAAATACATACATTTTAAAGATTCGAGACTATCTACACGTGATGGCGCTTCTGATGAACGATTATTGCTTCTTGAATTTGACGATCTGATTTCCACGGATGCCATATCGAAAGGGCGAGTCTTGTGAAAGACCATTATTTGCTTCATTTCTTTGTTTTCTCAATTCATAGTCTAAAGCTCTTTCTGTTTCAGTCAAATCTGGACTAAGATAAACAGATTTGAAAATATTTGAATCTCTCAACTTTTTCGCTGCTAGTAGTAGTGGATTTCTGTTTGCTTCTTCTTTGAGTTCAACTAGAATTGGTCCTGGTTTACTTTGGTCTTTAGATCTCAAACGTCTTGAATACGCTGGCTTGATATCACTTTTTCCAATAGTGGATAGAATTTCATTGATTTTTGCTTCATCTTCTGCTTTCTTGTCTGCTAAAATCTCTTTCTTTGATTCTGGCACACCATAAATAATCACATTTTTTTTCCTTCTATTTCTTTCATTCATTTCGCTAATGGTTGCATTTTCTACAGCTATCTGATCCGCTGGTTTTTTAGCATTTTTTGTTCCTTGTTTTACCATTTGAATCCACTTGCTACTGTTGTTGGATGAGTTTGCTGTTTTATTTGCGTGCTTTTTATTTTGGTTCACTTGTGCTTTTCCTTTCCTGACTTTTGGCTTACGTGTGCTTTTATAATTTAAAGCTTTTCTTTTTTTTTTTTTCTTAAAATAAATATGTATTTTGTATATGTATGTATTTTTATTTTATTTTTATTTTATTTTTATTTTATTTTTATTTTATTTTTATTTTATTTTTATTTTATTTTTATTTTATTTTTATTTTATTTTTATTTTATTTTTATTTTATTTTTATTTTATTTTTATTTTATTTTTATTTTATTTTTATTTTATTTTTATTTTATTTTTATTTTATTTTTATTTTATTTTTATTTTATTTTTATTTTATTTTTATTTTATTTTATTTTTATTTTATTTTATTTTATTTTTATTTTATTTTTATTTTATTTTTATTTTATTTTTATTTTATTTTTATTTTATTTTTATTTTATTTTTATTTTATTTTTATTTTATTTTTATTTTATTTTTATTTTATTTTTTATTTTTTTTTAAAACTTATTCTGAAGGAGCTCTAGCTCGGTACATAAAACAAATAAATAAAAATAAATAAATAAACCACCTAAATAAAAAGGGGTATTATTAATCGATCTCTTACATTACTTAAACGATCACTTAATAAAATATATTATTTTATTTTTTCTATCTATAATATTATTTATTCGATTAATTTGATTAATTAACTGTCTCTAATAATAAATATTTATGTATCCTGAGTTTTTTTGTCACTAAATTTACTGAAGATGAGTATGATTTTGATGAATATAGATCTTAACTTAATTAATGAACAGTTGAAATTATCTCTTGATTTAATTTAATTATCTCCTGTGAGAGTTTTTTTTTGTGGATATTGAAAGATGATCTAATGTGATCTAAGATTTATCAAAGTATTGAAATGTCTGATAGTGAGTATCGAGTAGTTGATGACTATGTAACTTCTGAATCAGAATCTGAAGACGAGGTCCAAGAATCCAATTAAAAGAAAAGAACCAGGAAGAACTGGATCTATGAGAGAACATTCGACGATCAAGAAGCATCCAAAGACTGGTTAGATAATGAAAAGATTTGGTCTTCTCTGAAAAGTAGTGAAACTGAGGCTGGTTTAAGAGTTGATTATCGATGCAACCTAGTTAAGAGAAAAGGACCTCAATGCGCAGCTGCAATTTATTTACTTTATAAAAGTGAAAATCAATCAGTGGCTTTATTTAAAACAAAGGATCAACACAATCATGATGAGATTGCCAACACTGGGCATGGTATTAACAAAGAGACCAAGGAATATATAGAGGACTTACTAGAAAAAGGTGTTCAATTACCGACCGTGAAAAGTGAGACCGTGTAAGTCTAAAAAGGCGCTTGAGTACCAATCAGAAGCAGATAAAGAAGAGAGAGTTGTCAGCTCAATCAAAGTTCTAAAGCAAAAGATAACAGAAGTAGAGGAAGAAACTCCACAAGAAAGGCTTATATTTTTCTTAGTACCAAAAAATAATTATTTTTAATACCAAAAAATAAAAATAAAAAATAATTATCTTAAAACCAGAATTAATTGCCTTTGAACCAAATAAAATCAATTAGTACCAAAACTAATCAATTAGTACCAGATTTTTTTAATAAGAAATTTAACTAATTTACTTGCTTTTATCTGACATAATGTACTAAATTAATAATTTAATGTACTTAACACATATGACACTTATTATACTCACCTATACATCTCACAAAAATAATATAAATTCCCAAGTACTCAATAAATAAATCTTTACAAAATTAATCCAAAAGCAATAATAAAAAAATAAAAATAATAAAAGGAGGTCATCCAAGTACAAATAACGCTTTAGAATCCACAAACAATGTAATAAAAGAAGAAGGTACATTCAGAGATAGAGTTGCTTTAAGAGAATTTAAAGAAATAATAGAAAATATTATAAACAACTGGTCAAGAGATCGAGATCCAACATACCTCACTACTATTCAGTTCACTTTGAAGCCAAATGTTTTATTATCGGACTGGACATCAGGATTTGTTTGGTGTAGATTAAACAAAAGAGTAATAAAATATTCATTTGATAACAAGCTTCTATATCTCGTCGCTTCAACTAAAAATACAGAAGAAGCAAATAAACAGAAATGTAAACACTTTTTAGAAGCTACTCAAAATTGGTCAACGTTCGATCAATACAATCATTGGAACTATTCAATTAAATACTTAGAAATAAACTTTGACTCATGGGAATTAAGCAAATGTTCATGTCACTCCTGGCAAAAGACTTATTTATGTAAATATGTGGTTGGTGTATCAAATATTCTAAGGTTGAATGTGTTTCCAGCAGTCGACATACAAATGGAGGGTATCAGAAAAAAGGGCAGACTTAAAAAAGCAGCACCAGCTTTAACTCGTAATTCTGTTGTTCCTATGTTCGATTTCAATATAAATGTCCAAGATAATATAATCGAAAATCAATCAATGGAATTTAATGTTCAACAAGATCTTATTGAAAATATTCAAGAGATAGAAAATCGATTACAATTAAAATCTCCAAACATACCGCTTGAGTTTCAAGTAGATACAGTATACAATATATAAAATATAATTGTTTTTTTTCTTATCTTATGTTAATTTTTTATTTTTAAATTTTTTATTTTTGGTATTAAATAATTATTTTTTGGTATTTTATTATTTCTTTTGGTATTTTTCTGATTATTTTTTGGTATCAATAATAAATATTTTTGGTTCTAAATAATTATTTTTTGGTACTAAGATAAATATAAGCCCACAAGAAACAGTTATACCAACAAAAAAGAACAAAAAAATAATTGAAAAGGAATCTGAAAAAGTAGTGCAAGCATCAACCAGCAGTGATATAAGTAAGAAAGTAGAAGCTCCACTAAAGAGAGGTAGAGGTAGACCAAGAAAAAACTTATAAGATATTATTTTATCTGAAATTTTTTATAATTCTTTTTTTTTTAAATCAATTTAATAAATAAAAATAAGAGATACTTTAAGTAAAATTAGTTGCTGTTTTATTTATTTGAGGAGACAGATTAATAAATATAAGTTAAGGGTATTTAGTAAAATAAGAGATAGAAAAATATTAGTGATCGATTAAGTAATTTTAGAGATCGATTAAATACGGCCGATAGTAAAAGTTCACCACAAATTTATTAAATCTAGAACAAATATTATATGAATTATAACAAAAATATTAAAAACAACACAAATGATGAATATCAGAACAAATTTAATATTTTATTAACAGAAAATAAAAATGTTGCACATAAATGAAAAAAATGTAACAGATATATTAGAGTAATCACTAATCAATTAAAAAATTAACTATCTGAGTTAATTAATAATCAATTGAGTGATTTAATTAACTTAATGTATAACTTATCAGTATAAAACAGATAGAAATGTGGAAGAGACACTTTTTTCATTTATAAAAAAAATGGAAATATAGAAAGTAAGATGAATAAGTACTTAGTTGAATTAGAAAAGTGGCTTTTCAAGTGGAAAATGAAGATTTCGGTTGAAAAGTCTTGCTCAATGATTTTTACTAAGAATAATAAAGAAAGTTCTGTGTTTAATTTAAGGATTTATGGGAAAAGAATCGAAAACTTAAAAGAAATAAAGTTCCTAGGTATTAGATTTGATTCTTAATTAACCTTTTCTTCAATGATAGAAGAAATTAAAGAACGTTGCAATTCAAGGCTAAATTTAATAAAAATCTTGTCAAATAAAAAATGGGGCCTTGACTTAAACACTTTAGGAAACCTTTATAAGTCTTTGATTGGATCTATTCTAGATTATACTTTTCCTTGTCTTAACTCTCTTTCAGAAACTAATATCAAAAGGTTAGAAGTAATCCAAAATTCAGCAGTTCGTTCTATACTAAAACTAAGATATGATACTCCCTCCAACATATTACATAATGAGGCATATAATAAACTTAAACTACTAACAGTCTCAAATCGACTTTTTGAGTTGAGTGAGAGATATGTTAGGGCAGGACTGAGCCATTCTGTTACATTAACTGTTAGACTGGTGGAAGAATATAACAGAGGTTTCGAATCAAGATACATCGAGTACCCAACTCCATTGTGTAATTGCTACCTTACTATTTCTTATTTTTTTCCTGAATCATCAAATAATTAAAATATGTATTCTGTTACTCTCTCTCTAATTTTAATTTTAATATTTATCTACTTTTTAAGTTATATCATTTTAACTTTATTTTTTTCTTACTTTTTATTTTTATTTTATTTTATTTAACTTTATTTTAATTTTTTTTTTTTTTTTGTTTAATCTGAAGGAGCTCTAGCTCGGTACAGATATACAAATAAATAAATAAGAGATACAACTTAATCATATAGCTGGTGGTTCTTTAAAAAATAAATCAGCATTGATTACTCAACCATCTGATTTAATCGAAACAATCGAGGCTGGTATTGAAGAAGAAGACGAAGAAGAAGAATTAATTCAGCCACCAACTAAAAGAATTAATAGGGTCACAAAGCTAGCTCACAAAACGTTGCTCATGAAAAAGTTACATGTAAAACATGCGGCGGTGAATTAAAAAAAAGGAAATATTTTTATTGTGTTAACAAATGTAAACAAGATAATTAGTACTCTAATTATTATTTTTATCTTCAATTTGTGATAAAAATTAAAAAAAAATTATTAGTTTAATGAATTTGTTTGTATTATTCTTTTTTTTTTTACTTCTTTCTAATAAAAATTCTATTTTCTTAATATGTGTTCATTATTTCTTTAAATTGTTCTAATAAATCAGTTCTTATTTTATTAAATTTGTGGTATATTTTACAATTTTTGTGGTTGAAAAATATTCATCGTCATTCATCGTCATAATACCTCCCTAATAAAAATAAGTCATTTAAGATTTATTGAACTATTTAAACATGAGCCACATGTAACAATCTATTCCAATTTTATATCTTCTTAACTTTCATTTATTTAGCTTATTTATTTATTTTTTAATTCTTTTTTTTTATCTCATTTTATTTACTTTATTTTATTTTTTTTATTTTATTTTTTTTATTTTATTTTTTTTATTTTATTTTATTTTATTTTATTTATTTTTATTTTATTTTATTTTATTTTATTTTATTTTATTTTATTTTATTTTATTTTATTTTATTTTATTTTATTTTATTTTATTTTATTTTATTTTATTTTATTTTATTTTATTTTATTTTATTTTATTTTATTTTATTTTATTTTATTTTATTTTATTTTATTTTATTTTATTTTATTTTATTTTATTTTATTTTATTTTATTTTATTTTTTTTATTTTATTTTATTTTATTTTTAGCTTATTCTGAAGGAGCTCTAGCTCGGTACAGAAAAAAAATAAATAAAAAAAAGATTTATTTTGAGCTAAATTTTTATTTAACGTATTATTGTTTAATGATCCTTCTATAACTTGTCAAAGGATGTCCTGGCAAGCTTTTGTTTTACAAAAAAATCATTTAAATCAATGAAATAGTAATCAGAACAACCGAACAATTGAACATCTAAAATCTTATCGTCTCCTATGTTCTTAATTTTTGCCCAAAATATTTTAAATTTTTGCTTAGCTCTTTGAATTGAGTCCTGAATTTTGAGCACAGTGGTCTTGATTGAAATATTTGATAGTTTAAACAAGCAAAAGCCAGGTACATTATTCAAATATTCTTCTTTGATCATATACAAATCTTTTATGCACAACTCTTCTTTACCTTTGAACTCCAAAAATTCTACCTTAAAATTTTAAATTTAAAAATTGAATTATTTTGAAATACTAAAATAATACTTCATATGTGGCTTGCTTGTCAAGCTTGTCAATATTATTTGCTTTAATAACTTTAGCTCTGAGCCACATTCCACAGAAGTTACTTCGAGCAATAACTATTTGTCCGATTGAAAAAATTGTGGATTTTTCCGGCAAGAATTTTTTATCTCCATAATAGTCACTTATTTCTTTAAGTTTTATTTTTTAAAAACAAAATTTTTTAAACTTTATTTACTTGATCGAGGTAGTGAGCTTTGCTAAATTGGCACAATTTAGCTCATTATTTTTTTTGTCAACACCTCCAATAATGGTGGCTTCAAAAATGCCATCACCAATGTATCGAAGGTTATTCAGAAAAACAAAATTGTTTATTAAATTTTTGTGTGTTTGAAAGCATTCATGGTAAACTTTTATTGATTTCGAAGTTGAAGGTACCAATACTAAAAAAATTATAATTTAAATTTTATCATTAAACATTGTAGTAAATTAAGAATATCAAAATGTACAAATAGGTGTACTAATTGTTATTACAATTTGAATTTTTATCTGAAATTTTTAGATTGAAAATACTAATTAATTTGGCGTTGTGAAATTTCATACAAAAATTCCAATACAACAAAAAGCATTTTCAACTATTGTTTCAATGGACAAAATTTTTTTCTACAGATAAAAAGTGAAAAAACTTTTTTTTACCTACTGCAAGATCTGCACGAATTTCGCAAAATTGCACACTATTTAAAACAACAAATTTTATGACCTATAGGTCATAAAATTGTTAAGACCCAAAAGAATTTTAAATTATAAAGTTGAAAGAAAATCTTGATTTAAATATTATTCAGTTTTCAGAGCAAATTATTATTTAAATTAAAAGTTAACTCATATAATCTTTTGATTAATCTATCACATAATTTACCAGCCTCAATAATTTAATTTTTTTAACTTGATAAAATAGAATTTATCATAAATTCAATATTCCAAATAAAAACTTATTTTTTTACTAAATTTTTTTCAAATTCTTTTGCAGCATACTTTTGAATTAGAGTGATGTAAAATTTTCAAAAAAAAAATTCAATTCTTAATGTAATTCGTTTATAAAAAAAGACTATCAGACAAAGAAAAGAAACTTAATAAAATTTTTGTAATTGAAATAAATTTTTAATCTTACTCTCTGCCCTTTTTTTGTGATACAGATGACACTTTTTTCTATTACAGTACCCATTTTGATTTAACTGTTCATTTTGATTTAACTGTTCTTTTTCATACAAGGTTTCTAAAATTTGAGTCAAATTAATATCGAAAAAAAAAATTTTAATAATTAAAAAGCACCAAAGCCAAATGCATGAGATTGGCCACTTTGCTCATTGAAGCCGTAGAAGTTCTTCGCCGAGTGATATTCCTGGGCCATTAGGTCCCAATTTTCAATCAAAAGGTCATCAGAAGGCTTTTTCGATTCTTTGAGCAAAGTTTCAGACAAACACTTTTTTGGCAGATCAGTCGATTTAGCCTCATCGGTGCCATCACAATTCCCATCATATCCACTTTCATTGGCATTGACATAAGACCTACAATCGTGAATATACATTTTGATCCTCTTATTGACATCTTCGTTTGGTAAAGAAGATTCATTTTTCGATGGCAAAAATATGGTTAAGTCATAGTGGTTGTTTAATTCTTGGATTTTTTCCTGGTATTTTTCGGCTATTAGAAAATTGTTTTCAATCATAGCTAAATTTCGAGATTGTAAATATCCCAGAGCGTCTTTTTTCTAGAATTATTTAATATTTAATTTTAAAAAATTTAAAAAAAAATTAATTTATTCAAAACCTCGAAGTTGAGCTTGATCTCAATGTGACAAAAAAAGATGGGCCATTTTATGATCATAAAAGTCTCGATCTTTGACCATCTGTACAGTGCCAAGTCTGAAAATTCATTGATCGCCTCTTCATTCCATTCGTTTGTGCCGTCAGCAGGCATTGCCTAGATAAAGGTTTCAGAGTTATTTTTTTCTTTATTCTATGCACAAATTTTGTATTACCATGGCCAAAGAGACAGGCAGTGCAAACACTGACTCTTTGTAAAAAATATCATCTAGAAATCTTATATCTTCAAAGTTTAATACTTCGCTATTTCCGTAGTCTATGTAAAAAACTTGGGCCGTTTTATCTAGGAAAAAAATATTTAAAAAATACCGAAAAATCTATTAAAGAAATGAATATTTTAAATTAACAAAAAAATTAAATTAAATTTTTCTTTTTTTTGGGGTTTTTATTTAAAGTTTTTTATTTTTTTATCTAACAAAATAAAGTTATCTAATTATACGAGGGAATGAAATTATTTTTTAAAGGCTCTCAATATTTGTAAATTTTTCTTTTATTAAATAGGGTTAATGTTTACAAAAAAAATTTCGGTTTATCTTTTTTTTTCTGAAAAAATATATTCTTTTTATTTCAATTATGTTTTGTTTGATTTAATAAATTTATTTTTGGTAGAATAATTTTGTTTATTTTTTATTAAATTTGTTGGGAATTTACAAAATTAGTTATATAAACTTAATAATAATAATAATAATAATAATAATAATAATAATAATAATAATAATAATAATAATAATAATAATAATAATAATAATAATAATAATAATAATAATAATAATAAGCTACGGCAAGAAAGCTTGCAGATGCGGTCTACTAGGAGATCGCCTATGGTAGCACAATACCCAATTTCAGACTATTCCTTTCCTTGTCTCTAATAGACTTTTTGAGCTGTGCGAGAGATATGCTGGAATAGGACTTAGTCATTCTGTTCCATTGGTAACCAGACTGGTAAAGGATTATATAAAGGATTTCGAATCAAGCATGTAATATCCGACTCCACTGTGTAATTGCTACAATAAGCTTCAACTTTGTAAACAAGTGTCAAATGGAACTTTATATTTCACTATATCTAATTTTAATTTTATTTTTATTCTATTTAATTTTATTTAACCCTATTTTAATTTTTTTTTCATATTTTATTCTGAACGATCATTAGCTCGATACAGAAAATAAATAAATAATAATAAATTTATCCTTTTTTACTCTATAATAGTTTTTCTTTACTCTATTGCTGAATATTTATGACATTCTTAGAATTTTTTGAGTGTGTGAAAAAAATATTGTCATATGCCTATGTCCATGAGTTTTAAATAATGAACTTACTTTAAACGTAAAATTCTAAATGACCATAAAATTCTTTTTTAAAATATTTGAAATTTTTACTTACCACTTTCATTGACTGAAATAACTTTTGCTCGATACCATTTTTTATCATGAGAATATCGTCCAGCATAAATCAAAAACTCGTCTATAAATTCAACACGAGTTTTTTCATTATTTTCTGGGTCGTCATAAAACAAGCTAAAATCAAAAAATTTACAAATCATATTCAGCATAAATAAATCAACAATAAAAAATACATTACTTAATTTTTTTTTCAAATTTTTCCTTGCTATAAAAAAATTCCTTATATTGAATAAAGAACAAAAATGGACTGACCACATGTGACACAAAGCACTCAAATTTATTACTAGAATTAATTATATAATAATTTAGTTTTTTTAATTTTGAAGGGTCGCTAAGTTTTGTGCTCTTTCCAGCGGATTGAGAAGCTGACAGACTGGAATTTGAAATATTTTTTTTTTTCTTGCTTTTATTTTTATATTCAAAACTAGGACTTGATTTTTCGATCGAGTCACTTGAAAAATCAATTAAATTTTCATTGTTGGCCTTTTTTTTGGGAGAATTGACACAGTTTGGAGTTGAAACCAGAGGTGAACTTGGAATGGTCTCGTTTGGCCATCCATTTATGGTATTGATTGTGGGACGAGCATTTTCTGTTTGATCAATTAGAACTGAACGAGCATTTGAGTTCTGTGAAATTGCATTTCCAGACAATAAGTCACTAGAAGTTGATTCCACCGTTTTGTTTGAATTCAAACTCAATTTGGCTTCATTTATCCGCTTGATAATTGATAAAAAAGTGTCAAGATCTAAAAAAAAATGCTGCTCAAGGCAAAAATAAATTTTTTAGCTTTTTTATTTCTACCTTTTTGTAGTTGTTCGCAGGAAGAAATAGATTGGTTGTTAAAATGTTTAATAAAGTTAGATAGTTGAATTTTATTTTCAGATAAGTGTAGTAAGTCGGGATGTATTTGATAAACTTGTTTAATGATCTAATTTTTTAAAAAATAATTAACAAAAAAAAATTTAATTATAATTTTGTTCACTGTTTTGTATATGTCATCAATGAAAAAGATTCGGCTATTGATTTCCTCCAGTTCTTTGTAGATTTGGTCTGAAAAATCGTTCATTTTAGCCTTGATAAAATTTTAATTTTTCTCAATGAAAATTTTTTTGGGCTTGGATTTTAAGTTACAATAAAAACGTGCTTAGTTGAAACACTCTGTGCACCTATTCAACAAAATTGAGTTAAAATCGTTTTATTTTGAATTTTCAAAAAATTCAAGCCACGTGATTTAACATTTCAGTCATTCTTTTTTAGTAAATTTGAATTCTATTAATGGTTTAAATTTAACTTAAATTTTATCTAGATAATTTTTGTATTTTATTGTTGTAGATTGCGCACAAATTTTTAGAGAGGACTCAAATTAAAAAAATATTTACTTTTAAGTTGAGTCGAAAAATTTGTGCTAAACAAACCTTCAATTTTAAGTTACCATTACTTAAATTTTATATCTTAAATTGTAAACTCTAAAAAAATAGTAAAAATTGAAAGAAGGGCTTTACAATAAAATTCAGTTAAGAAAGATATGTATTCATTTATTTTAAAAATCAGTAAAAAAATAAAATCAGTTATCAAGTAAAACTGGTTAACAAAAATATAATTAAAGTAGAATTGATTTTTTTTTAATTAAATTTTAATAAAAAAAAAACCTTTTTTCTATTAAATTCAAACCTCGTTATAACGAACTACTTGGGCGGAAAATTCGGTATTCGTTATATCGAAATTCCTATATAAAATGATAGGGACAAAAAAAATTTTAAACCAAATTTTATTGATTTAAATAACTAAAATAAAAATGCGAAAAAAAACAAAAAGTTAATTTTTTTGAAAAAAATCGGTAATAGATGGTTGTTTGGTAAAGCTACTTTCAATTATAAAATTTTCAATATTAAATAATAAATTAATTACATTAGAATTATCATTTTTTTGGTTAAAAAAAATTATTTCAGTTCATTTAATCTATCGATTGCTTCTTTTGAGTTAATCCTTCGTTTATTTGCATCTTGTTGCTCTTCAATTTCTGTATCACTGTTTTGCTCTGCTAGATTGCTTGTTGCTATTGAATCGACGATTTCTGCCTCTTTTCCAGCTTCGAAGTGGTTATTTTTTGCTTAATATGTTTTTTTATAATTTCTATCTTGACTTCAAGACAGATACATTTTTTCCTTTTGCAAACTTGCTTTTCATTCATTTTTATCAATTAGAATTTTTAGATAAACAATAATATTTTTTTTTAAAACGTTTATTAAATTTTTTAAATGGCTCTGATTAATAAGACTCTATCCGCCATTGGAATTGAAAGTAAATTAAGAGTAGTTAAAAAAAAAAGCAACAACAAGAATTTAAAAAAAATGCACTGCGTGATTACAGTTTTTTTGTTATAAAGAAAAATTTAAAGTCCACTTTCATTGATCCATAGCTTGTTTTCATCCCAGATACTGCAAAGTGGCGTTTTTTGTTTACAGCTCCTTGAACTGTTAACGAATGCACCAACATAGTCTTCAATGAGATTAAGTACTAGTTTGTTTTTAAATGTTACACATTTTCTAATATATTTTGTAAAGAGGTTTTTGTAATGTTTGCATTAGTACCCTTGGGCCCGTCCATCCGATCTCTCTCGTCAGACGTATTGGAACATGTAATTATGCTCCATCTTAACTTTAACGCTCATGGTTAAGTTAATTAACTCCAGTGATATCGACAAAGATGTCGCTATATCACAGTTTTTAAGACGGATTTCTATTTTGTCAAGTTTTATGCCTTCAAAGAATTGATCTAAGAGATTTGTTGGGGTGTCATTAGGAAATTTATAAATTGATTTTATTGAGACATTTTGAATGGTTTTGATACGGGAAAAATTTGTAGCTGAGATTAGGATAGGAGTAAAAAAACTATAATTAATGATTAAACCGATAAAAGGCTTGTATATTGTAACTAGAGTATGAGGGTTTAATTTCCCTGATTTATTGGACAACACTTTTAAAATATTAATACGATCAGCACATCGAGAACGAACAAAATTTACATGAGCATTAAAGCATAAACTTTCATCAAAAGTTATTCCTAAAAAACAGGATTTTTATCATAAGGAATGGTTTTCTTAAAAATTTAAATATTTAAAGGTTGATTTTTAGAAGAGTTCCCAGAGAATAAAGTATAGCTTCATTTTTCAGGGGCCATCTTCATTTTCCATTTTATAAGCCATTCTTCTATTTTTTTAAGGTAATTATTTATTGTATTGGGAATATTTCCATATTTTTTAAAGATAAAAAAAGATACAAGGTCATCCGCAAAAAGAAGAGAATAGTTCTTATTTTTTGAATTTACTTTAGGAATGTCGTTTATTAAGATGGTAAAGAGTAATGGACTAATAACAGCACCCTGAGGAACACCTGTAAAAATACAACCCAGATTAGTACAAAAATTATTTACACTTACAAAAAATTTCCTATTGTGTAAAAAATGCTTAACCCACTCAAGGATATAGAGAGGAACTTTAAGCAGGGACATTTTATATAGGATACCGTTATGCCAGGTTTTATCAAAAGCTTGGGAGATATCAAAAAAAAGAGAACAAACCTTTTTTTTCCTATTAAGAGATTCAGAGATTTTTTGAGTCATAAAAATAAGGTTATCTGTTGTACGTCTTCAAGAACGAAAACCAGATTGTTCGGCACAGATCAGGTTATTTTCTTCAAGGAATTTGTAAAGCCTATTCCGAACTATTCGCTCTAAGAGTTTACCCAGACAGCTGGTGACACTAATTGGACGATATTTTAATGGGTCGTTTGAAACTTTCTGTTTTGGAATCATGGTTATTTTTGAGACTTTCCATTCTAAAGGTAAGGTCGCTGTTAAAAGACAATAGTTTAAAAATTTTTAAAATTTTTTGGAGAAAGGAATCTGGGAGGTTTTTTAACATTTTGTAACTTATCATGTCCGGGCCAGGCGCTGATTCATTTTTTAAGATTTTTAAGGTTTTTTTAATTTCAGCAATCTCTATTTTTGGGAAAGTATTGTTAGATTGAGGATAAAGGGATAAATATTGCTTACTTTGAATAAATAGGTCAATGAATTGAGCGTGACTTCGATCTGAGATGCTTAAATCATCAGACGAGAAAGTTTTCATCAAGAGAACTTTAAAAAGATTAGCCTTTTCTTCGTCAGATTTGTATTCTTTATTTTCATAGATAAGGTTTGGAATTTGGGAATTTGAAATCTTAGTTCTAACTTTATTTATTTTTTTTCAAAACGGCATTGACGAGCAAGGATGATGTCCTAATTTCCTTACAAATTTATTCATATTTTCATTTTCTATCTTTTCTTGCTCAAAGCGTAATCTATTAGTCAGAATATTACACTCTTTTTTTAGAGAAAGGCTATTAATACTGAAGGGACTTAAGAGACTAATTTGGATTAGTCTCTTAAGCTTTTTCCTCTCTAAGACAATTTCAAGAATATGTTTTGGGCAGGATTTTTTAAATTTCTTGTTTGAGAATCTTGGAATTGAATCGTAGGCTGCCTTTAAAATGAGTGAGGTTATCTCAGTATTAATTTTGTCTATATTGTCATTTTCAGTTTCGAGATCCGGACAGTACCGATTTAATTTTGTCTTAAATAGATCCCAATCTGCTTTTTCGTAATTAAAATTAAATTTTTTATTCTGATCAATTTTGAGAACGGAAAAGTCCAAAGAAAGAAAAATTGGAAAATGATCGCTTGTTAAGTCATCGTCCATAACAAAGAAAAAAATTATAGATGATCCTAAATTACTAGAGAGAATAAAAAGATCTAAGACTGATGAATAGCAATGACTCCTTGAAGTATATGTTGGCGTTTCGTCGTTAATTAATAGCATTTTAGGACTTTCAAGAATTTTTTACGTTAAACGTAAAACGTATATTATTGTTTTTAAATTGTTCTTATTCTCTCGGTTTTGACTCAAAGTTACAATATATGAAATAGTTTATTATTCTCCTACCGAGGCATACATCTTAACTTTATTTAAACTAAAGTTTTTTTACGCATCGAAATAACTAACTAAAATTTAATATTATTAGGTCTCTTTGCTTTATTTTGTAGAGATTTTTTTAAAATTATTGTACAACATTTTTTATATCTAGGCAAATCGCTTTTAAGTTGTGAAAGAAGACTAATATAATTCCCAAAATAGTGATGAAGATCTTTTTAAACTTTTTTTTAGAATTTTTTAATTTTTTTAAATGCATCTTTCAATTTAGTTCTCTGGAAATGATCTGGTAAATAATTAATAAGCGTCAATAATTAATACATGGGGTCAGCTCTTGATCAATATTTATTGACATCTTTCCAAAAAGATACACATTCTTCTCTGTCTAGAAATCCTTTTTTCATTTAGGCAACATGTCATTAATTGTGATGTAGAAGATAAACTTGGTGCAGTCAGTAAATTTTTTTGGAAAAATAAAAAATAGTTATATTTTTTATGATCAAATTTTTTTCCGATCAAGAAAAACATGTTAAATATCTAATTAATTTTTAAAAATAGCGAAAAAATTTTAATTTTTATTTATTTTATTCTGAGTCATAAAAAATTCTAAATTTGAAAAAAATGCTATTTTTCATTCATTCGAATTTCTAAATTATATGAACTAAAATTTATTAATTAATAATTCATCTTGATAATTAATAAGCAGATTGGTAGCAAATAGAAATAATTTAAAAAAAGATTAATAAAATTTAAAAAGTGTTGGATAAATCTTTTTTTTGGCAAAAATTTATAATTAAAAAAACGGGCAGATGCTATGCTCAAACTAAATTTCCCAAGCAAAAATTCAATTACAAGAGATCATATGAGGATGCAATCTTTTCCAAACAAATTCACATATTTAAAATAAAAATTTTCATAATATATTTATAAGCCCTAAAATGCAAAAAACTTGAAATCTAATTCCTAAGTTTCGAAATTGCGAAAACCATAAGTTCACAAAGTGCTGAATAATTTTAAAAAGCTAATTTAAAAAAAAAAATTCTCCAAATATAGATTGTAAATATTAGGTAATAATTCATTGCGTCAAAAATGTCCAACAATCGGATGCCATCCACTCTACCAGGAACTTTAAACTCGCTCAGAATGACATACATGAACTCGTTCAACCAAATACTGGACAATTCCATAAACATAAATTGCATTTGCAAAACAACCACCAAGACTGCAGAAAGTGGTCGCAGTTTAGATCAAGTCTTTGACTGCAATGATTTTTTAAGCGACTCGGAAGATGTCGAAATGGAAAACTCAAGCGCGCCCGGACTCGTGTGCACGATCTGGACTTTGAATCAAAATCAACAAATCTGAACAACATTTGTGACCTAAGCTGTTTTGAGAGCATGCGCTACATTCATTTTGTGCTCAAAAACTGCTTCAGTGATGTGAATGAAGACAACTTGGCAGAAAAATGCGACAAATTCGACCAGTTGTGGAAGAATTTCAAATTTTTGGCAAAAAATCCAACATCATGTGACTACTATGGTACCACTATATTTCACTATGCCGCAGCAGACAACAACAACCAACTTCTCAAGTATTCTCTAAAAAAATACTCCGAGGGAGTTTGTTGTGTGGACTCGAAAGGCATGAACCCTTTGATGCGAGCTGTGCAGCGAAACAGCTTTAAATGTGTGGAATTTTTGCTGAATGAGACAAAATCGGACCTTAATGGCAGCAACCAGTCAACCTATACTCCTTTGTGGTTTGCTGTATCTAATGGCTATGATCCTTTGACACTGTTGTTGCTAAACTTCAACGCAAACCCTTGCATAGTGAACAAATCAATTGGATCAACCAGCTCCCCAGGCTTGAGTTGATGAACCAGGAAGATTTGAGTGGTGTCCTAGAGACACGAAATGCCGACTCTTTGACAAGTCTGTATTTATCAGCCCCCTGAGAGCCTCCATTGTCTACTCAAGGCACGAAACTATGGTCAACATCTTGAAGTTTAATGCAAATGTGTATGAGATATTTGGCTCAAGAGCCAGTGATCCCACATTGCCAAAATGCTCATTTGCCAAATCCAACGAGGATTATGTAAATGCATTGAAATTTTTTTTCAGACAATTTGGCAATGTGGCCAAAGAAGAAGAGGACAGTCTGCCAGTTGTAATTCATGAAAAGTATTTGAATATTTTAAACGATTTTGTCCAGGATCCGAATGTGTATCGGCGAATGTTTGTGGAGTTTGTGAAACACATTATATTCAAGATAAATTCGAATTTAAATTTGGTTGACAAGTTGTATGAATTTTTGAATAGAATGGACAAAAATTCGGTTGAGTATGTGATGAGTGTGACACGGATGTTTCAGGATGAGGCTAATATTGACATGGAATGGAAGGACTATGTGGATTTGGTAGTGGATTTTATGGATTCGTTGAACAGGTTTCTGAGCTTGGACAATGGCAACATGATGAGCTTTTCATTTCATTTGAACACGGGCTCGGGACAAAATTTGAGGGCTTATAGCCAAAATTTGCTTCATTATTCGCTTATTTTAATTGAAAGGTATTTTAAGCCAAAGTCACTGATGGAATTGTGCAGATTTTGTATTAGAAAGCAAGTTTTTAAGCAAATTGAGCAAGAAAATATGAGGTACAGGCAAGGGTTTTTAAAAGATGATCATTTGAGTAAAGTTCTTCAAAGATTTCCCATACCGAATCAATTGAAATATTTTATTTTATATAAAAATTAGATTTTTTTTGTTATTTTTTTTTTGTTTGATCAGTAATTAATTTTAAATGTTTTAAAATTTTAAGATTTGATAAAATTAATCGTTTCTAAAAGTATCTGAATAATTTGTAAAATAAAATTCTTAATTAAACTCATGTGTGAATATTTAAAAAATTAAACTCGTTTTTCATCACTTTTCAGCATGTTTAAATTTAAATTTATTCAACTATGGTAACACAGCCTAAATGTATTTAATGTGAATTCGGTGACGTAATTTGAAAAACCGAAATATATCAGTCGTTTTATTTTTTTTTTAAACAACCCACATATTCTTGTAGATCTTGAAGAGAGGAATACAAATATATATATGAAATATTTTAAAAAATTTTTTAAACTTTTTTTTTTTTAATTCAAAGCTTTTTTTCGGCTAATTTGGTAGAATTTTTCAAATTAGTAATTATGTTTGACAATTTTTGATCCGATGACGGAACAAGTTTGAACTGACCTTATTTGCTTATCGTTTTCAGTGGGTCTTAATTAATAGAAAATAATTTAACTAGAATTTTAAGATAGCCGATGGGTCCGTTGTCAAATGTTGTTATTTTTTATGGGTTAAGAGGTTATTGAGGTATCACCTCAATACCCAAAAATCCCACCCATTTACCCCTAAAAATAAAATATTCAACTTAATTAGGCTTAAAAGACAAAAATGATCACATTGACGCCGTTTCTTATGAAAAATTTGAATTTTGTTTCTCAAAAAAGTTTGTTTTTTTTTACAAAAATAATTTGATTTTATTTGATAAAAATATTCGTTCTGTATTATCAAAAAAAGTTAATATATTATAAAAATGAATCAGAATAAACAAAAAGAAGTTAAAAAAAAAAAGTATTGGGTTTGTTTTGAATGTTTACCGAAAAAGTTTAGAAATAACTAAGGGTTAGAGTTTCACTGTGATGTATGTCTCGACTAATCTTTTAAACTAAAAAAAAAATCAAACATAAAATTTATTTTAAATTCGCTAGTAATTCGTTTAAATTTTTTTATAAATAATTATGTTTTTATAAAAAGAATATTTTAGTTATTTATATTATTAAAAAAAACAAAAAATCCTTTTTTTTAATTCTTATTGAGCTAATTGGGTGAATATCCTGAAAAAGAGGTTAGTTCTCGAGCTAAATATTTACAAAATCAGGGGTAACTGGGTTAACCTATTTCACCCAATAAGGCCTCACCCAATTAACCGTAGGAGGTAAAGGGGTGACCAGAAAAAACTGGTCTAATTCGGTGACTATTTTTGGAGTTTTTGAATAAAATGAGTGCGAAATATGAAATAAAAAAAAAATAGGTCACCCGGTTAGGCTCATTTACCATATTTTATTTT
Source organism: Brachionus asplanchnoidis (assembly GCA_025491095.1). Taxonomy (NCBI): domain Eukaryota; kingdom Metazoa; phylum Rotifera; class Eurotatoria; order Ploima; family Brachionidae; genus Brachionus; species Brachionus asplanchnoidis. The sequence continues at coordinate 567,221 of JAILYF010000058.1, forward strand.
AAAAGTAAAATAAACAGACATCTAAACTAATTCCGAAATTTTAAAAAATTTCTTATTAAAAAACATATTTTTAAAATTGATTTAAGAATCTAGCTAAACATGTTTGTTGTAGTTTAGATTCATCACCATCAAGTCCTCTAAAGTATAATAAAAAAATAAAGTTTTTAAAAAAATTAAGTATAATAAATTTATTTTTCGTCACCATCAAGTCTTCTTAAGTATTTTTTTTTTTAATAAAAATTAACTTCCCTCAGAAAAAGCATAAAAGAAAAAATGAATTAATGTTATTCATAAAAAAAAATTGAATAAGATGAAAGATCATTTAATGATTAATCATTCTTTATGCCAGAAAAAGCGGTGAAGTTGGGACCAAAAACTGTTGGAAAATATGTTTTATTTAATTGACACTAGTTTTTTTCAATTTTTAACAATTATTTTTAAAATAAATGTTAAAAATTTTTAAACATCATTTGTTAAACGTAAACAAAATCTAAAAATTAAAAAATTCTTTATATTTAGAAGCATAGATCGAATATTTATAGAAACAGTACTAAATCTTAAGCTTTTTAAACTGTTTTATTTAACTGAATTTCATGTTAATAAATTTCAAAATTTTTCAAAATTATCATTTAACTTTTAAATTTAAAATAAAATTTTCTTTGCTTCTAGTTTTTTTGCTTCAAACTTCACCACCGCTCAGAAAAAGTGAACTAAAATTATCAAAAAACACCTTGAAAAAAAATTATTAAGCATTATTAATTAATATGCTATAGCATACTCAAATATTGTGATTAATTATACATACATGAATTTTATGGGGAGATTCCGAGACACAAAAATCAATTTATTATTATTATTACTATTTATTAATAAAATTACCTCAGATTCGGCGATGTTAGAAATAAAATAAATAAATTTAACATTTAATGTTTTTTTTTTTAAATGTATTTCTGCACTTATTTTTGAAATCAAGAATTACTTAAAAACCTTCTTTTAATTATAATTTTAGAGTATGATCATTTAAATTAGGCCAAAGTTTTTTTTTTTTTTATTTTACCATTTTTAATCTTAATTCAAATTTTAAAAATTGCGGATTTGGGCGAAATCTAACAAAAAAACAATTCACTATGTTCTGAAACTAGCTTTGAGGTGGAACATTGAAGTTTCATTCATAAACCTCTAATTCACGATTAAGTTTTTGTCTACTTTTTATTTGAAAATTAAATTTTTTAAAACTTATTCAACAAGGCGATTTAACAATCTAGTATTTATAAAAGAACCAGCCATGCCTTTTTAATAATTATAAAATAAATTCATGAAAATTCTCAGATTTAAAAGAAATATCAGTAAATATTAACAATGATTTTTTTAAAATTAATATGTGACCTAAGAGTGATTTTCAGTCAAAAATGTGGTTAAAATTTAGCAATTTAAAAATAACATCTCAAAAGAAATATATTTTTGAATTTTTTTTGATGAATCAAAATTTATTTTTCAAAGATTTAGAGAAGATAAAATAATATTTTTATGTTAGAAATTTATTTTGAATTAATTGAAAAAAATTAATTAAAATATAACGAGTTATAACATTACTTTTTATTGTTTTTTTTTTAGGATTTTGCTTTTTTTTTCATTGCTAAATTTCCTTTTTTTTTCGTTTTTGAATTTATTTTTGTCACTTTTTACATTTTTTTTTATTGAATTCATAGATTTGTTACGCGCATTACGTAAACTTCGATAATGCTGCTGTAACATTTCCAAATTTTCATCGTTGGACAGTTCTTTATTTAATTTAGAGTTATAATTGATTGATTTTGCACTTTCTTGTTGATTTTTTCTTAAAAAATTTTTATTTTTCATAACTTTTTTTTCTGTTTTTCATTTTTAAGCTTTTTAGAATATTTACCGAATTGGGTGTATTTTGAATCCATGTCGGAATCACTTGAGCTTTCCAATGAAATTACAGAATCGTTTTGTGTTTCTTCATCACTTTCATGAAACTTTTCCAATTTTTTCTTTTTTTTACTTTCTTTTTCAGACACTTCTTCGACATCCGAATTTTCATCTAGATCAACAAAATAAATCTTTTTATTTTTCTTCCGCGAGTTCATTAGATGCCATTTAAAATGCTCTATTTTATCTTTTAAATCCTGTCTAATTTGTAACGATTCTCGCATAATACGCCGCCAAAATCTGAAGTCTTTATCAAATTTGCTTGGAAGCTGAACTTTCATTTTGGCTATTTCAGCAGCTCTATTGGTATAAGTAGCACCTTTAATTGGTTTAAAAGCATCGATAATGGTTTCAGTGACTCTAACCATGCACCTTTCTGGATATGGTCCATTATAGTTGGATAATTGTTCCAAATATAAATTTTGTTCACTTTCTTTTTTTTCTACTAAATCTGTTTTAAATAAAGGTATGAAGTCCTGCTGAAATTCGTGAATACGAGCTGGCTTATTAACATGTATTTCATTAATATCTGGTTGTTCCTTGGTTATATAATCTTCATTATCCGCATTTTCTGTACCTGGCAGTATACGGTTTTGTAATAATCGCTTGATCAAGTAGTCTTTTCGTTTTAGAAATTGGTCACTTTCATTTAGATTGGCATTTTTGGCTTCATTTTCATTAATAACGCTAATTTTCTCAACATTTTCGACACTAAAGTAGCGATTTTTAATTTTTGGGCGTTTTACGGTCACTTCTTCATTTTCGTTTGCTTCTCTCTTTCGTTTTACTGATTGATTTAAAAAATTTGTTTTATCATGATCTTCTAAATCAAACGCTTCGCTCGGCTTTTTAGACACGAAAAAATTATTTTCTTCATAATTGGTGTCTTTTTCATCTCCAGGCCAAATTTTGTACTTAAATCTTAGGTTAAAATAAATTGAAATTTATTTAAAAAAAATATTTATATTAAGTTATTAAAAAAAAAATATTAAAGACAAAATTTGATATTAAAACAAAAATCATGAATTAGTTAATAATTAAATCAAGAAACAAGAAAAAAAAATCAAACGACAGGCAAAATGTTATTTATTGTACATTTTTATATTTTTACATTTTTACATTTTTGAGAGAAGAAAAAAAAATCTAAAAATCAAAAAATCTAAAAAAAATTTTCATTTAAGAAAAGTAATAATAAATTCGCAATTACTTAAAAAGGAGTTTTAGAAAAATTTAAATTTAAAAACCAAGGATAATTTTTCGAAAATCCCTTTTAATTAATTGCGAATTTATTATTACTTTTCTTGAATGAAATTTTTTTTAGATTTTTTGATTTTGAGATTTTTTTTTCTTCTCTCAAAAATGTAAAAATGTAAAAATATAAAAATGTACAATAAATAACATTTTGCCAAACGACAAGTAAATTTACGAAAAAGTTGATTTATTTTAATTATCAATTTTTATATTTTTCGTTGTTTTCAATCAGCTTTGATAAATTTTAGAATTTCTTAAAGAAAAAAATTCAGTGTATTTGAGTCCTTTTTCTCAAAAGTATTCTTGATATAAGTATATTAGATTATATTTAATTGTTTATTGGGATTGAGGGCTTAGGAAGTTTTTTTCATAATAAATTTCACTCCAATTATTTTATTTTTTTTAATTATTTATATTTTTTTTGAATAACATTCTTTATAAAGGGTATAAAAGATAAGTCGGTTTCTTACAATTTGTATCATTTTTTATTAAAATTTCAAATTATTAATTAGCTCGATTTTCATCGCGCAAATTAATAGCCAATTTTTTTTTTTAACCTAAAATTTTACTCTGAGTTGTATTTTATTTTGACAATAATCATTATTTATATTATGTACCTTTCATAATATAAAGTTTATATTATGAAAGGTAGAATTACCAGAATACTTTTTGTTTTTTGGTACTTGATGATGATAATCAGTAAAAAAACTTAATCAATCATCAATATTTTTCATCTCTTTAAAATATTTAAGCTTTACCCCAACTTACTTTTAAATAAATATTTTAATGGAAAACATTTATTTTGAATTGATTTTTAAGGGGTGCCACATTAATTTTGGAAAAATATATTCTATTAAATTTGGTAAATATAAGCGAAAATTTTTCTTGTAAAATTACGTTATTTCAACTAAATTAAATTAATTTTTGCAAAAATGACTTATTTAAGTGAATTTCGTAAGAACCTTAAAGGCATTGAAAAAAAGAGAACTATCATCTTTATTCTGATATTTATCAAAATTTAAGTTTTTTTTAATTTCAATCCTTAAATTTTAGAAAAATAAATTCAGTATTAATGCAGAAAAATAGATTTATAAATATAAAAGCCTTAAAATTTGACTAAAATTCATAACGATTTATTTTTTTGACACTTTCTAAAAATTCAAGCAGTTTTTTTGCCAAATAAAATTGATCGTAATTTTACAATTTTTTTAAATTTTAAGCTAATTAACGTAAAATCACATAAATTTACTATAAAAAAAAAAACACATTATCTCTGCCTACTTTTCAATAAAAGATTTTTGATTGTTACATACCAACTAATTTATCTTTCCTTACTTATTTTACACATTTTGAAATGTAATACATGTGGACCTACAATTAAATTTAAAAAGTTAATTTTTTTAACTTGTCTTATCCAAAATTTTTGTTGAAAATGTTATCAAAGTCGCAAATTTTATTATGAGATTTATTCTGGAACCATTCAGAAAATCAAATAATTTCTATTTCTAAAAAAGCTTGTTTTTTTTACCAAAGATTAAAATTCAAATATAGAGTAGATAAAAATTAATAAAAAACTTGTGTTAGTCTTTTATTTATTAGCTAAATTAGAAACTAAAACAAACATTAGTAATTACTTTTCTATCAGTCGTTTTTCACTGACCAGTATTATTTCATCGGTGCTCATTCTTTTTCAGGTCATCCTTCAACATAATATTTCACTAAATCGAAGTTAAAAATTGTTTAAAAAATATAGCTAAATTTCACTTTAAGTATATAAAATTTATAAATTATGAACATATAGAAGTACAATGTGCTCTCTTTGAGTTAAACCAAGACCAAATTATTGTCTATGAAATAAAAATTGCAATAATTTAAAAAATTATGAAATAAAAAATAAAATATTGAAATTCCAATTTTTTTTTAAATTTTTCTATAAAAAACTTTATAAAATTGAATGGTTATAAGATGACAGAAAAGCTTGACAGCCCAGAATTTAAAAGTATTTTGAATGATGAATTGAATTATTTGTTTGATTTATTTGAGCGCAATGATTTTAAAATAAGAATTGCTGGTGGTGCTGTTCGCGATCTTTTAATGGGCTCTAAGCCTCACGACATCGATTTGGCAACAACAGCCACTCCAGATCAAATGAAAGAAACTTCATACAAATGGAGAAAAACATGGTACTATTACAGTTAGGCTAAATGACAAAGAAAATTATGAAATAACTACTCTCAGAATCGATGTCCTCACTGATGGCAGACATGCTGAAGTTCAGTTTACCGAAGACTAGAGACTTGATGCCAATAGACGTGATCTTACAATTAATTCCATTTTTCTAGGTACTGAAAAAAATTTTAATTCTTTTTTAATTAAAAGCCATACTTTTAAATAAGATCGAGATGGTAGCATCGTTGACTTTTTTGGGGGCTACGAAGACATCAAAAATAATCGCATAAAATTTGTTGGAGAACCAAGCAAAATAATCCAAGAAGATTATCTAAGAATTCTTCGATATGTTCGATTTTATCCGAGAATTTGTCTTGATGAGAATTCACATTGTTCTCAATCCATTGAAGCAATAAAAGCAAATGCATCAGGACTGAAAGGTAATGACCGCAAAAAAATAAATTAAATATTGAAAATTAATGACTCAAGGAATTGCTGGTGAAAGAATTTGGGTCGAGTTTAGAAAAATAGTGTGTAGTAAATTTGCCGATTCATTGATGAAGCAAATAGTGGACACCCAGGTTCACAAATACATAGGTTTACCAGATACTTGTAATCTAAATGAGTTTTCAAGAATTTATAGAAATTTCGAAAAAAATTTGGTAAATATTCCGTCACCAATAACAATGGTGTGTTCTCTTCTGCATTCTGTAAAAGAGGTAGTTTTTTTTTTTAAATAAGTAAAAAATTAATTTAAAAATATTATTTAGTTTGAAAAATTACACAAGAGAATGAAATTTTCAAACGAAGAGAAAAGAATTGCAGAATTTTTGTTTGCTTACAGACCAATGTAAAAGAAATTTAGATCAAGAAAATGACAAAAAACTTGAGGACAAACTTAAGCCCTTCAAATTTATTTTGGTTGACAACGTAAAAGATGGAAAAGCTTTTGAAAAGCTCACCGAATTTTTGAAATATGCTATAGACTTGAATATATTGAGCATTTAAGAGATTGGCAAGTTCCTATCTTTCCAATTACGGAGGATATTCTAGAAAACTTAAAGATTCCTAAAGGACCTATTTGCTCAAAAATTCTTTTTAGTCTTAAAGAAAGTTGGAAAAATGAGTTTAATTTAGATACCAGTGAAGCATCTGTGGAAAGACTCAAAGAAAAGATGGATGAATTTATCTAAAAAAAATAAAAAAATTCCATTTTAATTTTGAATTATCTTATTCTTATTAAATATTATTAAATTAATACCAATGCATATCATTAGAAAACCAATTTTTGTGTAAGAAATCGAAGAAAAAATTAAAGTTTAACTCAAAGGTATCCTAAAAAAGATTTATATAAGCGTAGCTGGTTGATCTTTTTTTGAACCAAATTCTTACTAGTTATGTTCAGATTATGTAAATGTTTATGTCCAGTCCGTGATTTGACAAACATTTTCTGAAAATGCCCGATTCTTCCAGGGCCAGATTTTTAATCGGTCTCTTTATCGGCCAAAATGGCTCGAATCCTATTGAAATTGCTTCTAAAAATCATTGCTTTTAAAAATTGATACCAATAAAATTTAAATTAATTTTATTTAATTGAAAATTTAAATTTGTATCTCAAAATTTTTCTAATATCAGAAATATTTGGCATAAATTTATTTTTTTAAGTAATAAAAAAATTTTGTAGCGGGATTAAATATAATTCATATAAAGTTCGCGCGATGCAAAACTTCCACACTATCTCCAGATATGGATTTCGACCTCATTTTTGGATTCTACGTATATGAAAACCTAGGTTTAGCCAAAATTATAGGGGGGGTCAAAAATTTTTTCTTTTGGCTAGGGGGGTCTGAATCTTTACAGCCTTATATAAAGTATATCTTATTTAAGCGTTTTTAACTCAGAATTTAATCAATCGAATCTACTCGATCGACACATTTTCTGATAGAGAATTAAATGCTCTATATTATGAGCTGGTTATCTTGAAAAAAAAATAAAATGATAATTTTTTCGGAAACAAATCGGAAAAATTTTGACATTTTTTAACTTTTTCGAGATCTACTTTTTTGCAAACCCCTTAACCTATATATTTTTATACAAATTCTGAAACAAGACAAAATTCTGAACAAAATGATGGTTTTACTTTTTTATTTTCTCTTTTATTTTTGTTGGAAAAAGTGTTCAAAATGAGACATTTTTAAAAAAATTGAAAAAAATAAAGTTTATTGAAAATTTAATCAAAATTTATTTCAAAATCTTTTTCTTTTTAATTTTTTCGGGGGTTATTCGACCATGCTGATCACGAATATGAACTTTGTTTTGGTCAAAAATCGGTGAGTTGGGCGTGGCACTCGATTTTTGGGGGTTTTTACGAGTTTTTGGGCGTTTTTAAGAGAAACATACACTAAAGGGAAATTTTAACTTTAGAATTGGATAGATTAGCTAAAGAGATGTCTAAAAAGGTGCCACTTTGTCTATTTCGGAAGCAACAGCGATCGCTGGTGATTTAATTAAAATTTATTAATTAAAATGACCGGTCCACCCATTGAATTTGCCGTTCTTTCGTGTAATTTAGGCGGCTCAATGAATAATTAGCCGTTCCTTCTTTATTGATGAACTAAGATTAAAAATAAAAAAATGTTTTATAAAAAACTTTTACAACATAATGCAACATACTTTGTTGCACATTTTTTTAACCTACAATAATTTTTCTTATTTTATAACAAGCCTTGATAAAAATTTATTTTTTTGCTCATTATTATTCTAATTTTCAAACCTTTTCCAAGCTTTCTAACCAAGTAATTGTGATGACATGCTTTGCGGGGTTAAGAATACTTGGTATTTTTAATTTTGGTATATCGAGTGTTTGGTCAATAGTTGCAGCGATAAGTTTTTCTTCTCCATACAGGATCTGATTCATTTGATATTGATCATTTGAGAGCTTAATTTCACCTGTCAAATAAAGTTCTTCACCTTCATCACCTTCATCGTTGTTTATTGTAATAAAAAATATAGTTATATAGTTATTGTAATAAAAAATTGTTAATTTTATAATTTTTTAATAAAATAATATTTATTGGTCAAAATTTTTAAAATGTATTTTAAAATGTCTCTAAATTAACTTAAAGACTGTTAATTTTTAGGTAAATTAAAAACTTTTTTGCACTTTTAATGAAAAAATCTGTAATTTTTCTATTTTAATTTAGTTATTTTGTATCTTAATCAATTAACACAGTAATTCGACCATATTTTATATTTTAAATATGGTCAAAATCAAAAATTATTCAAATGGCATAAAATCGACTAACTTTTTGTCTTAATATAAAGAAAATACTTAAAAAGTGCTTTTTAAAAAAAGCCTCTAAGGCACGATATAAGAGAGGTTTTTCAAATAAGTAAAGGAGTAAATGGAACTTTAAAATTAATCCGTATAGCCTCATTAAGCTTAAATCCATCTTACTACTTTATCTAAGTTTACCTTATCAATATTAGCTTTAAATTTTATTCTAAAGAAATCAACTTAAAATAAATTGTGAAGTTTTTGTCAAACAATGTAAAAAACATAGGAAAATGTTTAACAAAAAAATTAACTTTTTTGTTTTGCTAAGCAGATAATCTGTTTTAATTTTTTTTTAAATTTAATAAAAAATTTTCTTAATTTTACGTAATCACATGTTTCCAAACTATTGCTAAACCAGAGTTGTTTAAAAGTTACAAGTCTAAAGTCAAATCCAAATCTGTTTTTTTCGAACTTTATTTTAATTTGTAAAATCTGGACTTGGACACTAATTTTAGTGACTTTAAATAGGCCTCCACAATAACTACCTGGAACGCTGAAAAATTCATTAGCCCGGACTTGTAAAACAAATATAAATCCGGACTTGGACTTTTGAAGAAAAAAAAACGGTCTTTTTTTAATGACCTGGAATATGTGACTTTTAAACAACTTTTATTTTAAACAAAATTTTTTATGAAACTTTTAGGGCCATGGGGTTAAATTTCTGGAAATCCTTTCCTTATTAGCCCTTCGTACTAAACGGTAGAGTCAAACATTTGGATTAAAAGAAGGTGATTAAATATTTACAATATGAAATTTTTCAATGCAAGTTCAAGACTGGTTTAATTTATTTAAAATAAAATTTTTAATTATATAATATTAACTTAATAATTTTTAAAAAATATCAAGCTTAAATAGTTACCCGGAAAAAAAAGAACGGTCAGAGATATAGTCGCCGTTTTATTTTCTATTTTTCAAAAATAAATTTTTTATAAATCAGATCTTTCAAGTTAAATTTCTTTTATTAATAATTGACAAAACATTTATCTAAATGACGTTTATTTTTAAAATTGACTTTAATATAACAGACAAATTATTTTGTTTTAATTGACAAAATATCATTTAGTCTTAGAACAAAAAAGTTTTTTTTTTTTTTTTTTAAATTTTTTTATTATTCGAAATATTTTTGGTAATCATATACATTGATCATGTGGTATACTTTTTTGGACGTTAATAATGGCCCACTCTTTTTTAATAAAAACAACATCTAATTTAATAAAAATAACATCTTTTTTTTTAAACCAATTATCTTTTATTTATTTTTTATTCTTTTATAATAAAAAATATCTAATCTAATAAAACATAGATAAAAATAATAAGAAATATATAATTTTAATAAAAAAACACAAAATTAATTAGAAATAATTTTTTTTAAGAAAAAGATACTCAAAAAAGAAGATAATTAATTATTTCTAACATTTGTTTTTGCAATACCAATATCTTCTTTTAAGCATTGGAATGCTGCATTTTGGACAATTTTGTTGATCTACACTTTCTGATGATTGACTTTTGGCTTTTTGTTTTTTTGTACTTGGAATTCCAATAGAATATTTTTCTAACCAACCGTTATTTGATTTGCACCATTGATTGTTAAAATAAGATAAAAATTCGTTTATATGTTTGTTACCAAAATTTTTCCATTTTTTTATAAACAATTCAATAGATAAATTAAATAAACTGGGCTCAACTAGACTCTGTATTTTTTTTATATCAGTTTTGACTAAGTTTTTATATTTTATATCGATACCTTTCATATAAGAGTCTAATTTTCGATATACATGAGCCCAGCAATTAACTCTTTTTTCTAAATTGAATATTTGTCTAAATCCATTTTCAGTTGAATTAGCATTATCGGCTACTAAAATTGATTTTGATTTATTGTAAAATCCAAGTGTTTCTTGCAATTTTCTTTTAGAGCTTTGAAATAAAAAGCAAAATCATCTTCTTGTTCTGTTTTGCATAGTGCTAAACCAAATGGATGTAGTTTTCTTGATTTGTCAGTTGTTCCACCGGTCAATACTGGAAATCCACCATATAATAATTTGTAAGTCGCATCAGATAAAATATGACTGTTGATGCACGCAAAGCTTAGTAATCTTTTTGTTGTCAGAAATATTTTGAACGTTTGTACAGGCAATGCTTGAATTTCGTATTTACCAACAAATACTTGATCTTCACTTTCTGGTAATTCTAATCGATTATCACACCAGTTTTTAAGATCTTGTAGTGTAGGCATAGCAACTTCTTACTTTTCTGTACGAATTTTTTGAAGAAAATTTGTCAAGTCGCTTTTTTTAACTGGCGGAATACCTAAAACTGTTAATTGATGTAATATTGCTTCTGGTTTTGTTCCAAGTGAATCTAATTGTTTGATGTGTTTTTGTGTTTCTTCTGGAATTTTTGTTTCTTCTTCATTGTCTTGATGGCAAATATGTTCATTATCTGAAATAAATACTCGAAATAGATTCTCATCAGCTGTCAATGCATACATTGCTACTTTACATCCATTTTTTTTGTATCGACAAAAATATTCCAATTTTCTATCGTTTTTTAATATCTTTGAGCCATTTGAGTTCCAATTTGTTGAGCTGATTGAATTTTGTTCTAGCTGTTCTTTAAATATTTCATTACTTTCAAAATTTGTGTGATGTAGATAGATTTTTCCAGTTCCTCGTGATTTAATTGTTACTGGTTCTTGAAAGTCATCTTGGTCTGATGTATCGTCTAACGTATCATCGTTATCCAGTCTTATTTCTTCACTAACCATTCTTATTTATTTTTTTCCTTAATAGTAGCTAACCTTATGTTTACATCGGATTTATATAGCATTATAAGAAATAATTGACAATCAAAAATTTGTGAGTAATAAATGATGTTCAATTATAAATTTAGATAATTTTTAATAAAAAAGAAGCTCACTTATTAAAATAAGTGTTAATTTATTAATTATATTGTTTAATTATTGATTAAAATGTATTTTTATTAGAAGAAAGGATTCTTAATATATTTGTTAATCATCAATTAAATTAGATGTTGTGTTTAATAAAAAAGAGTGGATTTTATTATTTTTAATAATATTTTTATTAATAACGAAGGTATTAAAATTAATTGCTCTACTTTTTTTCATAATAATAATTAAAAATAATCAAATAACTAAAATTCTTTTTATAAATATAATATTATTTTAATTCTAAACGAATTTTATTTAAACTTAAAGCCTCAAATTTTTTAATAATTAAAAAGAAAAATTAAGTTTAATTTTAGAAATATTTTTGTTTTTATTAAATAACACTAATTAATTAAAATTTTCACCGTATTTGTCATGAGAATATCTAAAATTTTTACTGATTAAGAAATTCAATAAACCATGTGGCTTTGTAATGTAATATGGGACAATAAAAAGATTGTTATAACTAAACTTTTATTAAATAATAAGATGTCTATAATAATAAAAAGAGTTGCTTATATATTGAATTATGTACGTGACAAGATTCTTAAAAAGAATAAAGATGCAATTGCAAATTACCAAATAAGGTAAAATGAATTTTAATAAGTTCTAGTTGATAAAATATTCAAGACATCAACTAATAATATGACATCCCCCTTCTTTAAAATGTAATCGTCTCGATAATCACATTATTTCTCTCAATCGAATATCTATTGAATCTATTGAATTAAATTCATCTCCGTTGTTTTCAGGTCTTGCTTGTATTAAATTAATATTTCTTTTATTGCTTTTTAGTAGAAAACATTTAATCAGAGTGAAAAGACATAAGCTCACAACAATAAAAAATAATATTGAGTAAATAATGTTTTTAAAATATCTGGAAAAATATTCCAAAATACTAATCAATTTTGTCTTTAAATCATTTAAATATTTTTCATAATTTCCTTTTGAATGTTTTTCTTTTATTGGTCTTAAATTTTTTTCCTCAATATTGTAATTGATTATTTCGCTGAAAACTTTAATTTCGTCTAAATTAGACATCAATATATTTGAATGGTGAGTATTAATTAGTTTGACTTCGAATTAAAAATGTTTATTTTTTCCTGTTTAAAATATCTATGTTCGTAAGATAATATTTCCATACTGTGCCTTTTTAAAATCTCACTTTTAAAATCATCATTTATCTTAATATAATCGGAATCCCTCTCACACATAATCTCATTACCATGCAAACTAATAATTTCGTTTTTATGCAGAAAAACATCAATTGTATTTACTCTTAATTTAAAACAGACCTTGATTTCTTTAAAACAACGTTTTATATTTGATCGTTTTATTTTTATGTTGCTTGCATTGCAACATTCAGAAATATATATGATTCCGTTTTCTACATATAAAATTTTAAGTCTTTTTTTGTTCAGTCTTAAATATTGCTTATCAAGCATCGAGAAAAGTTTTAAACTTAATTTGAAATGCTTGATTTACAATGCTTGACTTGAATTACATGCTAGATCTTTTAATAAATTAATCCATCTTAAATCTGCCTTTTGATTTTAGTCGATATTAGAAATCATTAGATCCCTAATAATTTCCGAATTAATTTTTCCTTTTTGAACGTCCTTGTAGAAAAATTTTTGCTGGGTTTTTGGCAGTTCTTCATATTAATCATTTAAATTATAATTAATTTTTTCCACAGCATTTTTAAAGTTAAAAAAAATTAACAATTTTTTTATTCATTGATGAATTAACCTCTTTAAAGGGGAACTGAAAATTAAAAACTGACAAAAAAAAAATCTATATAAAAAGTATAAAATTAAAGAAAAGAAAAATAAATAAAGAAAAAAAATCGATTTTGAAATTTATTTATTTATTAAATTGAATTTACAATCATTTTTTTAAAAACTATTTAAGTCCAAGCTGAGCCATTTGAAGCAGTTCCTAATGAGACAGAATTTGATTTTATTCATGGTGATTTAATAACTGATTAAGAGCTAGAAATCGGATCGAATTTGTATCCACGTTTTAGTTGTGCTACACATAAACTCAACATTTCAGTGAGAAAGGCTGTCACATCATCAACTCATTACAGCAATTTAGTAAACAAATGTGGTAATTACGTTAAAAACTATAGAAAATCTAAGCATCTTTATGGAGAATTCCGTGATAAAAATTTCACTTTATCAAGACAAAACTCTACCAGATGGAATTCAACTTATCGCATGCTTTTCAGTATTTTAAAAGCTAATAAAGCAGGACTTTTCAGAAAAGATAATTTATGCCCAATTGATATTAAAGATATAGATATATATCTTCAATTTCTGAAGCCTGTTTTTATAATGACAACAGATAAACAGTCTAAATTTGCAAATATATCAAAAGTTGTACCCTCTATACTAATGATTGTTTATGGTAATTTGGATAGAATGATTTGTGTTGATCATGATGCATCAACATGATGAATGTAGAAAAAATTTAATGTAACACATAGTAACAAAATTTGACAATGAATTAAATTCGCAGGTCTACTTAGTTGCTGGTGTTTTAAATGTTTACACTCATGTCATGTGGAATCAACGATCATTTGGAAAACAATATTTTGAAAAAGGACTAAAACATATAAGAGATATTAAACTGGCGTTTACTAAATTAGATGAGCCAGAACAACTTTCTGAAAGCATAAATGCTATGTCATTTGTAGAAGAAGTTTTTATTGATCAAAATCAAAATGAAGATGCCGAGTTTGACGGGATCAAAAGTTTGGAATTTATAACGAGATCTAGCTTAAATTCTCAAAGTGAGACTGATGAAATTAATATTTATTTATTTTATTTATTTCAGACTAGGCAAGGGTCCATAAAGGACCACATTAACTAAGTATGCTGTGAAATAAAGCATACTTAAAATTTTTACAAAATAAAATTATTTTAAGATATGATTGTCAAATTAAGTTATCTAATAAACAATTGCATAACAGAAAAGAAAACGTATTTACAGGGACATAGTTCAATTTCATCTAAAAGAAGGTGATGTTAATTGAGTCTGAAAAAATATATGGTCGTAATGGTTTAGGCTATGTTTATATAAACTAGTTAATATATTTAAAATTTTAATAATTCGGCGACTGTGTTTGACATTCTCTGTTTGTCCTTAATGAAAAATGCATGAGTGACTTGAGCGCTGAGTTCATTACACTTCATATCTAACTTATTTTGCTCATTTAATCTATCTTTTGCTATTTTGAATGCGTCAAAGGTGGAGGTTCCATAATTCATTTGTGATATTCCGCTAATTTCATAAACTTCATTTATGAAATCATCTTTAATAAACATACTTTCTAATTCGGCTAAGATCGATCTAGTGTAATCATTGTTATGCAAACTTATGTATAATTCAAGTTTCATTAGTTTTAATTTGTGTAGTGTTAGGTAAATTTTTAACGCGTAAAATAGACTTGTGGTTTTAGTTCTCGTGGGTATTCCTACAATTTTCTTCACAATTTTACCCTCTAATCTCTTTATCATTAGCATGTCACTTTTCCTTAAGTTAAGGCAATCAATACCATACATAAGTATCGGTCTCACGAACGTCTTGTACATATGCGCTTTTAAATTTGGGTGAATGTGTGGGCCCGTTAATCCAAGTGTCTTCAGACGATTAACTGCTACCATAGTCAGTTGTTTTCTCTTGTTTATATGAGCACTACTTGTGTCTTTGGTTGATAATTGAATGCCTAAATACTTCATCTCCGTAACTCGCTTAATTGGCTTATAGTCAAGTTCTAATCGATTTTCATGTTCCTGGTTTGTTCCTATAGAGTCATTGTACAACATAAACTCAGTCGTATCTGGGTTGTATTTAATTCCGTTTTCAAGCCCATACTTTTGTGCTATGTGCAGCTGTCTTTGAAGTCCGTATTTACATGTACTGATAAGCATGATATCATCCGCGTATAGTACAACATCCAATTTTATTTTGTTTAGCTTAATACCAACATACAACATTTCTAATTGTGTAATTAAATCTTGATGAAATTAATATAAGATCAAAAAAGAGATCAATTTATTTAAGACTTATATTTCATAACAAAAAATAACACCAATTAAATCGTTTTGGAAAAAGAATATATTTCATTTACTTATCTTGTTTGATCTAATTTAAAGATTAGGAACAATTCAATGCTGAAGTGCTGAAGCAGAACGATTTTTCAGTGAAGCTGGTAGATTTAATAAAAAGTCACCATATCAATCTGATAAATTATTAATTGATAGATCACTTTTTAAAGCAAACTTAAGATTTTTGGATAACTTTGAAAGTAAAAGTAAAAACTTAATTTGAAAAAAATAAACTTTGATTCAGAAAATTTATTGATTTTTCTAAGAAATAAAAAAGATAAATTTTTCTTTTAATCAATACTTTTCATAGAAGAAATGCTAAAAACGTCTAGAATGCAAAATATTATAATTTTATTGATTATCTATTTTATGACTTCAAATTATTTTCGTAGTAAAAATAATTAAATTCGTAGCAAAAATAATAAAAATAAAAGCAAAAATTTATTAGTTAAAGTAGCAAAATATATTTATCAGTAGTAAAAAAAATTGAAAAAATAGTAAATTATCATATCAAATATTTATTAATAAAAAAATTCACACATTACTTAGAAATGTTGTTTAGTGTTATTTTATGGATTTTTTTTAGGACGGCCTCTTTTTCTCGGAGCTAAATTTGAAGACGTTGTTGGATGTACAATAGTTTGAATGTCATTATTAATGCTTTCGGCTTGATCTTGATCATTATCATTTTCATTTGAATGCGGATCTTGGTTGATTGATTGAGCCATTGAAATTGGAAATTCGTAATTAAAACTTTGTAGAGCTGGATTAATTGGACCAGTCGAAATAAGTTGTACTAAAGCAGGTGTAGCTTGTTTTCGTCTTCCTCGCTTTTTATTTAACTTTATGCAACACCAATTACATGCTTAAAAATCAAGTTTTTATCCCAGTATGGACATGAGCAGACGTTTGATTCCATTCTTCTTCATTGAATCTCACAAATCGAAATGAATTTTTTTCTTTCTCTCTTGTTTTTGGCATGTGAACGTGTTGAACTTCTTATTCAACAAAAATAAATGCACTTGAATTTGTATTCGGTTTGAATATATTAAGTCTTTTATCACAACTTGAATATTTGAAAAATTCTTTATCTCCTATTGTCGATTTTTGTTTTTCTTTTGCTGCCCAAGAATAACCTTCGAATTTATTTTTAATCATATCAAGGACTTGTTTGTAAATTTCAGAGTCAGCATGATGGTTATAAAATCTGCTTGCTTTTCTTGCTTTTTTAACGGAAATTTCATCTATTTCGGTATCATTTTCGGTGTCCTCTTCATTTCTTTTTGCCACGAGAATTGATGTAGATGAAGATTCGGTATCGCTCATTTTTAGTCAATTTATTTGTTTTCTGTACCGAGCTAGAGCTCCTTCAGAATAAGTTAAAAAAAAAAATAAATAAAATTAAAATAAAATTAAAGTTAATAAAATGAGATAAAAAAAAAAGAATCAAAATAAAGTAAATAAGCTAAAAAAATGAAAGTTGAAAAGACATAAATAGGAATAGATTGTTACATGTGGTCAAAATTTTTGTACATTATATACATTAATAAGTGATAATTGAGTAGTTATCAATCAAAAATTAAATTAATTTACTATTGAAAAATTACTTTTGCTACTAATTAATTTATTTTACTATTAACAACCTTTTTTTACTACTTTTTTATTTAATTTACTACGTGTAATATTTGCTACTGTTTTTTTTTAAATTTGCTATTAGTTTAATTATTTTTGCTACTTGATTAAATAGTAGCCTCTATTTTATTGACTATCTTATTTTATTGATTTAGTAAAACAATGATTTTTGAGTATTTTTTCACCAAAAACTCCTAAATTTCTGGTCTTTTTAAAAGGGTGTCCTTAACACCTACACCTTACACCTACACCAATTACACCAATTTGGAAAAAAATCCTGAAAAAGGTGTATGTGTATGGTGTAGGCATACAGTACACCTACACCCTACAAATACACCTAAAAATTTGGTGTATAATCTGCTGAATATATTAAATAGTTTATGTTTTTTCTAAAAATTTTTTTTTACTTTATGTTTTATTTCTTTTGCCTATATGTTATTTGTCTTTTTTTATTTTGTTGATACCTCACTCAAAACTGGTAATCAAAATATGGTACAAATACAAAGTTTACAAAAAAATTATCTATTTAATTTTACCTAGAAAAATAGCCTTTAAAAACAAATTGTAATTTATTCATTTTGTTATTTAATTTTTATACATTTGAACTCTATATTTTACTAAAATTTTTCATTCCCTCTAATTTTAAAATATTAGAGGGAATCGATTAATCGATTTCTAAAAAAGTATTAAATTAGTTGGTAAAGTAAAAATACTTTACCTGCTTAAGAGGATGAGATTCTACTAGTGTGAACTTGGGGATGTGAATTGAATTTTTTAAATATTTTTTTAGTAAAGTACTCGTAGTCTCATACATTCTAATTTTTAATATTTTTGAAATTTAAACTAAAACTACATTAATTTTAATATAAAATTTTTCACAATAATTGTAAAGAAATTTAATAGCTTTAATTTAAAGAAAAAATCATTTAGATTTATTTGATTTATTAAGTTTAATATGATTAACGTTTATGATTTGGGGCACGTTATAATGTTTGATTTTTTTTTCAAAATTCAGATCAAAAATCTTTTCAAAGAAGATTTTTTCATATTAAAAAAACTATACAAGTATAAAATCCGTACCCGTTCTTAACTTTGGTAGGAATTCCTATAAAAATATTTTTTGGTCAACAATTTCAGCATTCCGTTATTCAATGCTTTAGGTACAACATTTAAAATTAGAGTTTTGTCATTTGTAATGAGATTGAAGTCGGAAGGAAAAATTCCGGAAATTCATGGAGGATTGGTATTTATTTTTGTTCATATTAAATTTTTGATATCAAATCTTGGCAAAATTTTAGAATATTTTTCTTTAAGGAGATGAATATTTGAACTGCTTTAAATTTAATTTTTAAATTTTTCTTATTTCTAACACTCAATATTTTATAATTTAACAGTATGATTTAAATTAACAGTATGATTTAATTTAAATTAACAGTATTATTTAATTTAAATTAACAGTATTATTTAATATTTTCAATTTTTTCATATTTGATAAATATTTTACCATGTTTATTATGTTACAAAAGTAAAAAAGTAAAGATTAAATTGCGTCTAACTTTTTATTTTGTATTAATTTTATTTTTAAATTAAGTTTTCAATGACTCTAAAAACATCTCATCCATAACTATTCTAATAAGTACCAATTTTTTTGAAAGAGAAAAAATAAATAATCAATTATTAGTAATCATTCCAGGGCTTATTTTTATCTTGAAACTTAAAATGTAATCAATTTCACTTATTTAAAATATTGGATTTTTAAATCTAAAATAAAACTTAGATTTCAATTTTTGTTTGTTCGATCATTGTTTTTAAAAATAGATTTTAACTAATTAAATATTTATTTTATTATAAATTTACTTAATATTGTTACATCGTTTCTATGTTATAACAACTATAATTTAATTAGCTAGAAAATACCCTGGTCTAGAAAGTACCTTAATTAGCTAGAAAGTACCTTAGCTAGAAAAAAATGGTCTTTGCTCGGCAAAGTAAAATTTTTGATCAAATTTCATTTTTCAAATTTTATCTGAACATTTTTTAATGCGAAATTAAATGTCACCGCATATTTTTTTATTTTTATAACATTTCAAAGCTTAATTTTAAAATCTTTGAAAACGGATTGTATTTTGAAAAAAATGCATTGAAATTTAACTGCGAATTTAAAATGTTTTGATCAAATTTTAAAAATGAAATTTGATCAAAGATTTTACTTTGCTCTTTGCTCTCATAAAAAAAATTAAAATTTAAAAAAAAACTGTAGAGTTAATTAAAAAATAGCAAATAAGTTAAATTTAAGCTTTTTTCTATTTTTGAACTTAACTCTAATAGCATTTTTGTAAGAAATTAAAGGTAAAATTAAATAGTTTATAAAAAAATGAACAATTCGATACAATAATTGGATTTGAGTTTTATTTAAATGTTAACTTTAATTCGGTCAGATATGTCTGCCTAAAATTAAAATTAAAATACTAAAAACTAAAATTGGTGAAAAAAAATGCTCAAATCTCTAATTTGACATTGGAAATTAAAACTTCGCAGCGAAATTTGGCAAATAGTGAAAAAAAATTGGTTTCATTAAAAGAAGATTTGGAGCTAATTGAGACAAATTTGGAAAAATTTAAAAATCGTCTGGAAAACATGGACGAAAATGGCAAAGAATTGGTCGAGCAGCACGAGTCAATCAAGAAAGAAATCGTAGAGCTGGAGTCCGAGATAAAACAAGTGTCCAAAGTAGTCAAACAAAATGAGAACAAAATTCAAAAATTGGAAGCGGGCAGAATTGATTTGAAGCACAAAATGGACAAATCAAACGAAAAGCTTAAATCAGAAGAAAAAGAGTGCAAGCACTATGAGCATGCCATTTCCTCTCTGAAGCTTCATAACACCAAGGATTTGGAAAAAAATGTTTTCACAAATAACCAATCAACTTTACATGATGGACCTGAATTGGAAAAAATTGACCAAGAATATTTCACTCGCTTTGATATTGAGGGGGCTACTAGAACCATTCGTAAACTGGAAGAAAATCTAAAATCTCATGCTCCAAATTTATCTGCAAAATTATAAAAAATTTGTTTTGAGTGTGAGATCGCCGAAAAAGTCATGGAAAAATGTTTCCAATTTGTCTGGTGGCGAAAAAACTCTAATTTTTGGAGTTTTATTACGCAATCGTTCGTATGGATCACATTGAATTAAGAATACTCACAGCATAGGTAAAGGAAAATAGGATAATAAAGTGAGATTCGATAGACAATTATCAAAAAAACTTATATAGCGTCTAAGGCAAGGAATTTATGCTCAAATTTAGTTAATTTACTATATCTAAAATTGAATATTCTTTTTTGTGGTTTTCAAATTTCATAAATAAAAGTGGTGAAAGAAACAATTTTTTTTTGAAAGTATAATTAAATTAGTAAATAACAATTTAATAGTATATATTTAATATTTTTTCTAATAAATATTAACTTTTACAAAAGAAATAAAAATTTGAATTATGAAATTTGTGTAAAATTTCTAATTTTATTAAAAAGCAATAAAAAAACATTTTGGATGATTAATTAATAAATTCCAGAACTTCATAAAAATTCATTCATTTAAAAAATGGATGATTACGAAGAAACTGTAAAACAGTATAAAGAAGCAGTAAAAGCAAACGAAAAATTCCACAGTTCAATACCAGGATTTTTTTTTATTTTAACAATTTTTACTTTCATTCATCTTCTCAATGGTTTATTAAAAATTATCCTATTCAGTTCTATTATCAAGTCAAAGAGGAGAAATTTTTGGTAATTTATTATTTATGAAAAAAAAATTTAATTTTTAAATTAAAAATAAAAGAAACAATCAAGAAATCAAGTATTTTGCTAATTCTTGGACTAGTTAGAGTATTTTTGGTTTTTGTTACGGGATATCATGTTGACATTGCAGAATATGGACTTCATTGGAATTTTTTTTCGCAATATTTGTCGTAAAAGTAAATTTTGTCAAAATTTTTATATTTATTTTTATTAAAAAATAAAATACTTTTTTTCTCAAGGTTTTAGGTACAGTTTGCGAATCAATAACCCAAAAAAGTCCTTTTAAATGTTATGCGCTTTCGATGGTTATTGGCATAGTCTATCAGCTTTTTTTGATGAGAAACGAGTTTTGGATGTGTTTGTTAAATGTATCAATAAAAAAACAGAATTTAATTGAGTTGAATAAAGAGGGCTTGTTTAGTACATTTGGATATTTGGCATTTATATTGGCGGAAATGGATTATGTCACAGAATAAATTCAATTCGCAAAGAAAAAAATTTGATTAAGTATTTACAGTGCTGATTTTTTAAGCTTTAATATATTCGGTCTTTATAATGATTTTGATTTCAATAACTTAAAAAATCTTTTTATTAAGTTAATTTATATATTGTTTTTTTTTTAGTAATTAAATAATATCATTAAAATATTATATTGTTTATTTGATAAAAAAAAACTTTTTTTAATGAACAGAAAATTTTTTTGAAGTTCTGAAAAAAAAATCTGAAAAAAAAATCTGAAAAAAAAATATTATTATTAACATGGAAATAATAAAAATAATTCAAATTAAGTATAAAAATTGAGAAAAAATAAAAATAAAATTGTAAAAAAATTTTCCAAAATAATTATTGTATCGGGTTGTTAAATTAAAAATGTTATGTTAAATTAAGTTAAGTTAAATTTTGTTGTTAAAGTTGTTTAATCAGATTTTAGTTTTAAAAATTTTGAATCAGAGTCTTCTAAAATTTTGAAATTTTCCTTAGCTTCGGCTTCAAGTATTGATATCTTGTCCTGGAGCTTGACAATTTGGTGATTTGATTCGCTCAGTAAAATTTCCTTTTCATTCAATAGAGACTGAGAGTCTACTTCGACCATTTTTAATTGGGATCTGAGCTCATTTTGGATTTGTCTAGACTCGGATTCTAGTTGCCGGAATTTGTCCATTTGGTTCTTGAGCTCGTTTCTCAAATTTTCATTTTCCTTTGCTAAAAATTCATTACCAGCCTTTAATTTATTTTAAATGTTTAAGATAATTTTATTTTTATTTTATTTTTTTATTTTATTCTGTAGGAGCTTAAGCTCGGTATGGTAAACAAATAAATAAATAAATAATGAAATAAATAAATTAGCTCAAATTTAAAATTTTAAATTATAATTTATTTTATTTATTTGTTTTCTGTTTTTCAAATTTATAAAAATTATTATTATATTATACAAACTTACGTCAATTCCAATTGATTTCCTTTTAACAATTTCAGTTTGGATTGAAGTATTGATTCCAGCTGAAAAAATGCTTAATTTTTCATTTAATTTTTCTATTTGGCAATTCAAAGTTTTGATCTGCTCTTCACTTTCGTCTTCAACAGTGGTTTTATTTACAGTGGAAAATGTTTTCTGTAATTTTGACTTGGTATCACTTTCCTCGATTTCAGTTTCTTCTTCATCTTGACTTTCTACTTCAGTATCCTCCCTTTCTTCTTCGGAATCTTCGTCACTTTCCTCACTAGTCTCCTCAATTGCATCTTCAAACTCGCCAGATTCTTCTTCCTCTGAATCTGAGACATGTTTAGTCTCATTTTGGTCTGACTCCCAGGCTATAGTACCTACCGAGTGGCGATCATTTTTCTCGACTTTTTCTGGCTCTACCTTGTAGATGTTTGTTTTCTTGTCATTTAGAAATTGAATTTTATTAGCAATGGATGCTAACTCCAAAACATTGACGTTTTCGTCAAAAAAATTGACTGATGGATTAAGATTGACGATCATTTTGACCATGCTACGGCCTTCAAAGTAAGCTTGAAAAAGCCGAGTCAATTTGTTTGTTCGATATGGAACTGGTTTCTGAGCTCCTTTACTTTAAAATTAAAATTTTTTAAATTTTTTATTTAGAAAAAAATTAAAATTCATTTTGGGCTGTGGTTTAGATTCAAAATTGTTTTTATTATTTCAAAATTTTGCAGATTTTAAAAAAAATTTACTCGATAAGAAAAAATATTTCTTTTGCAGAACAAGTAGTTAAAAACTAGCATCAAAATTGGAACACCTTTAATTTTTTTTTAGAAATTTATTTGAAACCGAAACTTATTTTTACTATCTTAATAGATACACTATACTATATAAAAAAGATGCAAATTACTATATAAAAAGATTAGTTACTATCTAAATTATCAAAACACTATATTTAAAAAATTGTTTCCCTATTTAAAAAAAAATTTCTCACCTGTAAAAAATATATACTGCTAAAAAATATAATATATATTCCTTGATAAATAAATTTTTTTTATATTTGAATTAATTTGATAAGCTGATAATTGATTAAAATATATCATTTTTAAATTTTGCTAATTAAGCCAAAGAAAAAAAAAGTTGACAGTCCAAAGCTTAAATTTTGAACCTGGAATTGGTGATCCAAGATCGATTTTTTTTTATTTCGAAAAGTAACAGTTTATTTTTAAACCAAGTTTCTAGCCCAGAAACAACACTTAGAATATAATAAATGTGAGTCCTCATGACCCAAAATTTATATTTTTTTATATTTAAAACAAATAAAATAGTAGTTTACCTATTTTTTTGATTTTGCATCATTGTTTCAATGCAGTGCGATAGTGACATCAATGAAGTATTGATATAGTTGGCCTCTTTCTGTGTATTACCAACGGCATTAGTTTTCGATGAACGCTCATTGCCAGCCAAATCACAAAAACTCAACCTAAAACAATGAAATTAATAATATAAATTTTTTCAAAACTATTTTTCACAAATATATTTATTAATAAATTATTATATTGTATATTTTTCTTAATTTTAAATTATTAATTATTTGTAATTACGTTTATATAATTTTTTTTTTTTCTTTCTTTTTTGTTTACTTTTTATAGTGGGTTCCATAATAAAATTATTATTGAGCCCTTTAACTCAAAAAGTTAACTGTTAAACAAATACCAGATAGACGATTGTCTTATTCAACTTTTTTTCACATTTAATCAAAAACTAAATAAATGGTTCAAATTTAATTTTTTTCTTTTAATTTAAATAATTTAAAAATATTAATTAAATAGAATAAATAATTACATTTTAAAAGAGAAAGAAGAGATAGAAAGATCACTGATTGCTCACGTAAAAGGTGAATAAATGCTCTTACTAAGCAATTTTATAATTGATGATGAGTAATACTTTACCTTTCTTTGAATTGCAGCTCAGACCGACGGCATTTTTTATAAAACTTATATTAGCAAAACACCTGAGAGATTTAAGAACAAGTCAGTAAAAAAAAATTTAAGAAAAATATTTTGACCCATGATATTAAATCATAATTTGTATCAAGTGGTTTAACTATTAATCAGCATGCCTGCCTTAGTGAGTATATATATAGTGTACTTAGTGAGATCATTCAATGAGCTAAGGTATTGTGAATGATGTGACAAAAATATCAATTAAGACCCAAAGTAAGAAAAAAAATAAATTTTTTAAAATTTGATATTTTTGACCAGGATTCTAAAAAAGCTTAAAATATCTTATTTATTCTTAATAAATAAAATCATTAATAAAATACAATTTATCTTTAATTTATTCAAATTTTTTTATAATTTAGGAAAAGATGATAAAAACTAAAATAGGAACTTAAATCTAAAAAAATTCAAATTCCCTAAAAGCCAAATTAGTTATAAGAAATATAAAGAAAATGTGAATGCTAAACAGTCAAAAGTGACCCGATCTAGAAATTTTTAAATGATTTAAGTTTTAAAAATTTGATTTAATATTTAAAAATTTTGAGAATTTTTCTGAATAAATAGATTTTTTTTTTCTATTTTAAATTTCCTTACGGTCTTTCACATTTCCATTCAAATCATCGTTTTGATTAATACCATCATTGATAAATGTGTTTTCACTTATTACCACTTACTTGGCCCACTCGATACCAGAGTTTAAGAAAAATTAGTTGCACCATTATTTGGAAAATAAAACAACAGAAATTAAAATTTTTAAAACAATCAAGTCATCAAAAAAAATTTTTTGACTCTTGAAAATTTTGCATTTTTTTCTAAAAAAAATACAAAACAGAATTTAAAAAAAATTTAAATTTGAATGGCTTTTTGAATTGATAAAGTTAGCCTAAAAATTAAAGGAATTCTTTTAATTGAGAATTTGGCATAAAAATTAAACTTTTTGAAATAATACAGCTTCAAAAGTTTAAATTTTTCCATTCTTTTAAATTATTCCAAATGAATCTTGATTTAAGATTTTAAGCTTGACAAAAAAAATAAAATACTACTAATTCTTATTGCTAAATATTTAATTTTTTAAATATACGCCAATTATAGATAAATTGACAATATGCTAAATAGTTAAACATAACTCTTGCTAGTGATGATCAATAATTTACAGCTAAAAGTGATAAGTAAATAGTCAGGAGTTTAATTTAATTAATTTTCAAAAATATTATAAGTAAGTATTTTTCTTGAACAAAAAATATGAAAAATACCAAAATTTTAAATTACAAAAATATATAAGCAATGAAAATTAATAAAACTTTTTTTTTTTTTAAATATAAATTTTAGTTATGTAAATAATATTTACGACTCGATTTTTGCTGAAAAATAAAATTTAAAACTCACATGGCCAAAAAAAAAACTTAAAATTTAATATTTTTTTTACTAAAAAAATACTTGAAATTTTCATCAAAAGACGAAAAAACACACTAAATTAAAAAAAAATATTTTCTTTAAATAATAAACTTATAATAATTTGTCGGAATAGAAAAACTTTGTTCCTTTCCAACCTGTCTGAGTATTTCTCAAATTTTATTTTAATAAAAATCATTAAAAAAAGGAAAATAAAAAAAAAACCCACTGATTAATGTGGGTGGTTGATCCTCTGTTATTTGCATTGGTTTCAATTGTAACCAATTTGAGACAAAAAATAGCATGACTTCTGGACGATGTTGCATTTAAAGAAGTGGACGATTTTTGCAGATTTTTTTCTCCATACTTTAACACCTTAATAGCCTCTTTCGGGTCAAATAGCGGTATATGATTCAAGCCCTCCACATACGGCACTCGATTAAAATCTTCGCGAATTTTGAGCTTTGTTCGCTCATTGCTGGCAAGGTTCATTTTGGATTTAGTGGGTATGCTGAGCAGATCGTATACATTGTCATTGTACAATTCATAGAAACAAAGCCAAAGGACGTATCGTTTTTTTCTAGATATTTTTATTCTGGAATCAAGTTCCAGAAGATTAGACGCCGAGCTACAATAGCTCGAGATTGAATCAAGTGATCCGAATGTTTTGGATGGCATCAAGGATCCACACGCGTCCTGAAAATCACTCAATGAGCCAAATGCGTCAGTCCGGTCTATTTCTTTGTAGTTAGACAGCTTGAGAATTTGTTCCTTGATGTTGAGTTCTGAGTTTAGTTCTGCTTCAGTGAGGGAAGAGATTTCGTTGAATTTTTCCGGCTTGTAGGAATAAGCAGCTCGTTTTGTCTCCAGACTATTTTTGAGTGTGTCTAAGAGAACGTCAAGAGTTCGCGGGATCAAGCCCGCATTTTTGTTTGTTCCTTGCATGGTAAATGTCTTGCCTGAATTAGACACACCGTAGCTGAATATCAGCAAATTTTCGCCATTGAAGAATTTCTCTAGACAAGGAAAAATTGTGGCCTTAAAAAAATCCTGCTGGCTTATTTCAGGCTGGAAAACATAAGAAAAGCTGTAGAGTTTGTTGGGCAGATTTTGCAAACTTTGCTTATTTTGGCAATAAACAGAATTTTTGGGTGGAATTAGCGAAATGACATTATCAGAATGTATCTTGTAGTGTTTCTAAAAGAAAAAGTTTATTTTGTGTTATGGTAAAATAGAGTGGAACTATTACGGTATTGTTTTGTTGTGCCATTTCTTTGTCAGTGAGCGGTTTCAGCTTGAGGAATATATGAATATATTCCATTGTTTTAATTGATTTGAATTCTTCTTCATTGAGAAGATTCCTTCTTACATTCCTTCTTGGTAATTTCAGTATTACAGTCTTATTTTTAAATTCATAGTAAAATTCTTCGAGCGACTCCTCGACATGGTCTATATCACTTTCACTGGTCCTGGTGAATGAGGATTTTGAACACGAGCTATCATAGGTGTCTTGTGTAAGCTCCAAATCTATGGTTTCATTGATTGATTTGGCTGCTTTGCCATCGTTTGCCATATAACAATACGATGATTCCATCACTATTTGAGGTTAAATTAATTTAAGCTTATTTTAAATTAGAAAGTGCTTTTTAAAATTTTAAAGAGAGAATCTTTGATATGAAGCTCACAAATTAAAGAAATTAAAATTTTAAAATTTAAAGCCAAATAACATTCAACTTTTAACTTTTGCTAATAAATTATATATTTGTCAGAAATATTGTCTTTGATTTTTTTGCTTAAACTAAATATGCTTTAAATTTTTTTGGACACAAATGAGTTAAAAATTTTTACTGCGTGTGACTATTTATTAACTAAAATTCCTGATTTTTCACCAATTTTACTAGATAAAAATAAAATTTTTTTTTTTCTTTAAAAATTAGTTAATTAATTAAAAATGTGAATTTATTATAAAAATCAAGTTTGATGTTAGTTTTTCTAATTTTTAATTAAATTTTTTGGATTAATTTTTTGCCTTTCAAGGCTTTTTAATTTACTTTTATATTTTTTTTTTTAATTTAAATTTTTGGATTTTTTTTTATTTAATCTAAAGGATCTTTAGATCGGCACAGATAAACAACTTAATAAAAAATAATAATTTCTAATACATTAATTAATGGCATAGTTTTTCGTTAGTAGATAATTGTTTTTTTCAGAAGATAATTTTATTTAAAAAAAAAGATAATTTAATGAAAAGATAAATGTTTTTGTTAGTAGATTTTCACCTTTTTCGGTAGATAATTATTTTGTTACGAAGATAATTGTTTTGTTAAGTAGATAATTTTTTTTATGTGTTAGATTAACTAATTATACTTAATTAGCACTTAATAAGTGTTTCTTATTAATTAAAAAGTTTCGTTCATTAATAAAAATAAGTATTTTATTTTTTTTTAAAAGATAAAAAAATACAAAAAAATCATCTACTACTTCAATTCTCGCGGTAAAAATTCAAATCAAAGTGCTAGATTATCAAAGAGAAGAAAACCGTAATAAACGGAATTAATTTTTTTTATTTTTTTCTTAATCAATTTTTTTTTTTTATCTATTATAAAAAATTAATTTTTTTTTTCTTAATCAATTTTTTTTTTATCTATTTTAAAAAAATTATTATATATGATAAAAAACATTTATCTTTTTTTTTGTATTTTTTTATTCAAGCTATTTTTTATGCACAAGAATACCAATGTCAATCACATTGAATTAACATCGAAGATAATTTTGTTTTTTTTATATTTTTTCCCTTTAAAAATTATTTTTTTTTATAATCTATTTTTCTGCTAGAACTTTAGCTGCCATTTTCATTACTCAAATCGATAATTAAAAACAAAAGTCAACTTTAATTAACTTAAATTCTAAGTGATTAAATTAAATGGAGACAAATAATAATTTTTGGCGAAATCCTTAAAATGCTGATTAAAAAAGCTTAAACAGATCAAGCTTCAATTTGGCTAAATCTTAATGAATTAATCTAAAAAAAAATCAAAATTGCGCATTTTCATCCTATAATCTTCTTATTAAAAATAATATCCTTTTATTTAGCTGATAATCAAATTATTAAAAAAAATAAACTTATCCACTTGAAAAAATTTGATGCATTTTAATATACCTGCTCTTGTTTTAACTTTTGAATAATTCCCTTTTCCTTTCTTAAGATCAGAGGCATTTTTTCGTCCTCTCCATTGTCCTGCGCCTTTTTCTTCATCTGCTCGAGCCAGGCAAGCTCAGACTTGGTCTTTTCGACCAAAGCCTTTTCTCTCAGCTTGAGCAAGTCTGCCTGATGCTTTGATCTAAGCTCTTCTTCGTGCATATACTTTTTGACAATTTCTCCGGTGAATTTTTTGAACGAGTCTTCATCAAAACTCAAGCGCACTTGATTAAAATTAAATTTAAAAAAAAAATTTTATAAAAAAAAATTTTATAAAAAAAAATTTTATAAAAAAAAATTTTTATTAAAAAATATTACTGCTCGGGTGCGATTCATATTGGGAAATGGAGCTTTGGCTGAGATCGTATTGTGACTGATCCTTGAGATCTTTGTATTCTTGGCGAGTTTTTTTTATGTGCATTTCAGATGGTAGTACTTGACGGAATGATTTTTCCATCTCGATCTCTTCGTCGTCAATTTCGGTCTTGATCCTTGTGTCAGTTTTGGTGTCATTCAACTCAGACACTGTGTTTATAATCGAAATGTCTTGCTCTAGGTCTTTGGGCTCAGCAAATGCTGGTTTGTGTTTTGGTTTTGGGTTCTCGGAGTTTTTCTTGGCGTTTGACTTGGTGTGTTTGGAGTCTGGTTCAGTGTCATTGTAGGACGAAGTGGATACAGTTGTTGAGGCCGAAGAAGAAGAGGAAGAGTTGGAAGTGAGCGATGAAGATCTCGATTTGGGAAATTTGTCTCCCTTAGGGCCAGAATCCTGCTTGACAGTCTGTTTGTCCTTTAAGTATTGGGCCAGGGCCACAGTGTCTTGTTGGGCAAAGCCTATGCATTTGATCTTGTCCAATTCTTCGAGCTGAAGGGCTGATGTGTTCAATGTGTCCAAATAATTTATGCCAGCGTGCAGTAGGCGTTCCAGAGAAGCTGGCGAGTAGCGTTTCGGGTCCTTGGACTCCGATTCTTGGACAATTCGGGTCTTGGGCTTTTGTGGTTGAGGTAATTGGGACGGTTGTTCACTTCGGATTGATTTTAGCCTTGAAGTTGATGGCGCTGTTTTAATGTGACTAGATGTAACTGTGGAGTTAGATGAAATGCTTGATGAGGTAGCAGAGGTTGAATCGTAAAAATCATCTTGTACAGGCTTAGAAATGTAGAAGTTAAAAAAAAATTAGAAGGAAGAGATTTAAAATTTTTTTTTTGAGATATTTTAAAATCATTTTTTTAAAATAAATTTTGGATTTTTTTTTTAAAGCTAGTACAGTGATGATTTAAAAACAGTATTTTACGAAAAAAAACACGTAAAATACCGTAAATTAACCAAATTTACCACATAAACGTAAATTTTCAGGATTTTGAGATTTGAGATCAAAATATTTGAAAAAATGTCTTTTTTTCCAAGATTCGAAAGTTTAAGAAAGTTTTTTTTATAACGATTTTAAAAACAAGTATTTTTTTAACCAATTTTTAAAAAAAAATACTTACTTAAATTTTCGATTTTTGGAAAAAAAAAGACATTTTTTCAAAAATTTTGAATTTTGAATTGGCCGTTTTGAATTTTACCAAATTTTGCCAAAATTATCTCAAAATCCTGAAAATTTACGTAATTTTTGGTAAAATACCTCTATTTTACTTTTCGGATTTCACGTTAATTTACGTAAAATGTGGTAAAATTTTGTTAATTTACGGTATTTTACGTATTTTTTCGTAAAATACTGTTTTAAATCACCACTGTATAAAATGCTTTAGGATAAAATTAGATAAAATTTTTAAATATTCTTTTTGTAATGCTGAATAGTTTTATCTTTATTTTTTTTATTTTCATAAAATATTTTAATTTTTAGTAAAAGTAGAAAATTAATGTGTTTATTTTTTCTATTTATTTAGATTAAAAAAAATATAAAGGTTCTCTAGAGTAAATTAACATTCTTTCAATTAATTTATTTGAGAATTTTGAAAAAAAATCAAAAAATCAAAAATTTAAAATTAAATTAAATTTTTTGGATTAGATCTATAACATTAAAAATTTAACTTTATTTGCACCATATTAAAAAAAAATGTTCGTTCCATTTTTAAATGGGTTAAAAAATAATCACAAAACCAAAACCCCAACATTTTTTTAAAATAAATAAATATCAAATTTAAATTGAGAAAATAAAATAAACAAATTATTAACATTTTATCTAATGTTATCCCTTAAAGATTTAGGCTAACAACGTATATCTTCTGTTATTTTACATTTTATTTATTTAAAAAAAAGCCATGAGAAAATCTTCCATGCTGTTAGAAATGAATCTTAGTCCTTCCTTTCAGTCAATTGTCCGATTTCTTTTATTAAAAAATTATAGAAAAAAATTGATTCAAAAAATAGAATCAACTCAAATATTTAAAATTTTGACTCAATTAAATTGGATAATTGAATGATTTATGTCGATTATGGTGTCTCAATATTTGATATCTTGAAATTCAGTACATAAAAACAAAACAAATCAGATAAAAATCAACAATTCTTGTTGCACCTTTTAAAATTCAATATAAAAACTGAAAATTTAAGAAGGAATTTAATTTCTTTGTATATTTTTTTTTAAATATTCAATTTATTGATGAAAAAACAATGTTTTTTTCACTCACAGAACTTTTTTTTTAATTTAAATAAAATTAATTTATTTTAATATATTACTTTTGAATTTCACAATAACACCTTGCCTATTAAACTTAAAAAATTATTTTTTAATCATTTTTTAAATGACCTGAAGACGACATAGCTTGAAAAAATGCTTAAAAATAACAAAAAAAATATTTTACCCTTAAATTAGACATTTGACATTAATTTTCTTTTTTAAAATTTTTCAAAAGTAATTTAAGTAAAAAGAGCCATAAAAAGAAGTGGTTTTATCAAATAAAAAATTAAACAGCATTACATTTAAATGTTTCTTTAAAAAAATTAAACCATTTGAGCTTGATAGTTTTCCGGTTATCTTTTTTAAAAATTTAAATATTTTAAATGCAATTTTTTATTTTTTGTCGAAATTTCGGGAACAAATTTTAAGATAACTATCGAACAGATTTTCTTGAATTTATAACTAAATAAATTTAAATGTGTTTTAACAATTTTGTTCGATTTTGTATTTTGATTTTTAAAAAACCAAAGTATAAATCAATGAATTTAATCACTAAATGATTTAATCTTATTAAAAGAGATGTTTTTAATTGTATCGTGTTTTATTTTTTTATTGATGAAACCAGTTCTTTTTTGGACTTTTTAAACTTGAAGTATTATTGAAAATGTAAAACAAATGTAAAAAAAAAAATTATGGCATTTGATCAAAATATTTTTTTCCTTATCTGAATTTTAACCGATTATGATCGTCATATACACAATTAAATTAAAAACATAGAAAGTTTAAATTCCTGTACATTTTTCAGAATTTTAAATCCAGTGCCAACAAGTTCGTTATTTTTTTATCATTTTTTTTTCACTTCTTTTGTAATGAAAGTCTCAACAAAAACCAGAGTTGTTTAAAAGTCACAAGTCTTAAGTCCA